>CAMRHE010000144.1:4125000-4785000 GCA_947044405.1 Leptodactylus fallax | reverse complement strand
CCTAACTCTCTTATCACTTACTCAGAAGCAGCATGTGGACCATTATACAGCAGTAATGGACAGTATTGATGTGAGTTACACACTATGTTGAGACAGAAGACTTACAAAGAATTTTGAGTGAAGGATAAGTTTAAACGGAAGGGGAAAAGCAGCCTGATAAGTGGAGAAAGAAGCATTTTTCTCTAATAACATATATTTCAAAGCTTCTCGTATATGCCTGTAGTATTTATTTATGCAAGGTCTATTGAAAGTTTAGTGGCCATTTAAAGGTCATCATGTATAGAACATTCTTTTTTCAGAAAATATTTTATACTTTATAAAGATTAACTGTGTTAAAAAAATCTGCATGTTCCTTTACCTTGTTACAGTTTTTCGCTCCTGAGCACATGCCGCTATTCATGTTTTCTTTGTCAGATATCCCTAGAAGAAGAAACACTAGTTATAGAGATTATGTATGAAGAGAATATGCAAGGCTTCAGAAACATTGGTGCAAAAACAAGGGGGAATGTGCAGCGAATGATGATTTGCTCCGGTGGTGATCTATCCTGGTTAGTCCTGGGATAAGTGTTTTTATTTTGCTGTTGTCACTGAAATTTTTCCATTCAATGTTCCTACTACACATAAATCAAGATCAGCTTAACTGAATTGGCTTCATTTGGGACTGATCAGGTATCGATCAGGTCAGGACAGATACAGACTTTCCGGGCTGTCCAGGAATTACAGTGCTGGGCCAGGAGGCTGTAGAAGGTGAAACATAAGAAAAAACATACCTGTCCCCGTTGCTCCAGTGTCCTCCACAGCTGTCTGTTCCAGTAGGTCCCGGGTCCCAGGAAATGACCCGGGAAATCAAAGGTGAGTGTGTGTTTTTTTTTATGTTTCACCTTGCGTGGACTCATAGACCAGAACTGTAATTCCTGGACAACCCCTTTAAGACCATTCTCTAATTTAGGCACATCAAAAGGGCAGAAAACACCCAAAAGCAGTGGCATTGAACGATACCGTCATAGACACATAGTCCACTAGGAGACAGAGGGATCTGGAGAGCCCTCAGTCGTGTTCACAAACAGAGCAAAAACAAATTGCAAAGAAACTGACTTTAAGACTCCATGAACATGACCGTATTTTGTCCATGTTTTTAATGGCTAGCACACTGACCCATTAGCACACCGACCCATTATTTTCATATACAAATGTCCTTGTATTATCACAGGTCCGTGTAAGGGGCTATGAACGTGGGGGCAAAACTCAGGACAGTTCCATTTCCTGCCTCTTTTGAGTCCCAGACTCATTCATGAAATGAATGAGTCCATGCCGCTTTCTCACTGACTTGTATATGCCTAAATGGAAGACTATGCATTATCATGTTTTTTGAAACATGAACATTTTTTTTTACTTGCTCACTCCCCTTTTTGAAGCCCTGCTCGTTTCAGAGTGTCACACATACCTTTTTGGTGACAAAGTTTGAGGCTCTTTTTTGTGACGAGATGTCACATATCACGTATAGTATAACATGGAGATTGGTGGATGAAGGAACATTCCACCATGTCAGCGAGATTTGCCCACTCTTTTGGGACGCTGGGTAGTCAAGCTTTTTGCGGGAACCTCCAGGGGAGACTTGGCAAGTATGCACAAGATAATGCTTTTAACCACAGGATCAGCTCAAGGTTTAAAGGCCTAGTTGTATAAGTGCAGCTTACCCCAAAACCATACCCACAGGTCGACAATGACACACAGACAATCATAAAAACTCCCTACACCTCACTCACAGGACAGTCTAGGGCTCGGTCCAGCATTAGGCTTCAAGGCTCAATTGCAAATATGATGACTGCCAACCCTTTAGCTACCCCACTGCATTGCTATTGGATTTAAAGGGAACCTCTCACATGGAAAATGTGAAGCGAAGCAGACTGATAAATAGTTTTGAACAACCAATAAATTTATATGTTTGCACTTTAATGCTTAGAAACAGTCATGGCGGCGGTGCTATCAGTGATTGACAGCTTTGTCTTTATGTACAGTCATAGAGAAGTGGCTGTCAATCACTGATAGGACCAACTCCTGGACTTCTCAACATAGAAAAAGCAGAGATTTCAATGGATACATGACAGGTTATACTGAATGCTTTCCTGCACACATGTGAATCAATCTGCTCTGCTCCTCCTGCTCTATAACATGCTGCCTGTAGATTGCACTGCATTTTTCATGTGACAGGTTCCCTTTAAAAAGTAACCATAATCTAAGTTGAACAGAAGTCAGAAGCTTGTAGGGCATACTACGGCCGGGAATCATGCAGCCAAAGTCAGACAATAATTCCATGCTATGACTCATTTTTGCTTGCGGGATCTCTAGAGAGCACCGCTTCTGTTTTCTTATGTCTGTCAACTGACTCCTACCTAACATGGAGCCTGCCATCAACACGCCAGCTGTCACCTTTCTCTACCTGATAAACTTCAGGTATGTAAAGTTACAGACAGTAGAAATAATGTACAGTATGAAATACTGACAAGCTCCGTTGGGGATGACTATACTCCAGGGTGCAGCTCTGTTTTGGAATGTCAGATGTGCAATGCAGTGTTACCCAGTGAAGTATGCAGATAACTTTGAGAATCTCACAACTTGGTCAATACATTTACAGACATCAGACATAGTGTACTGAGACTTATAGCATACCTCCACGTCACAAAATATATGATGAAATAGGGGAGTAAATAAAGCCCCACGGGCCCTGGTGCAAAGGCTCAGTTTGGGCCCCCTTGTGCAACTCCTCACAACTCAGCCACCTCCTATCCATACATTTTATCAGTATTACATTTCCCTTTCCTCCTTTATCCAAACCATCATAAAGACTTGTTCACAACATGTCTGTGTGCCTATAAACTTCCCATCACCCATTGGTGCCCCTCACATAGTAATCACGCCCTCTTCTGTGCAAGAGCCTCTGCCACAGAATCCCTTTTTGACTATTTGCTGCTGACCAACTGCTACTTTTCTCCTTTCTAACAGTGGAAGGCTGTGCATCATAAATCTTCTCACTCCGATGAACCAGGGGGCAGGGGTCATAAATTTACGATGCACAGACTGCCATTCATTAACAGAAATCATAAAGGACATCAAAGATCTTAAAAAGCCCTAGTGTTTTGAGGGTGATGGCCCAGTTGCAGCTGCAACCCCTATAGTTACGCCATTGGATGCAAAAGGTTTTCGCTGGTCGATGTCTGGGCTCTGAAGACCCTACTACTTAAGAGCCCATTTCAGATTGGGCACCTGTTGCCATTTAATTGCCAAAAGATTAGCATTACTGTCTATAACCCATCTTTCACTCTCCCATGACTGTAGACATTAGATAGAAATAGGCTGATGGTTGAAAAATCACTTTGAAAACACTTTGTTCCATATTGGCCATTCCAGTTACCACTGACCATACATGTTCAATGACACCTGGTGAAGGATGAACTAACTTTGAAAACACGATCACTTGTGACTTATCAAAGACCTTTCTATCCAGTAAATAGAAACTTCAATGTAACAAACAGTAGCGTGTAAAGGATGCCGAGCCCAGGTCATACTAATGAAAGCTTCAGATACTGGAAGCCTCTTGTTAACTGCGGATATACTTTATAGAATGTTAACCTTTTGTTTTTGTAAGAAATGGGTGCAATGTGGCCTGAGCTGCGGGTGTTATCTGTAGCTTTCAACTTTTTTACAAACAAGTTTGTGCCACTACAAAAGCCATTCAATTTTGGGCTGTTTTGTGGCAGTGGAATTTAGGAACTTCTAGTTTAGACTGTATTCACAATGCTATGCATGATAGAGAAATGCCATTTCTAAAAACTGTCATCTTAAAGCATAACTTTAGAACTGAACACCAAGAACTGCAATCTTGGTGTAATATGAAAGCTGACGATCTGATCTTTCATGTGACACCACAACAGTACAACAGTTTGAAGTGACCTTCCAGCCTCAGATTCCCTGCATTGTACAAGAGCTCATACACACGTACTCCAGTGACAATCTGTGTACAAATTTCTGCAGATTGAAAGTGGATTTCAGTGCAGGATTTCAAAGAAAGGAGCCAAAAGTATAATACAATTAGAGATGAGCAAACTGGATCGAAACTAACCAGACTCAACCAAAAGTGTCAAGTTCAAAATTAATCTAAAACTTTGTCCCCTGTGTACCACAAGTAAAGCAGTTATACTCTGGCGTCCCTTCCGACCCCAGGGTATGATAAGTGAGACCAAGGGGAGGTTATCAACCATAAGAAACCGTTATAATCAGATCCCAGTGTATAATTGTTTCATTTATGGTTTGTGACAAACTATTTTGACCCAAAACTAATCTTTGGGCCGAATCATCCAAACCCAAAATGAAACAAATCTTCAGATGTTTGCCCATCTCTTACAATATTTATTAATGACACAAATACAGCCAGAAAATCGAAAGTTGTTTGAAAGGCACTTAGGTCGCATCTTCTATTTGTGATAAACAGTTGTACACTTCATGTCTTATATATGTGCAGTATACCTTTTCTACTGTATTCCTGTGTATAAGAAAGTGCAGCAGACTATGCTTTCCTATACCTTGAAAAAAAAGGTATAACGATATGTAACAGCCTGTGAGACGTAAAAAAGACACATTCACATTTGCTTTATATATATATATATATATCCATAGACACATAGTCAAAATTAGACAATTGTACTTAATCTAGTAATTGTTGTCCTACATGCAGGGAGAATAGATAGATAGATAGATAGATAGATAGATAGATAGATCCTGTATGGTCCTATATTGAATAATACAGATACATTTGAATAGAATGCATTTGATAAAACATCACATTTACTTACTGTCATTAGAGCCGGTCTCAAGAACACCGTATGGAGGAGCCAAGAAGCCAGCCATGAACTGCCGATATTTCTAGAAAGACAGTATAAAACAAATATGAAATACAAGTGATATAATGACATTAAAATACACTAAACTTGTGAAACACTACAACATGTGGATACACCTTAAGTATTTGACCCTCTAAATTATATACCAGAATAAGGTACTGCGTACACTAAGTATTTGTCTTCCTAACGTTCCATTTCGATCTCATCTTTCTTTTCTCTTCTAACAGAACTATACAAGTTTTACCTTCTGTGACATTGTCTGTAGAGACATTACAGTCCTTTGATATCATGCTGTGGACAGTATTCGGCCCCAGAGGTAACATCAGACTTATCGTATGGAATTTGAATTCCAGCAAAGGGAGGTGTGAGATAAACAGCAGTGATATTTCTGGACCATCTAATCCTTTCAGATGGGATAATGTGACAGCTCCTTTCACAACTAGTACAAGCATTAGCCGCACAGGACCAGGATTGTTCTGCAATCTCCAAGACACACTGTCACTTTCACTGATTAACAAAGCCAATGTATTCTGTAAGGAATCAATAAGCATAGCCTGGATTAACCACAATCCCGCTGACATGGTCAATGCCTGTAATATTACAGGTTTAACTGGATAGTTTACCCTAAATGTCTTCAAATACAGAATGAATATGGCTGCCTGGTGTTCTAAATTTCTTATTAGTAATTTGTAAGGGGTCCCCAATACAGGACCCTCGTCTATTAGGCTTCATGCACATGACCCATAGTGCACACCAAGTTAGTTGAGATTTTTTATCATAATGCACTCGGGTAACCCTCGGTTGATAGCCAAATGCCTTCTGTCCAGTTCTGTTCTGTTCTAATGTCACAGAGCAGGATAGACCTGCTCAATCGGAACAGAATGGAGCGATGGACTGCCCTTTGTGTTAAGCGCACGAGGCCTTAGCCAGAGCAGAGAGCAGATTATTGGGAGTTTCATCAATAGGACATTCTGTGACCAGTTCATCACTGGGGAAACTGTCCAGCCAGACGGATTTGATGAAATCGGAACAGCCACTTTAAAGAGTCTCAAAAGCCCAATGACATAAATCATCTGATCGGTGACATCACCCTGAGAATTTTGATATTTTGTTTACCTAAATCTGTTCAGCCATTCCAAAGATATAAGCCCTTTTATTGTTGATTCAAATTAGGGTCTACTAGCCAAGCGGGCAGTAACTTGTAGCAGGGCTTATATCTTTGGAACAGCTGAATGGATTTGGATAAACAAAATACCGAATTACTCAGAGTGACAGATGAGGTGTGTCATTGGGCTTTTGAGACCTGTTGACAAGTGCTCTTTAAAGTGGATGTCCAAATTCTTCAAATTTTTCTTGCTGGAAGGTTGGTGACAGGTCCTTTTAAATACGCTTTCCCATCTGGAAAATTCAAAGTTCGGCTGTCTCCAATGCTCTCACCGAAAGGGATGGAGCAGGGCTCCATTGGTTTCCATCAGTGGATGGATCGGTTTTTATTGTACATGTCACATTCAGTTCCTATGATGGAGCAGAAGATGAAATAAACTCTATAGATGTAAGCCTAGCCTTATCATTATTATTATACTGGTTGCTCACTATATACAGCCCATGGGTCCATTTGTAGCATCACTTTAATTTTTGGAAACAAGCATTTGGATTGCTCTACAATATCTAAACATTATTGTAGTAAAAAACAACCTGTGTCTTATCAGATAAAGGGTAAATAACATTGATTACGGTGGGACTTGCCGACCATCTCATGTGTATGATGGTGTCAACATACCCGATGTTTTGTTCTCGAGGGAGATAAGTCACTTAAAGTGATGTCTGGTAGCAGCTAATTCTACTCTCCTTACTAAGAACACATATATGCTCAGCCGTTTTGGGCATGCATGTGTACAGGGAATGGGACGCATAGCTCTTGGTCAAACAGGTGTTTGGATAGACAGTGTATGGCTAGCTTTAGGCCTCATGCACACAACACTTATGATATTATGTTCACTAGAACTGTAGGACTATGAGTTTTGAGTCTATACTACCGATGCAAAACTATAGCCATATTACAGCCACATGAAACTGTCCTTAGAAAGGGAAAGTCAGACCATAGATTCTTTCTGATCCTAAACTATCTAGGTATGGTCTGACTACCATCGATAAATCCTACACCTATATAAACAGCTCAGAAGTTGCTATAAAATGGCTTCTTCCATAACCCCCAAAAAAAAAAATATTCCAGTAATGTATTTTTCTGAATATTTTTGTCCACTATTGGGGTCTAAATATAATGGAAACAGACGAGTTCTGCACAATACAATGAATAGCTTCGTAGTTCTTTGTCCCGTTGTTTCAATACCTTTTACATGGAGCTCACGTTTGCAATGTCCTGACTTAAATTAGAGGATATAATCCTTATTACAGTATACATGAAAATGTTGAAAGCCACCATATTATACAAAAATGTCATCAATTATACAAGGCTTCATTTTGACTGGAGTACATGATAAATACAGTGTTATAGGTTCATTTAATAACACCAATGCTTAGGCTAGAGACTTCTAAGCAGTGTAAGAAAAGGGTTGGCCAGTCTTATATAAGTATGACTTTAAGTGTATATAGCCTTCAATAGTACATTGTGGGCACTAACTTATATTTTGCGTTATTTAGCACTTTAGCCCTCTGTAGGCTCTATCTGTAGTTTCCATTTCTCTCTGAGCTGGTGGTGAAGACTAGCTGATATACATTGTACACAGTGAGTAGAGGGGAATCTGCTCCATAACTGTATCTCTGTCACTCAGACGCAACACCAGGACCAGGAAGCCCTAAGCATCCTTAAATAGGAGGCGCTCCACTGATTCCGATGCAGTTGGAATTAATTCTCTAACCCCTACTGTTCCTAAACAATCGGTGCTGTCAGTTTCAGCAGCCAATATGTTCATTAAGCGCTCTACTACATGCCTTCCAACTATCCTGGTTCAGCGGGACAGTTCTGGATTTTGGTACTGTCCCGTTGTCCTGCTTGGCAGTAGGTGTATCCCAACTTCATTCCCATACCTAGTTGCAAGTCTTGTTATGAACTTTTTATTCCAAAAAAGTGGCACAGATTCTTATTGAATCTGTGCCATGTGGGTCTCCAGCCTAACATGGACTATGTGTGTTACATTATAAAGAACATAATTTAGGTGTTAATACAATAATATGTGTGTTAAATGAAAGAAGCACATATTGTATATAGATAAGAAGTATTTCGCTTGTCCTTTAAGCTTGGTATTAAAGCATACCCCTCGTGTTATTTTATCCGAGCCCCGGCAAGGTAGACACAGTGGTAAAAATAGCAAGTGTTATGTAAGGCCGCCTCTCAGGAATCAAAGAAAATCTGCAGAACAAATCAGTGTTTTAGCCGCACGTACAATCTCATATGAGCAATACCCGCTCTGATATAAATACAGAATATGAGCCGCTGATAAGAAGCGCTCGGCCCACGTATGGTGCCCTTTTGTGCAGACTATAATAGCCGAGGTCCCATTTGATTGATGGCCTTTTTATATTCATGATAACCTGATGTCTATTACATTCCATTACTGTATTAACCTCTGTTATATCCACAGTTAGGCTATTTCATATAAATCCATCAGCTTTTGTACAGAAACATTTCTTGACTTTTACCATAATCGTGCTTCCTATGCCTCTGAAGAACATCTCATATTCCTGCTTTGTATTCAGTGACATTAAAAGGGAAAAGTATTAGCCCTGTAATCCTATCTGCTTTCCTATGGGTTTGTTAGATATTTTTGTAGACGCCTGTCATTGTGTAAGATGTGCTTACCTAAATCCAAGATTCCCAGCTACAATCCCTTATTATAGTTTGTGTTTCGGTTGCCCTTTTGGTTTCCATTGCATCTTGTCTTACACTTTACACTGTGCCGCAATACTGCTTTATGATCAATGAATTATTTTATTATTATTATTGTTATTATTTTACATTTTTGATTGTGACTACTCACTTCATTATAGTATTGAATAGAATAATACCTCTGTTGTTTATGTGACCGAACAGTCATAGTCTACTATAAGGGGAGGCAGCACCAAATATAACCCTTGATGTAAAGTCATACAGTGTTCACCCTACACTTGTATGCAAACCATGGAGAAGCCTTAGCATTCCATAAGTGTGGCCGAAAAAAGTTTATTTTCATTTGTCACCCATGTACAGCATTTTGCCTATTCTAAGGCTCTGTTTACACCAGTGTCATGGCTTCTGTTCATAATGGAGCCCTGACAGCTATGATGGATCCTAATGAAACTTAATAGATCCCACTGGCTTATAATGTGGTTTATAAACCTTCTGGTATTTTGGATACAAGAATAGCACTGCAGACTACATTATTCTTGCCATTAAAATAACAGAACCCCTGATAGAAAGCAAAAAACACGTCGATATGAAAAGATTTGGAGTAGCCAAAATATTTTACATGGGTGACAAATTATGCTGCAGTTTTTCACAGACTGAGAAATATACATATATTACATAAAATATACAGATATTACCTTCCTTATCTCCCTTCTTCTTGGGTAGACATGACCAGCGTGTCATGAGCAACATTACCATAATGTGCGATCACGAAGTCTATGTGCAGGGTTTTGTTAATAACAAATAGGAGTTCTAAACCAGAGTAGAGATAGGTTAAGGGTGTACTAAGTATACTGAATGTACTCAGCGGTCACATGCAGTGAGGACTTCTGCCAGAACAAGCCCCGAGAGGAAAAGACACCGAAGCACTGCAGAGAGGTGAGTATGGTTTTTTGGTTTATTTTTCACCTTCCCCAGCCTCCTGGCAGAGATCCGCAATTCCGAGACAACCCCTTTAACTATTATAGTATGATTAGGAAAAATGTTTACGATCATGTCTGGTTTTATTAAAAACTAGAAAGAAACGGAAAAAAAATATTAAAGAGGTATTCCAGTTACAGCAAGTTACCCCCTATCCAAAGGACCCCCCACTGATCTTGAGAACTGAGGTGTTTACTCTGCTCAAATGAATAGAGCAGCCCACGCTGTGCGACCAACCGCCCCATTCAAAACTGCAAAACACCCCAGTTCTTGAGATCAGTGAGGGTCCCAGTGGTGGGGAGTAACCTGCTGTTATCGGAATACCCCTTTACGTATTGCAATGTCACCATTCTCTCACACTAGGCCATCACTCAGTCTACAACATGTTGATCAGCTGGCTCCTAGGAGTGGCACAGGTAGCAGTTGCTACTGGGCCATGGAAGCTGGGTCCCTCTGCCCCATAGCATATGCCACTATTCTAAATGACACAAGGGTCCCCATTACAGATCCTGCAAGTTACTCTGTGCCCATGCACATTAGAGCAAAGTTGTCTGAACTCAGTGACTTCGATGGAACCGGCCGACTATCTTACGTAGTTCGAGTTTCAATGCATTAGCCTTTGTTCTCAGGGAAGAAAAGCCACCAGAGGTGTCTTAGTCTTCTCTGAATGACAGATCTGAGTGTGCAGGAGAGAGCCAAGAGGAATAGCTGTCAACTAAACATTGAACGCAATGTATAAGCTCCTAAACTCCCAGCCCAAATTATATTATTATAATCTTTGTCTATACAGGGAATCTGAAGCTCTGCATCACAAAAACTGAATATCAACCTCCATAAAGTTAAGAAATTAATTGATGCAGAATCTTGGATATTATAAGGTAGAAATGCAATTTATGTCTAACCCAACTTGTGCCTGGGCGGCGAGCCCCCCGATCGAAAACCTATACGCATAAAAAAGCGGTTTCCTAAGGAAACCCGCGGACCCCATAGACTATAATGGGGTCTGTGTGGTGTGCGCACGAAACATGCGGAGAGAAAAGTACTGCAAGCAGCACTTTTCTCTCTGCATGTTTCGTGCGGAAACTGAGCGGAAATCACACGAACCCCATTATAGTCTATGGGGTCCGCGGGTTTCCTTAGGTAACCGCTTCTTTATGCGTATAGGTTTCCGTTCGGGGGGTCCCCAAGTGGACTCCCGGAATGGAAACCTGAAAGCAGATGTGAACCGAGCCTTACTCTATACAGTGCTGTATTACAGGGCAATTGCTATAGGGGGTAATAGCAGTGAAATATGATGTCTAATAGGACATGGAGTATACATACAAGACAGAGGGGGTTAGAAGCTGTAACACACTTGTAGGCATGAGACCTAACGTTCATTTATTTCAATGGACATCAACCACGCAATGAAGATTTGTTCCCCAGCAACCAGACTCCCACCAATTTTTAAGGCTAAGGCCCCAGCATGCCACAGCAGAAATGCATCGCATCGCGTATTTTTCCGCCGCATTTTTCACAGAAAGTCTGCAGACTCTGTGGACTTTTTTCCTCTATTATAACTATACGGAAAACCCCAGTGTTTCCGCAGGTATAATTGACATGCTGCGGACGTTTTTTTTCCTGCAATGTGTGGATGGGATTAACCATAATCGCATCCACTTTGCAGGTAATTTAAAATGCAGCGGCCAAAATGCTGCATTTTCACAACGTGGGGCCCCGGCCTTATTGAGAATCCAGAGTAGTTTTGTACATACTATGCCACTACATCTGTTACATCCACTCTTGCTTAGTTCATTCTTATATATCTAATCATACAGTATCCAGAAGTGCTTAATATATGACTTCTATCTAGATTATACTACTTATAATCTAATGAAAACTGTCTACACTGGTTAGGTAGTCCTTGTCTAATTATTGTAGATGGAGCACTGAGACAGACTTCTAATAGAGATGAATGAAGTGGTACGGCACATATGCGACCTGCTGTTCCATTCATATGGGGAAAAAGGGACCATCATTCTTATAATTGGTGGGGGTCCCAGTGGTCAGACAACCAATGAGGAGTTAGTTATTGGGTAATAACTTGTAATATCCAAATACTTCTTTAAAACATCTCATTTATATACAGAGAATATTTACATAGGTATAAGGATTCTGGCTCCACTTGATGGGAAAGACAGGGACATATTTGGTTCCTCTAAGCTGTCGTCTTCAACACCAACATCTGTAGTCAAGGTATATTTGCCTAACCATTCAATGTCAAATGCCTATGTGGTGAATATGCTTCTCCATATGGGTAGTGACTCCCAACTAGGACACCCCTCTATTCAACTAAGCTAAAAGCCATGTCTGTACCATCTCTGGACATTTTTTATGTGAATTCCCAGGTCTCCCTACACCTGAAAACGTGATCTCCACAAGCAGACTTAGTATACTCCTCACATATGTATACAGCCTCTCACCTAGCCAACCAGTACCCTGCTCTGCAATGTCGAGATGCAAAAATCCTGAAACAGCTGTCTTCAGAAGAGACTTACTGGTTTGGGTCATATCTCAAGTCATTTTCCAAGACAGACAAAGACAGCTGAAAGCCTCTGTGCAAGAACAGTTATAGATCCTTTGTTTTCCAATACATACAGACGTGGACAAAATTGTTGGTACCCCTCGTTTAATGAAAGAAAAACCCACAATGGCCATAGAAATAACTTGAATCTGACAAAACTGGAATTTGCCAAACTACATGTTGACAAGCCACAAAGCTTCTGGGAGAATGTCCTATGGAGAGATGAGACACAAATCAAAATTTTTGGCAAGGCACATCAGCTCTATGTTCACAGACGGAAAAATTAAGCATATCTTGAAAAGAACACTGTCCCTACTGTGAAACATGGAGGAGGCTCTGTTATGTTCTGGGGCTGCTTTGCTGCATCTGGCACAGGGTGTCTTGAATCTGTGCAGGGTACAATGAAGTCTCAAGACTATCAAGGGATTCTAGAGAGAAATGTGCTGCCCAGTGTCAGAAAGCTTGGTCTCAGTCGCAGGTCATGGGTCTTGCAACAGGATAATGACCCAAAACACACAGCTAAAAACACCCAAGAATGGCTAAGAAGAAAACATTGGACTATTCTGAAGTAGCCTTCTATGAGCCCTGACCTAAATCCTATTGAGCATCTTTGGAAGGAGCTGAAACATGCCGTCTGGAAAAGGCACCCTTCAAACCCGAGACAACTGGAGCAGTTTGCTCATGAGGAGTGGCCAAAATACCTGCTGAGAGGTGCAGAAGTCTCATTGACAGTTACAGGGATCGTTTGATTGCAGGGATTGCCTCAAAAGGTTGTGCAACAAAATATTAAGTTAAAGGAACCATCATTTCTGTCCAGGCCTGTTTCATGAGTTTTCTTTTTAAAAAAATGCTGTTGAAGCATGGTTGAAAAGCAATGTCTGACTTTCATTTATTCATTTTCATAGGTTTTTTATATATTATTACTTTTGTCAGATTCAAGTTATTTCTGTGACCATTGTGGGTTTTTCTTTCATTAAACGAGGGGTTCCAACAATTTTGTCCACGTGTGTATCTCTACAGGTTCCATTCACATCTGTTCCAAAGTCTCCGTTGGAGACTCAGCTGCAGTGGGGGGAAAAGTCCTGCACGAGGATTTTTTTCCTCCACCGGCTTCAGTTTAAAAATGACAGGCCCCCAACATACTCCATTATAGTCGATGGGGTCCATCAGGCTCCATGTGTAACCGCTGTTTTAGCAGTCCGTCTGGTTGAACCTAGCGTCAGCATATAGCATCCCCTTTTGCTTCCCTAACAATCCACCACTAACAGATAGCCATTAAGTACATTAGTTTAGGCATTTACCTGCACTCTAATAGACAGTACAAAGCTGCTGTTGAGGTGATAGGGCCCTCTGACCTACTGGGCCCCTATGCCGCATCGCATGTTGCACCATTGGGATTGTCCTCCCCTTTTCCAAGACTTCTCTGTAAGTCAGATATGTACCAATAGGTGGCGCTGGAGGAGAGCTAATTTGCATTTCTTTTCTCTGAATTCCCAGGGTAACATGCATAACCTTTAAGTCTACCTACGTCTGAAAAGTGGGTCTCCACATGGAGAGATAGTATCCCTCTGACTTATGTTTTCCTAGACAAATATCTCTGCCACACATCAATTCACACCATTTCAGTAAAATACCTAAAAGGTCTCTCCTAAACTCCGCACAGCTAATACAGATTTCTCAGGATGGATGATTGAGTTCATCTCAAGTCCCAAGATGATCTGATTGTATACGTAAATATTAGAATATTTCCATCTAGGTAAGAGCTGAATGTGTTATACTAAAATCATGATGAATTCCACTATTCAATCACTGGCTCCGGCTCCTCGACAACGATTCATTTAGCAGCCCCTCGTAATAATTTCTGTCATTTGGCATGTATAATGAGTTTGCACACATTTACATACCAAAGGTCGGCACCCCTGATCATGAAATCTGCTGTTTTTGATCAAGTTCGTCTCTTTAGATATTGTATTTCCATAATGAGCTATTTTGGAATAACAAGAATAATTGAGTATTGATGCATGTTTAAGGTTATCGGTGCATGCGTCAGTAGCTCCAAATTATTGTGTAATGTTAGTTTTCTTTCCGTTGCAGTCTTTTCATCATTAGATGTATGTGGCCTCTAGAAAATGGGAAGTATACTATGTGAATCTAAACAAGGAGAATGGATTTAGGAAACACAGACTGTGCCCTGTTAAAAGGCAAATGTACTCATTATATCATGTACAAGCACACAGTATAAAGGCGACAACTGGTGGCCCTAATGTATAAAATAAGATGAAGTCTAGGGTGTCAGACCAACAGACAGATAGATCGATAGATAGATGAGATAGAGATAAATAGATAGATGGATATACAGATGGATAGATAGACTATGAGATAGAGATAAACATAGATAAAATACAGTGGGGGAAAAAAAAGTATTTAGTCAGCCACTGATTGTGCAAGTTCTCCCACTTAAAAAGATGAGGCCGGCCTGTAATTGACATCATAGGTAGACCTCAACTATGAGAGGCAAAATGAGAAAACAAATCCAGAAAATCACATTGTCTGATTTTTTAAGAATTTATTTGCAAATTATGGTGGAAAATAAGTATTTGGTCAATAACAAAAATTCATCTCAATACTTTGTTATATACCCTTTGTTGGCAATGACAGAGGTCAAACGTTTTCTGTAAGTCTTCACAAGGTTGTCACACACTGTTGCTGGTATGTTGGCCCATTCCTCCATGCAGATCTCCTCTAGAGCAGTGATGTTTTGGGGCAACACAGACTCTCAACTCCCTCCAAAGGTTTTCTATGGGGTTGAGATCTGGAGACTGGCTAGGCCACTCCAGGACCTTGAAATGCTTCTTACGAAGCCGCTCCTTCGTTGCCCTGGCGGTGTGCTTGGGATCATTGTCATGCTGAAAGACCCAGCCATGTTTCATCTTCAATGCCCTTGCTGATGGAAGGAGGTTTGCACTCACGATACGTGGCCCCATTCATTCTCTCATGTACACAGATCAGTTGTCCTGGTCCCTTTGCAGAGAAACAGCCCCAAAGTATGATGTTGCCACCCCCATGCTTCACAGCAGGTATGGTGTTCTTTGGATGCAACTCAGCATTCACTCTCCTCCAAACACGACGAGTTTTGCTTCTACCAAACAGTTCTACATTGGTTTCATCTGACCATATGACATTCTCCCAATACGCTTCTGGAACATCCAAATGCTCTCTAGCAAACTTCAGACGGGCCTGGATATGTACTGGCTTAAGCAGGGGGACACGTCTGTCACTGCAGGATCTGAGTCCCTGGCGGCGTAGTGTGTTACTGACAGTAGCCTTTGTTACGTTAGTCCCAGCTTTCTGCAGGTCAGTCACTAGGTCCCCCCGTGTGGTTCTGGGATTTTTGCTCACTGTTCTTGTGATCATTTTGACCCCACGGGGTGAGATCTTGCGTGGAGCCCCTGATCGAGGGAGATTATCAGTGGTCTTGTATGTCTTCCATTTTCTAATTATTGCTCCCACAGTTGATTTCTTCACACCAAGCTGCTTGCCTATTGCAGATTCAGTCTTCCCAGCCTGGTGCAGGTCTACAATTTTGTTTCTGGTGTCCTTCCACAGTTCTTTGGTCTTCACCATAGTGGAGTTTGGAGTGTGACTGTTTGAGGTTGTGGACAGGTGTCTTTTATACTGATAACAATGTCAAACAGGAGCCATTACTACAGGTAATGAGTGGAGGACAGAGGAGCCTCTTAAAGAAGAAGTTACAGGTCTGTGAGAGCCAGAAATCTTGCTTGTTTGTAGGTGACCAAATACTTATTTTCCACCATAATTTGCAAATAAATTCTTTAAAAAAATCAGACAATGTGATTTTCTAGATACGTTTTCTCATTTTGTCTCTCATAGTTGAGGTCTACCTATGATGTCAATTACAGGCCGGCCTCATCTTTTTAAGTGGGAGAACTTGCACAATTGGTGGTTGACTAAATACTTTTTTTTCCACACTCTATATGAGATAGATAGATAGATGATAGATAGATAATGAGACAGAGAGATACAGTAGATAGTTGAAAAAAGTGTCATACTTTATTAGTCCATCTGTGCCAATACAGTACACCACTTTTTTCAACTATTACTTTTTGAAGTGCTGCATTTTTTTTTTTTTTATATTTTTATCTGGTGGTCCATAGTCTGAATCCCTAACTTTGGAGTAAGCTGGTAATCTTTTGTTGTAGATAGATAGATTGATAGATACTGAGCAAGCTATATAAATAGATAGATAATGAGCCTAAATTATTGTGTAATGTTAGTTTTTCTTTCTGTTGCAGTCTTTTCATCATTAAATGTATGTGACCTTTAGAAAATGGGAAGTATACTATGTGAATCTAAACAAGGAGAATGGATTTAGGAAACACAGACTGTGCCCTGTTAAAAGGCAAATGTAGGACTCATTAGATCATGTACAAGCACATAGTATAAAGGTGACAACTGGTGGCCCTAATTTATAAAATAGCATATGAAGTAATGGGTATCAGATAAATAATAGATAGATAATGAGACTTAGATAAAAAGATAGAAAGCTATAGATAAATCAACATAGATACTTAGAGAGAGAAATTATACAGATGATAGATACAGATAAATAGATAAGATAGATAATGAGATGATAGATAGATAGATAGATAGATAGATAGATAGATAGATAGATATTGAGAAAGGTTCTATAGGAATTGAAACATAGAACTTGGGGGCTAATAAAGTGCTTTCATTTTTTCACCATTTCTGGAGTGCTGCCTGTGTCTCCTTGGAGTAAAGCCCGGCTCACATCTGCGTTCGGGTTTCCATTCGGGGAGTCCGCTTTGGGACCCCTCGAACGGAAAACTATACGCATAAAAAAGCGGTTACCTGGGAAACCCGCGGACCCCATAGACTATAATGGGGTCCGTGTGGTTTCCGCACAAAACATGTAGAGAGGACTTTTCTTTCTGCATGTTTCGTGCGAAAACCACACGGACCCCATTATAGTCTATGGGGTCCGCGGGTTTCCCAGGTAACTGCTTTTTTATGCGTATAGGTTTCTGTTCGGGGGGGTCCCCAAGCGGACTCCCCCGAACGCAGATGTGAACCGGGCCTTTGATATTGAACTAGAGAGGATAAATTAGATAGATGATAGATGGATAGACAGATAGATAGATAGATAGATAGATAGATAGATAGATAGATAGAAAACTTTGGTTCCTGTTAGTTTTCCAACTATTTGGATATTTGGTTCCCATGTAGTATTCATTGCCTGTAAGTTTCCATACACATCCTAGATCTCTTCAATAAGAATCGGTACATCCCTGAACTAAAAATGAACAAAATCGATGTACATATGGATATAAAAATTGTTGCTTTATGCTGAATACTCACTATAATCTTAAATATACAATTGTAGCATAGGCTTTAGCTCAGCATTAGTTTAGTGTAGAACATGGGCTCTGTGCACACTGCTTTGTAAATCTTTGTATATTGATATACATAATCTCCATATTCACATCAAAAACAAGTTTTTTTTTTTTACACGCTCCAATGCTTTTGCATTTCCATAGAAGCTCAGGGTAAATTAGAACATATAATTTAATACTGATTAGATGATATCAGAAGAATGTAGAAGAGATTACCCATCATAAACATATATATAATATGCAATAGGTTTATGACTAGTAGGGATCCATTTACTGGGCTAACCATCAATCCTAAAAATGGCCATGCACATTAGATACTGTAAATGTAGTCTAAGCCTGTAGATCGGATGGCATGTTCAATGTGACAGGTTCCCTTTAGTAGTCATTAGTTTATTATATGGGATTTACTATTGCCCTGCTGCATCTAATAAGGTGCTGACTATTCTGGTATATAGTCCACATATAAGCAGTACTAGTTCAATAATACCTATTAAAAAAATCAGAAATCTTACAGTTTATGCTATTTAGCAACAGCATAACCTACAATTCAGTAAATCCATGTAAAGCCCCAGGGGGTAGCAGTCATCCAGATCATGCACTATATACCGTCCTCTATGGCTAGATTATGGAGACCATAGTTGGTTGTGTATATGTGGAAAACACGGCATCTAATCTACATGTGACTTGACAGACTAGAATATCTATTCCAACGTGACAAGTTCTTCCATCAACCAACAAATGGTATTTATTCGCAGCACAATAATGACATGTGACAGCGCTTTGTACTGGCAGATCCGTGCAACATTTCCAGATATAACTATCTGCCAGTGTGTGACCAACAGTGGTGCAATTTATCTCAAGTACACTCAATAAATATGTAGATCAGACATTGGACGCAGTGCACATTACTTTCCATATCTCTGGGCACATTTCTCATTAATATCAGAAAAAGCAGGTACAGCGTGTCTTCGGGAATAGAATATTTATGCTGGTAATAGGAAATTATTGCGGATAAAGCACTTCATACAGATGTGGGGTAGATTGTCGTAACCCCATTACATGACCTAAGATATAAGCAAAGCATTTTAGGATGGCTGTGCAACTGCGCTGGAGACTACATCACAGTGATCGCTGAAAATCGCTGGGTGAAAAAGTGCAATAAGTCCAACTTTTTCGTCTGGCGATTTCAGTTTAAAACAATGGACACCTGACGGACCTATAGTCAATGGGGTCTGTTGGTTACCATTGGTGTCTGCTGTTTTAGCGGTCCGTGTGTCCCTTGTTCTGGTCCTCCAATGGACCAGAACAACAAACACGCGTGTGCAGATGTGAACCTAGCATTACATAAACATAACATAAACTCAATAGATTTGTCTTTATTGCAAAAAGATCTTATACAAAGGGGCAGATTTACTATCGTGGTTGCCACTCAACCTTGGGGCAAAATGGTGGAAAAAGTAGGTGTAAGGGTAATTTATTCTCTAAAAGTCTCCAGAAATAATCATTTTTTAAACTGTTTCATTAACTTTTTATTCAATTTTGTCACAACAAGGAATGATCTGGTAAATAAAAGTGCAATGTCAACATCATCCCCATAAATAAACTATATCATAACCGTCCTCCAGTAACATTACAGGAAGAAAACCAGCGTGCATCCTATTCCACTGTTCCTAAGGCCTCATGCACACGGATGAGACTGTCCATTTTTATTATCCATTTTCCATAAGTATGTCACATATTTTTCACCCATTTTCTAATCACATCTCCATTTTTAAGTATTCGTTAAAAAAAAATGGATCAACTTCATTGGTCTTTTTTTTGACCCAACCCTATACACAGGCATGCCTGGCTCAGTTGAGTGTGCATGTGCCCTCAGTAGGGACAGGGGGTAACCCGCTGCCAGATACCCCTTAAGTACCTTATGTCCCTGAAAAAAAAAAAAAAGAATAGGGCATGTTGGATTTCAACCTTTTTCACCCTTCTTTACCCTGACTTTGGGTAGATGTGGCTGCTACTCATACAAATTAGATGGCTATCGATCCTGCTGAGATCAGTGAGTTCGACCGGCATGCTTCTAATGTGTATGACCAGCTTTAGTACTAGTATTCTAGAGTCATATACAGAGTTTTTGTATATAGAATTTGGCTTACCCAGTGTGTTCTTCATTAGGGTATAACACGGTTACTTTCTCCCTCTAATGACTACCTTTCAGTTAATATTACAGGAGGATTTCCCATCAATAACAATCATTTATAAAAAAAAAAACTTATTCGCAATAAACTCAATACAAAAACAACACAAAAAAAAGTTGTACAAAAAGATACCGTCTAACCAGACACAACACATTCACAGATAACTGCTAAATTGTATTCAGCTTCTAATAAATATATTCATAACAATTCTTTCCAATATCCCATAATTATATTCATCCATCATTTCATGTGACCTAAAAGATCAGACACATTTTGTGCTTGTCTTCGTGTATATTACAATTTTACACTGAGTGCAATTCATTCATGGGAATAATTGGATAACAATGGCTGTGTGACCAATATCCACCATGGTTTGTAGACTACAGCTGGAATGTTCTATGTGATCATACAGGAAACTCCAAGTTACGTCAGGAGCTATTATTCCAAAAATGTCAAGAGCAGATTTTCTTGAGTCATTCTAAGGGGAAATCCGACCAAGGGCAATATCTGCTTGGATTTTGTATGTTCTTCTCATGTTTGTGTGGTTTCCTCTGAGTACTCCGGTTTCCCCCCACATGCCAAAAATATACATATAGGTAAATTGGCTTCCTGTAAAACAAGTGACCCCTGTGGATATTGGGGATGAGCGCCTGTATGGCTGCCAATAACTTCCCTATTCCACAACGCTCCCTGCGTTTTGAGTCCCTTGTGTGATAAAAGCGCTTTACAAATGTTTGTCATTGTCATACCTATATGTGGGACTAGTAGAAATCCATGTACTTGCTACCAACAAAACCCCATTTGGATAGACAGAGCTGATTTTATAAACTTGCATAATGTACATGCCTTGTATGTGTCTTTTTTTATCTCATCAGTATTACTTAAAGAGGATCTTTCAAAACCTCCACCAAGTCCTGCTTTTTGCGTTATGTAATAGGTGCTCCACAGTTTTTCTCTAGACCCCACCATTCCTGAGCAATAAGTGCTGTTAATTTTGGTGCCTCATGTACTATTTAGGCTCTGTACTGTCAGACTGGAGCTCAGAATCACACCGCTTTCCTGCTCCTGTCTGACACTGCCCACCTGACAGTACAGAGCCTAAATATCATATCAGACACCAAAACTAAAAACACTAATTGCTCGGGGATGGTGGGGGCTAGAGAGAAGATTCTAACTGTGCCAGAATTAGTACAGCGGCACCTATTAACGGATTGCGGGGATTCTGAGACCACCAGTGGTCAGGAGAATGTTAGACCAAAGATTGCCCATGTATGCCTCCTGCATGTGAACAAAACGCAAGTGTATTCCATGACCTGTACTCAAGTCACTTCTACGGCTTTACAGCGCTTCTGGTCTAGAAGCCCCATAGAATTGACTGGAGTACCGATCATGTTCAAGTCCCGTACGTAGTACTGTTATGTCATTCAAGAACACATTTGGAACCAGGATGAGCTGGCTCTTTAGTATTGTATCCACAACTATGTCTTCTGCATTACATTAGAAATCATTTTTTGACACAGTGAATTCTTGACCAAGAATTTAAGGGTTTCTCAGAGGAGTTAATGAAAGCTACAAAGCAACCCCACAGACACCCTGTCAATTCCTAAAAGCATGCAAACACCATGCAAAAATTAAATCCATTTCCTAATCTGGATATTGGTACACTGTACTAACATAAAAGAGAGTAAAGGGCAGTCTTCGGATTCCCAAGTCTGACAGTCCAGGAGGAAATTTTTCCAATTTCATTATGCACATTGTTTTAAACACTTTCGTCGAAACAAGCAGCTACATCCATGACATACAGAGCCATATTGTCATGTATTCTCTGCAATACTCTGACATCCAGCAACTTGCCCTATCAATGGTGAGATTTAATAAAGTTCAATGTAATTACTGGTAAGCCGTTCCTCCTTGTCAGTAATGAACACACAGTGGGGCTGCCGGATTCTAGCGAGCATCATTTTAGCAACTCTTGATTTTTATTACAATGCATCGCTTGATGTTAACAGTCCAATGTCAGGCAGAATTCCAATTACCATGTGCTACCTGTACTGTGACAGCAGAGCGAGACTTTCCCTCTCTGTCCTCTCAAGCGTTTTACAAGCACGTACAAAACAGCTTCTATTTTTGGCGGCTTTAAAACGTCGTCTTCTTTTCCAAAGGAGGAAAAAAAACCCCACAAATTTTATACTTTCTAAAAGGTGAAATACGATATAAAAGGATGGTTCTAATAAGATGGAGAATTCTTGTAATGAACAGGAAACACATTGTTAAAGAAACTTTATAGGCACTAGTTAAAGGGAAAGAACATACCACGAGATTGTAAAAAAGTGCGGCTAAAACTCAGAATGTCAAGGTATAATGAGAAAATAACGCAAAATGTAAAATTATATTGTAAAGGCAAGCTGTTCTCCAAGTGCTCCGGAGTAAGTCAGATTTTTACGACACACGAGAGGTTTGTTATAACCCTCCAGGTATGATGTCACTAAACCCTCTGGGTTGCTAATGATCATGGAAAGGGAACGTCCAGGATTTTAACAAAGTTGACAAAGTGCAGGAAAGTTGATAAAATAAAAAAAAAAAAGAAAAACATAGGCTTATCTGTTCAATCCTGTGCTGCTCCAGTGACATCCCACTGGTGGACCCTGCCAGTTTCTGTTTAATCGTCCTGCAGTGATGACATCAGATACGCCCAGACTATTAAACTAAGGCTGGGTTCACATCTGCATTCAGGGATTCCATCTCCCATTCTGCTTGAAAAATGCAAAGAGAAAAGTCCTTCTTGCGGGTGGAAACCTGATAGACCCTATTATAGTCTATGGGGTCCAGGGGTTTCTGCGGGTAACTGCTTTTTAAGCAGATTGAGTTTCTGTTTTTTGGGTCCCCACGCGAACTAGAAGAACGGAAACTCCAATGCAGGTGTGAACCTAGCGTAAAAGATATTTTACAGAGCGCTGCATAATCAGCAGTGGTTTTACACCGATCTTATTTATACAGACTGATGAAGAGCACATGTAGGAGATCACTAAAGCGATCGTTCCCCTGCATGTACTTTCATTGTTTGCTGGCAGCACAGACCTTATTATACAGCGCAAACAGCTGCCGATAACAATGATTTTTTTTTTCGGTCTTGCCAAAAGCCGATCACCCGATGAACAAGGGACGGCACTATTATACAGGCTGATTATTGGGAACGAGGGCTTGTATGAGCATTCACTTCCGATAGCTGCCTGTTCAATCACTCTAACAGGGTATTAAGCATTGTAAATCCTTCCTTCCTGCTCTATTTACTGCCATTTATGATACACAGACTGTCAGATATGCCCCTTGCCCTGTCAGAAGATAATTCACCGTTTAAAGGGAACCTGTCAGGTCGATTTGGGTCACTAAACCACCCACAGGTCCTTGTAGCCCGGTGGTTTAGTGTCCCAAATCGCCTTGTTTTAAATCCATCTGTGCCCGCATTTAAAAAAATAAACCTTTATACTTCCCTAGAGATAAGACCAATGATGAGACCAATCTCTGGTGCTCCCGGTACCGGTACCTGCGTAGTTCTTCAGTGAAGCCAAGGACGTACACCTTAGCTTCACTGTGCAAGTGCCAAAGGTATGGAATATGCGCTCTGAAGCTGAAGTGTATTCCTCTGGCTTCAATGCAAAACTGCGCTGGTGTGAGGAGTACAGCGGAGGCGTACAGAGTATAAAGCTTTTTTATTTTTATTGCAGGCACGGAAGGCTTTATAACAGGGCGATTTGGTAAACTAAACCCCCAGTCCATAAGATCCTGTGGGTAGTTTAGTGTCCCAAATTGCCCTGACAGATTCCCTTTAATGCCAAAAGTACCAGTAGGCCAGTATATAGTCGAATAAGGGAGGCTGTACAGAAAAATGTAGCTACAAGGCTTACAGTATTCTTCTAGACCTGATGCTATTTTTTTTTTCCTTTTTTTATTGTTCAAATGCATTTTTTTTCAAGAGAAAATATATTATTCTACAACCACTGTCCTTCTATATTCTGCTATTTTTGGAATGGTATGCCCAATTCTGACTTTGCCATAGGGCCTCATGATTTCTAGGTACTCCCTAGGAAAAATTTAATAGGCAGTATGGCTCTCCTAGTGGGCAAGCAGTGAAAACCTCCATAGATATCATCAAAAAACAATCCAATAATATTCGCTACCTGATTCTGAGATTTGTTATGCTTTGCTCTTAAGGATAAAATCTTCAGTACTTCAAGTGCATTCTTAGAATTCCAGAAACTCTACCTATAGGGGGTGTAACTTAAATACTGAATTTATACGTAGTCATGGTACATTATAAAACATGCATACAGAAACACCCAAAGAAGTGATTGATATACAGAACTTGATCCTTGATTATGTTAGGCAAAAATGCTAAGGCCCCATTTAGCAAGCCACAGCCAAAAAGGAAAAACCTGCTGCAGGAAAAACTGCAGTGGAAACGCTTTGCGGATTTTTCAGCAGAGCTTTTTACAGAAAGTCCGCAGAGTTTTCCTTTGCAGATTTTCTGCTTCATTTATACCTATACGGAAAATGCCATAGTTTCCGTAGGTATTATTGACATGCTGCGGATATTTTTCTGCAATGTGGGGATGGATTAGCCAGAATCCCATCCATTTTGCAGGTACTGTAAAACACTGCGGCTTTTGCCGCAGCATTTATGCTACGTGGGGCCCCCTGCCTTAAAGGGGTTTGTAAAAAAAAAAAAAAAAAAAAACTAGGATAGAACATAGGGTCATCTTTAGAGATCCACCCCTATGAGCCAGACCCAAAAGGTCCCTGTTCTTGAGCAAATAAATGGGACTGAGCTGCACTAGGCACAGCTTTATACAAATATGCTGCTGTGTCTGAACTGTGAAGAGAGAGTACCACTCCAGTGAACACCATGGCCCACTCACTCTGCTTAACAGGGCACTTTATTAACTTTTAAGCATAGCCCCACCCCCCATATCGATTTTTTTTTTTCCTCCTTATACCACTTTTTTGTTGCAGATTTTGCTGCGGTTTTTTGAGCCAAAACCAAGAGTGGATTGAGCAGAAGGGAGAAGTATAAGAACTTCCTATGTATTTCCCATTCCTTTAATAGCCATTCTTGGCTTTGGCTCAAAAACCGTAGCAAAATCTGCAACAAAAAAAGTTGCGTTTCCGCAACGTGGGGCCTTAGCCTTAAAGGGGTTTTCAGCCCCTAACACATATTTCATTGCCACTTCTTACTGGAGTACAGGTTTACTGCCTCTTCTGTAATGCAGAGAAACTGAGGTGGGGGGAGGGTATCATTTGAAGCAGTTATATCTTGGGCATTATGAAACAGGACAGTTATATGAAAGATGAGATTCTCAATTTTGTTAGGACACTAAGATTGCATTTTTATCTGTATTATTTCCAGAGATTTCCAGCAACTGAAAACACCGTCAGGATTAGGAGCTGCTGCATCTGCATAAAATATGCCAATCCACACTGTATTTTTAACTGGTGATGTCTTCAGAAGTAATAACAATAGAACTGGGAATCTCATCTTTTATATGACACCAGAATCACTGTTCTATGTTATAAAATGATGAATATATAATTATTTAAAGTGCCCCCCACAGTCTAAGCTCCCTGCCTTTACTCAAGTGAAAAGTGGTATATAGATTTCAGCTGGCAATAGAGAAATAAGGGAAAAAACAAAGCCATGCAGGATTTGCAGGATTTCTCAAAAGGGAGCCAAAATTGTTAATAAAATATATTGCAACATTTGTTGACACAAATAGTGCAAGAAAATCAAAAGTTGTTTGGAAGTTTTGGTATACTTTAGGATGAGTCAATTGAGTTCATCTCACTTCCCATTACCAATGATCTACAGAAGGTAGGAGACCTCAGGGGTAAGAAAATCAATGAAAAGAGTCTATGTTTAATCAACTTTTATTGGTTTTCTTTGATTTGAAAAAGGCAAAAACAGTAAAGGATGTCAAAACACAATAATACAACAACAATACCTACAGAATAGTCCACATGCGAAATCATGAGTGAGAAAAGAGATTTTATCCCATAGAAAATGCATTGCAGTTTATATCTAGGTATTTATGATAAGATTTAGTATAACTAAATAACTGTCATTTAGCTATTGAAATTTCAGTTCTTTCTATGCTGACAAGTCTGGGGGGTGGTCAATCAATGATTGACAGCTAAATCTGTGTGCACAGTTGTAGAGGGGAGGCTGTCGATCTGTCAATCATTGATCACTCCTGACCTCTCAACATAGAAACAGCAGAAATTTCAATGGATACTTTGACACGTTATCCTGAACCTGGATATGATCATCCTACCTACTTTAGGATGGTGACACAACGTACCTGGATGTGTCTATAGCCTTATCTAGTCCCTGGGCCACCAGTGCATAATTTGTGCCAAAACACTGTTTAACATGCCTTACACTATACTTACCAAGTGTGGAGACAGTTTTTAAACAGGCTTATGTGTGACAAAAGGGTATGGCTTTGCAGGAAAAGGGTGTGGCTTAACGGAGAGTGGGCTTGACCTAAGTTGAAACAACATGTGGCAAACATGCATCAAAATTTAGCATTTTTCTGGCAAACACTAAGCTAACTAATAGGATAAGTGAAGTTAGACGAGGCAGTCTAACACTAGATTCACACTAGTGTTCAGGTTTCCATCCTTCAGGTCCACATGGGGACCTGAAAGACAGAGACCCTGTCTGCTTAAAAAGCGGTTACATGCGGAAACCCACAGACGTAATAGACTATAATGGGTCCGCTGGGTTTCCATCTGGTTTCTGCCGATTTTATACTGAAACTGGCATCGAGAAAAGCTCTGCTTGCAGGACTTTTCTCTTTGCCGATATTTGGCAGATTCTGCGGTAGAGTCTCCTACAGAGATTCCAACGGAAGAGTGAATCCAACCCGATAACGTAACAGATTTATCATCCAGCATCAGATGCTATGATAAATCTAGTGCATTTCAAGACTGCCTACTCTAAGTTTGTACTGTCTATCTTTTAGAAAGTAAAAAAAAATTAAAAAAAAAAGTAAAATGCCCCAATATTTTAAGTACCTAGATTTACAATCTGTTCCCTTACTGAATCCCCAAAATAACAGTGCACAAATACACATAAAACACGTGACAAGAGAAAGACAGTATCATCCCGTAATTAACCTCTTGTCTGTTCCAATTTGTGTATACAAATCCTAATTTTTTTTTCAGCTTCCCTAACGAAAGCATGTAGTTAGTCAACCACTCTCAATTGTCTTTCTTCCAGTTGACCGGCAGGCAAATGAATGCGTGTACAGCTGTCACTGCCTCTCATTATTCTCCTGGCAGCAACTGTCAAAGCAAAGGTAGGTCAGCAGCCTTCTTCCTGGAGATATAACATGTCACCTCCATTACGAGAGAGGATTAATTCACATGCCTTGAAACTGACAGCTGTCAGTTCATAACTTGTGCATCACACGACTCATGGCAGGGGAATTGCTCACCAAGCACCCGAATGCCACTCCATCTAGATACTCAGAGGTGGTTTCAGGAATGTCACAGGGAAGAGTGGGGATTACGCAGCTATTTTTAACGTAGTCAGAATATTACTGTGTAAGCACAAAAGCGTGTGTAAATCCAAAGGTAACTGTGAGGTTTTGAGAAATAATTGTATATTAAAGGGGTTTTCCAAGCTAAAAATAGGATAGGTCATCAATATTAGATCCTTGGGGTTTACCCATGTCGATTAGCTTTTCTCAGCACATGATAGACAGAGAATAAAGCAGGAAGCAGACAGCTCCGTTCTCTGTGTAGTGGTCAGACCAGGTTACTAGATCAGCTCCTATTCACTTGAATGGGAGCTAAGCTGCAGTGACTCGATTCAGCCACTACACAGAGAACAGAGCTGTCTGCTTCCTGCTCCAATCTCTGTGTATCAGCTGTTCTTAGCTGATGGGGGCGGCAGATGACAGACCCTTACAGATCTCATATTAGCGACCTATTTTTAGGAAAGGTAATCAATAGTTTTAGCCTGGAAAACCCCTTTAAGATCTGTCTTGTTTTGATATAAAAGATTTGTATGAATAGACCTGCCGACCATAGGTATAGCAAATGCGTGAACAAATGAGTGCAAAATACAACAATAGAAGAATATAATGACTATATTAAAGCTAAAGAGTAGGCAAATGATAATAAAATTGAAATAACATATTCAAAAGGGAGTCTATCAGTACTTATGACCCCTGAAAGGCTAGGTTCACACAGCGGAAAATGAAGAGAAATTCATTTTCGCCGCCATATTCGGCTGTGTGATTGCCATGCTGGCTTTCCTCTGCCGATTAGGTCCAGATGAATAGGCCTAATTGGCAGGGACTTCCGAGACGCGGACTCCGCAGCTGAATCATCCGCGGAATACGCAGCAAGATTTTCAGCTTCCTATTGCAATCTTTGCCTCCCATCGGAAAACAATGAGAGGCAAATTTGCGGCCAAACGTGCCGCGGATTCCGATGTGTGAACGTACCCAAAGAGAATGAGGTGAGCAATGTAAACATACATAAGGTGGGTTCTCAACCTTCAAATTGTTGATAATGCTATATAGATGGGCACAGTGTAAACTTACTTGGAGTGATGGTCATGCAAGTTGTATGGGCAAGAATTTCACAGTTTAATGCCCTCAGTAGTGAGACTGCTGGTACCCAGGTGACAGTCCCTTCATGTGCAGTGTCTCGTGCTTTCCCCTTTCTGCTCTGAGTGACAGCTCTAGTCAGGAGACTGCTATAAACTTCTCCATGTCATTTACCCATTGAAATCTCTGCTCTTTCTATGTTGAGAAGCCAAGAAGGCAGTCCTATCTGTGATTGACAACCTCCCCTCTACGACTGTGCATACAAAGATAGCTGTCATTCACTGATAGGAACGCCTCCTAGACTTCTCAACATAGAAAGAGCAAAGATTACAATGGATAAATGACAGATCATACTGAATCTTTTTCTACAAACTTGTATATCAATCTGCTCAGCTCCTCCTGCTCTATAACCTGATACCTACAGCTTAAAACAGCATTTCTCATCTTTCTCTTTAAGCATCCCTATTCCCTGAACTGCTAAATTGGTAAATATGTAAGGGGATTATTTTTAGTAGCTAAAGTGAGTATAAATCAGTAAAGAGGAGATAGCATCTGTACATGTATGTTATTTCTCCTATATTCTCACTGATACATTGTGTTAATAATAAAAATCCTTATAAATAATTCCATACAGAACAAAATGCTTATTGAAAAGCTCTACAGCACCAAGCTGTGCTGCGGAGAAGCTCTGTGAAGAGTCCAAGGAGCAAAACGAATACCAAATATCCACAATACCAAGGAAACCTATCACTGCTTTGTCTACATGAACATGGAAAGGTCAGAAATCTAACATGGAAAACAGTTACCAGGCGATCATGGAATGGAAGTGTCAGTGGAATCATTTACCAATTCCAGTTAAAGGGATGCGGTCACATTGCATACAAAGTCTGATCTGCCACCAGCATATTAAAGGGCAGCTTGATATATCTTTACTAGAACTGAAATTTACCTCCTGGCTTAGGTTCAAAAAACTGGCATGGAAAGAAGTGGCGTTGGACTTGCCCATTAGAGTAATAGAACATCCTCCGATAGGGACAGGCTCTAACACAATAATGGTCCAGTAGAAGACACCCAAATTTAATGGCTACTAAAGTCTATTTCATAGGGGTTGCTGGATGGTGGACCCAAGAATCATGTTATCTGGTAGACTTAAGGAACTTCAGTCCGATGCTCGGGAGAAGTGTCCACTGGGTAGTTCCCACCTATATTGTCTACTTCTTACCAGCTTGGATTGATTCAAAGGTCTCTTCATATCCACAAATAGATCTTTCATTCCAGCAGAGAGGGGCAGGGAGAAGATATCATTGCAGGGGAATAGGGGTGCAAAGGTAGCATTCGCTTCCAGTCCCTGTGCACCTCATTACAGGATAATAAGTCACCAGTATTATACATAGCACATGGTAAGTGGGATCCCTGTTACAGATTTTGTATCAAGGCCCAGGAGCTTACTCATAGGATAGGGGATAAATTGAAGATTAGTGGGAATCTGACAGCTCAGAACCCCACTAATCAGGAGAATGGGGGACATTGTGAATTAAGTGGTCATCGGGCACCGGTCTAACCCTCAGTGCAAGTTATGCCCTTTTGTATGGACAGGGAATAACTAGCTTTCATAGGAAAACCCCTTTAAGGCTAACCTAAAGAATACCTTAGCACAGCCTGCATTACTATTTAGAGCTGTATTCACAGTTCTGCTGGTTGACACAAGCTTGTATGTCAGATTCACTCCTGACAGTACATGCAGTGGAAGATGCTAGCATTCTCCTTCGATCTTTTGAGAATGGAGGGCTGGTTAGGACGGTAAATACAGTGTAAAATAATTTGTATCTAGGTTATAATCACATTTGCATTGTCACACAAGCAAGTTTCTTGGACAATAATGATATAAAGGCTGCAATGAAATGAACCAACACTAATGTGTCTATTGCAAGCTTAAAGAGGAGCTGTCACCATCTCTGTGTGTCTGTTTTAGAACTAAATATTTCTCCTAGAAATGAATACATTGACAACTGGGTGTTACGGTTTTCTTTAGCCTATACAGTCTGACACTGTCACCACTGACTTAACATTGTGAAAGTGTGACAAACCCCCAACTGGTATCCCTGCAGTCAACTTCTGCTAGGTTCACACTAGCAGTGGCTCTCCGTTGTTCGGGACCTGAACACAAAAGAGGCGGACCGCTTATTTAACACGGAGCTCAGAGGACCCCCATTGATTATAATGGAGTCCGTTAGGTGTCCGTCATTGTTAAACTGAAATCGGTGGGGGAAAAAATTCTCCATGCAAGTCTTTTTCTTCCACCGATTTATAGCGGACACTGCAAGAGAGTCTCCATTGGACACTCCGGCGCCAATGTGAAAACAGCCATATTTATCAAGTTTATCAAGTACACAACACATACCTGGTATGTACATGTATATACTAAAGCAGACATATAGGCTCTGGTCACAGACTACCTTTGAAGGAGACCTTTCACCAAACCCAATATCTCATCTGTATATTGAAAAAGCAGCGGTATCTCAGTAATGGAGGCTGTGATTCACAAGGGGAAAACACTATTTCATTCAGGTAACCTTAACCTATCTAGGTGGGTTGATATGATGTGTTCTGGTGACAGACTCCCTTTAAGAACGTTATTGTCTGGGCATATAAAAATATGTTCAGATTGTTACCCAACAACAGCGGTCCCCAATCTTTCTTGCGCCACAGACCAGTTCCAATTATCAGCTCTAACTTCCCATGGGTGTTGGAGGGGGTTTTGGGGGGGAGAAGCTTGTGGTTGTAGTCTCTCTTCCAGCACAAGGTCCGGTCTCACATCCAGTGAATGCTGCTTTATAATGAGCAGTGTGTGACAGCCAAGGAGTGTCCTGGCCAGGAACTAACTCGTGTCTGCTTCTCCCTGCGCACAAGCTGCACTCACTGGGAGATCCTGTGGACCATTACCAGGTGATCCATGGCCCAGTACTGGGCCACGGCCAGGTGGTTGAGGACCTCTGCTTTCCAAGTAGACTACACTGGATTATCCATGCTCACTTGCTGGCCTGGTAGTGCCTATAGAGGACTCACATCAGACCTTCCAAACCTAAGGTGTTTGTTTTTTAAAAGGTAGTGACCAAATGTAAATCCAAAACAAGGAAAAAAAGAAGATGCCACAAGTATTCCCACTGCCAGGGTTCAGAAAAAGATACGATACGTGAGCACAAGAGACTATCAATGCCTAGAGTTTTCCATTAATTCCTTAAAGATGGAGTTGATGGCTAGTTCAGTGGTTGAGCCAAGTAGGATAATCTGTGCACAAAGTGGAAACTGGAAATTCCTATAATTTACAATATACATTGCCCTGGGTAGGAAGAAAACACCAGATGGTAGCTCGAGGCTTCAGATTCTTTTCCATTGCAGATTTTCACAACATATTTTAAAGTAACCCTACATTTATAAAATACACAAAGAATTACAATAATGATACTTTAACAGTAAAAAATGAAATGAAAAACAATTTGAGCAAATACTCCCTTCTTTTGGCTGGTTATGTCCCTTTTTGCAAAACTGTAAAAGTAGATATAGATTATTCTTATACTGTATATGTTTATGACGTTTGGGTAAATGACTGCAGTTGTCCAAGAAATATTAAAGGGTTTAAGTGGAGATAGAGAAGAGAACATTTTATACAGTTCATTCACTGCACTGTATAAACTTGCTAACTGTATAGAATGGGTCCCCCCCAGTGCCCAAATGATTACCTTTGCAGAGCACAGAAGGGAGGGTGGAAGTCTCTTTTCTCAGCCTACCCTGCTCACGCTCCAACTCTCTGTCACATGACTGACTCCTCTCTACTCTAAGGACCTGCAGCCAGAGTAAAGCGGAGTCTTTAATGACACAGTGAGTAGGTACGGCAGCAGGGCAGGTGAGGAATGAGACTACCCCCACCCCGTGCTCTGCAGAGCAAATCATCGGGCATCAGGGGACTGTCTTTTACACAGTAAGCATGTTTATACAGTGTATTGAATGCACTTAAAAAACAAACAAACAAAAAAAAAACATCTATCCCCCACTTAGCCCCTTTTAACCTAAAAGGTTAAACCCCACTCCATACTAAGCCATACCCTCTCAGCCATCCCCTAGTCAAAAACAGAGGGAATCAGCTAGAAAAGAAAACCCACGGTTTCTGGATTTCTATAAAAATTGTATTATTGGAGTTTCAGATAATCCTGATAACTGATAAACAATGGCAAGTATTTCTCCTATTTTTACAGTTATTTCTCGGTTTATTGTCCCTTTAAGGGTACACTGAGACAGATTTTTGACCTACATGCAGGTTTTGTTGCAGACTTGCTAGAGCTTTCATCCAATCCATTGCAAGGGGTTAAACATATAGTGAAAATCTGTGACAATTTACACAACAGAATAGGCATGAAATGAAAAATCGCCACATGCCACGAAATCTGCAAAGTGTTTTTGGAAATCCCATCCACATATATTGGACTGTAAGTAGTTGCAGATTTTTGTCACAAACTTTTGGTAAACAAAAAAAAGAAGTCATTTATATCAGATATTTATTATAACAACCAAAAGTGAAGCCATAGAAAATGATGATAAAAACATAAGATTCTCGGCATCTCGAAGCTCCAGGCAATCCCAGATAACAGCCGGATAAAACAGCACATGAATGATTTAAAGCACTTTTTTATGAGTTGACACAATCGGTCGACAGTCAACGTTGAGAATTTAATAAGTTTACGCGAATAACCCATATCTAGATTTGTGGTTTCTAAACTGGGAGAGAAATGAAACAGAAAAAAAACTCAAACAAGGCAACGGAAGCGAAGTCTCCGAGAGACAGAATGTACCAATATCCGGAACCCTTCTATTCTACCTGGAGAGTCCTACATGTAATCTCCTGTGCTGAAATTACCAGCAGAGTGCAGGACAGATAGCAGATATCATAAATCTAGATAAGGGATAGGCGGGCAGCACTTATAGCAGATGTCAAGAAAAATATCACATAAACGTATTTCTCTTAGGAAAGGTGGGCAAAGCGGGAAATAATATCCGTGTTATGAAGGGGTTTTCATCTAATGCCAATTTCATAGTCATAGCAAAGGGGTATTCCCATATTCCAAGTATTAAAGGGGTATTCCACTGGTACCCATACCAATCACAAGAAAGGGGATCCTTTGTACCCCCAAATAAATGGGACTTTTATGGGACTGCTGGCAAATGGTTACAAAAAAAAGGAGTGGGCATGTTGGCTTTCAATAATCCCAATGAATGGAATGAGAGGTGTTTTGCAGCTTATTTCTCCATATATCACGTTCCAACCATATGCATGGAAAGTCCATTCAGAACCGCCGTCATCTGAAAGAACTATCACTTTTGAAATCATATGGCCAACATAAAGGGGTTTTTCTACTATAGACATTTTTACCCTAACCACAAAATAGGGTAGATATCCAATATTCCACCACTGTGACCCCCACCCATCTTGAGAATAAGAGTCTGCAAGTGTTCCATGTGAACAGAATGGTAGTGCACTTAATAATACATTATATTTATATAGCACAACATATTCCGCAGCACCTTACACATTTGTAGGGTTCAAGTACAGACAAAATCAGACATTACAGAGTAATAAATCAATTCACACAATGGGATTGAGGGCCCTGCTCGCAAGACCTTACAATCTATGAGGTGGGGGGTGACAGAAGAGGTAGCAGTGGCAGCATAGGAGGCAGGGAGGGTGACACAAGAGGTCGCAGGGGTGACATAGGTGGTAGAGGGGGTGACACAAGAGGTAGCAGGGGCAGCATAGGAGGTAGAGGGGGTGACACAAGAGGTAGCAGGGGCGGCATAGGAGGTAGAGGGGGTGACACAAGAGGTAGCAGGGGCAGCATAGGAGGCAGGGAGGGTGACACAAGAGGTCGCAGGGGTGACATAGGAGGTAGAGGGGGTGACACAAGAGGTAGCAGGGGCAGCATAGGAGGCAGGGAGGGTGACACAAGAGGTCGCAGGGGTGACATAGGAGGTAGAGGGGGTGACACAAGAGGTAGCAGGGGCGGCATAGGAGGTAGAGGGGGTGACACAAGAGGTAGCAGGGGCAGCATAGGAGGCAGGGAGGGTGACACAAGAGGTCGCAGGGGTGACATAGGAGGTAGAGGGGGTGACACAAGAGGTAGCAGGGGCGGCATAGGAGGTAGAGGGGGTGACACAAGAGGTAGCAGGGGCAGCATAGGAGGTAGAGGGGGTGACACAAGAGGTAGCAGGGGCGGCATAGGAGGTAGAGGGGGTGACACAAGAGGTAGCAGGGGCGGCATAGGAGGTAGAGGGGGTGACACAAGAGGTAGCAGGGGCAGCATAGGAGGCAGGGAGGGTGACACAAGAGGTCGCAGGGGTGACATAGGAGGTAGAGGGGGTGACACAAGAGGTAGCAGGGGCGGCATAGGAGGTAGAGGGGGTGACACAAGAGGTCGCGGGGCGGCATAGGAGGTAGCATTGCTTATACAGTGGAGAAGCCGTTTTTGTGATAAAGGTTATTCATTACACATAAAGCTGTATGAGCCATCACCAGTCAGCGTGCTTTAATGTGCAGATGGTGCCTGGACATATAAGATTACAATCCGATAAAGCATCATGTCCTGGGGGATAATGCGGGAACGTGAACAGTGGAGGGTTATTTTTAATGATTCTAACTGCGGAAGGGTGGAAGGGTTTACATTAGGAATTGTGATAGGCCTGTCTGAAAAGGTGTGTCTTTAGAATGTGCTTAAAGATGTAGAAATTGTGAGTTAATCTGATTATCTGGGGTAGAGCATTCCAGAGAAGTGGTGCAACTCTGGAGGAGTCTTGGATAAGGAAGTGGGAGGTTCTGATAATAGAGGATGTTAGTCTTAGGTCTTAGTCGTTTGCTTGACCAATGCTCTATTCACTTCTATGGGACTGCCAGAAGTTGCAGAGAAGTGAATAGAGCAGTTGCCACAGCGCTACCCACATGGAGCACTTGCTGACCCTTGTTCTCTTGATTGATGGCGGTCCCAGCAGTCAGATCCCTACAGATTAGACACGTACCCTATATACCATGGATAGGGGATAAGTGCCTATAGTGGGAAACCCCCTTTAAGCCTAATAACAGTGGATATCCCATTGGTTGCTCGGTGTTATACCACGTGTTCTGTGCTCTAACAGTTCTATTAACTAAGCTGTTGTGTATCTCCACCCAATGCCAAATGTTTCCCTGAAGCCACAGAATAAAAGCAGCACATAAAAGATTTATAGAGCGCCGGGTTTTCTTTGACAGCATGGTAAACAGAAAAATGCTTTATATTCCTGATGTTATTGGTCCTTTAAGTGCAGCTCAGCAGCACAAAGCCTCTCAGCCCGCACATCTGAATCACCATTAAATAATAAAACTGCACTGTAGATCTACGTGAAATTGTCACCGTGGCGGTTATCCAAGCCGTGAGTTTTGATGGTTCTGCATATTGCATCCCGGGGCAGTCTTTTCTTGAACTCAGTATTTACCCTTCCGTCATATTCCACATCCTAATGCTTGATGTAAATCTTCGCTAGGACTCCCCAGTGTACATTAAAGGAACAAAGCGCTGTAATCATTAAATAGATAATTGCAAGAAGAAGCATGTTATGCCCTGCCCCGATGAGCCTTCAGTCAGGGCTGGGGTAATAAAGATACAGAGGTTTACTAGCAGCAGTCAATAGGATGGCAAAGGATAATCCAATCACAAAGAAAATATAGACTGCTAGAAATTCTCAGTATTACAGAACGACAGCAAGGATTGAGAGCAGAAAGAGAACACGAAGACTCAGATACATGCAAGGAAGTACGATAGACGCCACAGACTGATACCGGCGGTATAATTTTCTATGTCTGGATAGGTTGACTACCCCAAAGGTACTCTCTGTCACAGAAGATGACGCCAGTATTATAAATGACACATGGTACTGTACATACATTTTTGCCCAGGAGCACACACATCCATGCACAGATGCACACACCACCGCCATACATGCCACACTGACATGGGTAAGAAGGAGTACTATGTTCCCATAGGGAGATGTCACCTTTGCAGACCACCTTGCGGTGTATAGACTTTCAGACCATATACGTTCTACTAGGAATTCTAGGAACAAAATATGCAAATAGGTTCTCCTTGATGGAAAAAATGAAAACTCTGACTCAAGTGTATGACCTCTTACCTAGCCAAACCGGTACCCTGCTGCGCAATAATAAGGGGCAAGAACCCTGAAGCAGCTGTCTCTTTTTTAGGCCTTATGTACATGAAAGTAGTTGTGTTCAGTATATCATCTGAAATTGTGGATAGTATACGGACCCATTCATTTCTATGGCCACATATGTTCGTAGTTTTTACTGATCAGTATCCGGGTTGTAGAAACCATCCGCAAGATATGAAGCAGGTCCTATTGTGGCACAGACTCGCCCATACAAGTGTAGGGGATCATACAAGTCTGTTTGCAGATCTGTGACTGCGGATGACATGTTCATTCAATGCAGACCTGTTTTATTGCAGAATGAGGATTCATTTTTATGGACAGTAAAAACCACTAAGATCGCATGCATGTGGCCTTAGAAACAGATGTTTTAGTTTGGCTTTAATCCCAGATAATGTCTCTAGGTTTCTAAGAAAACTGGGCACAGGTTTACAGGGAGCTACTTTACAAAAGGTAGCGCTAGAGCAAGTTTTCCTTTTTCCATCACGGACTTGTTTTCATATTTCTCACAATCACTTACAAATACACACGTCACATACACGCACACTCAGATGATACACACACCATACACGCATGCACAGTCAGATAAAGTAAACACATCATATATTCACATACTGATGATGCAAACTCACATACCACACATGCATGTTCACACATACACCATGCACATACAGATAATACATGCAACATACACGCACAGAATGTGATACACTTAAATAGGCTCAGGATTAGCTCAGGATCAGTTAAAGCAGTCAAAACTATGGAAATCACTAAGGAACCTGATGGTCTCCAATAAAGTCAGTGGGGTCCATTGAAGAGGACCTTTCACCACCTCCAACAAGGCACCAAAACTGACTGTGCTTGTTGCATTGAAACGGTGAGGGCTAGAGAAAAAATTCCAACTGTGCTGGAATCAGTGGAGCCGGAACCTATTAACAGATGCTAAGAACTAGAAATGCTGGAGGTGGTGAAAGGTCCTGTAAGTGCTTGTGGTATACATCTTGCCAAAGATCCAGTTTGCATTCTTATTTCTATATATGAAAACCACAATGTAAGGCTGAGCAGAGTCTTACACTTCTCTGGAAATCTTCTATGGCTTACTGCACCACTAAGGTTGCTTTACCTCTGTTAAGGACAAGTGCAACAGGGAAAGGAAAATCTGACAAACTACCCATGCTAAGTGTCTGTTGTTTCCACTAGGGGGCATCCTAGATACTGCATGCATAATCTCCCTCTAGTGGTGGCTGCAGGGAGACAGAATTTTATCACTTCATTAGCTAATTATGAGAATTACCTTGAAAAAAGAAAAAAAAAGAGAAAAAAAAAAAGAAAAAAAAAAAATATATATATATAGTGTAATGAATAACAATAAATTCTAAGTAAAATAAAAAAAATAATATATATAATGAATCAGCAAAGAAAACCTCAAACACAATATTGCCCAATACAAACCTCTTATGTGCATTATATGAGCAATTAATATATGATATGCAAATATGATTATGTAAATGTACAAAAAATCTATCAGTAACAGAAATATTTGTCTGTGCATTGTCATCAGATCATCGGATTGAGGCGTTTGTCTTTGAGTTTAACATTGACCTAGGTACATAAAGGAGATGCAGTTGTGAAAATGCCAAGTGGCTTTTCATCTTCTTTCCTCTACAGAGCAGTATCATCTAGCTCAAGCCTGATCACCATGATCCAAAGGCATCCTCCTGAGGACACAGTCAGGAGAAAGGAAGGTCAAAACCACAGCGAGAGGAAACCCACATAGACATTTTTGGCATCTATTGTACAGTGACTGCAGAAATCTGTAGTTGGCAAACACCTCTCAGTTGTCAGACCTTGACTATACTAGTTTTCTGGAACATCTATAATAGGACCTTTAAAGGGGCAGATAAGAAAAACATGGCAGCTTTCTTGCAAGGAACAGCACCACTCTTCTTCATAGGCTGTGTCTAGTATTGCAGCTCAGCTCAATTCAATCAAGTATGGATTATTATGTTATATATATACAGTACAGACCAAAAGTTTGGACACACCTTCTTATTTCAAGAGTTTTCTGTATTTTCATGACTATAAAAATTGTAGATTCACACTGAAGGCATCAAAACTATGAATTAACACATGTGGAATTATATACTTAAAAAAAAAGTGTGAAACAACTGAAAATATGTCTTATATTCTAGGTTCTTCAAAGTAGCCACCTTTTGCTTTGATTACTGCTTTGCACACTCTTTGCATTCTCTTGATGAGCTTCAAGAGGTAGTCACCTGAAATGGTTTTCACTTCACAGCTGTGCCCTGTCAGGTTTAATAAGTGGGATTTCTTGAATTATAAATGGGGTTGGGACCATCAGTTGTGTTGTTCAGAAGTCAGGTGGATACACAGCTGATAGTCCTACTGAATGGAGTGTTAGAATTTGTATTATGGCAAGAAAAAAGCAGCTAAGTAAAGAAAAACGAGTGGCCATCATTACTTTAAAAAATGAAGGTCAGTCAGTCTGAAAAATTGGGAAAACTTTGAAAGTGTCCTCAAGTGCAGTAGCCAAAACCATAAAGCGCTACAAAGAAACTGGCTCACATGAGGACCGCCCCAGCAAAGGAAGACCCAGAGTCACCTCTGCTGCGGAGGATAAGTTCATCCGAGTCACCAGCCTCAGAAATCGCAGGTTAACAGCAGCTAAGATTAGAGACCAGGTCAATGCCACACAGAGTTCTAGCAGCAGACACATCTCTACAACAACTGTTAAGAGGAGACTGTGTGCAGCAGGCCTTCATGGTAAAATAGCTGCTAGGAAACCACTGCTAAGGACAGGCAACAAGCAGAAGAGACTTGTTTGGGCTAAAGAACACAAGGAATGGACATTAGACCTGTGGAAATCTGTGCTTTGGTCTGATGAGTCCAAATTTGAGATCTTTGGTTCCAACCACCGTGTCTTTGTACGATGCAGAAAAGGTGAACGAATGGACTCTACATGCCTGGTTCCCACCGTGAAGCATGGAGGAGGAGGTGTGATGGTGTGGGGGTGCTTTGCTGGTGACACTGTTGGGGATTTATTCAAAATTGAAGGAATACTGAACCAGCATGGTTACCACAGCATCTTGCAGCGGCATGCTATTCCATCCGGTTTGCGTTTAGTTGGACCATCATTTATTTTTCAACAGGACAATTACCCCAAACACACCTCCAGACTATATAAGGGCTATTTGATCAAGAAGGAGAGTGATGGGGTGCTACGCCAGATGACCTGGCCTCCACAGTCACCAGACCTGAACACAATCGAGATGGTTTGGGGTGAGCTGGACCGCAGGGTGAAGGTAAAAGGGCCAACAAGTGCTAAACATCTCTGGGAACTCCTTCGAGACTGTTGGAAGACCATTTCAGGTGACTACCTCTTGAAGCTCATCAAGAGAATGCCAAGAGTGTGCAAAGCAGTAATCAAAGCAAAAGGTGGCTACTTGGAAGAACCTAGAATATAAGACATATTTTCAGTTGTATCACACTTTTTTGTTAAGTATATAATTCCACATGTGTTAATTCATAGTTTTGATGCCTTCAGTGTGAATCTACAATTTTTATAGTCATGAAAATACAGAAAAATCTTGGAATGAGAAGGTGTGTCCAAACTTTTGGTCTGTACTGTATGTATATATATATATATATATATATATATATATATGTATATATATATATATATATATATATATATATATATATATGCGCTCACATTACTTAGCATTTTGATGTTAAGCTTACTTGGTATATGAGATTTACAGTATATACAAGAAATTCCTATTTTCTTCAGCACTGCAAAACTAAAGTATAGAGCACAGTATGTAGAGCAAAACCCATATATATATATATATATATATATATATATATATATATGAGTGTGTGTGTGTATATACAGTACAGACCAAAAGTTTGGACACACCTTCTCATTCCAAGAGTTTTCTGTATTTTCATGACTATAAAAATTGTAGATTCACACTGAAGGCATCAAAACTATGAATTAACACATGTGGAATTATATACTTAACAAAAAAGTGTGAAACAACTGAAAATATGTCTTATATTCTAGGTTCTTCAAAGTAGCCACCTTTTGCTTTGATTACTGCTTTGCACACTCTTGGCATTCGCTCGATGAGCTTCAAGAGGTAGTCACCTGAAATGGTTTTCACTTCACAGGTGTGCCCTGTCTGGTTTAATAAGTGGGATTTCTTGCCTTATAAATGGGGTTGGGACCATCAGTTGTGTTGTTCAGAAGTCAGGTGGATACACAGCTGATAGTCCTACTGAATGGAGTGTTAGAATTTGTATTATGGCAAGAAAAAAGCAGCTAAGTAAAGAAAAACGAGTGGCCATCATTATTTTAAGAAATGAAGGTCAGTCAGTCTAAAAATTGAGAAAACTTTGAAAGTGTCCCCAAGTGCAGTGGCCAAAACCATCAAGCGCTACAAAGAAACTAGCTCACATGAGGATCACCCCAGGAAAGGAAGACCAAGAGTCACCTCTGCTGCGGAGGATAAGTTCATCCAAGTCACCAGCATCAGAAATCGCAGGTTAACAGCAGCTCAGATTAGAGACCAGGTCAATGCCACACAGAGTTCTAGCAGCAGACACATCTCTACAACAACTGTTAAGAGGAGACTGTGTGCAGCATGCCTTCATGGTAAAATAGCTGCTAGGAAACCACTGCTAAGGACAGGCAACAAGCAGAAGAGACTTGTTTGGGCTAAAGAACACAAGGAATGGACATTAGACCTGTGGAAATCTGTGCTTTGGTCTGAAGAGTCCAAATTTGAGATCTTTGGTTCCAACCACCGTGTCTTTGTGCGACGCAGAAAAGGTGAACAAATGGACTGTACATGCCTGGTTCCCACCGTGAAGCATGGAGGAGGAGGTGTGATGGTGTGGGGTGCTTTGCTGGTGACACTGTTGGGGATTTATTCAAAATTGAAGGAATACTGAACCAGCATGGTTACCACAGCATCTTGCAGCGGCATGCTATTCCATCTGGTTTGCGTTTAGTTGGACCATCATTTATTTTTCAACAGGACAATGACCCCAAACACACCTCCAGACTGTGTAAGGGCTATTTGACCAAGAAGGAGAGTGATGGGGTGCTACGCCAGATGACCTGGCCTCCACAGTCACCAGACCTGAACCCAATCGAGATGGTTTGGGGTGAGCTGGACCGCAGAGTGAAGGCAAAAGGGCCAACAAGTGCTAAGCATCTCTGGGAACTCCTTCAAGACTGTTGGAAGACCATTTCAGGTGACTACCTCTTGAAGCTCATCAAGAGAATGCCAAGAGTGTGCAAAGCAGTAATCAAAGCAAAAGGTGGCTACTTTGAAGAACCTAGAATATAAGACATATTTTTAGATGTTTCACACTTTTTTGTTAAGCATATAATTCCACATGTGTTAATTCATAGTTTTGATGCCTTCAGTGTGAATCTACAATTTTTATAGTCATGAAAATACAGAAAACTCTTGGAATGAGAAGGTGTGTCCAAACTTTTTGTCTGTACTGTATATATATATATATATATATATATATATATATATATATATATGCATATAGATGCTTCCTGCAGAAACTAGAACATAATAGTGTAGAATGAAAGCTAAGCTGTGGTCAGATGGAAGGAACCAACATGAAAATGTAGGCTCAGACTAAACATATAGGTTTATCTGTAGCCATGGAGAAATATAGGTCTGCATCAGAGTTCTATACACAAAGAAATAGAATATTTTTCATAAAAGAGGACCTGTCACCGGATCTGAAATGCACAATGACATACAGTGATGGACAAAAGTATTGGCACCCCTGCAATTCTGTCAGATAATACTCAATTTCTTCCAGAAAATGATTGCAATCACAAATGCTTTGGTAATAATATCTTCATTTATTTTGCTTGCAATGAAAAAACACAAAAGAGAATGAAAAAAAAAGTCAAATCATTGACCATTTTACACAAAACTCCAAAAATGGGCCGGACAAAAGTATTGGCACCCTCAGCCTAATACTTGGTAGCACAACCTTTAGACAAAATAACTGCGAACAACCGCTTCCGGTAACCATCAATGAGTTTCTTACAATGCTCTGCTGGAATTTTAGACCATAATTCTTTGGCAAATTTCTCCAGGTCCCTGTGATTTGAAGGGTGCCTTCTCCAAACTGCCATTTTGAGATCTCTCCACAGGTGTTCTATGGGATTCAGGTCTGGACTCATTGCTGGCCACTTTAGAAGTCTCCAGTGCTTTCTCTCAAACCATTTTCTAGTGCTTTTTGAAGTGTGTTTTGGGTCATTGTCCTGCTGGAAGACCCATGACATCTGAGGGAGACCCAGCTTTCTCACACTGGGCCCTACATTATGCTGCAAAATTTGTTGGTAGTCTTCACACTTCATAATGCCATGCACACGGTCAAGCAGTCCAGTGCCAGAGGCAGCAAAGCAACCCCAAAACATCAGGGAACCTCCGCCATGTTTGACTGTAGGGACCGTGTTCTTTTCTTTGAAAGCCACTTTTTTTTTCCTGTAAACTCTATGTTGATGCCTTTTCCCAAAAAGCTCTACTTTTGTCTCATCTGACCAGAGAACATTATTCCAAAAAGTTTTTGGCTTTCTCAGGTAAGTTTTGGCAAACTCCAGCCTGGCTTTTTTATGTCTCTAGGTCAGAAGTGGGGTCTTCCTGGGTATCCTACCATAGAGTCCCTTTTCATTCAGACGCCGACGGATAGTACGGGTTGACACTGTTGTACCCTCGGACTGCAGGGCAGCTAGAACTTGTTTGGATGTTAGTTGAGGTTCTTTAGCCACCATCCGCACAATCTTTCGTTGAAATCTCTCGTCAATTTTTCTTTTCCGTCCACATCTAGGGAGGTTAGCCACAGTGCCATGGGCTTTAAACTTCTTGATGACACTGAGCACGGTAGACACAGGAACATTCAGGTCTTTGGAGATGGACTTGTAGCCTTGAGATTGCTCATGCTTCCTCACAATTTTGCTTCTCAAGTCCTCAGACAGTTCTTTGGTCTTCTTTCTTTTCTCCATGCTCAATGTGGTACACACAAGGACAAAGGACAGAGGTTGAGTCAACTTTAATCCATTTCAACTGGCTGTAAGTGTGATTTAGTTATTGCCACCACCTGTTATGTGCCACAGGTAAGTAACAGGTGCTGTTAATTACACAAATTAGAGAAGCATCACATAATTTTTCAAAGGGTGCCAATACTTTTGTCCACCCCCTTTTTATGTTTGGTGTGGAATTATATCCAATTTGGCTTTTTGACAATTCTTTTTGTGGTTTTCCATTGAAGAGAAATTAAATGAAGATATTATTACCAAAGCATTTGTGATTGCAATCATTTTCTGGAAGAAATTGAGTATTATCTGACAGAATTGCAGGGGTGCCAATACTTTTGGCCATCACTGTATATCATCTGTCACTCTGAACTTTTTGGTGTTTTTTTTTTTTTTTTTATCCAAATCTGTTTAGCTATTCCAAAGATATAAGCCCTTTTACTGTTGAGGCAACTTAGGTTATACTAGTCAAGTGGGCGGTAACACTGCATGACATACAGCACACAGAGACCCTGCCCGAGAGAAACTACAGTGCTACTTGGCCAGTATACTCTAATTTGCATCAACACTAAAGGGCTTATATCTTTGGAATGGCTGAACATGTGACAGATCCTCTTTAAAGGAATTGCTTGGGGAAAAGAATAAATATTCACCCACCCCAATGCCTTACCACTCGCATTGAGACACTGACCAGGTTCCTTCTGGGGACCACTTCTTGGATTTGTTGGGAAATGCCTCTTTGGCAATCATTGGCCGCAGCTCTGACCTGCCTCGACCAGTGTTTGGCTGAGAGGGTTGCCATTTCCAGTGTGTCAAAATGGGACCAGGAAAATAGGGACGAGCATTGGCCCAGGTGGTCTCAGCACAAGAGTGGTGCGGGGATTAGTAAAACGTGTATAACTTTTCTTTATATACTATGTCAATCTGTTACTTAAAACATTGGCCGGACAACCCCTTAAAAACCAACAAAAGTGATGTTCATATGATGGGTCTCAATCACAAAATCAATGTAAAGTCAATAGCTACACAATCTATGTATTTAAAATGCAATTTCACAAAGACAGTACATTACAGCAATCTATACTGTGCTACCGCAATATATATTACTATTGATTTGTGAGCTTATCCAGTAGCAAATATTTAGCTAATAAGCCCGCATCCATTACTTTTATTATAATGACCACCAAAGAAAGGGGCATAAAACTAAAGTCAATCTTATAAGGAGGTTTTTAAGATTTTACAAATATTTTTTTGCACAATACATATGGTAACATTGGATACAAAGTATTATTCTAGCTAATTATCAGTAATCTAAAAAGTCTTCAATTTCCTTTTATACAATTAAATTACATATATTATATATGACCGTGGTATTTTGTAAGAATCTGATTAAACCGTATATATAACCTTTCAACAAACTTTGCATACTGTAAATCAATAGTACAGTGTGTGTGTATATAGTGTGTACATAATGAAAAACAATTTACATTTACATTTTGCAGTTTTCTTTTCTGCATACTCTGTTTCTAATTCTCAGTTCCCCCTGAGCTGGTGGATGGAGACTAGCTGCTATGAGGTCTCCCATACACTGCACACAGAAAGCAAAGGAGAATCTGCTGTCTCATTCACTCAAAAGCATCGGGGTTATATAGGACATACTCTAGATGGAAATCCAATGACCTGTATTAAGGTGAATACAACACCTGGTGTGACCAAAAACTTATTTAGCTTCAGCAGTCTCTGTCTGTACCTGTGTCCCTCTGCTCTCACTCAAGCTCCTGCTCTCCCTCACTCTCCACAGACTTCTATGTAATCTGATACCTCTTTCAGTTCAGCAGTTTCGAACAGAAGGAGAAAAGAGCCAGCTAAGGGGAGAAAGAAGATTTTTTTCTCTGGTAAGTGACCCCCTTGCTGGTAACTATAGGTTCAACATCTTAACCCCCCCAGCCATCAGCAGACAGACATACATGGGGTAACTGGTTGAATGCCTAAACATGTAATACATTGTGCTGTAGAGTCCTCCACAGTGGGAAATACTCTCTGGTTAAAAAAGTGTTCCAAATAAAGGGCACCTGTCTGCGATGTCTACATCCCATAACGGAGTATAGATTGGCAGGTGTCCTAAGAGGACAATCCCTTTAATTGTAGATTTTAGATTGTTGGCCATACCTAAGTTGACACCAAAATCCTAAAAATTCCATTTTGCCTCCAAATTGTGCTCTCAAGTGTTAAGGAAGCCAGCATCTATGAGGATTTTTTTTTAACAATCCTATCTGAAACATATAAATATATTTTAAATCTGTACTGAAAAATAATCCTGAAATCCTACAGTGTTCGTACTGCCCACTGAGCCATATTAATAGACTGACACTTCCTGTTCTGTAGAGATCATTTCTTAGCATGTCATTATCATCACAGGGAAGATTACAATGAAAGTCAACACCTATATATATATAATACAAAATCCACCATTCACAATAGGTAATGATCAAAGCTCACACTTACAAAAGTCGACGAGTCATCTGCACTCTACAGTTTATAGTCCATTTGACTGCTGTAAAGCATATCTCTGAATGTTGTTAGCAGTTTTGGCACGTTATACAGAAAACATAATAAAAAAAATCTACTATCAGAAAATAAAAAACATGAAAAAAAAAAATAATAATGATTATCTGGTAAGAGAATCTAGGTGATACATTCCCTTTAAAGATACATCATACAGATACACTTTGGAATATTAACAGTTTATACTTCCATTGGGCTTGTGTTATTTTCTATCTGCAGATCTGTTTTCACTCACAACTGTGGTTTACGACATTAACTTGTCGGAAAATGTTATTATAGAAATATTAAATATAATAATAATCACGTGTAAAGACCAAAAGCGGATTAAGGCAAACACTAGCATATTAAAGAAGCCGAGTTATTAAACATGTTTCTGGGAGGCATTTACAGTATTTACTATGGAAATGAATTTTCCCAAATACTCAAAAGACATAAACGGGGAGCCCTTAGCCAAATAAAAAGCACCCCGGGGCTTTTTCTGTTTTCTTTCCCGGGAAATGAGCATTATAGTGAGCATTATAGTGTTAGATTTCCCCCCACGGCACTGTTCATTCTAGAACAATGGGGAAGGATTTCAGCCGTCAGAATTTATGCACTTGAGCCTATCGGCACACCATCTGAACATAGTTTTACAGTTTACATACAGAATGATTCTACATAGTCAAACAAATACACTACATTACTTATCTTGTCCCAGTCCTGAGTATAATATTATATTATACTCCAGAGCTGTATTCACAATTCTGCAGTAATATCTCAAAACATCCCTTGGTGACTCAATATATGCACAAAACTTGCACTCTTATTTTATTGTCTTCTGTCCCAGGCACTGCACAATCTGACTGTCGCTCTGCTTTATTGGAGCTTAGATAGGGTGTTGGAAACATTGGACAACATAGCTTGTCATCCATTTCCAAAAACAAGCAACAGAACTATGAATGCAGCTGTGAAGTATATTATACTTAGCAACATTCTCAAATATCAGGCACCCAAAGGAGAGGAGTTTATACTTCTTTGCATTAAATAAGGTGTTTTGGGCTCACTTAGGGTATGATGTCACAAGCCGGGACTTAGCAGTGTCAGAACCTGTCAGCCACCACTTGGTACTTTATTTCCATTCTTAGAGCTGACAACACATTTCAATTATACAAATCTGGCCTGCCAATTCCCAAACTGAGTCATACAGTGCCTAAAGAGGTTGGACTGGCGGGGCAATCAGGGTGCGCCCAGAAATCACTATTTAGAGAGGACCTTGTTTATCCCTTTGCCTACTATTCTGAGATTTGTAGTACTGATGGATTTTGACACTGCTGTGACTCTGATCCTAATATTGGTTTACTTGTGACCACTTCCCTATTACTTATCCAGAACTGACCTTTCTATATAAGGTTATGCTTAGCCTTGTTAGCCTCATTGGCCAAAACAACCTGGGAAGCAGCAAAGTCCTGACCTTGCTATGTAAGGTTATGCTCACCTCTGTTAGCCTCATCGGCCAAAACAACCTGGGAAGCAGCAAAGTCCTGACATTGCTACGTAAGGTTATGCTCACCCCTGTTAGCCTCATCGGCCAAAACAACCTGGGGAGCAGCAAAGTCCTGACATTGCTATGTTAAGTTATGCTCACCCCTGTTAGCCTCATCGGCCAACACAACCTGGGGAGCAGCAAAGTCCAGATCCCCAAATAGAAGTGAAAACCTGCACATTCCACTAACCAGAGTGGCCTTCACCATGTCCAACTGTCTGAAGCTTTATTAAAAACAGACAATTCGACCGTCACACTCTCCACGGCTGAAATCATCCAATTACTTCAGATGTTGGTTAACTTTTCAATAATACAGCCTGTAACCAAGGATCCATGGCTAATACAACGATGGAACCCTTTAACTTCATAAGCCATACCTCCATCTGTGTGACTTTTTACACACATTGGGGCACATTTCGACATTACTTTTGGTGCACGTCATGTATGAATTGGTGCATGCCTCCTCATAAACCTGGCAAATACTCCGCCAGTCCATGCGCCTGCAATGAAATCTATGCCAGCTCGTAGTATCATTTACTCCGATGGCCCCACCCACACCATGCCCCTCATCATGCCCCCTTTCCAAAATGTTATTAGAGTGGCACAAATGTTTATGCAAAAATTTGCAACTTTTTCATGTCTTGTATGCCAGAAAAATGGCGTACAAGGCATGATAAAGCTCCCGCATACAGTAGTGTAAGAACCGTATATAATACAGATTTTTTTTTTTTTTGTACAATCATCTAAGGCTGGATTCACACTAGCACTCGGTCTCCGTTTGGGGATTCCGTCTCCCATTCCGCTTGAAAAATGCAGAGAGAAAAATCCTGCAAGCAGGAAATTTCTCTCCGCATTTTGGCGGAAACCTGGCAGACCCCACTATAGTCTATGTGGTCCGCGGGTTTCCGCAGGTAACTACTTCTTAAGCGGATTGGGTTTCCGTTTTTTTGGGCCGCAGGTGTGAACCTAGCATAAGTCTAACTCCACATATCATTATAGGAACATAAAAGTAACAATGATGGACTCACATCATGACGGACACCAATGGCGCCCCAACAGACCCCACAGACCAGAATGGGGACTGTTGAATTTCCATTATAGTATGGTTCATTTCGCTGCGCTATGATTTCTGACAGAGTCTTCAACAGAGGCTTTTAACAGATACTGTGACGCAGATGTGAACAGAGCCTTTATCGAAGTGTAGTTTCCCTCTTGGGTATAGTAAAAGCATCATATGCACCAGATTTTACTAAATACATTTCCAAACCTGCACATTAACAAAAAGCTGTATGAATCAGAGCAAAGTGCAAGTGGGAAGCATTTAAGAAGCCATCAATTAACATGACACACCATAAGAGATTATAAATGCTGGTAGTCACTGTTTGCATTTCCTGTGTTAACCATGGGCAAAAGTTGATGATTAGCTCAGCTGCAAATAAATATTCAGCTCTTTTATTGCAGAATCAATCCTCAAAGAGACCTGACAATGAGAGGAAAAAATAAATACATGGCTGTGACGCTAACAACAGGAAACCATCTAAAATACTTCAAGAACTCCAGTCTTATTTTTATTTTTACTTCTAATACTCCCATTTTGAAGCAGTACTAGAAATGGATCATAACATTTATTGTCACCCTCAATTTTTATCAGTCTACAGCATTTTCTGCGCAATCCTGACACAAACAGCCTTGTAGAAATCCTGCAGGGAAGAAAGGGGTTAATGAACTGCTGATATTGGCTGGAGACTGAGTGCAGGGCTTAAAGGGATTGCCCAAAACTCACAGGTAATAAATACTGATGACCTATCCACAGCATAGGTGATTGGTATCAGATTGCTTTAGGTCTGAGAACTGGACCCCGTACCGATCAGCTGACTCAGCTACTGGACACCGTATACAAGGTAAACAGCAGGAAGCAGCCCTGCTCCTATTGAGTTGAAAGGGATCAGAGCTGCATTTCCTAGGCACCACCACTACAGTATACTGTATACAGTGTACCGAGCAGTAGATTGTAGCAGGGGCACAGGGGAACTGCAGCTCTGCTCCCATTCGGTTCAGTAGGAGAAGGGCTGCTTACCTTCTATACAGCTACCAGCAGCCAAATCAGCTAATTGTCGCAGGGTCCGGGTTTGAGACCTGATACTGATGATCTATCCTGTGGACAGCTCATCAGTATCCATTACATATGGGTCAAAGACAATCCCTTTAACTGTCCTACTGCAGGCAGGGCAGAGTTGGGATGCTCCTGCTCCAGCCAGTTGTCTTGCAGCTAGATCCTGGACAGTGATAAAGAGGAGGGGGTGAGATGGAGGATGAAAGTCCCACACTCGGAAATCTATTACTATTACTACTATAAATACAACCCATTTCTTTTTGTGTTCCAAGAATTCAAAGCCCAAAACAGGTGCCTGCAAATAAACAGAACAGATGAATAGATTGTTTCTAACCCCACAGGGTGTTCCGGAATCTGCGCCAAATCACCAAAGAGATGTATCTAAAATGCTTCATTATTCATAATTATTAATCATTTTATTGCATCCAGTCTAATAATAATGTTGGCTTGGCATGAAAGAAGTTTACTATGGAAAGAATTTTTACACACCACACAACAGGTATTTTCCATATGCTGCATACCTGGCAGTGTTGGATGCTTGAAGATCCTGGCATGGATCTCTTAAAGGAGTTGTCAAGGATTTGGCAAAGGTTCTGCCTTTATCGTAAGAAAATAGTGCTACTCGTGCCCACGAGCTGTGACAAGTATTGTACTACCTGATACAGACCATGGACAAAAAAAAAAACAACCAACATTTTAATGCTTATTTCTTCTTTCCTTACTGAAGGTCTTCTGGGGAATCAGTTTCCAAACCGGTTTTCATAAAAAGAAAGTCTCAAAGAAATAATAAAAGTAATAGCACAGTACACAATAGATAAGGGAACGTTAGGACATGTGGAAGAAATGACTAATATTTCGTCATTTTTCCAAGGAAACATCAACCGTAAATGCTGCTCTGGGTGTGATCCTAGTAACAATTACACGATGATCCAGACCCCCTATACTATGACCTTGGCCACACTAGCGTTCTAGTTATAACTCCAAATAACATCTATTCATCATCGTGAGCCTTAGGCCTCATGCTCAGCAGCTTATGAGAGATCAGCCCCAATAAACACTCTGTACATACTGTACTGTATGCACAGACTGCACCTGTGAAGTCCTACACTTCTCAACACTGAAACTGCGACACCCAGAGGAACAAGCCATAAGGTTATGCATATGGCGGAAATGGCCAATGTCACTGAAATCTGCAAACAATCACATTTTAAAGCATCTAGCTTCAATCTGTGACATGTGGTAGGGACGTAGAAGCCAGATAAGAGCAAAGTTTTTTTAGACACAGGAAACCTAAAAATCTTATCACGTGGTACAGGATGATTGTGCGATGTCTCCTGTCCATTGACATGCCAGTTATTGAAAAGTGAGAGGGACAGAACCCTTGAATTGAGAAACCTTGGTTTATTACTCAGACAGATCACTAAGCGCCTAGCCCAACATGTCAGCACTGTTCACTGTTGCATTGGGAGAACAACAATGACCTGGAAGGACAGCAAAAGATAAGCAGAAGTAGACAGATCGTCTGATTGGAAGAATGGCACGTAGTGATCCATTCGGTACTACAAGTGAAATTGGACGTCACATCCCAAGCCTGGGGGGGGAAATCAGAATGTCAGAATAATCCTTTAATATATACTAATTGTTGCAGCCCATTGGCCATGAACTGATATTCGGAGCAGTAACCTTCAGTAGCTAAAAGTCTTAAAACTATTTAACCCTTCATGAACATTCAGGCCACAATTTCATTCCAATCTGCAAGCATGTTATAGAGCAGGAGGAGCTGTGGAGACTGATATGTAATTTTCCAGGAAAAGGATTGAGCGTACCTCATTTACATGTGTACTCGTGCTGGGCTTAGGAGTCCAGTGGGCGGTCCTACTCAGTGAGTGACAGTTATAACTGTATGCAGAATCCTAATGAAATAACACTAAAAATCACTGAGTAGGACCGCCCACTAGACTCCTAAACCTAGAAAGAGCAGGCACTTACTGGAATAAGTTATTCTGGATCTTTTGTCACATACAGTACCTACAGTCAGGGGCGTAGCTATAGAGGGTGCAGAAGTAGCAGTCACTACGAGGCCACAGACGCTGAAGGGGCCCCAAAGGTCCCTCTGCCACTTAAAGTATTACAACTATTCACAAAGCAAGTAGGGGCCCCATTACAGATTCTGCATTGCCACCGAGTATCTTCAGGCTACGCCTCTGCCTACAGTATATATTAATCAATCTCAGACCCTTCTGTTCTATAACATGTTACCTACATACATATATGACTGCATTTTCAATGTGACAGGTTCTCTGATCTAAATCCTACTAAAAGTTTAAAAAGCATTTAGCGGATGATCCCAACTAAATGTGTTAAAGATGTTTATGAATTTAACAGGTTTGCTTTTTACTGAAACAGCACTACACTTGTCAATAGGCTATGTGTGGTACTGCAGCTCAGTCGAACTTAAGGTTAATCACAAACACAGCTCACCATCTTGGTGAAAGTGTAACAGAACTCCTATAGTCTAGACAAAAACATAATAAAAAAAAGAAGGTCTATATGTGTCGCTGCTAATATGTGGAGGCATTCTCTCCAATAAAGAAGCTTCATTCTTAATGCAGGATTCAAGTGCTGCGATTTTCTCTCTTTTTTGATGATGTCCATACATTTGTGTTTACAGACCTGTCCATGCATTTGGATTAGAATAGGGACATCTGCTTTACGTCAATGTACTGTCTACTGGCCATTTTTCAGGTTCAGCTACTGTATATAAATAGACTTATCTTGTAAGGGTTTAATGGTTTGACTTGTCCTTATAATTGTGTTTGAAGCACTTTAATGTATCTCTAGGTATTTTTGGGTCAAAGTGAAGATGTTATCGCTAATGTTATTACACAGACTTTTGTTAGAATTGTTTTTCTTGTACTGTTAGCCATATTCTTATAGAACTTGCAAAGCACAAAGCACCGTTTCTGTGAGAAGCTCAGGAAGTTTTGGTAAGCGGTGTTTTTGTAATGTACAGTCATGGCCAAAAGTTTTGAGAATGATACAAATATTAATTTTTACAAAGTCTACTGCTTCAGTTTTTCTAATGGCAATTTGCATATACTCCAGAATGTTCTAAAGAGTGATCAGCTTAACAGCAATTACTTGCAAAGTCAATATTTGCCTAGAAAATGAACTTTATCCCCCAAAACACATTTCAACATCATTGCAGCCCTGCCTTAAAAGGACCACCTAACATCGTTTCAGTGATTGCTCCATTAACACAGGTGTGGGTGTTGATGAGGACAGGGCTGGAGATCAATCTGTCATGATTAAGTAAGAATGACACCACTGGACACTTTAAAAGGAGGCTGGTGCTTGCCATCATTGTTTCTCTTCTGTTACCCATGGTTATCTCTAAAGAAACACGTGCAGTCATCATTGCACTGCACAAAAATGGCCTAACTGGGAAGAGTATTGCAGCTAGAAAGATTGCACCTCAGTCAACAATCTATCGCATCATCAAGAACTTCAAGGAGAGAGGTTCCATTGGTGCCAAAAAGGCTCCAGGGCGCCCAAGAAAGTCCAGCAAGCGGCAGGACCGTCTCTTAAAAGTGTTTCAGCTGCGGGATCGGGCTACCAGCAGTGCAGAGCTTGCTGAGGAATGGCAGCAGGCAGGTGTGAGTGCATCTGCACGCACTGTGAGGCGGAGACTCTTGGAGCAAGGCCTGGTCTCAAGGAGGGCAGCAAAGAAGCCACTTCTCTCCAGAAAAAACATCAGGGACAGACTGATATTCTGCAAAAGGTACAGGGAGTGGACTGCTGAGGACTGGGGTAAAGTCATTTTCTCTGATGAATCCCCTTTTCCATTGTTTGGAACATCTGGAAAACAGCTTATTCGGAGAAGAAGAGGTGAGCGCTACCACCAGTCTTGTCTCATGCCAACAGTGAAGCATCCTGAAACCATTCATGTGTGGGGTTGCTTCTCAGCCAAGGGAATCGGCTCTCTCACAGTCTTGCCTAAAAACACAGCCATGAATAAAGAATGGTACCAGAATGTCCTCCAAGAGCAACTTCTCCCAACCGTCCAAGAGCAGTTTGGCGCTCAACAATGCCTTTTCCAGCATGATGGAGCACCTTGCCATAAAGCAAAGGTGATCACTAAATGGCTCAGGGAACAAAACATAGAGATTTTGGGTCCATGGCCTGGAAACTCCCCAGATCTTAATCCCATTGAGAACTTGTGGTCAATCATCAAGAGACGGGTGGACAAACAAAAACCAACAAATTCAGACAAAATTAAAGCATTGATTCTGCAAGAATGGACTGCTATCAGTCAGGATTTGGTCCAGAAGTTGATTGAGAGCATGCCAGGGAGAATTGCAGAGGTCCTGAAGAAGAAGGGTCAACACTGCAAATATTGACTTGCTGCATTAACTCATTCTGACTGTCAATATAAGCTTCTGTTACTCATAATATGAATGCAATTATATTTCTGTATGTGATAAAAACATCTGACAAACACACATAAAAACCAGAGGGCAGCAGATCATGTGAAAATATAATATTTGTGTCATTCTCAAACCTTTGGCCATAACTGTACATTTTCCTGTTTATTCTGAAGATGTTTCATTCTCACCTTGTCTTAGAATACCATTATCAGTCTGCAATTTCCTCTTTCTCAAAATGTGGTTTATTTGTCTGGCAAAATGTGGGTTATTTGTCTGGCAAGATACTTGAGGTCAGCTCAGATGGGTAGGACTGGTAGGTTCACAGAAATAAATACAGACAAATACAGGGAGGGCACCAGGCCTAGGGGTTAAAAGACAACATGCTGTTTGGGTCTCTGTATGAATGTATTTTAGGGGAAATACTCTTTATAGAGATTTCTGCTGCCCTATTTAAAAACAGGATAAAAGAGGTTGAGCTCTGTGATATATAGGTATATATAATATTTGAGAAAATCAGAGTAATTTTTAACAGGACTCCTAGGAAAGACAATGAGAGTCCTGCTTACCCCACCCACACAGGATGACACTATTACCCATCACTGGGGATCGAAGACAAATATCACATTGTATGGCAACGGGTGAAAGAAATATATATCTATCTCTGTGTCTCAACTTCATACGCCTGCACTGCAGTATATATTCTTAATTTAGTGTAATTTCTACACAGAAATGATAACGTATTGATCACAATGAATAAAGTTCCCTTGGAATATACTTACTTCCTGCTGGATGTACCAAAATAGAACAAGATGTGTTCTCCGGCATCTTGAGGGACTGCAGCTAATAGACAGATAAGGTCTTAAGGTCCGCTCTTATGTTCATTTACGGAGTGTTTATTGAGCTGTGAACACAGTGGAGTAAAATACACCTCATGGGCAGCTATATAACCAACTATAATGATCACATATAATGTGATAAAAATCTTTCAGTCAGTAACATTTTGACCATGCCTTTGGTTATCACGGGACCTTTACTGTTTGCCATAAGAGACTCTGCATTATTTTTCTGCAAATTATTTCGTTACCATATTTAGAGCAGGGGTGTCAAACTCATTTTCTCCGGGGGCCACTTCAGCCTCACGGGGTACCTTGAAGGGCCAAGATTATTTTACACGTGTATAAAAGTAACTTCTCCTTAACAGATAAGCGAGCTATTAAGGAGTAGTTACATTTGTACATTACTACTGTTACAATCAGCCCTTTGAGGTCAACCAGGAAGAACATAATGTATTGTTAAAACCTAAGACATTGGCATGTTACATACTATCCTCATCCTTTTCTGAATATATAAAAAATTAAGCACTATACAAATACTGTTTACCCCTGCAAACGGTATTATGCTCTATAGTTGCCTCTGCACACGGTATTACGCCCCACAGCGGCCCCTGCACACGGTATTACGCCCCACAGTGGCCCCTGCACACGGTATTATGCTCCATAGTTGCCCCTGCACACGGTATTATGCTCAATAGTTGCCCCTGCACACGGTATTATGCTCCATAGTGGCCACTGCACACGTTATTATGCTCCATAGTGGCCCCTGCAATCTGTATTATGCTCCTTAGTGGCCCCTGCACACGGTATTATGCTCAATAGTGGCCCCTGCACACGTTATTATGCTCCATAGTGGCCCCTGCAATCGGTATTATGCTCCTTAGTGGCCCCTGCATTGGTATTATGCCCCATAGTGGCCCCTGCAAACGGTATTATAGTCCATAGTGGCCCCTGCACATGGTATTATGCCCCATAGTGACCCCCCCCACCCATGAACTATTATTATACTCTGGGGTCTTTTCAGACCCCAGAGTATAATGATTGGAGACCCAGGTGGTGACAAACATAAAAACCAGTGTTACTTACCTGGGCCCCGATGCGCTCCCTGCGTTCGGCCTTCTTCAATGTCGCACAGACCGGCGTCGCGACATAATGACGTCGGCCAGGCTCACATGACGCCTGAGACGTCACCAAAGAAGGCCGAAGCCTGCTGGGAGCAGCATCGGATCGCCGGAGAGGTGAGTAACTCTGGTTTTTATGTTTATCACCTCCCCCGGGGTCTCCGATTATTATACTCTGGGGTCTGAAAAGCCCCCAGAGTATAATAATAGTAGTATTTGATGGGGTTCGCCGGCCGCGGCCTCACTTACCATCCCCGCTCCTGCACACAGCCGCTTCTGCGTCCATAGCAGAAGGGGATGTGGGGGCGGCCACGACCAGCAGCGGGGATCGGTAAGTAAATAGGCCGTAACGTGCCGGGGATAAAAAAAAACTTACCTTCACCTATCTGCGATGCCTTGATGCAGCCGCGGCCTCCTCCTCTTCTTGTCTGCGTGTCAGCGTAGGAGGCGCGATGACGTCATTGTATCGCCGCCTGCGCTGACATGCAGAGGTCTTGTAAACCAGCCCAGGACAGGTATCGCGCAGCTTTGTTTTTTTTTTTTTTAAGCGGCCTGTCCTGGGCTGGTTTACATTACATAGACAATAAAAAATGCCGCGGCCCTACGGGCCAGATAAGTGCCGGGCCGGATAACAGAAGGCAGCGGGCCGGATTCGGCCCGCGGGACTTGTGTTTGACACCTGTGATTTAGAGTATCACTTGCCTCTTCTTAACTCTTTCATTTCAGATAAGAGCCATGCATCAATAGAAAATTGAATATTTATTATAATATTATTAATTATTATTATTATATACATTTTTGTTGGTGTTTATGTTTATTGTTTATGTGACTAGCCACAAAAAAAATGGGCAAGTTTCACAATAGCCTCTAGGGCCAATAAGCTGATATTTCCAGTTCTCTGTATCTTTGCTGTATACACAGACACGGGATAAGGAGTGTATTATATTTATAATAAGAAGGTACTGCATGCGGCCAATGACAGCTCTATTGTACAGCTGATAGCCTAGATAAGGTAGGATAGCAACACTATACACACAGATAACACTCTATAGACATCTCCCGGGTCTCTGACAGGACTATACTCCATCACTTCCTGGAGACTATAATAATCTATGACAATTCTCTGTCTACTGATTCTTATATTAGCTGCCATAAAGCATACACATCCTGCTGTACTGACTGTACAGGAAATACAGGAAGGAAGTGTCTCCAATATGGCTGCCTCCAACCAAGGTGTGATAAATAATAAAAAGGGCTGTAGCAAAAAATAAATAAATAAATAATTAAAAGCAAAATTTATTGACTATTGTCTTAAATCTAGTTAATGTCATCAAAAGGAAATACATGACACATCCCCTTTAAGGAGGATAATACACTAGTAGCACTCTAGTGGTTCAGCAGCTCACATACAGATTTTGTAACTTTTAGGGATGTTACTTTTCTCTTGATAGATTTGGATCAAGTAGTCAAATCACAATAACAAGACTTGAAGTTAAAGTGGAAGTCTCCAAGACAAACCATCTATCAATTAAAGCCAGCCTGGTGATCAGCTGATATTGATGGGTTATTTGAAGCCAGGTACAAATGGGAGCTGCAGATACCTCTGTAGGGGTAGTATTACCATATGGGGCACCTTAGTCAAATTAATGGGTATCATGTAACACATGGTCAGGCTGAGTCTGGAAAAATATAAGGCGCTCTTAATCATCCTGTTTCTCTGCCTAATAGAAGTGGTGCCAAGCTTCTCAATGACAACTAGGGACAAAAGGATGGGTTGTCTTTATGATAGGATCACAGGAAATCTCAGTAGGTGGTAAAGAAGAAATCCCCACTCCAAATTATTGCTCTCAGGTCTACATTTATTGATATGCGCAGAAAAAAAAAATACAGAAAGGAGAATGAAGTTTCGGGCAATGGTTGACCTTCCACAGATGCCATTTCTCCCCAGTACTATCTTCACCTCTACTTGAGTTCAACATCTGCTTTATTTCTGGCATCAGAGGAAGGTCAACCATTGTCTGAAACCTTGCCTGATTTTTTCTGCACATATCAATATATGTACAGCGAAGAGCAACAACCTGGAGTGCAGAGTTCTTCTTTATGGATACTTGATCAGGGTGAACCCCTACTCCAGCGCCCAGCCCTATGGAGTGCCATCTGTTCTTTTCACAACAACTAGGATAAGTAATAACTTGCCGATTGGTGGGTGTCTAATCAATCTCCTGAATCGGTGATAACTAGTTAACTTGGTCCAACCCCATTAAGACCTTATTGCTTAGTTTATCACCAGCAATGCAGCTAGTAAAGACATAAACAAAGCTTCGAAATAGAAAATCTATTCAAAAGAAGCAAATATGCAGATCTCCACCGAAAACAGTACTGTCCACTATTACAATTGTTCGTCTTTGGCAGTGAGGATAAAAATCCCATAAAACTCCCGAACCTTAAAGAAGTTGTCCACCTTGGACATTCACTGTACTACCACCTCCTCTGTTCACAAACCAATCTGCTGTTGTCAGGAAAGCTCAGAGATTATCGTTTATTTTGCCTGTAAAATGTGTGATCCACTGACACGATGACTTTTGCAGTTACTGTGTGCAATGGCTGTACCCACTGGCTTATAGGGCAGATAGTAAGGTATTGTCAAAAGTAATCATCTCCTTTAGAAGAAAAAAATAGAGCATGTGTAAGGTGCAGGAGGATGGGCGACAAGGCTTAAATGTTTTGTGCATTTAACTCTTTCTTTACAGAAAGGTGTTTGTCAAGTACACTTCAGCATTAACAGTAATATACTCCACACAATGTGCAAGTCCCTGGAAACAGTTTTTATATTCTTAATGTGGCAAGGATTGGGATAATGGTAAATGCTTTAATAATCTCTGTAATAATGGTAGTCTCCTGCGATAACTGGCAATGTTCACCGAATTCCAATCCCTATTATGTAACAGTCCACAGAAAACAATCTTGAAATTTAAAGGGGTTTTGCCATGAACATAACCATTTGAATCTGTAGACATTGAAAAGTTTAATTTTTTGCAAATATCAATAATTAAAACTTTTGCAGAGTTTTAAAGATTGTCTCTAACCATGGTAGTAGTGACAGTCTGTTGTCTTCATCGGTTGCCAATGGATATTACGATGAATACAGGAACTTCCTATGCAGAAGCCCAGCCATGATGTCCTTATTGTGGTCAGGTTATCTTCTCATACATGTAGTGTCCTCCTGATAACCAGCCATGATGTCCTTATTGTGGTCAGGTTATCTTCTCATACATGTAGTGTCCCTCCTGATAACCAGCCATGATGTCCTTATTGTGGTCAGGTTATCTTCTCATACATGTAGTGTCCTCCTGATAACCAGCCATGATGTCCTTATTGTGGTCAGGTTATCTTCTCATACATGTAGTGTCCTCCTGATAACCAGCCATGATGTCCTTATTGTGGTCAGGTTATCTGCTCATACATGTAGTGTCCCTCCTGATAACCAGCCATGATTTCCTTATTGTGGTCAGGTTATCTTCTCATACATGTAGTGTCCTCCTGGTAACCAGCCATGATGTCCTTATTGTGGTCAGGTTATCTTCTCATACATGTAGTGTCCTCCTGATAACCAGCCATGATGTCCTTATTGTGGTCAGGTTATCTGCTCATACATGTAGTGTCCCTCCTGATAACCAGCCATGATTTCCTTATTGTGGTCGGGTTATCTTCTCATACATGTAGTGTCCCTCCTGATAACCAGCCATGATGTCCTTATTGTGGTCAGGTTATCTTCTCATACATGTAGTGTCCCTCCTGATAACCAGCCATGATGTCCTTATTGTGGTCAGGTTATCTGCTCATACATGTAGTGTCCCTCCTGATAACCAGCTATAATGTCCTTATTGTGGTCAGGTTATCTTCTCATACATGTAGTGTCCTCCTGATAACCAGCCATGATGTCCTTATTGTGGTCAGGGTATCTTCTCGTACATGTAGTGTCCCTCCTGATAACCAGCCATGATGTCCTTATTGTGGTCAGGTTATCTTCTCATACATGTAGTGTCCCTCCTGATAACCAGCCATGATGTCCTTATTGTGGTCAGGTTATCTGCTCATACATGTAGTGTCCCTCCTGATAACCAGCCATGATGTCCTTATTGTGGTCAGGTTATCTGCTCATACATGTAGTGTCCCTCCTGATAACCAGCTATAATGTCCTTATTGTGGTCAGGTTATCTTCTCATACATGTAGTGTCCTCCTGATAACCAGCCATGATGTCCTTATTGTGGTCAGGGTATCTTCTCGTACATGTAGTGTCCCTCCTGATAACCAGCCATGATGTCCTTATTGTGGTCAGGTTATCTTCTCATACATGTAGTGTCCCTCCTGATAACCAGCCATGATGTCCTTATTGTGGTCAGGTTATCTGCTCATACATGTAGTGTCCCTCCTGATAACCAGCCATGATTTCCTTATTGTGGTCGGGTTATCTTCTCATACATGTAGTGTCCCTCCTGATAACCAGCCATGATGTCCTTATTGTGGTCAGGTTATCTTCTCATACATGTAGTGTCCCTCCTGATAACCAGCCATGATGTCCTTATTGTGGTCAGGTTATCTGCTCATACATGTAGTGTCCCTCCTGATAACCAGCTATAATGTCCTTATTGTGGTCAGGTTATCTTCTCATACATGTAGTGTCCTCCTGATAACCAGCCATGATGTCCTTATTGTGGTCAGGGTATCTTCTCGTACATGTAGTGTCCCTCCTGATAACCAGCCATGATGTCCTTATTGTGGTCAGGTTATCTTCTCATACATGTAGTGTCCCTCCTGATAACCAGCCATGATGTCCTTATTGTGGTCAGGTTATCTGCTCATACATGTAGTGTCCCTCCTGATAACCAGCCATGATATCCTTATTGTGGTCAGGTTATCTTCTCATACATGTAGTGTCCCTCCTGATAACCTATCCACAGTAGAGAAATCATGGCTTGGTTTCTGACAAATCCCAGACTATTTCAAGTTTCTGCATTCATGGTCATATCTATTGGCAACCGAACAAGACAACAGAATGTCACCACTAAGATGGTTAGAGAAAATCGTTAAAACGCTGCAATAGTTTTAATTATTGATATTTGCAAAAATGCTTCACTTTTAATTGTCTACAAATCTAAATATGGTTATGGTTATAGGAAACCCCATTTAAATCCTTTACCCCCTGCCGTGATGATGGCCTTGTTTCAGTGTACAATGCTGCTATAACGCCTCTCAGGGGCACACTTAACTTAGATCCTTAGGAAAGCCATGTGGCTCCAGTACACTTCCCATGGCTCCAGTACCACTCTCTGACTACTCCAGTAAGTAGGCTCTGACTCTGCCATCCTGCTGCACACGCATGTGCGCTAACACAAAAATCTCTGTACTGCATTTGCCAAGATTTTGGTCTAGGGGTAAATCTTCTTCCCAGACTTCGCTGCTCCAGTTCAAGTACCCTCTGACGTGAATGAAACATGCACTAAAACCAGAGCTAAACGTATAACTTAATCATAACTAATAGACACTTAGTGAATTTGTGCAGACAATATTGCACCAGTTTCCATGTGGTAGATGGAGTCAGTCCCAGGCATACACTGACATAACATTGCGTAAACCAACAAACTGATGAATGAGAGGAAGTGACCACAATGGAGACGCTTACTGGGTACAACCGTATTTACGGAAAGTATTTACGGGCGGGTTTACATCCAGCTCTGGTATGTTACTAGGTGGTGAGGACATTGTCAGATCCTGCATGATGATTCTCTATGGATAGCAAAGTAAAAATAAATTGTGTACAAAGCCAATTTGTAACAATTCACAGCAAACCGTAGATGAATATTTTGCAAGGGTTAACACTATATTCACAATGCATGTTATAGCATTTCTAGCTGAGACAGATGTACGAGTGCCTATGGGCATATACTCTATACGCTAAAGCCTTTATATTATTTATATGCTGCTGACAATCTGTATGGATCAATGAGATATCATGCTAAATATGATGCTATGTGGAATGATAAGCCTACAGTATGTCTGGTTCAATCCCAGAACTCTCTTCCTACTAACTTCTTCAAATAGGATCAAAGGGGTTTTCTGAAATAGACAACTGCCTTTAAGAACGCCGCATTCAGTAAACCCTTCATCCTCATACACTTTACAGCTCTCGGCGGCACATCGCCCTGTTTACGTGGAGAGATGTGCTGCTAACAATTTAGCATTCTTTATCTTCCATATATAAATCAGTCACCTGTTTTGCCGCCTTTTCGGAGATTGTTTAGACATTTACACGGATCAATTATTGGTGCCAGGCGTTGTTTCCAATCATTGCCTCGTGTAAATCATTTTCACCACAAAACTGCTGCGTTTAAGACATTTTTAACGTCTTCCATGACAAGAGGTGTGACTTAACTGGAAAGGGGATGTGGCTTAACATGCAACAATGTAAGCCTAAAATGCACCAAAATTTGGTGGACAGTTTTGGTACAAGGTCAGAGAATCAATAGATGTGTAAAATTGGATGAAATTTCTTAAAGATGTGCCAAACTTATCATTCAGCATTAGCCACTGTGATAAATGTGGTACATCTTAAAGGGGATTTCTGAATATTAAAGCTTACTAGCAACACGCTGATCCCACACAGACCCACTTGTGCGGAGGGCAGCTAGGGAGGCCGAGAATCTTGTTCCTCTGCCTACCATGCTGATGCTCCGACTCTCAATTATGTCACCGCTTTCCCTCTATTCAGGCCTCAGGCCCACTGTGGAGTTGGTCATGTGACAGAGATTCGGAGCGCTAGCTGGGGAGGCAGAGGAACAAGAATCTGCACAGGTAACAAAAGGGTCTCGAGGGGGGGCGGGGGCGGCACGCAACTGAACAGATTGTGTCAGTGGAAGCCTGCTCCAGGCCCCTCTGGAGTTTGTCCAATTCCTGGACAATCCCTTTAACACATATGAACCTGCCAATAGCTCTTATGTGACATTTTACTGTAAGGTGGGGCCAAATCATTGTCTGTTCCATGGGTCAGCATCATAAATTTAGAAGCAGCTTTATGTATAACTCAAAGTACAAAAACAGTAAAGCAAACCTTAAATGCTGCTATATTGGTTCAACTACATTAACACAGATTGGTGCAATTTTTGTATGCAACTTTTAGCCAGCCCCACTAGTGGTTCCGAACAGGAGGACAAGCATAAAAGAAGACTATATTATGCCCTTTTTTTTGAAACAACCCAGAAAAATATGTTAGCAAAAATCCAACCTAATCCAAACACTGAACATGCAAACCATGTAGTGGCCCACAGCAAAAAAGCATTGCGGGAAAAACCAAGGCGGCAACGCATCGTGGTTTTTCCTGCAGCGCTTTTCAAAGAAATAAAACCTCTGTGGACTTTCTGCTTCCATTATACCTATAGAGAAACCACCGGCGTTTCCGTAGGTAAAATTAACATGCTGCGATTTCCAAAACTGCAACAGTTTTGGAAATCGCAGCGTGTCTGCTGAGCGTATTTTTCCATAATGTCTGCATGGGATTCTCCAGAATTACATTCACTTCGCAGGGACTGTAATACGCTGTGTTTTTACCCGTGGCCAAACAGCTGTGTTTACGCCACGTGGGGCCCCTGTCTAAAGCAAGTTTCACACAGTCATAATAAGGACTCATTTTAGAATCTGTATTCAGATGTTTTTGTGCCCACGTTATGGACCGGTTTCCTGGCCTGACTGTGGGTCGATGAGATCCATGATGCTGTGAGTCAGACAAGCTAGGTCACATGTCCATAATACAGTCACAAAAATACACCTGTAATAAGCTTGACTGACGCTGTTCTAAGTCTGGACCTTGACCTCACATCTACTTCATTAGGTCCTATGGTAATCTACATTTGATTGAGTAGAACTGGTGGGATTCTGGGTACTGTGGATATAATACGTTTCCTAAAATACCGCTTTATATTGTGTATAATGTGATGCAAAAATGTTGTTCCTTTAAAGATATTTTTACATAACTTTTACCAACACCAAAATTAAAATTATCCTACAGATATGGAAACGGTATAAGATCAACAACATATGATATATACAAAAATGAACCCTCTGCCAATAAAAAAAAATTATTTTCGCCTGTGTAAATTGAATTTTTTACTGCGCACTTTTTTAATTTCCTGCGGCGGAATAAGGACAGCTCAATCTCAAGTGCAAATAAAAGTCGATGCAAAATGTAGATACCAGGAATATAACTTAAAATTGCTGAGATCGACCCCTATAAAATGAGAGAAAGATATGTCATTTCAATAATATATCATCACGTCCCCTTTAAGCTCTAATTATTTTATGTAATGCTGTCTTATTCCTGAGCTTATCTGCCCTGCCCTGGCATATCCATCTGCCATAGCCTGTTTTAGGTTTATTCATATTAGCAGGCGCTGTGACTGGCCGCAGCGGCCAGAGAGATATGATAGAGTTAGATGTCAATTAGAAGATTATACACATGAAAATAACAATACATTGCTAGAGCGGTGGGGACTAGATAGGGGCTTTCAAAACATTTATTGTCGCTCTCCCGATTAGACGGTGCGGAGGGGTAATTGTTTGCTAACACTGTAAAACCTATTGAGAGGGGATTCCTGCACAACTTCACATGCCCAAAGGGATTAAGCCGATCCAATTGGGTTTCATGAGGCAGCCACAAAATAGTGGCACACAAGTATATGACAGCACAGGGTAGCCTTCAAGTTGTGCGAAGCAAAAATACGCCACCCATACATTTCCTCCATATGGCTCCCATTTCATACAGACCCACATGATAACTAAATAAAAAAATCGGTATATCAGATCTTACAATGAGAGACATAAGGAATAGGTCCAAATTCACACATAAGGATTTTGCTTGAGATTAAGGTGCACTTTTTATTTAAGCCAATGTCAGGTATGGATCTTAAAGGGGTGTTCGAGGTTTTATAATTGATGACTTATTCTAAGGATAGGTCATCAATTAAAGATCGACTGACCTTACCAAGCACAGCACTGTACATTTGTATCGAAACTCAGCCCATTCCAGTCACTTGAATGGGACTGACCTGCGATCAGGCTATGTGACCAATGAAAGTGATGTCACAAGACCTATGAAGTGGAAGCGCTGCTGCTGCTTAAAACAGATGATCCGCAAAGTCCCGGGTGTCAGACCCACAAGGATTTTCAATTGATGACCTATCCAGAGTCCCAGAGAAAACCCTTTAAGGTGCCCATACATCTTCAACAGCTGTTGTCTGAAAGCTTCTATAGCTGACTTCTTTGGGAACACATGTAGAAAAGAGTTAGTGATGCTCGATCCTTCTTTACTCCGAGATCTGCCACTGGGAGAGAGTCCATAGACCCACATACAGATAAAATAATGGCCTGTCTTGCTAAAATTGGTGGGGTTGGCTGTTTCTATTATGTTTAGGGGACCTTTAAGGGGAGAAGTGTAAATGCAGGCTATATGCAGAGCGATTTCAGTTCATACGGGATATATGTCCAGGAGGGAAGTTATGTTCCAACTTTATAAAGTTTATAGAAAAATAAAACACAGATATTTACAAAAATTTTACAATAAAAGGAGGACCAGGTAGTCAGTAACAGGTGGGCGGACACTGGTTACCGCAGATCACATGACCTACTTAGAGAGGAATAAAATTCTATGGTTCTTGTTGGAATTCTGATCATAGTTGACTCAAGTCCAGGACACTTCTCATACACTTCTCTTACAAGTGGTATTATTTCCTTTCACGATTAACCCCGTATAATAATAAAAAGCAATGGATGATGAAACAATACTGGACCTATAGTCACTTACTCCATAGAGAACCTGTCTATGGCAAAATATAATTGTAGACAGGGTCCACCCTGATGTACTCTGTACCCACTTCACCCACTTACTGCAACAAAAACAAGAATCCCGCAGCTTAGGCATAGATGCCAGTCATCTTGAGCATAACTTATATATTATTTAAAGCCCTTAGTCTTGTCTACCAACCTCCTTTCTACACACTAAAACACTCTAGAAATTCCTTCTGCATCACTGTCTACTGCTTTAACCGCTACTAGGAAAGCGTAAAGTTCTATAATTAAGAATATTGAGAACGTGTTGCCAATAAAGTAACATAAAAGTAATACTGCAAACTATGTTTACATTAATTCATGCCCTGACACTCGATTATTACCATGAAGAGTTAATAGCGGTGCACTTTGACAAATGATAATGCATAAACGCAATCTGTGCAGATGTAGCAGAGCTGAATTGGTCACTGTGGCATAGCCAAGTGAAACACAACTCACTTTCATGTCATAAAGTCTAAACCTATGGTTTTACATAGGACTGCAGGCAAACCTACAAGTTATCTGAACTCGGTGGATGTTACGGTGTAGAAAAGGAAGAGTATTATACCTGTACAGTACATACCACATGGAAACATCTATAAGGAGGATGCTAGAGATAAAGGATGACTTACATTAGTATCTCTTCATAGGTAGAGTTCAATAGGAAGCCCCAGGGGTCCAGCTCCACACTCCGCTCTATCCACAGCTGTGACCCAGGCACATGGTCAGGCTGGAACAGATTTTCCCTCTGCCATGCATGAGAATATTACTGGTTTTACTGTCTTGTCTTTCAAGAGCCGATTAACAATGCAGCCTCTGCTTATGTATCCAGCTGTGCGCTTCCTCAGTGCCTTCCGAAAACCAGGCAGTGCATTCTTTCCAGGGCTTCCTCTATAGAGCAATCTGTGAGCAGACACTCCTGGTCAGGATGCTACACTGTATTATGCTGATCCTCCCCTTCCTATCTGACTGTGAGCAGCAGAGGCAGCAGCACACAGAGGCAGAATCCCTCAGGACTGCTTCTCCCTGCATGTCACATCTATACCCTTCTGTAGATGTTATCAAATACAGGTTAAACCGTCTGTTCCTGAGCGACATGTATAGAAAGCCACAAACTGCTACTGTCAGGGTATTGTTATTTTCCTGTTCCATATCATACAATGCACAGCGTGGGTAGATCAAACACGAGCCAAGATTTATTTTAGGGTAAAGCACAGGTTGAAGTACAGATGTATTTTGTGCGGGAGGAAGTGGAGATGTATTTTTAAGGTCAGATGTAATTTAGGGCTCATCTGTGTGTAGATCTCCCTCCCCAAAAAAATATATCCAGCAGCAAATGTTCTAATAGAGGACGTTAAGCTGTACCATTTACAATATAATCTCCTGCCATCTGGCTGCAAGGAAAATGGGACCATCTTTTCCGAGCAGACTTCACTGTTTGTAACTCACACCCATTAACCTTTCCAATTAGCGTAAGCTGGTTTATTAATGGTCGCCATATATACTGTGTCATGGTGCCATGATAACCACACAGCGATTGGGTAAAAATCAATATTTAGGTTTCAGGTCAAAAATTATGATTTTTTTTTTTTTATAACATGCTATTAAAAATATATAAAGCACTGGCATTAAAAATTTTAAAACATAAATAAAAACATTTAACAAAAAAAAAAGCCAATTTTGATAAAACAGTGGCCAGTCTAACCACATTCACTTTTCCACCGAATTTTCAAAAATGGACTATAAAGTAAAAAAAAAAAAAAGTTGCACAAAAAGCCAATAAAAAAAAGTCCCCAAAATCTATTTTGCAACTTTTTGATACCAGAATTCTGGTGTACAGGATATTGATGACCTCTCTTTATAACACCTGGCACCCCTGCCGATCAGCTGAGAGCAGAAGTTGTATAAATTGAATGAGAGCTGATTTGCAGTACCACTGAACATTTGCTTCCAGTGTTGTTTTCTTGATACTGCCATACGAGTGCTCATTCTTGTATCGGTCTTGAAATATTTAACTTCATTTACTAAAAAAATGTCTTTATGTGAAATAAAAAAATTTGCCTGGGGTCACCATGTTCTGGAACACTAAACTTATTTAGTTTTTGTTGACAGAGCTAAATGAGGGCTCTTTTTATTTGCAGAACCAGCTGTAGTTTTTACTGGTATACTTTTCTTGTATATACAGTATAACTTTTTATTCCCTTTTTTATAATTTTTATAACATTATATTTTGGCCATTCAGACTTTTACTCGCACAGCAATACCTAATGATTTCTTGTTGATTCTTATATTATTTATATTTGATATTTCTTTAATTATTTTTTATACACTTTTTAATTTTTTTTTGGCTGGTTTACTGACCCACCAGAGGACATGCACATGGGATTGCTTGATCCCCCTGTACAATATACTGCAATACTTCTGTATTGCAATATATAGTATATTTCCTTAGCTGTGTATTAGGTCCTGTTTGTATCAGGGTCTATTACACTTCTATACATGATGGCCAGGAGACCATGGATAGACCTCCTGGCTGCCATGGCAAACCATCCAACCACCACAATCTCGACGTGAGGGGATAAGAGAAGGATCTCTCCCCCCCATCGCTATTGATCATAGCAGCTAAGGCTAAGTTCACATCTGCGCCTGAGTAGAGACTCTGCCACAGAAACTGCCAGAAATCAGCAGAGAGAAAAGTCCTGCACAGAGGTTTTAGTATAAAAACAGTGGAAACCAGACAGACACCCTGGTGGACCCCATTATAGTCTATGGGGTCCGCCGGTGTACGTGGGTAACCACTGTTTTAGTGGTTCAGCTCTCTGTCATTCGGGATCCCAGCAGCCTCGAGCAATGGAGAGCCGGGCGCAAATGTGAACCAAACTTAAGTGGTTATTCTGCTGGAATCAGCTTCCTCTCCTAGTCTGGCAGAGAGTGCAAGTACCGGATGTATAGTAAAGGCAGAACCCAGCAATGATGAGGTATGGACTGCTTCTGTGCCTGTTACATTACAGTATTATTACTATGCTGAGTAGTAACTCAGTAGCGTTCAGCAGGAAGGGGTTGTAAATTCCCCCACAGCTTCTCTTACTGTATATTGAATTATACTCTTACATTGTCATTTATATTTATTATTTAACAACTGCAATATATTCCTGTTGTCAGAGGCTGTCTATAAATAGATTTATTACATGTACAGTGCTGCTTGGGTACCAGATATTGTACATTATTCTATAACTTTACATGAAGACATAATCTACATCACCTCTGCCATACAGACCTGTACAATAGATTTAACACTAGTTATAAGCACTGAAATGATGAGGGACAAAAACTAATTCATTGTGTGATCCTTAGACTAAAATTAGATGGGTCCTTGAGGGATTAGGAGAAAATTTCAGTTCACTCCTGTGGGTAGATTCGGACAGGTAAACATCTTTTGAAGAGACCCTTTTAGCTGATGATGGATTAGAGGTTTCTCTTATCATAAATCTCTGCTCTAAGGAGCTTTATATGCTGTAAGTGGTGGCGTTTGCATCCGCCATACTGTAGCATTGCTCCTCCAAACATTATTAAAGTGTAAGTAAACTTTTATTTATTTCTCCATAAATCAATAGTGCAGATGAAGGGAACAAACTTTGCAATATACTTCACTAAAGAGAAGCGACTGTGTCTTTAACTATTGCTCCTGCCTTTACTTCTTGAGTGATTTTGGTCCGTACACAATCAAATAACAATTAAATCTATGGAGAGGGGAGGGGGGAGGAGGAGAGGGAAAGACAGAGATATGAGGTTGTCTACAGCATTAAATGAGTCATTTCTATCAGGAAAAGGCTGGATAGTAATTGCTTATAACCCAGCGATGTGTTGAAAAAGAACCGTCTCTCTATAGCGCAAATGTCTCACTGCTTTGAAGAAACAGACGGCTCCATACACTGTGAAGATATCAACTGACTGGTGTTAAACCCCCACGAATCTGATATTGATGACCTATCCCAAGGCTAAGCCATATATATCTGATTGTGGACTACCCCTTTAAGGACCCCTTAGCAAAGTCGTGCTAGGGACCTACGCAAGTAACACAACAAACTAACACACAAGGGATCTACAACCCATGAGCCACCATAGAGAAAATAGTTAATGGGGCTATCCAGGTAGTAATATAGCTTACCAGGGCATTTCCTACCCTAGATAAACGTTATTCCTAATACACAACCCGATCCTTCAGAGCCCCACTTATTACCATTGCGGAGGGCAGCTGGGGAGAACTCTCTTTCCTGTGTCTCCCCTGCAGCCACTCAGGGCCGGTTTTAGACAAAGTGGGGCCCCGGGCAAAATTAAAAGTGGGGCCCCAAATGTTGAAATATTGTTCCTACTATATAGTCATATCTTGTTAATTTGATGTGCTGCAGTGCTTACAGGGGTGTTCCTAAGGTCTTTAAGGCCGGGGCCCCCCACGTTGTGAAAACGCAACGTTTTACAGTACCTGCAAAGTGGAGGGGATTCTGACTAATCCCATACACACATTGCAGAAAAAAATCTGCAGAGGAAAAGCTGCATTTTCACAGCATGTCCACTATACCTTCGTAAATGCTGGTGTTTTCCATAAAGGTATAATAGGTACAGAAAGTCCACAGAGGAAAACTCTGAGATCACAATGAAAAACACTGCTGTATACCAGGACTGAATACTCACGTCACCCACTGCCCGCTATACCAGGACTAAATACTGTCACGTCACCCACTGACCGCTATACCAGCACTATATACTGTCACGTCACCCGCTGACCGCTATACCAGGACTAAATACTGTCACATCACCCGCTGACCGCTATACCAGGACTAAATACTGTAACGTCAGCCACTGACCACTATAGCAGGACTAAATACTGTCACGTCAGCCTCTTACCACCAGATTCCCCTCTGCCCTCACAGTATAATCCACAAATAGCGGCTTTTACTGTATAATGTTCTCCTTGTAGCGCCAAACCCTACGATCAGAGTTACTCCATTCCCCATATTGAGAACACAACTACCCCCTTTTATTTGCAGATGCCCCTCATAACGCCAGCCAGCAATTAACCTCTTCCTGCCTGCACTGTAATAGTACACTGCAGTAAGCAGGTTGTTCCTAGGACTACACTTTGCAGAGACTGTAAAATGACCCTTTATGCCACGTAGGGCCCCGGCCTTAAGGCTGAGGCCCCACTTTGTGGAAAAGCAGCTTTTTTTGTTGCAGATTTTGCTTTTTTGAGTCAAAGCCAAGCAGGGCTACAACAGGATTGTGAAATATCTAGGAAGCTTCTTGCACTCCCTGCTCAATCCACTCCTGGCTTTGGCTCAAAAAACAGCAACAAAATCTGCAACAAAAAAATCCGCTTTTCTGTAACGTGAAACACAGCCTTTATGGCGGCTGCAGAAATATGCGAGGAAAGTGAATAAAATGTCATCATTTAATCTCATCTACAGCAGGTTAATTTTAGCTGTGGAGATGCGAGAATTTCCACATATATTTACCGTAATAGGGGAAGAAAGTGCAGAGTAAAATGCATCAAAAGCTCAATGAAAAAGCTGTGGGAAAAATCAATGTGTTTTTGCTGCTTTTTATCTCCTGTGCTTTTTAGCTGCGTTTCACTGTGTTGGGCCTAATTCTTAAAGGGGTTGCCCAGGAATTACAGGTTTCTACAAGGAGGCCGGGGAAGGAGAAAAATAAAACCCACACTCACCTGTCCCTGGTCCTCCCACCCCTGTCCGGTCCAGCGGCGCCCCGGGGCTTGTTCCAGCGGCAGTTCTCGCCACACGTAACCACTGAGGCCTATCATCCGCCTCAGCAGCCTAAGGAAAGGAACCTGGATGTCACTCACATACGTCACCTGTGAGGTCACTCACACACGTCACCTGTGATGTCCCGTGTCTTTTCCTTAGGTCGCTGATTGGCCTCAGCAGTTACGTGCGGCGAGGACTTCTGACAGAACAAGCCCCCGGCGCCACAGGACCGGACAGCGGTGGGAGACTCCGTGGACAGGTGAGTGTGCGCTTTCTTATTTTTCACCTTTCCCGGCCTCCTTGCAGAAAACAGTAATTCCTGGACAACCTGTTTAACATCTCAATATACTGAGCATCACACTATACAATACAATTCTAGTATGTATAATGGTACACATGTACAGAAGAAAATATAGATAGACAATAATATGCTGTATATACCTACATATATACCATATATTTACACTCATACATTCATATATACACACACACACACACACACCTAAAATCATACAGTACTCACACAGTAGCTAACACATACTGTAAACAAATCTACAGATATATACATATTAAATAAACATATTTTACACAAAACTAACACTTACATTTGGCTGAATTGCTGGGTGCACTGGAAATGGAGGAAGCTCATGTGCAGCTCTGTCTGGCAATAGTGAAAGTATCGCAGCAGACTCCCCCGTTCACACTGCGATGTGCTGGATACCTGCATGTGGGGGGGGGGGGGGGAGCTAGTAGCTGTTTCTAAGTGCCGGCAAACTGTAGAAGCAGCCATCAGCAGAATCTGCATCTGCCGATGCTTTCATCTACTGCCGATTAAAAGTCCTAATAGTAGGGAAAGTATGGGGCCCCTGAGGGTGTTGGGGCCCTGGGCAACTGCCCAGTTTGCCCCCCCCCCCCCCTAACGCCGGCCCTGCAGCCACTCCAACTCTCAATGACGTCACTGGTGCCTTAACACTCAAGCCGCAGGCCCATTGAATAGAGTGGATTCAGTCAGGTGGCCAAGAGTTGGCGCAGGCTACTTTACTATCTATTAATAGTAAATCTTACCTAGGGACTGCATTGGAAAATTGAATTAGTCCCTGGTCCTTTTAACAGATTTGGTTGCAATCACTCTTTATATTTACAGTACATACCATTGACTACTATGACTACTTGGATGGAAACCTTCATGATATATTTAAGAAGATTTTTAACCCTGTCTTTGCCTGGCCAGGACTGTTACTATAGACTACTGCACTGTCTATTGCCAAGGATAACATTTTTACTTGCACAAAGCAAACGTTATAGCTGCAATGCTTCCAAGAAATCCTACTGAGTGAATGAACGTTACTACCGAAATATAAAGCACCTAATCCCAATTCTACGGTGAATGTTAGTCGTGACCTTAATAATTCCTGTTTCATGCAGAAGTTATATTTAGCATTTTTGTCTCATAAATGCCTCGAAAATATATTTTCTGTATGGTGAAGAGGTAAGAATAAAATGACATTTTCTTGCTCCTTTTCCGTTCCTCACAGTGAGATGCGATGCTCAAACTCTTACATTTCACTGCAAAAAAAAAAATGAAGAATGGTGATCGAAAAACCTCCTGTGGATTGTGGCTATTGTGCATTTTCTATGAGCTTTACCATTCTGCCATAATCAATGCTGGGAGGAAAATACTGAGGTGTTAATGGATGAGAATGAGAGCCTTGTATATAAAACTGTTTCCCCTCTGACGACAACAGTGACCCTTCTGACATAAATATGCACATATTACCAGACCCGTCAGAAAAGAGATAACTGGAACTGATCAATAGTTTCCTTCATTTTCTTCATGCTGCCTACCTGGAAACTTGTTAAAGACACAGCAAGGAGCATCTGACAGGTTATAGATTATCTCTTAAAGAGTCATGTAAGGAGTTTGTTTGGTTTGGACAGTACTGGAAAAAAAAAGAACCTTGCAAAAGCAGAAACATACTATTCATTTTCTACCGTTTTCGATCCCAAGGCTAGTTTTGCAGAAATTTGAAATCTCAAAATCTCTGGTGGCCCAAGGGAGTGAAGGGTTAAATAGAAATTCCCTGGTCGTCTAAAGCTGACCGTAGACATTAGATCTTTGTCAGCTAAAATGGCAATTTCAGCCAAAAATCAGATATGTAAATACCAAAAATTGACCAAAAGCAGGCTTAAATCTTCCAAAAGAAGATTGGTCATGCTGGATTATTTTTGGCCATGGGTAGACCCAAAATATCATCGTCTGGTTTTGGCTAATGATCAGCCAACTTGTGCAGACCCACTGTGCTTTATTACCTGATTGAATGGCTTAGTTGTTAATGTTGATGATGGGATAATTTGTATGAGTGATCCCATCATTGATCAGTCACTCACATCACAGCCTTCTGAAATCTAATGTGTATGTCCGGCTTAAGGTGGTCTAGGAAATAGATGATTACCTATAGGAGTTCCCTGTAATGTCTGGACCATGACGTATCCAACAGCTTAAAGCATATAAGGTGTCATGCACTTACCTTTAGTGGTTGTGTAGTAGGCATCGTCTATCGACTCGCGGTTATCAGCTATTTCACCATTGCTTTCAAACACACTGCCCTATAAGCCCTTTGAAACTCTTGGGTATTCTAAAACCCAGAGCGGTGGTGTTGGTGTCATATGAAAGATGATATTCCCAGCTTCCATATGCCACCTGTTCTACGTATGTTAATTTCTTGAGATATCACTCGCTGAAAACAGTCTGGATATAGAAGGTGCATATAAGTATAAATCTTTCATATGACACCAGAACCACGGTTCTAAGTTTTAGAATGCCCAAAATTTGGCTTTTTGAAGTAACCCCCAGCTTCTCTGCATTATACAGAAGTCATCCCACCTGTACTCACAGTGAAAAGTGGTAAGAGGATTTCTCCTGGCAGTACAGAGACAGGGAAGTATACAGATGGGAGAAGAAGTAGTTTTCATGGAAAAGAGCCAAAATCAGTTAATATAGTAAATACAATATTTATTAATGTCACAAATTCTACTAGAAAGTCAAAAGTTGTTTGTTGAAAGTTAGGTACCTTTAAAATGTATAGTGAGTCTTTCCTTCACCCAAAAGCAAAGATTCAGTTTACTGAGCTAGCTTTATATCTAAATATCCTTGACAGGGCAAGGTGGCTAAATGGTGCCACCCCTGGCACCCGGTGGAAATGCTCCATCCCCTCCATCTCTTTCCACACCTGGATGAATTATTATATAAACCCTTTGAGGCTAAGGCTCCACATTCTGGAAAAGTTTTTTTGTTGTAAATATTGTTTGCGATTTACAATAATGCAATGTTTTTTGAAATTGCAGCATTTCCGCTGCGGATATTTTTCTTCACTGTGTGGATGGGATAAGCCAGAATCCCATCCACTTTGCAGGTACTGTAAAATGGCCAGATTGCGGGTGTTTTCGCAATGTGTGGCCCTGGCCTGAAAATCAATAAACTGACATGCTGTGGATTTAACATCCACATCATTGGTCACTTTATGCTGCCATTGTTTTGTGCAGCGTGTGAACGAGGTCTCATCCTCTTTACTGTCGATTTTCTGCCACAATTCCATGCTGAAAATCCGCAGCATTTATGTGCCGTGCGGATCTATCCTTACATCTAAAACGCCATCATCCTCAGGTTGTCTGGGACAGATAACAATATCTTATGTATCCTCTAGCACTTCCAATATTATTTATCCCCCCCCCCCTCCTAACTTTGGTAGACGATCACACAAGGATCATGCCCAGGGGAAACACAAGCTATTCTATCTCCAGCATAAAGACAACTTTTCAGCCGAGCATTAGATAAGCTTAAAATTACCTTCTATAGTGGTGCAATGTTGATAAAAGACGTTCTTCCAATATTTTTTGATTTTTTTTTTTTTTTGCATATAAACATAACAAAAGGGACTCTTGTCTCATTTATCTATTAAGGGTGAGAAATGAAGTCTGTGGCGTCCCAGAAGTGCACGATCCAGCTGTGCGCGCACATTATTAAAATAGAATCAAGTTCACTTATTCAATTCCCTTATGGTTCTGCCATTAGGGAAATCTATATTGACAGAGCCCAGAGGCATGCCGCGCAAACTGACACAGCAATCGAAGACTAACTTTGCCGGCTGAGTGGGAAGTTTAAGACACAACGTTTTTTCCTATTGAATCTGGATTTGCAAAACTGGTAGCCAAGATAAATTAAATGGATAGCCAATAAGACAAAACTGGTAGCCAATTTGTCACTAAGACATAAGTAAGAGGGGTGATCTCTATCGAACTGTCACAACACATTAAGCACAAGTGAGTCATTGATAAGCTTTGTGTCCTAACATATTCTGCCGCTGTAGACATGTGTGTCCCAGTAGTGCTATGCTATATATCACCTATGTCACATCCACTCAGTCTATCCCATCTTCTCACTGATTCTGCCACTATATGTCGAGGAAAAAAAAGGGAGTCTAGCTTCATTTCTCTTCTGTACAGCCTAAGAAGCTTATTTTGGGGCAGGTCAGCACTATGGACAGCTACAGTATAAAGTACATAAGTATTACAATTATATTTACTTGGCAGAATTTGGTACCAGTATCAGATTCTGTAGCAGTTTTTTTTCAGCGGTTTTTAGACGTGTTTTTTTTTTTTTTGCAAAAAACGCTAGCATTTGTTTTCCCAGTCTCCCATTCATTTCAATAGGGTTTTCAAGGAGGAATCTACCTTATAAGTCATGAAGCTTTTTTTTTCTCTAGCTGAAAAAATCAACTAGAGGAAAAAATCTGCTACATTACTCCCAATGAAAGTAAATGGGAGAGTTGGCAGACGTTTTTTGAGGCAGATACCGTCTCAAAAATCCGCCTGCAAAAAACTTACTCCAAGACTGGGGCCCCATGTAGTGTGAACACTGTATTTACAGTCCCTGCACAGTGGATGGGATTCTGGCTAATCCCATCCACACATTGCAGAAAAAAAATCTGCCGCGGACATGCTGCGAATTCAAAAACCATTGCGTTTTCGTAAATTGCAGCATGTCAATTATACCTATGGAAATGCTGGCGTTTGCCATATAGGTATAATAGAAGCAGAAAGTCCACAGAGGAAAACTCTGCGGACTTTCCGTGAAAAGCATTGCAGGAAAAACAGCGATGCGTTTCTGCCATGTTTTTACCACAGCGCTTTTTGGCTGCAGATTGCTACGTGAGGCCTTAGCCTCAATATTTCCAACTGGCTAGAGCTTGGATCCTCTCTGTCGCACCCATTTTAGAATTATTGCAGGGTTTTTAAAATATTTACTTATTTATTCATTAAGGGTGAGTCTTTTTGCAGGAGGATTTTGAGGCGGAATACACAATGTGAGGGTGTGAACCTAGGGGGTGCTGGAGAGCGACCCAAAAACAGGGTTGAAAAGGACCTTGACAACACCCATACCTGGGGGCCCCACTTTAGAGAGAGTGCACACAGCAGGAGAGTGACCTGCAGGGAGCAGGTGGACGGTGGACCAGTTGGAGAATAAAGCCATTTCTTTTGGATTGCCATTACCTGATATGCTGTTTTTTTGGCACCCAGCGCCACCAACACCTCTGTTAAGTCCAGGAAGCTGCTACCTTTGATGCTAAACTACCCCCAATTGTCACAACCTTAAAAAACACCTTCCATTCATTTCAATGGGAGTCAGTAGCAGATTTTTTTTTTCCTCTAGCTGATTTTTTCAGCTAGAGGAAAAGAACAGTGACATGACCTATTTTGAAAAACCCGTTGAAATCAATGAGAGGTGGAAAAAAATGCAGTGCAGTTTTGTGAAGTTTCCAGGTCCGTACAGTGTCAAAAACATTTCCTAACTCCTAATGTAAAAAAAACTCAGTGTGAACATACCCTATAGAGGAACTGTGTGTCTCCTGACATGTCAGTTGTAGTAAATAATTTTATTTACAATGAATATGACTGCAGGATATTTTCTTACAACTATGATTCCTACCATTCCTCCTGGAAATCCATGACTAATTTTACACTGGGAAGAGGAATTGTAGCACCCAGTTTCTTGTTAATTCCTACATTTCCAGGAGGAACAAATGAATGGCAATTCAGAGTTCTAAGAGTTGACAGGAAATACAATTATTTACTAAAACACATGTCAGGCGAGCCAACAGAGCTGAGGAAACAGACGTCTTAAAAATGGCATGGTCATGTATTGAATTGGTCTTTTATTGGACATCTCGTCATATTCTCCGAGGGCAGGTATATTGGGAACCAGTCCCTTCGCTCCCAAAATTATTGTCCTGAATTCCCACTAAAAGGGTTCATAGAGACTTAACCAGTGTATATAACATGACGTAAGCTTTATAATATACTAAAATAATAGAATACTGTAATAAAATGTGCCATGTAGATAACAGTCACGAGTTGCTGCCATGTACAAACCATATTGTAACAGTAAACACAAGCACAAAACCTTTCCAATGTACAGATTGCTCATTTTTGGGATGACCGTAAGTACACTGTGATTTTGGCTGCGACTCCTGTCACATGACCAATGATTTTCATGTCACCCTGCAACATCTAAAGTAATGGAAGTGACTGGGATTGGCTCCAGACCCCTAGGCTGCAGGATCTATAACAAACGCAGTCTGATACACAGACTTTTTGCATTTCTACACCTATGTAGTAGTGGTTAAGTTGTGTTTTTGTCTTCCCATGACACAACACAGATCTATTCTCTGATTCGGCCAAGCAAAACTTTTATCCCGAGCACAAAAGAGTTAATGTAAAGACAACACTAGAAAGGAGCCGATGCCAGTGACATCTCCACTATGTTACCTTCAAAGTACAATAGAGACTTCAAAGCTGATGTCATGAAACAAGCTTTCCAGCAGCTCCATGGTGGATGACAAGAGAATGAATCAGACGCATCTGCATATTAAAAACTTGCAGCATATTTTACACATCAACATATGGACGCATCAGTTTTGCTGTATGGTATAACCAAAGCAGATTAGGAAAAGCAGTTTCAGGCCCCACATGGTGTAAACAGCGCAGTTTTCCCACCGCAGAAACGCCACGTTTTTGGAAATTGCAGCATGTCGATTATACCTATGGAAACACCGGCGGTTTCCCTATAAGTATAACAGAAGCAGAAAGTCCGCAGCGGTTTTTCCCTTTTTCCTTTCCCTGCGTTTTTTTATTCCCCTATTAAATCTATAGGTAAAATGCTTGCAACTTCACAGCTAAGTTATCTTTTCCACAACTTTTTTTTCCCACAATGTGTGGATGAGATTAAACAAAATCTCATTTACTTTGCTGGTACTGTTAAAGGCAGTGTTTTTTTCTGCTGTGGTTACATAGCACCCCATATCATTTCTGAAATGTGGGGCCTTAGCCTAATACTAAGATTGTTCTCTTTACAACTGGCAGAGGAGATCTGATAACCTAGTACTGCTGAAAAATACACACCACTACTCTGTAGGCTGCATCAGCAAAGCACCAAGCCTGGCCTGTGTATTGCGTGCGTAATGCTGCCCACATGGCGCTGTATCATAGTCTATATCAGCATCACATTGGCACAGCACAGGGTGCTAAAAAAGTGTCTGTATTTTACTGATGTAGTGGTCCAAATGCACAATGATATTCTCAGATCAACACCACTTGCAAGTATTGTTTCTGATAATAGCATCCTATGGGGAAATTGCTATTCATGTAGTTTCTTGGCATAATCTGTGAAGTATTACGAGACCTTCTTTATAATAACCTTAATGTCGGAGATGCCAGCCTAGTAGTGGTAATGCCAGGTTCAGGTCTGTCTGCCTGCGATTATTATATTTATACTGAAAGGTTAGGGGAAAGGTTTTGAAGTGGACCATTCAGTAGTATGTCAACCTGACAGTAACCTCTTATTTTAGCATCCAGTCCACTTATGTCAGATGAGCTGGTTTAGAAAATCCATTTTCAGATACCTTATTAGGGATTCTCTAGGATAATGGTGAAGGAGGGTGCCACAGACTCCCATTTATTACCCAGAGAGCAGATCGACTACAAATAGCATCTGCAAGATCAAGCACATTCCTGCATTACACAGAAAGCCCACTGATTCAAAGGTTGCTGTGTAATGCTCAATTTCTCCTGTGGTGGCGCTGCAGAAAAACTGAGTACTTGCTGCCAGGTTTCTCGACCAATTACAGTGATCACTAAGGGTCCTAGCAGTGAAATAGCCTGCAGTCAGTAGACGGTCAAGTAATCCTACTATCAAAAAGAGAATGGGACCCTATCTGAGCCTGAATTACCAAGAGTTAAATAAATCAGGCGCAGACCTGAGTGCCAGAATGGAAATCTATGCAAGTCAGGAACTGGCATAGTTTTCCTATATAAGGCCCGGTTCACATCTGTGTTCGGTTTCCATTCAGGGAGTCCACTCGGGGACCCCCCGAACGGAAACCTATATGCATAGAAAAGCGGTTTACCTAAGGAAACCTGCGAACCCCATAGACTATAATGGAGTCTGTGTGGTTTCCGCACGAAGCAAGCGGAGAGAAAGTGCAGAAACCAAGCAGAAACCACACGGACCCCATTATAGTCTATATGGGGTCTGCAGGTTTCCTTAGGTAAGCCACTTTTCTATGCGTATAGGTTTCTGTTCAGGGGGGATCCTGAGCGGACTCCCCAAATGCAGATGTGAACCGGCCCTAACTCATAAATACGTTGCCTTGGGCTAACTCGCTCTACCCACATTCATAGAAAGCAGGGAACAGAGTGCAGAACGGGGCATCTTTGCCACAAATGGCCCATTATCACCCAACTACACCAGAAAACTGGACAAGATAGGATGATAAATCCCCCACTGATTGTTCAATAGTAAGAATATTTCTGCAGGTATTTTATTTCTCAGTTTAGCAGCTGTTCACATTCAGTGCGTTATTTCTGACATTTGCCATCAATGGTTGTGCTGAGAAAATCCTTTTTGTGTATTATTGTAGAAACGTACAATCCCATATCATGAAGGAGCCATCCAATGCAGTTGCTTAAGGACCTAGGCTAGCCCAATCTCTTTTTTCTATGGAGTTTATAAATCTACAGAAGGGACCTTCACTCTAATTCTTCTAGCAATGTTAGCAAGTAAATCATTAGTCTTGGAAAAGAGCCCTGAGGAAATATCCATACTACAAGAACGGGTTGGAGGGGTACACTAGGTCTACTTGCCGTCCCAGGATGGTAAGATGTGGTGAACCAACATCGACATATAAGTTGCTTGCAGACACAACCAGGGTAGATCTTTAACAGCCGATTGCCTTTTGCAGTTTTTCGGAATTTTGCACAATTAACCTTCCACTTACCCTAAATGACTCCACCGCTCTTCACTATCTCTTTTATTACTGACCCCATCTGCAACTTTCAATTTATTTTCTGGTTTTCTGCTGACATAACAGGTTTATAAAATACTTATTAGTGCAACAAGCAAAATCACAAACCTAGCAGAACACCCTATTAGACAAGTCAGCCATACCTCTACCCTGTATGTTTTACAGATGAGACCCCGAGTGACAAGAACATTTCACTAGAGAATCTGATAATGAAAGTTGTGTAGAATATGGAAAGTGGTTATATTATATTATATTGCCGGAAATATAGAAGTATTTGCTGCATATTCTACATATACAGTATATAATATTATATTTTACATATATAGTTATATATTTATATAACTCTTCTTGTAGGGTGTCCATCTGCCTTTTGCAAGCTGTCATTGCACCACTTACATCTGCTGTCAATAGGGTTAAAGCAATTGTCTAGTCAGGAGGTCAAAAGCAATATGTAAGTCAATACCTGCAGGGGATGGTTACCTGATATGAATTTTCAGCAGATCTTGCTCCCTGACCATTTTTAGCTCAGTTATGGTAGGGAAGAGCTGTGATCTGTGACTACAGTTTAGCTACATTGTCTACGGGAGTCTGATGATGTCTAAGACACACCTCCTGTCTCATCATTGGTTCAGGCTGCTGCTCTCTCCTCCCTGCAGCTCTGTGTACTAAGATTGGCTGCTGTGAAAAAAACAGAAGCGCAACAGGAAGTCAGTGAAGATGTCAGATTTCCAATACAACAAGGATAGAGGGATTATAAAGAACACATTACTAAAAGGAGATCCTGAAGGATCACTTTTAGATAAAAATGGTGAAATGTCATATTATAATAAAAACAATCCTTAGAATTACTTTTAAGTGGTTGTCTCAATAAAAATGTTGATTATTAGAATGAGCCATCAATGATGGATTAGTAGGAGGCTGACATGTGCCATTTGGTAGAATAAAGTAACTGCAAATTTAGGAAGCACCAAGCTCCTGGTGGCATCCACTTGGCCTTTTTCAAAGATTGGATGGTTGGCAATAGACTATCATGGACCAACCAACCGTGTAGTCTTTCAAAAAAATGGAGTCAATGCAGAGAACAGCTGGTAATGCAATTCACACATTGACATTGATAATATTGACAGTGACTCCAAGGTGAAGAGTTACGCTCAGCAGAAGTAATCCACCAGTTAATCTCTAGTTTGGGTCAGCTTTTAAAATAGATTACTACGCCTTTAATACATTTATACATCAGTTTTATTGAAGTCCCCGGCTGACATGAGACGTACCTGAATGATAATAATTCAGATACACCCCATGTGATAGAAATGAAATCTACTGTATGCCAGCCAAGAACTAACATAGATTTAAGGAATAACTAACTCCAGCTTTCTGGTGTGCGTTAGGATAAGGCCCCATGTGTCAGGCAGCAGCAAAAAAGCTCTGCAAAAAAAAAGTGGCGGTAACGCATCGCATTTTTCCCACATTGCTTCTCACAGAAAGTTTGCCGCTGTTTCCGTGGGTATAATTGACATGCTGCGATTTCCAAAACCGCAATTCTCCCCCTGTGCTCTGACCACACCATCATCATCCCCACAACCCACGCCCCCTGCATCTTCTTCTGTTCATCTGCGAAAGAAAAATGCGCATGCTTCGTTGGCCCTGCAACTTCGGGTTCAGGCAGAGCCTACTGTGCATGCTCTGTTGGCCATTTTTCTGCAGTACGCTGGTGTAAGATACTAAAGAAAAGTGGCAGGGCGAACTGCGCATGCTCTGTTGGCCATTTTTCTTTCGCAGGTGAACAGAAGAAGATGCAGGGGGAGTGAAAAAGCAGTGCTGGAGGCGGGTTGCAGGGATGACGATGGTGTGCTCCGAGCACAGGGGGAACGCCTCCTGAGCATCATTTGCATATGGAGAAGAGTAAAGGTAGGAGTAGAATAGCCTTTATAAAGGCTATTCCAACATGTCTTCAGTTAAAAACATGTTTCCCCAATGAGAGAATCCCTTGAAATATCCAGAGTTCTGTAAGTTAGGCTGCTTTATGGCACCCATAATGTGAGTGCATTTTAGTGTGTTTATTAAAGCCACAACACCAGGGCCTCCTGTGAACTTAGGTCATTATCTATGTTCTGTACAGTACAACCACAGGTGGTCCAGATATTGTGACTGCAATATTTCTAAAATGCTTCAGAGTACGCTCACCCATATTCAATGTGTTGCAGACATGTCAGCAACTGTGATGCTTGCAGAAATCCATGCACATGTTACAAAAACAACTTCATTCAGATGTACAGATCTGATTTTAAGTTGCAGAACTTACTGCCATGTGTGAACATATATTTCTGTTACAAGGGACAGTAGACTGGCAGCACTAGAGGCCCATAGATGATCCATTGTGCAGCTCTCATATATAATTGCCTTATAAACAGCTTATGGTGGCTTTTTGCAAGGCAAAAGTTGAGCTTCACATTTAATTCTATTCTGATGACATTGGATATGTAATACAGCTGCATGAGTAGGCATAAGCAGGCGACTGCACAAGGTCACTGAAACTCTGTAGGACACAAACATGATAAATACACTGTGATAAAAAGTGTATCCTATGACCACTAAAATATACTGTAAGGGAAAAGCTACGATAACAAAAATATCTAAAATGGATTTTACCTTCAGCTAGAAATTATTTAATTGGAAGATTCTTACAATAAAGAGGGATTTTATATGACCAAACATGATAAAATTAAAGGGGAATGGCCAGATGTCAAAACTAAAAGTTCCTAAAAAGGCGATGAAAAGGAAAACCGCACATGCAGCCAGAACTAATGTTCTGCCAATGTTACCTCTATGATGGAATTATGGTTAAAACAGCACATAGGCAAATCCAGTAGGTATTCACTAGGGGATCGGCTGCAAATATCCAAGGTTGGCATTCAGATTAAGGGATTGTCCCAACAGCGGCCGCAGCCCCATAGAAGTGAATGGAGCACCAGTCCATTTCAGTTCCCCATCCTCCTGATCACTGGGGGACCTGGTAATCATGCCACCGGTGATCGGACACTTATCCCCTGTCCTGTGGTAGGGGATAAGTGTCCATAACGTGACAACCCCTTTAATGACTTTTTTGCATGGAATCTACAATAATAAGCAGCATGCTACTTATTTTTGTGAATTTTTTTCTACTGCAACCATAAACCTACATACAAGGCTTGGCAGAGCATGTATTTTTATATCATTGCGGAAAAGGGAATAAGTGGCTGCCAGATATCTCTATCTTTCATCCCATGAGAACTGAGTATCAGGCATATTGATATCCTACATGCTCAGTCACTGATCCCTCTGTTCCCCATTTGTCAGGGGAAGTTTGCACACATACAGTCATATGAAAAAGTTTGGGCACCCCTATTAATCTTAATCATTTTTAGTTCTAAATATTTGGGTGTTTGCAACAGCCATTTCAATTTGATATATCTAATAACTGATGGACACAGTAATATTTCAGGATTGAAATGAGGTTTATTGTACTAACAGAAAATGTGCAATATGCATTAAACCAAAATTTGACCGGTGCAAAAGTATGGGCACCTCAACAGAAAAGTGACATTAATATTTAGTAGATCCTCCTTTTGCAAAAATAACAGCCTCTAGTCGCTTCCTGTAGCTTTTAATCAGTTCCTGGATCCTGGATGAAGGTATTTTTGACCATTCCGCTTTACAAAACAATTCCAGTTCAGTTAAGTTTGATGGTTGCCGAGCATGGACAGCCCGCTTCAAATTATCCCACAGATGTTCAATGATATTCAGGTCTGGGGACTGGGATGGCCATTCCAGAACATTGTAATTGTTCCTCTGCATGAATGCCTGAGTAGATTTGGAGCTGTGTTTTGGATCATTGTCTTGCTGAAATATCCATCCCCGGCGTAACTTCAAATTCGTCACTGATTCTTGTAAATTATTCTCAAGAATCTGCTGATACTGAGTTGAATCCATGCAACCCTCAACTTTAACAAGATTCCCGATGCCGGCATTGGCCACACAGCCCCAAAGCATGATGGAACCTCCACCAAATTTTACAGTGGGTAGCAAGTGTTTTTCTTGGAATGCTGTGTTTTTTTGACGCCATGCATAACGCCTTTTTGTATGACCAAACAACTCAATCTTTGTTTCATCAGTCCACAGGACCTTCTTCCAAAATGAAGCTGGCTTGTCCAAATGTGCTTTTGCATACCTCAGGTGACTCTGTTTGTGGCGTGCTTTCAGAAACGGCTTCTTTCGCATCACTCTCCCATACAGCTTCTCCTTGTGCAAAGTGTGTTGTATTGTTGACCGATGCACAGTGACACCATCTGCAGCAAGATGATGCTGCAGCTCTTTGGAGGTGGTCTGTGGATTGTCCTTGACTGTTCTCACCATTCTTCTTCTCTGCCTTTCTGATATTTTTCTTGGCCTGCCACTTTTGGGCTTAACAAGAACTGTCCCTGTGGTCTTCCATTTCCTTACTATGTTCCTCACAGTGGAAACTGACAGGTTAAATCTCTGAGACAACTTTTTGTATCCTTCCCCTGAACAACTATGTTGAACAATCTTTGTTTTCAGATCATTTGAGAGTTGTTTTGAGGAGCCCATGATGCCACTCTTCAGAGGAGATTCAAATAGGAGAACAACTTGCAATTGGCCACCTTAAATACCTTTTCTCATGATTGGATACACCTGGCTATGAAGTTCAAAGCTCAGTGAGGTTACAAAACCAATTTTGTGCTTCAGTAAGTCAGTAAAAAGTAGTTAGGAGTATTCAAATCAATAAAATGATAAGGGTACCCAAATTTTTGCACCGGTCAAATTTTGGTTTAATGCATATTGCACATTTTCTGTTAGTACAATAAACCTCATTTCAATCCTGAAATATTACTGTGTCCATCAGTTATTAGATATATCAAATTGAAATGGCTGTTGCAAACACCCAAATATTTAGAACTAAAAATGATTAAGATTAATAGGGGTGCCCAAACTTTTTCATATGACTGTATACGATTGTCCTATAATCCAGTTGAAATCGGCAAGTTTGGTCCATTATGTGTAAGTCTATGGGAAGAGGCATGGACACTTTCTTGTACTGGAACTGGGATACAGTAAAATCTCTCCAAAAGACCACATCTTTGAGAAGACCACCCTAATACTCAGACAATCATGTGACAGATTTTCAGTTCCAGCATATAGTATACACACTATTCGTATTCTTCAAGAAGACTACTCCAGAAGATCACTTTTCAATTCAGTTTTGGTTGGTTATCTCAGAACTTTCACTGTATGTTGAAGAATGAAAGCAGGATTTATTCATACCTTTAAACTTCTGTTTAGATCTTCAGGTTACTCAGTGGAATATTCAGAATTTCTGTGATGTCAGTCTATGTCATGATAAAAATTGGCCTAGGTTAGGTCAAGGGTTGTTCTTCCTTTCTATCAATGGTGGTCTCAAAAGTCTCCACTAACAACTAAGTTCTTGGACATTAAAACTTTTCTTTCCACTTCTGTACTGTTCAGTTTCTACTTCCATAAACAGTGTTGAGTACAATAGTTTAGACAATTCTGATCTTTGGAAAGGCCTCATTACAAGGAGACAATGAAGAATAATTTAAGACTAATATTAAAACAGGATTACATATGGGTGTAATAGATTGAAATACACAAAAGAAAGTATTATGGGGTCCCACCACTATGGACTTGGCCACCTATGATAAGGTCATGTCAAGAGACAGACAGTTCTCTACAGATGGAGTAAGACCAATGGTTAATAGCCGATAATTCTGTAACAGAAAAGATAAAGATTACACATAATCTAATTCCAGTTAATCCTATAAACAAAGAAGAAGAAAATGTTAAGACGTTCTTAGAGTAAAATGTGTGATTTTCGTCTTTGTTTCTCCTCTTGTCTTTGAGGTTTTTCATTGAATTTGCCGTAGGATGAAGTTTACAAATATTTCACAAGAATGGATTTCAGTCATTTAAGACAAGTTAGTTTAATTGTAAAAGTAAAAGAATGAAAAGAAGTATTTGCCTGGCAGCTGGAGCACCTTCTGCTTGGTAATTGTGGGAGAATTGTCGGCATTGGATTTGCATGTTATAATTTCTGTTTCATACACATGTTAACCATCAGCTGGGAACATCAAAGTCTGGTGGAAATGAGGCCCGAAACCATATTATTTAGATGGCTGTTGCTTTCATTTCCTCATTTACAGACCATAATGTACAGTCACGCAATATGGTAGGAGAGAGATCTGAACAGGACAATATGTAAAAGAAAAAACACCTTGTTACATTAATGCTGGAAGTAAACCGCTAACCTGCATTTCAATTGGTGCTGGTACCTCTATACCAGGATCTAGACTTCATTGCAGGGAATCCCCAGGAAGTAGTCTGTGATTGGTGGTGGTATAATAACAAAATGCAGTCAGGAGCTAGAAAAGAATCGTCAATGCTAGTCAAGCAAGATAACACTGGATGTGGCGTTGTCAGAGTCAGGAACGAGGTTGATGTTAAATTACTGGAGAAGTACCAAGAACTAAGTGTAGATCCAATGGAACAAAGTGAAGTACCAAAGAAGTACAACAAGAACCAAATGTAGATCCAATGGAAAAAACTGAAGTACCAGAGAAGTACAACAAAAACCAAATGTAGATCCAATGGAACAAACTGAAGTACCAAGTGTAGATCCAAGGGAACAAACTGAAGTACCAAAGAAGTACAACAAGAACCAAATGTAGATCCAAGAGAACAAACTGAAGTACCAAAGAAGTACAACAAGAACCAAGTGTAGATCCGAGGGAACAAACTGAAGTACCAGAGAAGTACAACTAGAGCCAAATGTAGATCCAAGGGAACAAACTGAAGTACCAGAGAAGTACGAAAAGAACCAAGTGTAGATCTGAGGGAACAAACTGAATTACCAGAGAATTTTATCAAGACCCAAATGTACATCCTAACAGAATAAACAAAAGTACTAGAATCGAAATATAAGTGCAGATCCATAGGAACAAACAGAAGCAGAACGAAAGAGAAGCCAATGCCAGGAAGTGAATCTAAAACACGCACTGAAACAATTGGGTAGCAAGACCTGCAGGGAAATACTTTGTTTCCCATAAGGAGACACTTAAATCCGCATGAAGTACAAGTCTTAAAATCTATGTACAAATAGTAATTATTGGTATGTATCAGATGATTCTGAGCAATTGTAACAAAATAAATGGACAAACAATAATGATAAACAATAAAAACGCATGCAGTATTGGCTGTGTATAGTATAAAGAATTTTCTTAGCCATTGACCTCAGACTTTTTCTGATACACTATATCACTAATGTAATTAAATATGCAAATAAGATACAATAGCTGCAAAAATTCATTTTATGGCTGTAACAATTTTGTGTTGGCTACAATTAGCCAGAGCTGGTAGCAATAAACAAAAAGCCTCTGCAATGGTGTCTTCCGATGTCTTATATGCTTATCACCTAACTACAGGAGATAGGCAGGTGATAGGCAGGCCTGTGGAGTCGGTATGCCAAATCACCTACTCCAACTCCTCTACTTTTTCACAACCCCATTCTGACTCTAGCTGATAGTCATGGACAGAGAGAAGCAGTAAAGCTCCTCCAAGTCAGGAAAAAAGCTAGTGACTGAATTCCTAAAAAAGTAATTATGTAACAAACTATGCATTTAATTAATTACACAATAATTGTATAATATAATAATTATAACTATACTGTAAATACATTCATATATACTTTATTTTTATTTTATTTTTTTTAGTCAAAATCAATAACTTTTTTTCCAACTCAGATTCCACCCAAAACTTGCCCTGACTCCATGACCCCAACTCCACAGGCCTGGTGACAATTGTGTAATCACTGGGATTCACCGATCACGAGAACAGGGGTCCCATGTACAAAGTCAGTTGTACACGCAAGCTGCTATTCCATTCAAAGCCTTTGGGACTTACCTGGCTAAGTACATGGATCCACCATTTATCCTGTGAAGAGGTGATAAATGTCAATCTTATTATTTAAAAGACTTAAGAACCTACAACAAAGCTTTGATTTTATGGTTCACAAAGGACACGCTGTCTACACAATTGTTCCTGCTTATCTACTAAGTGAGCAGCCATTACATAATGAATACCATCTTGTACATTGTAAATTCCAGAATTATAATTTCCATTCTAAGTTCCATAAGAAGCATCTGCAAATACGCACGGCTTTCTGACGGTAATTGGGTCAGACACCTCAATGACTTAAATACTAAAACAAATTCTGCATAAGTAATTCTTTCGGGGATGTTAATCTGAGTTTTGCTTATCGCTTTGGACATATTCTAGCACAGACCATAGTTCATTAGCCTAAATAAAGGGGTTAGCAGCAAAGATTTTTAGTGGTTTACGAATCCTTGAATTGCAGATGGAGACGTGCGTTGCGAGGCTGTATTGCTAACTGTGTGTGTCATTTCTCAGAATGTTAAAGAGTTTCCGTCTTGTTTTCCTTAATTAAACAGAAAATGCTGTTTATGGAACCGCGGGCATCGTAATTGTTTCCGAATGCGAATGCTTTAGATGTACAGGCTGCTATATTAATCATATCACACTGAGGAAATGGAGATTTTTTAGACACTGTTTTACTTAGTTTATCATTCAAGACAAGACAACTTAGAGAAAATTGATTTAAGGATATGTTTAATTGACTTTAGCATGGACGGAGCGTTCTCTACATTGTATAGACGTACAACACACATAGGCACCCATTGAGATCTTAAAGTATATGTAAACCTCATGCTCAACTATATTAGCTATCATCTAAATGGGCGTGTCCTATCAAGGCCAACCCTGTCCAGAAGTCTTAACAGGACATGTGAATATTATAAAGGAGGCTCCTTCACTTGAGACTACCCTCTATGAGCAAAACTTAAGAATAACATCAGCCAAAGTGTGTATGGCCATAGTCTTCTGTAAGAGAGGAAGGAGGGATCGGCGCATTGAATTTTACATGCCTTGTCCTTTTGGAATTAAGGGCGATAAGCCACCAGCGAGGTGTGTCAGCAGCTTACACTCTTCTCTCCATTTAAAACATATATACGTATATTTGACCAGGCATGTGTATGGGGAGTGACAAGAAGATTAGTGGATTAGCCAAAAAAGCATTCAGCCCAAAGCGTTTGAAGTGGAATGACCACCTTAAAGGGGTATTCCTGGCTAAATTTTTTGATGACCTGTCTCAAGGATAGGTTATCAGTGTCAGATTGGTGAGGGTCTGACATCCGTAACCCCTATGAATCAGCTGTGCTCAGCAGCAGATACACAGAGAATGGAGCAGGAAGCAGACCACTCTGTTCTCTGTGTATTAGGAGTTGCTTTGCAGTAACCTGGTCTGGCCACTACACAGAGAACAGAGCGGTCTGCTTCTTGCTCCATTCTCTACATATCAGCTATTAAGAACAGCTGATTCATAGGGGTTCCGGATGTCAGACCCTCACCAATCTGAAATTGATAACCTATCATTAGGCTTGGTCATCAATACTTTTAGCCTGCAAAACTCCTTTAAGAGAGGCTCCTGCTCAAGTGAACCTTGCCAGTCTATATATGGTCACAGAAAGGGGGATTTATGGACATAGGATTTTCCAAGTGATAACTGATCAATTGGGGTTCAATAAGTGGGACTCATGGCGATCAGCTGATAAGACCCACGCCTGTGCAAAACATCCATTAAACTTTGTGCTACGGGGTTCTGTACAATCATACATGAAGGGCTAACACTTTGTATTATAAGGTGGGCCTTATTTATCTAGAACAGAAACTGGATTTGTGCTCAGAACCATGTGTTAAAGCTATCTTTTTTTTTTCCGATTCCTTGATCGAAACCCTCTTCTATGAGCCATAACATTTTGGTGGACTTGCACGTTTCCGAACTATGGCCATGTAAAATTATGATTATGGCTGGCTGGCTGCGACTCCAATCTGAAAGAAGTTGTCTATGAAAGGTAACAACAAAAACAAGTGCAGCATTACAAGGAGTTTTATCCCAAAGGATAAAAATGACTTTGCTTTAAGTTGAGGTTGGTTTTCTTGCCGCTTACCGTACAATGTGATGACTTCCCTGGCACCACCGACTGTCTGCCTGGGCAGCAGAAATATTTATAACATACAGTATCTCAGTGACAACTCGCTCTCATTTTCCATGGTAGTTAGTTAATTATACACAGAGGAGCTCAATGTGGCTTAAATAGCAGAGAAAACATTTGCAGCCACACTTCACCGTTACTATTCACAGCTCTCGCTGAGGCCTGGGGCTATATCCAGCTCAGAAACAATAGGTTTGCATGAACTGAACCCTTATTGTATTCTCTCGATGAAGAAAATTACTTTTCCTTATTTATGTAACTACATGAGAAACAAAGCCATTATTGATGTGTTATAAATAAGCATCAAACCGTTCAGTGAATTTACCATATACAGTAAGGCTAGGTTCACATCTGCATTGGAAACTGGATTCCTCTTCTTTCCATCAAATTGATGGACACCACAACGGAAACCTAAAGGACCTGATTTATAAGTCAGTCTGTTGATGGGGCGCCACTGCTGTCCATTCTGTGACAGATTCAGCACTTTGCCATTTAAGACAGAAACCATGACACAGATGTGAACAGAGCCTGAAATATTTGTTGTGCTTTCTACAACCTGGGAAGCTTGCAAAATATCCATCTAGTGATGGGTGACCTATCTAGTCCTATGCCAAACGGAAAACTCAACAGTCCAAATTTTGTTAGGATATTTACCAATAGATGAAAGTGGTTGATCTTTAGCAATAAAAGGGTGTGATCCTTATATCCACAAAGGTGCTAAGATCCCTATGCTTACCAATGAAAATGCTATGATCCCTATATTTACCAGTGAAGGTAGTATGAGCCCTATATTTATCAATAAAGTTAGAATGATCACTATATTTATCAGCAAATGTAGTATGATCTCTATATTTACCGAAAAAAAAAATTATGATCCCTATATTTGTTAACAAAAGTAGTATGATCCCTATATTTATCAATAAAGGTAGTATGATCCCTATATTTATCAATAAAGGTAGTATGATCCCTATATTTGTTAACACAGATATTAAGATCCCTATATTTACCAACAAAGGTTGTATGATCCCTATATTTGTTAAGAAAGGTGGAATGATTCTTATATTTGTTAACAAAGGAAGTATGATCCCTATATTTGTTAAGAAAGGTAGAATGATTCTTATATTTGTTAACAAAGGAAGTATGATCCCTATATTTGTTAACAAAAGTAGTATGATCCCTATATGTACCAACAAAGGTAGTATGATCTCTATATTTGTTAACAAAGATACTAAGATCCCTATATTTGTTAACAAAGGTTGTATGATCCCTATATTTATCAATAAAGGTAGTATGATCCCTATATTTATCAATAAAGGTAGTATGATCCCTATATTTATCAATAAAGGTAGTATGATCCCTATATTTGTTAACACAGATATTAAGATCCCTATATTTACCAACAAAGGTTGTATGATCCCTATATTTGTTAAGAAAGGTAGAATGATTCTTATATTTGTTAACAAAGGAAGTGTGATCCCTATATTTGTTAAGAAAGGTAGAATGATTCTTATATTTGTTAACAAAGGAAGCATGATCCCTATATTTGTTAACAAAGGTAGAATGATCCTTATATTTGTTAACAAAGGTAGTATGATCCCTATATTTATCAATAAAGGTAGTATGATCCCTATATTTGTTAACACAGATATTAAGATCCCTATATTTACCAACAAAGGTTGTATGATCCCTATATTTGTTAAGAAAGGTAGAATGATTCTTATATTTGTTAACAAAGGAAGTATGATCCCTATATTTGTTAAGAAAGGTATAATGATTCTTATATTTGTTAACAAATGAAGCATGATCCCTATATTTGTTAACAAAGGTAGAATGATCCTTATATTTGTTAACAAAGGAAGTATGATCCCTATATTTGTTAACAAAGGTAGAATGATCCTTATATTTGTTAAAGGAAGTATGATCCCTATATTTGTTAACAAAGGTTGTATGATCCATATATTTATCAATAAAGGTAGTATGATCCCTATATGTACCAACAAAGGTAGTATGGTCTCTATATTTGTTAACAAATATACTAAGATCCCTATAAAGGTTGTATGATCCCTATATTTATCAATAAAGGTAGTATGATTCCTATATTTATCAATAAAGGTAGAATGATCCCTATATTTGTTAACACAGATATTAAGATCCCTATATTTACCAACAAAGGTTGTATGATCCCTATATTTGTTAACAAAGGTAGAATGATCCTTATATTTGTTAAAGGAAGTATGATCCCTATATTTGTTAACAAAGGTAGTATGATCCCTATATTTACCAACTTTAAAATGTTCTACCAAACTGACCCTTCAAAGCTATTCAAACACTGCATAGGTCTCCTAGTCGTTCCGGCTTCCTGGCTCCTCTCGACACACAGGAAACTCCACTGGGTCACCATTGTAACCGGTGATCAGAGGGGTGGGAGACTAGTGAATATGACATTTTAATGTTTTTACAGCACTCTTATCCTGTTTAAAAAAATATTACCTGGACAAAACCTTTAAGGCTTCATACATGGCAAAACCCTGTGCACAAACCCTTTATGGCTTCATGTGGCACCCCTACAGGTATGTCTTATGGGTAAGTAGACAGTTTGTGCTGCAGCATGATGCCTGCATGAAACACTATATTCTTCCTTAGAATAAATGACAAACTTTGGGATCCAAAGTTTTTTTTCTTATGAACTGTGTAAAAATTCATATAATTCATATCATATTATGGGCAACTTTGTAAAATTTGCTGAAATTTACTTTAGTTTTTTGCCTAATGAATCTGTAACCTCCAGATTCTCCTTTCATAGCTACTATTTCAGAAGTAAAATAATGATTTTCCTTCCAAATTGCTATCTGCTACATTACGTATATCCTAACACTGCTCACACTGTGGTATTATGTCCAATTAGGTCATTTTTTAGACATAAAAATATTCAAATTTTATTTCAAGTGCAAATGTCTATGTCCTATGGGAGTCATTTCAAACTGGACAGCACAGCGCTAATGAGCGCCGCCATATTGACTGCTTTGTCATAGCATCAGGAGAGAATAGCAAGCATAGCCTCGGCAAGGAATAATATATGCATATCTCAGGGGCATATCGCGTTTAATCTTTTAAAAAAAAAAATCAGTGAAATGCAGCAGCGTTTTCAGAAAACACATTATAGATATTAATTTTTAAAGAACATCTATAATAAATGCATTGACACATTTATTTGCAAGAAGTTTCTACTACAGTTTTCTGGTTGTCAGATTTTTAAATACAGTCCTGAAGAGCAAGGCACTGCATTTGGCACTGCCTAAGTACCCTTGACCTCCCTTTAAACTGCATGACAATTTCAGCAAATTGCCCTACCGATTGCTATAATAGTGTCGGCAACCTCAGTGACTACCATAGCAATGCTATAACAGTGAATTAAAATAACTGCCCCTTATAATAGTGCCAGAAGTTACCTCCAAAAAAAGGTCCTGTTCTGGCATCCAATATAGTACCAGTACCATCTGATGTAGTGTCCCTTGTACCAGCTTTTGTTGTTACCCTCCACTTCTGGATACTAGTCATGCCTACCAGGCATTGGAGTCAGAGTCGTAGAGTTGGGACCAATTTTGGGTGAAGTTGGAAAAAAAAGTTACCGACTCTGGCTTTAAAATAAAATGGTTAATTATATAGTTATTAAATTTGTATAATAAATTAGATGTATAGATTGTTACATATTTACTTTCACAGGAATTGAATCACTGGCTTTCTGATGAATTAGAGGATCCTTACCGCTTCTATCTGACATTTATGACCTGGAGTCGGAAAAGGAGTAGGAACCAGACTGTTGACAAATAGAGTCGGAGTCATAGGTTTGGGCTTCTGAAATAAGCAAGTGTGGGTCAGAAAAAATTTGGACCTTCCAGAGAGATCAAAATCTGAACAGGGCTGGATTTCCCATTGGGCACATGACAAACGACGCCTCCGTGTGGCCATGCCAGCAAGTACACTAGCTCCATATGTTCAAGCCTAGATCATTTCGTCATGAAAGTTGGTGCAAAGTCTCCATTCAATATGTTTATGCATGCCTTGTAGCTCAAGGCATGTACCATGGCTGTACTGTACTTATCCATCTGAGAAATATTTGGGTGTCCATGAAGTCACATTACACTGGCCGTTCAGAATTTTACATCCAGGCTCCTAGGATGTAAATCCAATGCATGGAAATGTTCAAACCTTACAAAAGAAAGGAGTAGGTACAGATACAACACATACTGTATATAGAACTAAGCATTTTGTTATTGTAATAGAAACAGCAATACACACTACAAGTCCATAGGTTATATCCATGTCTACAAAAGGTAGGTTCAGATTTCCTTTCAGTTATTTGTGGACCCTTACAAAGGAACTGATGTAGCATGGGCTGCTTCCTGAAAGCTCATCATCTCGTGCACAAAAGGGTTTGCAGACAGGAAGTGGTTGAGGAAGTCAGCACCATCCACCACTTACAGCCACTCCTGAGAAGCTTATCTATGGACGAATCTATGAAATTCCAAAAATACAAACACAAAGTGGTTTAACAGCTAAAAATTCAGAAACAGAAGAAAAAAGACACAGATTTCATGATCTATGACTGCACACAAGTTACTATAACCAGTGGAATTTTTAGAATTAAAAAATGGGGGAAAAAAATGGCTATATTAATTTTAAAAAAATTGTACCACCAGCCTAAATTTTTCTGGTACCTATAGAAATATTTCATACATGTCAGTGTTTATATGAACTATACATATAGGTATTGTAATGATGGCAGTCTCAATTCACCATCATACTACTACTTCCAGCTGGCACCGTCCCCTGGTTACCTTGGATTTTAACCCTGCTGCCCATGGTTCTCTATGTTGCAGCCCTCCTGCAGCAGGTGCACCTGGACATGCCCATAGGGCGTCCGCACCATCCCTCTCTGCATTTGAAGAGTTAATATACAGACCTGTGACCTGTGGCCCCTCCAACCAATCCCAGAATGCTATATATATATATATATATATATATATATATATATATATATATACATACATACATACATACATACACACACATATTTTGCCCTTATTAGAAATCATTGTAGTGTTTACTGTGGTTATGCAACACAGCTGAAATTCCATCCAACTACATATGACAACACAGCCAAGGTTGTTGTAATTTTTCCCACATAATTCCATTGTAGCATTTCCAACTCGTGCATGAATTGTCCAAAAAACGTGAAGACTTACGGTGTTGGTAGAAACATGTTGTGTGTGTATTAAGAAAATGTGTTATTTTTTCAGCAGTGTCAGGAAGACTGAGAAAGCTATATTTGGAGTCCGGAAACTCCCTGAATTGTGAGCAGACATGCTAATAATGTCCCCGGAGAAAGATTAATATATAAATCTGTCATAATGGGGCCAACATAAGCAAAATATACTAGCAAACATCCACACCCATATGTAAGAACTGGAAAAATAGCACTCATAGGTGAATGAATGCAAAGAGGCTGAATACAGAACTTATGATCACTACTAAATGTCAATTATTGCTGTATTGTTTTTATTTCTCTATACTGTCATTTTAGTTCCTGTAGAGGGCACTATGTTAAGTCAGGCCATACACATTAGCCAGCTGATGGGCGACCCCTTTACATACATGCACACTTTGCCTGTATGAATGTATATGTTCTCAGTAGTAAGAGAAGAGTTATAGCCGCTGTTGGACACCCAGAGAATAAAAAGACTGGGCTCTTAAAGTCTAAATGTTTGATCCTTATCTCATCTAACCATGTCAGGAGGTCCCCACACTAACTAGATGGTTGAAGACTTTGGATCACATCGCATTTCCAGTACGCATGGAAGTTGTATTTTGGAATACTATTTTTTATATAAATAAAAACACAACCAGCTACGCTACAATACAAAGAAGTCCACAAAAAAAGCATATAGTGGGAGTCAATTTGTATGTTAAGATATTAGAGTTCAAAAATGGGTTGTACCAGGGGCCACTCTGGAGTCCGGTTCAGCCCCATAATGCTCAGATGCCATTAAAGGGACCCTGTCACCAGAACCCAACATATCACCCAGGCCCTGCAGATAAATAGGTTACGGTCACCAGAACTCAGCATACCAACCCAGCCCTGCAGATAGATAGGTTAGGGTCACCAGAACTCAGCATACCAACCCAGCCCTGCAGATAGGTAGGTTAGGGTCACCAGAACTCAGCATACCAACCCAGCCCTGCAGATAGGTAGGTTAGGGTCACCAGAACCCAGCATATCACCCTGGCCCTGCAGATAAATAGGTGAGGGTCACCAGAACTCAACATACCAACCCAGCCCTGCAGATAGATAGGTTAGGGTCAGCTGACTCAAACAGTGTTTTCCACTTGTGAATCGCTGCCAAGATATCGAAATTTTTGCCAATATTCAAGTGAGCTCTCTGGACTAGTGTGGGAGTTGTCAAGGCACGGACACAAGGGCAAACACTGTTTGATTCAGGTGACCCAAACCTATCTGTCTGCAGGGCTGACTTGATATACTGCGTTCTGTTGATTCACGTGGCATAAACACCATTGTCTGGCCGCGGTATGTTAATTATAGCTACGGAAATGCCGGCGGTTTCCCTATCGATATAATGGAAACAGAAAGTCTGCAGAGAAAACTTCTGCAGACTTTCTGTGAAAGGGGCTGTAGGAAAAACCGCAATGCGTTTCCGTCTTAGGCTCAGATGTGAATCAAGAATTGGCCATGCATATAGGACTCTCTACAATAAGTTCTAAGAGACATCCAAAAATGTCAGAGACACAGAGAGTATTTTCTGATGTATTCTATACGAATCAAAGAGGAAAGAAATTGCAACATGCTACCTGGCAGTACAGAGCTTCAGGGGCTCTGCTCTCTATGTGCATGAGGCTGAAGAAGTAGAGAAAAATAACATAAAATGACAGCTGTGCAAACACCTAGAGGACAAACGGTGCAAGCACAGATAGGTTGTAGACAGAAGAGTAGCACAAATGCTATGTGTGCATCTTATTACAGGATCACATTTCGGGGATGTGAAATTTTTTGTACAATTCCACTTAAACTTCCTACGTCGCTGCTCTACGAAAGGTACAGATTGGCCACATTGACGGTGATGTTTGTTGCACAACTTAGAAGTTAGCCATAATACGGTTACATACATAATGCTTTTTACTGCGCATTATCACAACAAGTCTCAATAAGTCTCGCTTCTCTCCATCAGGTGCATACCATGGAGCCCCATCATGTTTTCTGATTCCAGCAATATGAGCCATTTCTGCTGCATGCACACAGTATTTCTGCAGTATTTACACTTTGGATGGCATTGCACTTAATGAAACATAAGCAGCCGAGTGTTGTTGTGTGGGAATTGTCTATTTACGAGCTGAATGACATTTCCTTGAGCTCTCTTGACTCACCTACACTTACTTCTTTCCTGCCGCTTTGCTCTCGTGTCACAACACACTTTCCCTCCAGCTAGTAGAGGAAACCTGGCTGTCAGAGATTGACTTTACAGCTCCCAGAAGCTTACCCCTGCCCGCTCAGCACTATCTAATGCACTTGCTTTAAAATAAAAAGACTTACACAAACACTCTATTACCCCTGGGGATACAGAAAACTCCTGCACCAAAAACCAAAATCAGTCTTCTCTGCTTCAGGAATCACGACATGTCGAGCAAGATGATGCACTGTACTTTACACCATCCATGTGCTATAGAAATATGGCTATAGAAAATTACAGTATGTTAGCTAGGTGATATGTGCAGGTTCAGAGTCTTACAGGAACCTGGTTTTATGGGAAAGCGACCGTTCAATATTTTTAGAATACTTTTTTTTTTTTTTTTAAAGGGAACATGTCACATAAATTTAGGGCACTAAATCATACACAGTTTATTATGGGCTGTTGATTTAGTATCCCAAATATCCAGGGGTGGGATGCAGCCCCCACTTCTGCCAAACCCAGTTGTTTAGAACACCACCGATTCTCAGAACCAGGAATAGGAGGAGGTGACCTGGTCTGGTCTGGTCCTGAAGCCCAGGAAGAACAGGAAGCCATAGGCTTTCTGCCCCACCACTCTCTGACTTGTAGGCCACAAGATGCCATAGTCCTGCAGCCTACAAATTGCTGGGAACACAGAGAAGACATTTACCTCCCAGTGCAAGTAAAGCAATGGCATCACTGCACCCTGCACTGGGATGCCCTTGTCCTAACAGTTGTCCCCTCCTTGTTAGGAACAGGCTAAAGACAGCAAAATTTTTATAGTTTTTTTCTACACATTGGGGAAAGTTTTCCTATAAGGGTGAACATCGGGTGGAAAAATAATATAGGATGCATCACGTAACATTAGAGGAGCCATCAAGGAGCATTAGGGTGGAATCTTAATATAAGGGCACATAATTTATATAAGGGGAACACTAAAGGGGTTTGTACAGTTCTTTTTTTATTGATAAGCTATCCTCAGGATAGGTCATCAATAAAAGATCAGTGGGAACCCCCCCCCCCCCCTGCTGATCAGGGAGCTATGATGTGGGTGCCATGAACTCTTCACTGTTTACATTGCATGCTGTATGTTTCATAGCAGCCATGCAATGAAATTACAGCCTTTTGCCATAGAAGTGAATAGGTCGAGGCTGGGGATTATATTGTATGGCTGCGATGAACCAAATGGTGAAATGTAGACAGTGTCATGGCACTCACACAAGTCCTGCGGCAGGCCACCAGCATGGTGGAAATGGACAACCCTTTTAATGTGTGGGACAGGAGACACTATGGAGAACAGGAGGCACTGTGGGGGGCTCCAAAAGGACAGCATGGTTTTTTTAGGTAAAGAGCGTGTAGTCTGAAGTACTTTCAAAAAGTCCATACTATATACAGAAGACTCGCATTGAACTCATCTGTGGTGCTACAGAAATCGACAGTTCTGCTATGAAGTTGGAAATACACTTCAGCTTCACTCTGCTGCAGGAACCTGCGCAGTAAGCCATGGAGTACTGCCACAGCTTCATTACAGTACTGTGCATGCACAGGGTGCACCTGTTGATAGGAAAGCATGAGCTTTTTTTTAATACTCCAGGCATGGGCAGGCTTTCTATGGAGATATTTGGAACACTTAAACACTGGTCCATAAAAAACTGCAGGTGATTTAGTGTCCCAAATTTGCCTGACAGTTTCCCTTTGGAATTATTATTCATAAACTAAATTTACATTATTTTGACAGTGAGCTGTGATTTCCTTACAATCTTCTTTTTCTCACTGGTGGTTTAGTAATCTGTACTTTTAATCATTCAGTTAACTTTATCTGTCATCTCCTGGACTCAGCCGTAACCTGAACCTGGTTTTTGACCCTGGCTTGTGTATTACTGTCTCTGCCCACTATAGAGTTTCTGGTTTGGACCCTGGCCTGCAAATCCAACTATTATATGGCACCTTGTTCTGGGGTTGCAATCTGGGTTCTGAATAGGGCTAGGAGATTATGACCTAAATCAAAATCACGATTAATTGGCATTTTACCTTGATTGGTAAAATGGGTCATGCTGCATTGTGACACTTGCATCTAAGCATCACAATGTCATGTGACCTGCTGAGGCCCAATCACAGGCCACAGCAGTCCCTGACATCAGTTAGAAGACCTAAACATAGCAGGGGGTCACACCGGAGCCCAGGAGAGGCAAGTAACCCTGTTTTTTATGTTTGATCACCTCCCCAGGGCCAGAAGAGACCCCACAGTATAATAATAGCAATTTCGGTTTGGACATGTTCCGTCCAAATGAATCTCCCTGTAGACAGGGAATAAGTGCTGTTCGAGAGGAAAACCCCTTTAAGATAGGATGTACTCACATGTAGAAAGTAGAACCTCAGTGACTGTAAAGCTCACACTGAGGTTAAATGAACAGCATCCTAGGTATAATGAAAGTTAGAACAATATATGGACTATACCGTAATGCGTGGCTTGTAATTCCATCAATACTCTCCAAGCTCCTCATTAACAGAGAAGGGCTCTTCAGTATCTAAATAGATGGAGGTAATTATTCCTAGTTTTATTGGGAAAGTCAAGATAAAACCTGAACAGTCTAGAAGTCCCCCCAAGGCATTGAATCATCTGGTAAATTTACCGTTCCTAATCTCAATCTTTTCAGAATAATTAGATATATTCATGGGCTATATTAGCAAGTGTCTGTGTGCCGTCTAGTATAATTCACCATTGATAAATTGATAACTACATCCCAGCCAACATATTTTGGAGCTGAATACAGATAGCAAAGGTAATTCTTAGCCGAAAAAAAAAAAAGATATTTTATTAAGTAAAAGTAAAATCAAAAAGGAAAGATAATTTCTTTATTTGACGGTGGATTGATGAAATATCTTCAAAGGTTCACGACGGATTCATCTATTGTGTCTAGATTGTAAATGTGTGATCTAGTTTCAAAGGGACCAAAAAGATGAGGTCCTGGAATAGACAGACAGATAAAACAGAAGTCTCTGTATCTTCCCCTCGGCTGAATTAGAAAGTGACAGCATAAAAGACTATTTAAATATCATATCTTGGTTTAAGACTTCCCGAACCCTCTGATGTAATCAATTAAAAACTACCATAATATAGTAGTATAATATAGTAACACACACACACACACATATATATATATATATATATATATATATATATATATATACAGGGCCGCTTTAACCATGTACATGCATCGGGCCCTATGGTAGCGGGGGCCCCTTGGGACAGGAGGACAGTCCTGAATATGCCGTCCCACCTTATCCCCGGGAGCTACAGGCGTGATGTGATGACGTCACATCACACCTGCTGCTCCTTGAAGACTTCGGACCTGAGACAGCAGGGGAGTGAGGAGAGGTGAGAATTAGTATTTTTTTATTTTTGTATGGTAGGAGAGGGACATTAAACTGTGAGGACAACTGCAGGGGGACTTTAAACTGGGGGCATCTGGAGGGGGACATTAAACTGTGGAGGTAGCTGGAGGGGGACATTATGCTGTGGGCGCACTTGGAGGGGGACATTAAACTGTGGGGATAGCTGAAGGGGGCTTTTATATCATATGGGGCCGCTAGGGAGGCATTATACTATGTGAAGGCCACTAAGGGGCATTATAATTTGTACTAGTTGGGTATTTTTAAGTGGTGGTGATGGGGGGCCCACTTATGAAACCTTTGCACTGGGCCCACCAATGTGTTAAAACGGCCCTATATATATATATGTATATATATATATATATTACGTTATACTGTAGTAATACATGCTTATTGACACCCTAATGTACTCTGGTTTCCTCCCACACTCCAAAAACATACTGATAGGGGTTTTAGGTTGTGAGCCCTATTTGGGACAAATTACAATATCTGTAAAGTGTTGCGGTATATGATGGCGCTATATAAGTCAGCAAAATAACAAGTACAAGGATAGGTGATTTCTAGGTCATGGCACTTAATATTTTTTAAACATCAGTGTGTCCTATCCATGATGTTTGTCTACTGCCTCCTTTGTGCACGGATTAGGTATTACATGTATGATTATAGTCTTGCATGTTATTTTTTTTTACCTACTTTGAGATATTATTTATAGATAAAAACTATTAATCTGACAATAATAGTTGACATTTGACCGCCATAAGTTTCATTTCCTCCTTCACTACACAGCATACTTTAGAAGTCATACATAAGGAAGTTCTGACATTGCTGAAGATTTCTTATTTTAACATTCTTCCTGACAAAAGTGATCCGACTTCTGTGTACAGTAAGGAAGGAAATGGCCGCTCAGACACTTGGTCTCTGTAGTAAAACAAACAGCAGTCTCTGCTTTGATTTTTGTCAGGGAGCTGCCTTGGTTCTACATCATTTATATTCAGTCTGTTGGGACGCCAAAGAAAGTGCCATCGGGCATGGATTGCTTGAAGAAGAAAACAGATGACAGGAGGATCTTGAAGGACAACTGGACTTTATTGCGACGTATTTTGAGATGAAACTGTTCTTTCTTTTTGGAAATGGTTCTTTTAGATTACAGTAAAATATTTTACTGCAAAAAAAAACACATTACAATGCCACGTGAAAGCTCACATTAACAGTACAGTCACAGGCAGATCTGTGCAGGAATTTCTGATATCAGTTCCATTCCATTTGAATAGGGGGCTCATGGATTTGCACACATCCCATTCAGATGAATAAAGCAGTCACAGAAATTTCTGCAACAAATCTGCCGTGTAAGTATAAACCCGTGAGTGACTGCTGTAGCTCTGAGACAGGAAGAGGATCCGAGTAGTTGTCAGGTCTCTTTGTAGTTCAGTGTATACTTGGTGCTCTCAGGCATGAATTTATATGATGCTCTTTATTTCCACTGCAAAATAAGGATTGACTTGATGACAAACTAAATGCTTTTATTCTGTGTGTTCTGCATCACTTTACTGGAATGTAAAGGGATGCAGGTACAGTTGTGCTAAAAAGTTTACATACCCCGGCAGATTTTTTGGCTTTTTGGCCTTTTTTTAGAGCATATGAATGATAACACAAAAACTTTTTCTCCACTCATGGTTATGGTTGAAGGCATTTATTGTCAAACTTCTGTGTTTTCTCTTTTTAAATCATAATGACAACCAAAAACATCAAAATGACCCTGTTCAAAAGTTCACATACCCTGGTGATTTTGGCCTGATAACATGCCCAGAAACCAAACCACGGACCAACCAAAATTTCGGTCACAACTGCCTGGAAAATTGTTCGGGTTGCAAAGAAAAACCCACACATAACATCAGCTGAAATACAGGACTCTCTGAAAACTATCGGTGTGGCTGTTTCCAGATGCACAATAAGGAGGCACTTGAAGAAAAATGGGCTGCATGGTTCGAGTTGCCAGAATAAAGCCATTACTGCGCAAATGCCACAAAGAATCTCGCCTTCAATACGCCAAACAGCACAGAGACAAGCCTCAAAACTTCTGGAACAAGGTAATTTGGAGTGATGAGACAAAATCGAACTTTTTGGCCACAGCCATAAACATTACATTTGGAGAGGTGTCAACAAGGCCTATGATGAAATGAACACCATTCCTACTGTAAAGCACGGAGGTGGATCACTGATGATGTGGGATGTGTGAGCTTCAAAGGCTCAGGAAACTTGGTCAAAGTTGAAGGAAAGATGAATGCAGCACGTTATCAGCAAATACTGGAGGCAAATTTGCACTCATCAGCCAGGAAGCTGCGCATGGGACGTACTTGAATGTTCCAACATGACAACAATCCAAAACACAAGGCCAAGTCGACCTGTCATTGGCTACAGCAGAAGAAAGTGAAGGTTCTGGAGTGGCCATCTCAGTCTCCTGACCTCAATATCATTGAGCCACTCTGGGGAGATCTCAAGCGCGCAGCACATGCAAGACAGCCCAGGAATTTACAGGAACTGGAGACTTTTTGCCAAGAAGAATGGGCAGTTTTACCATCTGAGAAAATAAAGAGCCTCATCCACAACTACCACAAAAGACTTCAAGCTGATGTTAGAGGGGGCAATACATGGTATTAAGAACTGGGGTATGTGAACTTTTGAACAGGGTCATTTTGATGTTTTTGGTTGTCATTATGATTTAAAAAGAGAAAACACAGACGTTTGACAATAAATGGCTTCAACCAACCACTAACCATGAGTGGAGAAAAAGTTTTTGTGTTATCATTCATATTCTCTGAAAAAAAGGCCAAAAAAACCCAAAAAATCTGCCGGGGTACTGTATGTAAACTTTTTAGCACAACTGTATATATTTTAGGTTTAATGCTATAGGTGTATATATTCCCCCACTCTTATTTTCTCTTCATTGCACACAAGCCTGTACACTGTATACAGTGAGGGTGCTGCAGGGGTCAGCTCTCAATAGAGAAGCAAAGGAATAAACAAATGCAGGATTTCACCAAAAGGAACCATTTTTTTTTAAGAAATATTTTGCCTAAGGGGGCGTTCACACTTGCGTTGTGCTCTCCACATGTAATCAGTTTCTGTGATCCTTCTTAAGATCACAAAAACTGATTGGAAACAGTTTGTTTAAAAACCCATCGATTTCAATGGGTTTTTAACACAATCCTCTGGTCTGCGTTTTGAGCATTTCCGCCGTGCATCCGCTCTTTTGGATGGAGACCAAAGTCAGACTTGCAACACTTTGTCTCCGTCCAAAAAATAAGGATACACAACGGACTGCCTCAAAGCCGTTTTTTTTAACACTGAGGTCTATGAAAGGCGGATTACAAACGGATTACAACGGATAGTCATCTGTTTGTGTCCATTTAGCAATCTGTTTTTCCCTCTACGCATGCTCAGAATGAAAAAAAAAACCGGATTGGTCAAAATCGGACACAAACTGAGAAAAACTGACAGCAAACTGACACAAATGGTCCGTTTTTTTGACAGACACCCATTGACTATCCGTCTAAAAGGACAGATTCGGGTATTCGCTGTGTAACCGTTTGGAATCCTTTTTGTACCAAACTGTTTTTTATTTTTAAACAGTTTGCAAGCTTACGGATACCAGGCGCAAGTGTGAACTTGGCGTCACTTATTATTGACACAAATGCTGTCAGAAAATTAAAAGTATTCTGAAAGTTTAGTTAAGCCAAACAGAATGAGTCCTTAGTTGAGTAAAAGCAATGCTTCAGAAGACTTGACTTAAAGGGGTTGTCCACTTTCAGACCAATAGCGAGAGACAAATGTTATTGTTTGTATAATAAAAAGTTGTACAATTTTCCAATATACTTTCTGTATCAATTCCTTGTGGTTTTCTAGCTCTCTGCTCGCTGTCATTCATTCTGTTACTTCTAGTGTATAAAATTCTGACCAAGGTCATGTGATATACAGTCCATGGTCATGTGACATACAGTCCATGGTCATGTGATGTACAGTCCATGGTCATGTGATGGACACACAGGTGCACAGCTCGTTACCAGGCAGATGTCTGATTACTGTGCTGTGACTATAACGAGCTGTGCACCTGTGAGTCCATCACATGACCATGGACTGATTTTTACGTACTGGGAGTAAGCAGAGTGAATAAAGGCAAGAAGAGATCTAGAAAAGTGTGAGGAAATGATACATAAAGTATATTGGAAAATTGTACAACTTTTCATTATACAAACAATAACATTTGTCTCTCAATATTGGTCTGAAAGTCGACAACTCCTTTAACTCTCTTTTCTTTATTTTTTATGTCATACTAACCAGATATACATTTTAAGAAGAACATTCCAATTTAGTGATGGAAAACCCCTTTTAGGCCGGGGCCCCACATTGCAAAAATGCTGTGGCAAAAAACACTGCATTTTACATCACCTGCAGTCTTTTCAGGCAGCGTTTTTGGCAGTTATTTGATATGTGGGGTCTTGGACCTTTCATGTCCTCATGAATGTGCGGTTCTATATACCGCTAGAAAGCCAACAGTGCACTGAATTTAGTTAGTTTCGGCACCGACATCTCCCCACTGTTAGAAGGGCGTTCCTCACTCCTCAGGGTCATCGTTAGGCTGTAAGGAACAACCCCCTGACAGTACTGTAACATAGTCTTGTAATGACAGAGGGGGTGTTCCTTACCACCCTGAAATGACACTGATCTATGAGGAATGCCCTTCTGACAGTGGGGAGGTATCAGTTGCCGAAACACCGATATCTCCTCCACTGGGGCACATATCGGGAAAGTCAACAGTGAATTCAAAATTCAGCGCACTGTCGGCTTCCTAGCGGTATATAAAACCACACTTTCATGAGGACATGAAAGGTCCTCTTTGAGCAGGTTGGCAGCGCTGGAGTCCTGGCTTCAAACTCAGATAAGAGCATCTGCAAGGAGTTTGTATGTTCTCCCTGTGTTTGTGTAGGTTTCCTCCTGGTACTCTTGTTTCCTCCCACACTCCAAAGACATACTGATAGGGGGCTTAGATTGTGAGCCCTACTTGGGACATTGACTGAGAAAATCTGTAGAGCGCTGTGGAATATGATGGCACTATATAAGTAAGCTACATAAAAATACTTTAGTAATCAGATTTTCTTTTTTTACTCAAAGGGAAAGAAGTCTTTATACCAAGTTTTAACCGAAGAAACAGCTTCACTTTCCTGCCTTTCCGCCCAGCTCTGGACTTTTAGATACAGAATGAGTCGGGGTCCACCACACATGGCATAGATATACAGTACCAGTAGAGTGGGTGGCATTTAAACAAATCCCATCCACACACTGTTAAAAAAAACAAAGTGCACAGTGCCTTTCACTGCATCTTTTGACCCGCAGCAGGTCAATTTTTTGCTGTGGTTCTCCAGTTTTCAAGGGTTCAGTGCAAAGGTTGGAAACCGTCCCAGCCGTAGGGATAAACTCTACGTCGAAAACCACTCTAAGGCTAGGTTCACATCTGCGTTCGGGTTTCCGTTCAGGAGGTCCGCTTGGGGATCCCCCAAACGGAAACCTAATCCACATAAAAAAGTGGTTACCTTAGGAAACGTTACAGTTTATGGGGTCCATGTGGTTTCCGCTCAGTTTCCGCCCGAAAAGGGTGGAAAAATGCGGAGAGAAAAGTCCTGCTTGCAGCACTTTTCTCTCAGCATTTTTCATGCAGAGAGGGGAACGGAATCCCCGAACGTAATGCAAGCGCAGATGTGAACCCAGCCTAACACTTGAAATTAGTCTATTATATAACAAAAGTTATCCGAATCCATGTTTGTTATCCATTTTTTCACTATTAGTTAGTAATATGGCATTTTCAGCCTACTCTAACTCAACGCATTTTTTTGTGTCTGTCAGCATCCTTTTGACAAGATGTTTCTAGACAGTTGCTGCCAAGGCTATGCCAGAAATAACACAGTACGCCAGGCTGGGTATCTTGTCCTACATCTTACACTGAATCGCGACGAAAAGGAGTTAACTCTCACATTTTCTCTATTTTCTTCTGAACCTTTGTTTTTTCAACAGTGACCCCACAAGACATCTCCCGTGTCACTTAAAGGAGAGGATTTCATCAAGCTCCTAGTATCTTCATGTCACAATGTATTGTAATTCTGCAATATGTCCCATCGTAAACTGTCCACTCATCATATAAATATTTTAGTAATCTCTGACCGGAGATTCCTTGCCAACTCCATTATGCCTTTCAGCTACTTTCAGTCTAGGTCCTGAAAGCGGAGCATGGTCACAAAAACTTGTTACAGAACCATGAGCTGTCCGATCATGTCTAAATTATTTACAGTGCAACAAGCCCACTAGCGGCACATCCCGAATTATAAGAGTGATGTGAAAGCTTCCCTCTGCCGATTTCTTTATTAAGGATTTTCATCCTCTCCTGCTGATGGTACATTTTTGCCCTCTATGTCTATACTATGTCTTCATTTCCTTACACAGTCACTTTATTTTGCAATGAACCCATGCCTAAGATACAATAAAATAAGAAAGATAAGGTTTGGTGTCTTGACCGCAAAGTGTGTGTGTGCCATTTTGCATGACACTTGAGCCCATCAACCACCTAATGGCCTTCTTACGATGGGTCCCTACACTAACACTTTATTAATACTCTTATATACTCACTGTTACTGTGCAGTGTGTAAGAACTTGATCTCTGGGGTCTTGTCTATTGGGGGTGCAGCATTTATTATACAAGTAAAGTCTAAGTGTAGGGACCCATCTGAATGAGGTCGCCGTGACGTGGCAGATGGGCTCGCACAATTGACTAAACTGTGCGCTAAGAACCTCAGATTTATAACTGTAGTCAGAGATACACAAAAGTGTAGTCAGGGAATTTTATCACTTAAAGCTCCACCAGAAGTATAAACTTATTTGTCAGAACTGAGTCTAGTCTGTGAATAACTATTCTGGGTGTATCAGTCCTCATCTAATGTACTTGGGCTTTTACATTCTTACCATTAATTTACCTCTTAGCCTGACTTAAAGGTTATTCCAGCAAGAAACATTTATCAACTATCTACTGGGTACATGGTAAATATTAGATTGCTTGTAGTCCAAGTAGTCTAAAGGATAGGGTGTAACTTGTTGATCAGTAGGGGTCCAACCACTGGAACTCCCATCGATCATGAGAATTGGAGTGCTTTGTACTGTAATGGAACAGCAGATTGGACAGCATGTGCAGATCCATTCATCTCAAGGGGACTGTCAGCGTTAGCCGAGGGCTTTGTTTCAGCTTTCTCCAGTCCCACTGAAACAACTAGAGTGGCATGTGCTGTCCACATTGCTACTCCATTCATAACTGGAGTACCCCAGTTCTCATGATCAATGGGGGTCCCAGCATCCCCTTTAAGTGCCAGTAATTTTTACAAAATATATCTTCTGCAAACTGACTTGAACTTTGAGAAGGGAGTGGTTTGAGAGTTCTCATCTCGCTCTGGACGGGCTCCCTGTATGTATAGCTGTTCAGCTCTGCCTTGCATTCACTGAGGAAGAGTGAAGAAATCAGGCGATACCTTTTAGAGGCTAACTGAGTATATTTGATAGTAAGCTTTCGAGAGTCTAACTCTCTTCTTCAGATATACAAGAAACTGAAAATTCACACACTCTTTATACACACAAAACCTGGATCTTCAAAGGATCTTATAATATTTAAAGAAAATCAAAATGCAATATAAGTAGAGAAGTTACTTACAACAGGTCAAGAAATAAACAATCTGGAATCTTGTGGGGTGTGACGGAGGGATCAGTAATTCTTGCTGTTATCTGTTTGCTATCAGGTGGTGATTTGTGACCCTCACAGTTCATACATAGTGTGACATGAAACTGGCATGAATATTAAGTCCAAATCGCCGAGTATGAAATTTTTGCATTAACTTATAACCTGTTGTAAATAACTTCTCTACTTATAGTGCATTTTGATTTTCTTTAAAGATTCTAAGATCCTTTGAAGATCCAGGTCTTGTGTGTATAAAGAGTGTGTGAATTTTCAGTTTCTTGTATGTCTGAAGAAGAGAGCTAGACTCTCGAAAGCTTACTATCAAATATATTCAGTTAGCCTCTAAAAGGTATCGCCTGATTTCTTCACTCTTCCACTACTTTCTATGGCTAACACGGTACAACATTATATTGCTTTCACTGTAAGTGAACCAAGTGAGTTGCAGGTAACTGTGTTTGCTGTCTTAGTATGTCAGACAGCAAAAAACATTTAAGTAACAGAAACAAATTTCACAGTAGATTTTTTGTTTTAAAAAGCTGGATAGTCTATAAGGTCAATGTTATTTTTCATAATGCTTGATGTGTGAACTATAGTACTGTACATAAATGGGCTGCCCGAGACGCCCATCCCGCCTCAATGTTTTCAGGGTCTTTGAGTCGCACGTCCTATCATCTCACTTCCACAGGAGCTTTCTAGTGAGTAAGTGCCACAATCCAAAGCCATGTCTCCGAAACCACACCTATGTGTAAATCTGACCAGTATTTTGAATTGAAAAATTAGCAATCCAATTCCTTGGACAAGTGTAAATTGTTTCTTAGTAGAATACTTTATATCGGTTCTTTTGTAGTTAAACATACACAAAAAAAATGTGGGGCGATACATTAAATTCCGTGATGCTACGAAAGTGGAGTAAAATAATCACAAAATGGTGATTTGCGCATATTTATTGCCACTTGCAACTAAAATAGTCACAAGTGGCTTTTTTTCCACTGGCCTCAACACTTTTCCGAAAGTGAGCAAGGTTGGGACAGGCATGGGTGTGATCACAAAAGTGAATTACGGCAGAATTTAGAGCAACTTCATCATGAATTAAGTGCTCTGCGCACTCATGTAAGGGACATCAACAATGGCATAAAATACGCCGGTTTTGAAGAACCCATCGCCATTGTTTTTTAGAATACTATAATAAAAGGAGGGCAACTGTGTACATGAGGAAAAAAATACACTCTGTTGTGGCCGCTGCAGACTGATGACACCATAGGCTTTAACAAATTATAAAGATGGCATATGTTAATCAGGTTATTACTATAAACATTTTAAGACTAAGGCTCCACATGATTCCTCTGCGGGAATCATTGTGTTTTTCCCACATGACACTTTTAAACAGAAAGTCCACAGAGTTTTCCTGTACAGACTTTCTGCTTCCATTATACCTATATGGAAACCACCAGCGTTTCCGTAGGTATAATTGACATGCTGCGATTTACAAAAACGCAACAGTTTTGGAAATCGCAGCATATGCGCTGCGGATATTTTTCTGCAATGTGTGGAGCCAAAAATCCATCCACTTTTCAGTTACTGCAAAACGCTGCGGTTTTTGCCGCAGCAAATTTTGCGACGTTTACACTACCTAGAGCCCCGGCACTATACTGTTTTTTCTGCTGTTATCCACATAAAAATGTTTTCAATACTGCAGTTTTCACTCTAGATGCTGGAACAGTCACAATAGGCTGAGACTTCCTGTTTCGTGTAGGTCACCTGACAGCTTTGCTGTATAGACTGAGACTAGATGAGCAGAGTCATCTATACAGACAACATAGTATACGGCTCCAATACGGCCATCCTGGGGAAGTATAACAAATGCATAGCTACTTACAAACACACATTATTATTTTTCTTTTACATACTTAAAAACCAAATTAATGAAACTAAAATTAAGCATATTAGACATTTCCATTACCACAGGCCATACACATAGAGATCTCCCCCTACCAGACAGCAACAACATTGTTCATTTACATGTCCTGTAGCAGACCCAGAATGAAGAAACGGCACTCTTTGTGAGTTTTTCATCTTTATGAATTCAGACAGCGTCTTGTCCTACATATCTGTATAGCAAAATAATTACTAAGAATGGACAGATAACAGCATGGGTGTAAAAGCATAGACTGAATAATGTACATCTTGTGTATACCCAGCAGGGTACATATAAAAGGCTGTAGAGCCACCTCAGGGCTTAGGTTTAAAAAAAAAAAAAAAGGCAAAACGCAGGCAATTTCTGGCAAAATCTAAAATATTTTTTATCTCAATAGTTTATAATAGGGTTCACAGGAATGAGAAGAAAGCATGTCTTCATAATATCCTAAACCAGACAGTCCCTTTAAATGTGGGTAGGACTAGCACAGGGGTACTCAACTACATTTAGTAATGGTCCTCTACCTGCCATCAGGTGAAGGTTCAAGCTGAACATGTCCAGTATTTACCGTATGTCTCCAACAATAAGATGCATCTGTCTATAAGACACACGAGGGAGCTTTATACTGTGTGTGTAGGGGGACACTAACATAGAATTATACTGTATGGGGGCAATAATTTGGGATTATACTGTGTGGGGGGCACTAATGTGAAGTTATAAACTGTGGGGGCACTAAGGAGCATTATACTGTGTGGGGGACACTAAGGCATATTATACTTTGTGGGGGCACTAATGTGACATTATACAGTGTGCAGGGCACTAACATTAAATTATACTGTGAGTGAGGTAATAATGTGGCATTATACTGTGGTAGGGGCACTAAAGTGGCATTACACTGTGTGTGGGGGACTAAGAAACATTATACTTTGTATAAGAGCCCCCCAAAGAATAATGCCCCAATGGTAGCCTCCACATGTTATAATGAACTACTGGTGTCCTCCTCCCCCATTCATGATTCCCCTTACTGCCTCCCACATAGTATAATGCTCCTAAGTGCCTCCTGACCATTGTCCCCTAAGCCCCTCATACTTTACAACAGTGGTATCAGGGATAGGTAACCGTCCCTAGTGCTTGCACCGAAGTTTTCCAGGCAGAAGGAATGATTGCCAATCTCTGCTGCCAATGTTGTAAGGCTACGGGATATAGCCAAGGCAAGGGTCTGAAGGCAAGGGTCCGGACTTCTGGCTACCATGGCCCGCCAGTTGAGTATCCCTGATCTATAGTGAGCTACCTGCCAAAAGGTGGTGCTAGAGCAAGTTTAACTGTTTCCTTCAAGGAGATCTTATCTGCATATTCCATTCCCAGAATTCCTAGTAGAGCATGTTTTGTTAGACTCTACACACCGCAAGGAGGCCTGCAAATTCAGCCTCCCAAAGGAGACATAGTTCCCTTCTGACCAAAGAAAAATACAAATACAAATGGACTCACAGGACCAAAAATGACAAAACAAAGAACATACAGACCAATGAAAGCCACATAAGCTTTCCCAGTGAGATGAGACATATATATGTATATAACAATATATAGCCAATAAATAACAAACACATCTACACATCGTGGATTGCCTTGACGAGGAAACAGATGGTATACACACCATGGAGGATGACCATGCAAAGAGATCCTGGAGCAGATCCATCTGTCATGTCAGCTAACCCCATAGTGTAGATCAGGCCAGCCAGCACCCCACTTATGCAGACCACTTAGGATGTGTCCACATCTTTATCAAGAATGGTAAAAATGGTCTGTCTAATGATGGACAACAACAAATCTGTTTTTTTTTTTTTTACATTGCCGGATGAAAAAGTTGGGCTTACTCTGAAACAGATGTGAACATAGCCTTACAGGATTCATGTATTACTGGGTAGTTAACTTGAGGTAGTTGCAGGTACGATGACCTCACATGGACTCTGCTCCTTACATTATCGCCACGTATAGCACCGCTAGTTTCTTGGCCAGGGTTCAGAAGCTCCAAACCAGACACAGCTCTCAGACTTGATTTCCATGGATGGACTTGCTGATTCCTGAAAGGCACATGACCACTCCAATATAGTTAGGCACATGACCACTCCAATATAGTTTTCCCGCCCCAGTGTCACAGAAGCACAATGCCGCAGCTTGTGTACGCTTTACCACGCGAACTGCGAATAACATCACCTCCAGTACAACCTAAAGCCTAATGAACATGACCAAATGTGTAGGCTGACACTCTCCCAAGGGTGTGTCCAATGGTACTATCCTGCTTTGCTTCATCGGAACAGAACGGATCAGAAGCTCCCATAGAAAGTGAGGGCATCATGGAATATACTCCAAGAGTCGTCTGAGTGCATTCCACTACAAAATTGACCCCCCCCCCCCCCCCTTGGATGGCACACTCGGTCATGTGCATGAGGCCTAAGAGGGAAACAAGGATATTACCCCTCTGTCTCCCCTCCAGAACAAGCCAGAATGGAAATCTATGTGAAGACTAACTTCATTTTGGTTGCCTGCAACCCTTACTAGGCGGTGCTTTGGAGCATGCTGTATACTCTTTATAGATTTATGTATACAGTAAGCTCCCCCTAGTGGTGGCTGCAGTCATTTAACATTTATTACTAGAAAAGATTCACTAACCTATTTTTTTTTTTCGTACAAATTTAGACACCACAATCTAAAAATGCGCCAGATTTATCACAGTGGCTGATACTGGATGATAAACTTGGTACATATTTTTCACTATCAAGTCTAACATTATGTCACTTAGCTGCCTTACTTTGCCACAGAATTTTGCACCAAACTTTTGGCACAGTTCTGGCAGATATTGTGTCATCTTAAAGGGATTATATAGGGAAATTAACCCATTAGTGACTGAACCATAGACTATGTATGGTGGTTACTAATGGGCCTAATCATGATGCAACTGACTTTCCTGGAATCGGAAAACCACCGATCCCCAATGTTTAACCCTCTTCATGCCACTACCAATAGCAACCACAGCATTCAAATGGTTTTGAGGGCTTCCCCTTGTAGGCATTGGCACCCTTATGAACGTGATGGTAAGGTGCTGATGTATTTGCCTGGCAGCCCGGGGGCCTAATAAAGGCCCCTAACTCAGCCTTCAGTATATCTGCAGTATGCCTTGTAAGAGGCATGGCCTAATACACTGCCTGTCAGTTTGCAACAGATAGCATACTACATTACACTACATAGGAAATGCAATGTATTTTGTAAGAGATTAGAAGATCGCAATCCCCTTGTGGGACGAATAAATAGGAAAATAATGAAATAAAGTTTAGTTAAAAACACTAAAAAAACATTAATCCACCCCCAAAATAAAAAAAAAATAAAAATTTATAAAAATAAAAAAGAAACATAACAGATGTGTCCATGATGACCCGAAATGTAATGTTATTTTAAGATCTGTGTCTGTCTTTTATCAAAGAACATAAATACCTCACTTTTGAGTTTGCAAAAAAATAAATTAATAAATAAATTATAGCACATTGGATAAATATATTAATATGTCTCAGACACAGTTTTATGACATCACAATACCAATAACCTTCCAAGTGCATTGTTATGGAAACAGTTGATGACATCACAATGCCTGACAACCTCCTAAGTGCATTGCCATGGTAACAGCTTATGACATCATAAAGACTAGTGACATCACATGGTTACTTAGTCAGATGCACAGGTAGTCATCCTTGCATTCACTCACTACTGCCCGCTAGAGTTACACGTGAGTGCCCGCTGTATCTCACTGCAGTTGTATTTGGACTTTGTTTTCTGCAAATTTGCCAATCTCACAAAATGAAGGCAAACAAGAAAACAAAGCATTTGGAAAATGAAGACGACAAAATAAAAAGAAGTGAAGAAGATGGCCAGGAACAGCCAAAAACCGCTCAGGAACCTAGAGAAAGCACAGGTAGGAGGACATCATGTAATAACTATGAGACTGTGGGGCCCTTCTAGTCAAACTACACATTGGTTTTATCAAGTGCTCAGAAGATCTTATGACTGTCATATAATAATAATAATAATAATAATAATAATAATAATCTGTAAGTGATATATTAGAAGTGCCGGCTAATGACATCATCCCCATATCAATAGAGGATCTATTCTGTCATCTCCACCCACAAAGTGATATCATTTATATAAATCCACTATAATAAAAACATCAGCAATGAGTCCAAGTCCTTAGTTTGTCATCTTCTCTTACATTCTTAGAAACTATCCTATTTTCTTAATGGTATCTGTTCCATCAATCATTATGTATAATGGAGGCAGGTTCACCATCAGGGCCAGTACACTACTGTCAGGAGCTCAGGCACACAAGGGCCCAAAACACCCCTGAGGTCTGACAAACACTCACAGCTTCCTCTTTTGGAGATATACAATTTATTTGTAATATGGCAGAGTCATATGTAATAGACAATGACGTGGAAACCAGTCCCCAACATGGCACATAAGTGTAGATGTGCAAGTCCCAATTAGAAGTCAATTCTCTCTCCTCCATGGACCCAATAAATATCTGGTATAAACCTGAGAGGTGGCATAAATTTATATTATTCCCTTTTATTTCACAATCAGTGGTCATTGTGCTTGAGAAGTATCACGATCGTCCTCATGTCCTCACCAAGTGGACATAATAGGGGACATGGCGGACGCTGATGGATAGGACGCTGGTCATTGGCCTAAATGAGGCCCAAGTATTTCTGAGTGAAGGTCTATAATGAGGTTTCAGGCCTTATTATGTGGTTTCATAGCATTTCTTTCTGCTGTGGAATAGTCTAGATTTCAACCTCCTTCTTGTCATTGATATATCTATATGTTTCCTCTAGGCACAGGTAACAAGTCATCTAAAGAGAAGCAAGAGGATGACATCAAAGGAAATGGAGAAATCCAAACTGGAAAAGAACTGGAGAAAATAGAAAAACCTAAGAAAGGAAAAATGAGGAAGTTCATGGCCCGTCTACAGAAACCTTGGGCATGGATTGCCGAATTAAAATGGAGAGGCACATATATCCTCGTAGAAGACAGCTCTTGGGAACAACCAGGACCCAGTCGTGTCAGCATGGTGGACGGCAGAGGTAGGAATCGTGTAACAACTAGGAATATCTTTATGCTTAAAAGCTTCTTACATAGATCTATCATATATATACAAACACACATATACACACAGTATAATTTATATATTCAATTTTGACAGTACACAATACACAAAGCACACACATAACATACCAAACAGAGGAAATATTATATAGAGAGACTCATGATGGATGTACAGTGGGGGAAAAAAGTTCAGAAAACGTTAGACCTCTGTCATTGCCAACAAAGGATATATAACAAAGTATTAACATGAACTTTTGTTATTGACCAAATACTTATTTTCCACCATAATTTGCAAATAAATTCTTAAAAAATCAGACAATGTGATTTTCTGGATTTGTTTTCTCATTTTGTCTCTCATACTTGAGGTCTACCTATGATGTCAATTACAGGCCGGCCTCATCTTTTTAAGTGGGAGAACTTGCACAATTGGTGGCTGACTAAATACTTTTTTTTCCCCACTGTAAATAACATACCAACACAGTTCACCACTATAACATATAAAGTTATTGTCATAATATGCAATGTCCGATTCCACTAACATTATATAAATCTATATTTTCTCTGAAAACAGACAATATGCCTTGTGAAGAAAAGAAAAACGAACATGATGAGGGAGAACAAAACCGCATAAACACCAGTGAAAAGATGACAGAAGACTGTAGATCTGTCAAGAATTTCAACGCTGATGCTCTAAACACACTTGAGGAGCTCAGTAGATCTACATCTCAGAGCCGCACTTGCCACCAGGAGAAATCTAAAAAACCTGACATCTCCTTGGAAGAACCTGGCACCTCTGTGGAGTCATCACCTGGTACAGCGCCCCTATCATTGGACTCCTTTACATTCCACCGGACACTGGGTGCAGGAGGCTTCGGACAAGTCTACTTGGCAAAAGACATCATACGCAAAGATCCTGTTGCCATTAAAGTAGAGGATAAGAGAGATTTTACACAACTTGGATGCAGTTTTGTAGAACGCCATATCCTTCAACTCTCTCATGAAAATCCTTACATAATCCATGGCCTGGCAGCCTTCCACACGCTGAACTTTGTGTATTATGTGATGGAAGTGGCCACCGGAGGGGACCTGCTAGGTGTGAACATAAAGAACTTTCCTCTTGACACCGTCACTATCAAATTCATCACAGCAGAAGTGGTCTGTGGCACAGAGTTCCTGCATACAAAAGGCATTATTCATCGGGACCTTAAGCCAGAAAATATCCTTCTGACCAGAGATGGCCACATCAAAATAACAGATTTTGGCCTTGCTGTGACAGGCGTGTACAAGAGGACCAAAGAGGAGTGTCGAGGCACACCAGGATATGCAGCCCCAGAAATGGTGAAGGGCCAGGCACATGGGAGAGGAGTTGATTTCTTTGCTATTGGCGTGATCCTCTATAGACTTTTCATCTTTGCGCCTCCTTTTCCTGGAAAACATCCAAAAGAAATGGACAAGTCTGTCCTCTACCATACTCCAGTCTATCCAGAGATTCTAATTCCTGATGCAGTCACACAGAGCATCATAGAAGGACTCCTGTGTAAAGACCAGTTTAAGCGGCTGGGAGTCATAGAGGAGGTCAGAAAACACCCATTTTTCTCAGAGATCCATTGGGAAGATGTAGAAGCCAGGAGGATGGCACCACCAGCGATCCTGATGGCAGGTTCTGTTGACCCAAATGTTGAAGAAATTCTGGACTACGCTGAACCATTACACCACATCAAATCTAAATATCAGAAGATGTTCAATCAATTCAGCTTTGTGTGTCCTGAGTGGTCAAAGCAGTACCATCCTGTCATCCCCCAGACCAAGGATTGGATGGCCAAACTTTTCACCAAGAGGTCATCCAAAAAGTAAAAAAAAAAAAAAAAAGGGTCAAAACGGCATTGCTGGTGGATGACCCAATCAAAAGCAAAATCCTTCCTTATCCCAGGCTCCTACTACCTCCATAACATACTCCACCGAGGCTTATGGATTCTTCATTCCTCTTGCTATACATCTAACCTACATTCCTAGAAGACTGATGTAATGTGCTGTGCAGCAGTCACCCAAATTTACTATTGTAAGTATAACACCCAGTCATATCCATAGTGTTACTACTGCTCAGTAGTAATATACACTCATATACACAGTACACAATATCATTATTATGGATAATTCATATCCTGTAGTATCCCCAGTTATAGCTCACAGATCCTCTATACTACACCACACAGGAGAGCAGACAGATCCTCTATCCTAGAGCAGTCCCTTATAACACGTGTGTGTAATCCCCTTACCAGTATATTCTATTGCCCCCAACCCCCACACCATTTATACAGTTGATATATGAAGAGCTCATTCTCAGATGTGTATTTGTCTTCTTACAGGAGATAACTGGCTGATGTCCTAGAACGCCCCACTCTTCACGGATCTGCGACAAAGCAACCAAGCTTCCACCACTTAAAATCCATGTAGCAGCAACAATCCAGGGATTTATTCCGATCGCCATATTTGGGGTCAGGAAGGAATTTTTTTCCCTAAACTGAGGTCAACCCAAATATTAGTCCTCAGGGGGTATTTTTCGCCTTCCTCTGGATCAACATAGCAAAGAATTATTAGGTTGAAGATCAAGCATTTATTTCAGCCATACTTGCTATGTTTCCATCTGCACATACCTGCTATAAATGTGGTGGCAAAGACAAAAATTACCGGACTTGACTAGAAGGATGCGGCTGCTCCTTCTGGCACGGAAAATGGACCGCATAGAAGGTAGCGTCTTGCGCCTTCTCCCTCCGTCCATAGACCTCCAGAAGGAAGTGGCTGCTCCTTCTCCCACCGAAAATGGACCTCGCAGAAGGTAGCGCCTTGCACCTTCTCCCTCCGTCCATAGACCTCCAGAAGGAAGCGGCTGCTCCTTCTCCCATCGAAAATGGACTGCGCAGAAGGTAGCACCTTGCGCCTTCTCCCTCCGTCCATAGACCTCCAGAAGGTAGCGTCTGCTCCTTCTCCCACCGAAAATGGACCGCACAGAAGGTAGCGTCCTGCGCCTTCTCCCTCCGTCCATAGACCTCCAGAAGATAGCGTCTGCTCCTTCTCCCACCGAAAATGGACCGCACAGAAGGTAGCGTCCTGCGCCTTCTCCCTCCGTCCATAGACCTCCAGAAGGTAGCGTCTGCTCCTTCTCCCACCGAAAATGGACCGCACAGAAGGTAGCGTCTTGCGCCTTCTCCCTCTGTCCATAGACCTCCAGAAGGTTGCGTCTTGCGCCTTCCCCTACTACTAATAAAAATATAATCACAAATGGAGGCTTCAGTTCTTTCCATATTTAAAACATATTATTTATGCCAACGACACAATCTAATGTTAGTGCACATGAACCAGGAGTTTTAGGAGGAGTGGGCTTCCTCCCACATAGTATAATGCTCCTAAGTGCCTCCTGACCATTGTCCCCTAAGCCCCTCATACTTTACAACAGTGGTATCAGGGATAGGTAACCGTCCCTAGTGCTTGCACAGAAGTTTTCCAGGCAGAAGGGATGATTGCCAATCTCTGCTGCCAATGTTGTAGGGATATAGCCATAATGAAGGCCTGAAGGCAAGGGTCTGGACATCTGGCTACCATGGCCCGCCAGTTGAGTATCCCTGATCTATAGTGAGCTACCTGCCAAAAGGTGGTGCTAGAGCAAGTTTAACTGTTTCCTTCAAGGAGATCTTATCTGCATATTCCATTCCCAGAATTCCTAATAGAGCATGTTTTGTTAGACTCTACACACCGCAAGGAGGCCTGCAAATTCAGCCTCCCAAAGGAGACATAGTATCCCTTCTGACCATAGAAAAATACAAATACAAATGGACTCACAGGACCAAAAATGACAAAACAAAGAACATACAGACCAATGAAAGCCACATAAGCTTTCCCAGTGAGATGAGACATATATATGTATATAACAATATATAGCCAATAAATAACAAACACATCTACACATCGTGGATTGCCTTGACGAGGAAACAGATGGTATACACACCATGGAGGATGACCATGCAAAGAGATCCTGGAGCAGATCCATCTGTCATGTCAGCTAACCCCATAGTGTAGATCAGGCCAGCCAGCACCCCACTTATGCAGACCACTTAGGATGCGTCCACATCTTTATCAAGAATGGTAAAAATGGTCTGTCTAATGATGGACAACAACAAATCTGTTTTTTTTTTTTTTTTACATCGCCGGATGAAAAAGTTGGGCTTACTCTGAAACAGATGTGAACATAGCCTTACAGGATTCATGTATTACTGGGTAGTTAACTTGAGGTAGTTGCAGGTACGATGACCTCACATGGACTCTGCTCCTTACATTATCGCCACGTATAGCACCGCTAGTTTCTTGGCCAGGGTTCAGAAGCTCCAAACCAGACACAGCTCTCAGACTCGATTTCCATGGATGGACTTGCTGATTCCTGAAAGGCACATGACCACTCCAATATAGTTTTCCCGCCCTAGTGTCACAGAAGCACAATGCCGCAGCTTGTGTACGCTCTACCACACGAACTGCGAATAACATCACCTCCAGTACAACCTAAAGCCTAATGAACATGACCAAATGTGTAGGCTGACACTCTCCCAAGGGTGTGTCCAATGGTACTATCCTGCTTTGCTTCATCGGAACAGAACGGATCAGAAGCTCCCATAGAAAGTGAGGGCATCATGGAATATACTCCAAGAGTCATCTGAGTGCATTCCACTACAAAATTGACCCCCCCCCCCCCCCCTTGGATGGCACACTCGGTCATGTGCATGAGGCCTAAGAGGGAAACAAGGATATTACCCCGCTGTCTCCCCTCCAGAACAAGCCAGAATGGAAATCTATGTGAAGACTAACTTCATTTTGGTTGTCTGCAACCCTTACTAGGCGGTGCTTTGGAGCATGCTGTATACTCTTTATAGGTTTAAGTATACAGTAAGCTCCCCATAGTGGTGGCTGCAGTCATTCAACATTTATTACTACAGAAGATTCACTAACCTATTTTTTTTTCGTACAAATTTAGACACCACAATCTAAAAATGCGCCAGATTTACCACAGTGGCTGATGCTGGATGATAAACTTGGTACATATTTTTCACTATCAAGTCTAACATTATGTCACTTAGCTGCCTTACTTTGCGGCAGAATTTTGCACCAAACTTTTGGCACAGTTCTGGCAGATATTGTGTCATCTTAAAGGGATTATGTAGGGAAATTAACCCATTAGTGACTGAACCATAGACTAGGTATGGTGGTTACTAATGGGCCTAATCATGATGCAACTGACTTTCCTGGAATCGGAAAACCACCGATCCCCGATGTTTAACCCTCTTCATGCCACTACCAATAGCAACCACAGCATTCAAATGGTTTTGAGGGCTTCCCCTTGTAGGCATTGGCACCCTTATGAACGTGATGGTAAGGTGCTGATGTATTTGCCTGGCAGCCGGGGGCCTAATAAAGGCCCCTAACTCAGCCTTCAGTATATCTGCAGTATGCCTTGTAAGAGGCATGGCCTAATACACTGCCTGTCAGTTTGCAACAGATAGCATACTACATTACACTACATAGGAAATGCAATGTATTTTGTAAGAGATTAAAAGATCGCAATCCCCTTGTGGGACGAATAAATAGGAAAATAATGAAATAAAGTTTAGTTAAAAACACTAAAAAAACATTAATCCACCCCCAAAATAAAAAAAAATAAAAATTTATAAAAATAAAAAAGAAACATAACAGATGTGTCCATGATGACCCGAAATGTAATGTTATTTTAAGATCTGTGTCTGTCTTTTATCAAAGAACATAAATACCTCACTTTTGAGTTTGCAAAAAAATAAATTAATAAATAAATTATAGCACATAGGATAAATATATTAATATGTCTCAGACACGGTTTTATGACATCACAATACCAATAACCTTCCAAGTGCATTGTTATGGAAACAGTTGATGACATCACAATGCCTGACAACCTCCTAAGTGCATTGCCATGGTAACAGCTTATGACATCATAAAGACTAGTGACATCACATGGTTACTTAGTCAGATGCACAGGTAGTCATCCTTGCATTCACTCACTACTGCCCGCTAGAGTTACACGTGAGTGCCCGCTGTATCTCACTGCAGTTGTATTTGGACTTTGTTTTCTGCAAATTTGCCAATCTCACAAAATGAAGGCAAACAAGAAAACAAAGCATTTGGAAAACGAAGACGACAAAATAAAAAGAAGTGAAGAAGATGGCCAGGAACAGCCAAAAACCGCTCAGGAACCTAGAGAAAGCACAGGTAGGAGGACATCATGTAATAACTATGAGACTGTGGGGCCCTTCTAGTCAAACTACACATTGGTTTTATCAAGTGCTCAGAAGATCTTATGACTGTCATATAATAATAATAATAATAATAATCTGTAAGTGATATATTAGAAGTGCCGGCTAATGACATCATCCCCATATCAATAGAGGATCTATTCTGTCATCTCCACCCACAAAGTGATATCATTTATATAAATCCACTATAATAAAAACATCAGCAATGAGTCCAAGTCCTTAGTTTGTCATCTTCTCTTACATTCTTAGAAACTATCCTATTTTCTTAATGGTATCTGTTCCATCAATCATTATGTATAATGGAGGCAGGTTCACCATCAGGGCCAGTACACTACTGTCAGGAGCTCAGGCACACAAGGGCCCAAACACCCCTGAGGTCTGACAAACACTCACAGCTTCCTCTTTTGGAGCTATAAAATTTATTTGTAATATGGCAGAGTCATATGTAATAGACAATGACGTGCAAACCAGTCCCCAACATGGCACATAAGTGTAGATGTGCAAGTCCCAATTAGAAGTCAATTCTCTCTCCTCTATGGACCCAATAAATATCTGGTATAAACCTGAGAGGTGGCATAAATTTATATTATTCCCTTTTATTTCACAATCAGTGGTCATTGTGCTTGAGAAGTATCACGATCGTCCTCATGTCCTCACCAAGTGGACATAATAGGGGACATGGCGGACGCTGATGAATAGGACGCTGGTCATTGGCCTAAATGAGGCCCAAGTATTTCTGAGTGAAGGTCTAAAATGAGGTTTCAGGCCTTATTATGTGGTTTCATAGCATTGCTTTCTGCTGTGGAATAGTCTAGATTTCAACCTCCTTCTTGTCATTGATATATCTATATGTTTCCTCTAGGCACAGGTAACAAGTCATCTAAAGAGAAGCAAGAGGATGATATCAAAGGAAATGGAGAAATCCAAACTGGAAAAGAACTGGAGAAAATAGAAAAACCTAAGAAAGGAAAAATGAGGAAGTTCATGGCCCGTCTACAGAAACCTTGGGCATGGATTGCCGAATTAAAATGGAGAGGCACATATATCCTCGTAGAAGACAGCTCTTGTGAACAACCAGGCCCCAGTCGTGTCAGCATGGTGGACGGCAGAGGTAGGAATCGTGTAACAACTAGGAATATCTTTATGCTTAAAAGCTTCTTACATAGATTTATCATATATATACAAACACACATATACACACAGTATAATTTATATATACAATTTTGACAGTACACAATACACAAAGCACACACATAACATACCAAACAGAGGAAATATTATAGAGACTCATGATGGATGTACAGTGGGGGAAAAAAGTTCAGAAAACGTTAGACCTCTGTCATTGCCAACAAAGGATATATAACAAAGTATTAACATGAACTTTTGTTATTGACCAAATACTTATTTTCCACCATAATTTGCAAATAAATTCTTAAAAAATCAGACAATGTGATTTTCTGGATTTGTTTTCTCATTTTGTCTCTCATAGTTGAGGTCTACCTATCATGACAATTACAGGCCGGCCTCATCTTTTTAAGTGGGAGAACTTGCACAATTGGTGGCTGACTAAATACTTTTTTTCCCCACTGTAAGTAACATACCAACACAGTTCACCACTATAACATATAAAGTTATTGTCATAATATGCACTGTCCGATTCCACTAACATTATATAAATCTATAATTTCTCTGAAAACAGACAATATGCCTTGTGAAGAAAAGAAAAACGAACATGATGAGGGAGAACAAAACCGCATAAACACCAGTGAAAAGATGACAGAAGACTGTAGATCTGTCAAGAATTTCAACGCTGATGCTCTAAACACACTTGAGGAGCTCAGTAGATCTACATCTCAGAGCCGCACTTGCCACCAGGAGAAATCTATAAAACCTGACATCTCCTTGGAAGAACCTGGCACCTCTGTGGAGTCATCACCTGGTACAGCGCCCCTATCATTGGACTCCTTTACATTCCACCGGACACTGGGTGCAGGAGGCTTCGGACAAGTCTACTTGGCAAAAGACATCATACGCAAAGATCCTGTTGCCATTAAAGTAGAGGATAAGAGAGATTTTACACAACTTGGATGTAGTTTTGTAGAACGCCATATCCTTCAACTCTCTCATGAAAATCCTTACATAATCCATGGCCTGGCAGCCTTCCACACGCTGAACTTTGTGTATTATGTGATGGAAGTGGCCACCGGAGGGGACCTGCTAGGTGTGAACATAAAGAACTTTCCTCTTGACACCGCCACTATCAAATTCATCACAGCAGAAGTGGTCTGTGGCACAGAGTTCCTGCATACAAAAGGCATTATTCATCGGGACCTTAAGCCAGAAAATATCCTTCTGACCAGAGAAGGCCACATCAAAATAACAGATTTTGGCCTTGCTGTGACAGGCGTGTACAAGAGGACCAAAGAGGAGTGTCGAGGCACACCAGGATATGCAGCCCCAGAAATGGTGAAGGGCCAGGCACATGGGAGAGGAGTTGATTTCTTTGCTATTGGCGTGATCCTCTATAGACTTTTTATCTTTGCGCCTCCTTTTCCTGGAAAACATCCAAAAGAAATGGACAAGTCTGTCCTCTACCATACTCCAGTCTATCCAGAGATTCTAATTCCTGATGCAGTCACACAGAGCATCATAGAAGGACTCCTGTGTAAAGACCAGTTTAAGCGGCTGGGAGTCATAGAGGAGGTCAGAAAACACCCATTTTTCTCAGAGATCCATTGGGAAGATGTAGAAGCCAGGAGGATGGCACCACCAGCAATCCTGATGGCAGGTTCTGTTGACCCAAATGTTAAAGAAATTCTGGACTACACTGAACCATTACACCACATCAAATCTAAATATCAGAAGATGTTCAATCAATTCAGCTTTGTGTGTCCTGAGTGGTCAAAGCAGTACCATCCTGTCATCCCCCAGACCAAGGATTGGATGGACAAACTTTTCACCAAGAGGTCATCCAAAAAGTAAAAAAAAAAAAAAAAAAAAAAAAAAGGTCAAAACGGCATTGCTGGTGGATGACCCAATCAAAAGCAAAATCCTTCCTTATCCCAGGCTCCTACTACCTCCATAACATACTCCACCGCGGCTTATGGATTCTTCATTCCTCTTGCTATACATCTAACTTACATTCCTAGAAGACTGATGTAATGTGCTGTGCAGCAGTCACCCACTTTTACTATTGTAAGTATAATACCAAGTCTGGTCACATTCATAGTGTTACTACTGCTCAGTAGTAATATACACTCATATACACAGTACACAAAATCATTATTATGGACAATTCATATCCTGTAGTATCCCCAGTTATAGCTCACAGATCCTCTATACTACACCACACAGGAGAGTAAACAGATAGTCTATCCTAGAGCAGTCCCTTATAACACGTGTGTGTAATCTCCTTACCAGTATATTCCATTGCCCCCAACCCCCACACCATTTATACAGTTGATATATAAAGAGCTCATTCTCATACACGTGTATTTGTCTTCTTACAGGAGATAACTGGCTGATGTCCTAGAACGCCCCTCTCTTCACGGATCTGCGACAAAGCAACCAAGCTTCCACCACTTAAAATCCATGTAGCAGCAACAATCCAGGGATTTATTCCGATCGCCATATTTGGGGTCAGGAAGGAATTTTTTTCCCTAAACTGAGGTCAACCCAAATATTAGTCCTCAGGGGGTATTTTTCGCCTTCCTCTGGATCAACATAGCAAAGAATTATTAGGTTGAAGATCAAGCATTTATTTCAGCCATACTTGCTATGTTTCCATCTGCACATACCTGCTATAAATGTGGTGGCAAAGACAAATATTACCGGACTTGACTAGAAGGATGCGGCTGCTCCTTCTGGTACGGAAAATGGACCGCATAGAAGGTAGCGTCTTGCGCCTTCTCCCTCCGTCCATAGACCTTCAGAAGGAACCGGCTGCTCCTTCTCCCATGGAAAATGGACCTCGCAGAAGGTAGCGTCTTGCACCTTCTCCCTCCGTCCATAGACCTTCAGAAGGAACCGGCTGCTCCTTCTCCCATCGAAAATGGACTGCGCAGAAGGTAGCACCTTGCGCCTTCTCCCTCCGTCCATAGACCTCCAGAAGGAAGCGGCTGCTCCTTCTCCCACCGAAAATGGACTGCACAGAAGGTAGCGCCTTGCGCCTTCTCCCTCCGTCCATAGACCTCCAGAAGGTAGCGTCTGCTCCTTCTCCCACCGAAAATGGACCGCACAGAAGGTAGAGTCCTGCGCCTTCTCCCTCCGTCCATAGACCTCCAGAAGGTAGCATCTGCTCCTTCTCCCACCGAAAATGGACCGCACAGAAGGTAGCGTCCTGCACCTTCTCCCTCCGTCCATAGACCTCCAGAAGGTAGCGTCTGCTCCTTCTCCCACCGAAAATGGACCGCACAGAAGGTAGCGTCTTGCGCCTTCTCCCTCTGTCCATAGACCTCCAGAAGGTTGCGTCTTGCGCCTTCCCCTACTACTAATAAAAATATAATCACAAATGGAGGCTTCAGTTCTTTCCATATTTAAAACATATTATTTATGCCAACGACACAATCTAATGTTAGTGGACATGAACCAGGAGTTTTAGGAGGAGTGGGCTGAATCTTGGCTGTATAGTTTTGTATCTATACAACGATTGTGGTGATTTTGATAGAATAAATCTGCTAAGTAACCAATAGGATGAAATGGATATGATGACAGTGTCAACAGTTGTATCAATATCATAGACATCAATAGTAACTGTTCCAGCTGTGTCTTAACCACAAATAGTTCTGCATTGATAATTCCCCCTTATTAGACTGATTTACCTTTCAGAGATTTGGAAAGCTAGGTAACAACCAATGGAGAGGTATCCTGAATTCCAAACTGAGTAGTTATCCTCACTATTGACCTTATACAGTATGTATATGTACTAAATAGAATTGCGCACAGAATATGCACATTAATTCTTAGAAGAGGTTGATCAAATGACACACCTAAGGACCAATTCTGTACCTTTTTTAATGGTCTAGAAAATAAAACATTTTGTTGAGATCACTTTTACTTAAGTAAAAGTTGCATTTATGAATGCTGCAGGATCTTAATATCTTTGTTCTGATTCTTTACTTTTGCATATCCTGGACATCAGATCCTTATTAAATCACAAGTCTGCCAGTCTGCCGCTGATATGAAACGACAGACACGTTCCTCAGATAGAATCCATTTCCAAGCATTACATATGTCTCCACAGCTGAAACAGAGAAGAAAAGCTTTCTGTACTGCGATCTGGCATCTTACCGCAAATGTTACTTTCTGCAGCTCCATTTGTTATTTACAGCTTTCATATGTCACACTGCAAATATACAACCGTCGCAATATGGAAATTGTCAAATGAATTTCCATAATTCTGTAGTGTTTTGCCTTAGCGAATGTCAGCAAACCTTTTCAATGCTGACATGTAAATATGGCAGTAAAGTTATTATAAGCCACACAGTCTGGTTTGTAGAGAATGGAAATGCCTACCTCCCACAGTGCTTTAAAGTCCTTCTGTTCAATCCGTAAGAGCTCACTGTATTCCCTTGTAACAATGGTGGCATGTCGGGGTGTGTTATCCAGTATTGACTCTCCAAAAGCCGTACCAACTCCCAGCGTGCATATGATGACTGCATCCTAGCGGAAAAGTGGAAAGTCATTACCTTAAACATACAGTGACGAGACAGACGCACCTGGTAACATATGATACCTACAGAAAAGTTGCAATTAGACCCAGCTCTTTGGAAGCACAGTTGGGGGAGTGTATACTGTACCTGGTATCCAACTGAAAATGACAGCACAATGTGAAGAGTACTGTCTGTCAGTTGTTCTGATCCAATAAGTATTGCTGACAGTGTTCCCAGTTAGGGCCGGTTCACATCTGCGTTCGGTTTCCGTTTGGGGAGTCTGCTTGGGGACCCCCTGAACGGAAACCTATACGCATAGAAAAGCGGTTTACCTAAGGAAACCACACGGACCCCATAGACTATAATGGGGTCCATGTGGTTTCCACTTGGTTTCCGCACGAAGCAAGCGGAGAGAAAAGTCCTTCAAGCTAAGAATGCTCTTCCAAAGTCCAGATGGATGCCAGACACACTATACATGCAGCCAAACTTGGGAGCTGTAAAGGGAAGTATCACCTTCAATTATTACTAACTGAAACCAAACAGTGAAATATATTGGAATGTAGATTTTTTTAATTTTATTTTCTGTATGTGATATTAGAGGCCTGCCATCTTGCTTGATCTACTGTTATCAACATTTAGAGTACAAAGCTGATCTGTGGAGGACCCAGGTGTCAGATCCCCCTTTCCTAACGTTGATGACCTATACTTTATTCCACTACAGGCAAATGAGCAATCCGGGGTGCTGAAGATGGCTTCATTGCTCCAAATTGCTACACCCCACTCTGGCCTAATATGCCGATGCGAAGAATACATGGCCAGGTGAGATTTCAGCATAACGCTCTGGTCCTGTCACTCAAAGAAGGGTGGAGGGACGGAGGGCGTTTTAGGTGGACTGTAGCAGTTTGGAGCAACAGAGCCGCCCTCAGTGCTCCAGACTGCTCATTTGCATATTGTGAAATAAATGAATATGTCGGCAACACAGATATTCATGAAGAAGAAAGTGTTACATTCAGGTGAGCCTGACCTATCTAACTGAATCCCTTTAAAGATGCAATGAGATACCTACCGTGGGGTAGGCAATTGCAATGGGACCTGTGGAGGGAGGGGGGACCAAAGGTCCCTCTAACAACACTTTGATCTCTTTTGATGTCTGGCAATCCAAGTATCATAAATCCTTCTCCCCTGCTCTGTTTATTGAGATTTATAATACAGTCTGTCAGACACGGCCCCCAACCTGTCAGGAGATCACTAACCCTTTAAAGACAAAGTAGCAACAGCTCAATATGTAGTCAAATATGGGAGGTCATGGAGAAAAATGTAGCTAAAAGGGTTAGCGTACATGGCCTGTCAGCTGGACTAGTGGGCTCCGTAGGCAGCGATGAGCACAGAGGGGCGGGTTGGGTCATTAGGATGTGATCTGTGGGGGTCCGACAACCTGTCTCTGCATAGATCAACTGTTGCAGCAGCCTCTGCTACTAGTGGTGCAGTGCGTGCAGCACCACTCCTACTCATGCCAGTTCCCCAGAAGCCCCGCTATGCAGTGGACGGGCTGCTATGCTGCTCCTATTACTTTATTGGAGCAGTGCTGCACGCACTGTCCATCCACTAGCTGCTCCAAACACTCAGGGGCTGCTGAAATATCTGATCTGTGCGGGGTCCAGGTGCGAGACCCCCACACATCACATACTGATGATCTATCCTGTGGTTAGGCCATCAGTATGAAAACTCAAAATGGGGACAGAAAACCCTTTAAGCTTCATATACTTCCCACTGAAATGAGTGGATTGTCCACATGTAAAGTACATGGAAAAGTGCTAACCTGGTCCTCATGCAGAATCTGTCAACTATATATTCACTTGTACAAGAATAGGAAACGGCAGGGAAGTGCTTAATCTGATATAATGTTTGTAATTTATCAAATTCGATATACATTAAAGTGGCCGCTATGTTATCACTACCTTTATAGCATCACCCTTGCCATACTGACAATTTACAGTATAAAGAACTTCAATGTAGGTAGTCGCTAACCGCCTGTATGCGGGTCTAATGTCATTAAATAGAAAAATGCATAAAAAAGAAAAAGCCATGTGAGCGCAGGAGGTTTAGGAGGCATTATGTAATATCTAATTATCATAATGAGCTATCTGAACAAAGCGGGCACATGGAAAATAATATGTACATGAATTTCAGTGTAAGTCATGCAATAACTACAACCAATTCTGGTCCAGTGAAGAGACAAGATATAGAGCAGCAGTGGAAACTGACTGTGTACTGCCACCTAGTGGTGTTCAAAGGCTACTACATCAGGTAACAGTTCAAAACAGTAAACGTACACATTTGGTAAAGAGGATTTGTCACCGCTCTTGACATGTAGGTTTTAGTATGTAAATGCATCGCCCTTAAAGTGAGTCTATCACCAGGTTTAAGCATATTAAACCAGGAAAACCATAAAACTTTGAGTCTCCATTGCAAAGATATTTATTTATTTCAGAATATGCAAATGAGCATTCTGGAGCATCCAGGGCAGGTTCATTGCTCCAAACTGCTGCGCCTCACACTGGCCAGGTACGTCCTCCTTCCTCTCTCCCTTTTTTTGTATGACAAGGCCAGAGAACTAAGCTGAAATCTCACCTGACCCTGTCACTCAAAGGGAAGGAGGACGTATTAGAGCAGTGGGGGGCGTAGCAATTTGGAACAACAGAGACCACTCATTTGCATATTATGAGATAAATGAATATCTCCTAAAGGCTCCATTCAGATCAGGATTTTTTTTTTTTTACATCCATTTAGTGGATGTAAAAAATGGACAAAAATGAACGGCCATGTGTTTACATGGAGAACAGTGTTAACCGCTTTAGGATATTTTCTCTGGTTTAGGACCGGACACGTTTCCAGGTTTTTCGTACATGTGGTTTTGAGGGCTAAAACATATTTTTTTCACTCCGGTTATTCAAATAATTTTTGCATCCTTTTTCAGTGATAGGGCTGTATTTTTGGAAGATTTCTATGGGCAAAAAAAAGGAAACAAAAATATGTAGTCGCCTGTCACAAGAGACCAAAAAGTAACCATATAATAATACATAATACATTTTATTTATATAGCGCCAACATATTCCTAACACTGTACAACTTGCAGGGTTCAAGTACTGACAAAAAAGATACATTACAAAGAAATAGTCAATTCACACACTGGGACTGAGAGCCCTGCTCGCAAGAGCTTACAATCTATGAGGTAGAGGGGTGAAACAAGAGCTTACAATCTATGAGGTAGAGGGGTGAAACAAGAGCTTACAATCTATGAGGTAGAGGGGGTGACACAGGAGGTAGCAGGGGCGGCAACAGATGTAGCATTGCTTATACAATGGTCAGACAATTGTGTAATAGAGGTTACTGTCATTACACATATATAAAGCTGTATGAGCCGTCACCAGTCGTGTCCTTTAACATGCAGATGGTGCCTGGACATATAAAGCTAGTCGGATACGGCATCTTATCCTGTGAGGTAATGTTGAAGCATAAACAGAGGAGGGTACGTTTTAGGGATTCTAACTACGGAAGGGTTCACATTAGGAGTTGTGATAGGCCTGTCTGAAAAGATATGTCTTTAGTTTACGCTTCAAGCTGTGGAAATTGGGGGTTAATCTGATAGTCTGGGATAGAGCATTCCAGAGAAGTGGTGCAACTCGGGAGAAGTCTTGTATACGAGCGTGGGAGGTTCTGATAATAGAGGATGCTAGTCTTAGGTCATTGAGTGAACGGAGAGTACGGGTTGGGCGATAGACAGAGATGAGGGAGGAAATGTAGGGAGGTGCAGCATTATGGAGAGCCTTGTGAATGAGGGTGATAAGTTTATATATAGCAAAACTCAGCCAAATACGTCACTAACCAAAAGGTCAGCGGGGCAATACCCCACACAAATACAGGAGGGATTAGTAACTAGTGGCATTACATACCCTTAGACAACCTATGTCAGCGTCAGGTACAAGAGTCCTCCGTTGACATATTGCAGGTAACTGACTTCATCACAAGGTAATGTTGTGAGATCTTTGACATACCCATTTACACTTTTTATATTATATACATTATCTACATTGGCCCTAACTGTTCATATATAACGGGTATTATTATCTTATATGGGTCAGTATGCATATTATACCCTAATACATTTTGTGTCCTAGGCTTGTGCCAATGGGCCCAATATGTATCTCTTGAGACTTTTAACCATATTTATAACATCATTTTTTGTATGGATTCTGTATTAATAAAGTTATACAACTAGATATTTTTTTTAGTTTGTAGTTTTCCTCCATATTCTTAGGCTTCTCCCAAAGTGGCCACCACACAGTATAATATCCCATAGCGGTCCCTCCACACAGTATAATGTCCCATAGTGGCCCCTCCACACAGTATAATGTCCCATAGTGGCCCCTCCACACAGTATAATATTCCATAGCGGCCCCTCCACACAGTATAATATCCCATAGCGGTCCCTCCACACAGTATAATGTCCCATAGTGGCTCCTCCACACAGTATAATATCCCATAGTGGCCTCTCCTCACAGTATAATATCCCATAGCGCCCCCTCCACACAGTATAATGTCCAATAGTGGCCCTTCCACACAGTATAATATTCCATAGCGGCCCCTCCACACAGTATAATGTTCAATAGTGGCGCCTCCACACAGTATAATATCCCATAGTGGCCTCTCCTCACAGTATAATGTCCCATAGCGGCCCCTCCACACAGTATAATGTCCCATAGCGGTCCCTGCACACAGTATAATATTCCATAGCGGCCTCTCCTCACAGTATAATGTCCCATAACAGCCCCTCCTCACAGTATAATGTCCCATAGTGACCTCTCCTCACAGTATAATGTCCCATAGCGGTCCCTGCACACAGTATAATATCCCAAAGCGGCGTCTTCTCACAGTATAATGTCCCATAACAGCCCCTCCTCACAGTATAATGTCCCATAGTGGCCTCTCCTCACAGTATAATGTCCCATATCATTATAATCCTACAGATTTCTCTACACTAGTCTGTATAGCAGCACTAGGATCCCCCTAAATGAGCATATGTAATATATCTGGAATCTATGCTAAATTATCAAGTAATGTACTACACACGAATAATTAATGTCAAATTACAATTTTATCAAAAAAGGAAAAATTCAAATCATCTAAAAACATCTCAAAAATCAGAGGTCACAGTGTCATCCAAATGGCATGTCTGTTTATCTCAAAATATCTGCATGTATAAATAATTGTGCATATCTTTGCTTAATTATACGTTCTGTATCTACAGTCATGGCCAAAAGTTTTGAGAATGATACAAATATTAATTTTTACAAAGTCTACTGCTTCAGTTTTTCTAATGCCAATTTGCATATACTCCAGAATGTTATAAAGAGTGATCAGCTTAACAGCAATTACTTGCAAAGTCAATATTTGCCTAGAAAATGAACTTTATCCCCCAAAACACATTTCAACATCATTGCAGCCCTGCCTTAAAAGGACCACCTAACATCCTTTCAGTGATTGCTCCATTAACACAGGTGTGGGTGTTGATGAGGACAGGGCTGGAGATCAATCTGTCATGATTAAGTAAGAATGACACCACTGGACACTTTAAAAGGAGGCTGGTGCTTGCCATCATTGTTTCTGTTCTGTTAACCATGGTTATCTCTAAAGAAACACGTGCAGTCATCATTGCACTGCACAAAAAAGGCCTAACTGGGAAGAGTATTGCAGCTAGAAAGATTGCACCTCAGTCAACAATCTATCGCATCATCAAGAACTTCAAGGAGAGAGCTTCCATTGGTGCCAAAAAGGCTCCAGGGTGCCCAAGAAAGACCAGCAAGCGGCAGGACCGTCTCTTAAAAGTGTTTCAGCTGCGGGATCGGGCTACCAGCAGTGCAGAGCTTGCTGAGGAATGGCAGCAGGCAGGTGTGAGTGCATCTGCACGCACTGTGAGGCGGAGACTCTTGGAGCAAGGCCTGGTCTCAAGGAGGGCAGCAAAGAAGCCACTTCTCTCCAGAAAAAACATCAGGGACAGACTGATATTCTGCAAAAGGTACAGGGAGTGGACTGCTGAGGACTGGGGTAAAGTCATTTTCTCTGATGAATCCCCTTTTCGATTGTTTGGAACATCTGGAAAACAGCTTATTCGGAGAAGAAGAGGTGAGCGCTACCACCAGTCTTGTCTCATGCCAACTGTAAAGCATCCTGAAACCATTCATGTGTGGGGTTGCTTCTCAGCCAAGGGAATCGGCTCTCTCACAGTCTTGCCTAAAAACACAGCCATGAATAAAGAATGGTACCAGAATGTCCTCCAAGAGCAACTTCTCCCAACCGTCCAAGAGCAGTTTGGTGCTCAACAATGCCTTTTCCAGCATGATGGAGCACCTTGCCATAAAGCAAAGGTGATAACTAAATGGCTCAGGGAACAAAACATAGAGATTTTGGGTCCATGGCCTGGAAACTCCCCAGATCTTAATCCCATTGAGAACTTGTGGTCAATCATCAAGAGACGGGTGGACAAACAAAAACCAACAAATTCAGACAAAATTAAAGCATTGATTCTGCAAGAATGGACTGCTATCAGTCAGGATTTGGTCCAGAAGTTGATTAAGAGCATGCCAGGGAGAATTGCAGAGGTCCTGAAGAAGAAGGGTCAACACTGCAAATATTGACTTGCTGCATTAACTCATTCTAACTGTCAATATAAGCTTCTGTTACTCATAATATGAATGCAATTATATTTCTGTATGTGATAAAAACATCTGACAAACACACATAAAAACCAGAGGGCAGCAGATCATGTGAAAATATAATATTTGTGTCATTCTCAAAACTTTTGGCCATGACTGTATATATGGCTCAATCCATCAAGTAATTCACCATGCATATGCACAAAACTATACACAAAAATAGAAACCATACATATACATTAAATATATGCAGAGAATGAGGTGATCAATAGTCAGAATATATATATACTGTATTAGTATACCAAAAAGGTTGGACACATATAAAGTGGTATAAAGTCACAAATAAATACCCACTGACACTGCTAGCAGATAAACACCGCGACCTCCACTTTGAGCCCCAACACACTTTTCGCCCTTCGCTTTGTCAGGGGGCTACCCCCTTCACCAGGTATAATGTTCCATAATGGCCCCTGCACACATTATAATGTCCCATAGCGGCCCCTTCACCAGGTATAATGTTCCATAGGGGGCCCTGCACACAGTATAATGCCCCATAGTGGTCCCTGCACACGGTATAATTTCCCATAGTCGCCCCTGCACACGGTATAATTTCCCATAGTGGCCCCTGCACACAGTATAATGTCCCATAGTGGCCCCTGCACACAGTATAATATCCCATAGTGGCCCCTGCACACATTATAATGTCCCATAGCGGCCCCTTCACCAGGTATAATGTTCCATAGGGGGCCCTGCACACAGTATAATGTTACATAGCGGCCTCCACAAAGTATTATGTCCCATTGTGATCCCAAATATTGCAAACATTTCGGGTTCGGTAGAATTCAAATTTTTTGGGTTACTCCATATAAAAACTGTATACCTCCATATAAAGTCAGAGGTATATAGAGGGTCAGTAGTGCCCCACAGAGAGCCATTGGACCCATATTACAGCTTTGTACACTTGAAGTTGAACAGAGTCTGTGTGCGTGTGATCTATATACAAATATATAGAGGGTCAGGTTTTGTTGTTTTCTTCATAGGCGGTGGGAATGAGGGACACAAGATAAACTTTTCACCATGGCCCATGACACTTTTCAGCTATGGCTCTGCTTTATGGGAAAACTAAATAATTCAAAAGCAATTGTTTCATTCCACAATATACAGGGATATTAAACGTATATAAGGAAGTACCGTATTTTTTGGACTATAAGACACACTGGACCATAAGACGCACCTAGGTTTTAAAGAAGGAAAATAGGGAAAAAAATTTTGAAGCAATAAATGTGGTAAAATATTTAATATATGGGAGTTTTAGTTTTGCAACAGCTGCAAGGCCACATTGACAGGTGGCCCTGCAGCTGTATGGGGATGCATAGGGCGTCTTTTTTTGCGGGGTCAGGTGTACTTTTTAGTTATACCATTTTGGAGAATGTCTATTGCTTTGATCACTTTTTAATCAAAACAGAGGCGAAACAGCGAAAATAACGGCAGTTCGGCACTTTTGATACTTTTTCCCACTATGACATTCACCCTGCGGGAAAAGTATTTTTATAAGTTTGTAGACCGAGCATTTTCGGACACAGGGATACCTAATGTGTATGTGTTTCACAGTAATATTCTACTTTTATATGTATTATAGGGAAAGGTGGTGATTTAGAACCTTTAGTTTTTTAAACTTTTTTTTTTTTAACTATTTTATTAGCCCCCCTTAGGGGGCTTGAACCTGCAATCATCTGATTGCAAGTCCCAGTCTATGGGAGATTCACTACATTACTATTGCAGCTGGTCATAGACCAGCCTCAGTAGTAATATTACTATGACAGGCCTGGGAGCCTTCAGTAGGCTCCTGGCTGTCACAGGAACAGGTCGGCTCCTACGATCTAGCCGCGCAGGAGCCGGCCTGCAATGAACAAGGTACCCAACCGCCCGAGGGCAGTTTGGGGGGGCTTACAGGTAGTAATGCCCGCGAGTGGACTCTGATTGTGGGCGTTAGCTTGGGCTCAACTGTACAATACAGTGGAGACCCGGCAGCTATGGCTACCGCTCTACAGCAGAGCAGCTGCCATCATCTTTACAGATGCAGGATGGGCTCGCGCTGCCAGGAACACCCTCTCCTACAAGCTTGCAGCATCGCCCCCACTCCTGCAGCTACAGGAAGCTCCGCTGCAGGAAGCCGGCAGCGGCAGGAGTGGGGCGATGCATTCGGACTATAACGCACAACCCCCATTTTCCTCCCAAATTTGGTGGAAAAAAGTGCGTCTTATAGTCCGAAAAATGTGATATGTACTACGATGATGATGACAATTTTATATTGAAAGTTATCTGGTGACATTTATATTTAAGTTATATGGTATTTTACTACTGTATTACCTCCATTTCCAGGCTCACTGACACTATATGATTACTATCTCTTACATTCTGGATACCTTACCTGATGGCTGTTTGTCTCCGTCACTTTGACATCTAAGGATCCTGTGAGCACTGCGTACCAACTTGTACCAATGTCACCCTGGCGATACACTGTAACAAAGAACCAATATTTTTATAATCTTTCACAATGTAACTTTCAATGTTCATATAATAAGAAATCTGATAGATTGCAATTGTTTAGGGGGCGTTCACACTGTGTCCGTTCTGATAGGGGCCGTAAAAAAAAAAAACGGATGCCTATCATAACGGACACTGACTGATGTTAATATGTCCATTCTTTAACTGATCTCTTTAATGGATCAGTTAAAAAACAGACACATTGACATCAATCTGTTAATGTCCATTTTTATACTGTCTGATTTTTTGTTTATTTTTTTGTTCTGCTTTCTAAGCATTTGCAGAAAAAACGAACAATAATAACGGACAATAATAATGGACAACCGCCCGTTACTGTCCGTTAGCCATAGACATTATTGTTAAAAAATAACGTTTCCTTAATATCCATTATGAGTCTATTATTTTGAATGGACACAAAACTCCTGCACTCCGCGTTATCACGTCCGCTAAAATACTGCACGTGACGGAATTTGTGAAAACAGACACTAACGGACAACAGATGAAATGCCATTGAAATCAATGGGATTTTTAACAGATTTATGACGGATCTGTTAGTGTCCGTTGTTAACATTTTGTAATGGATGCTAGCAATGGACACTACTAACGGTAATGTGAACACTCCCTTATATTATATATGTCATAGCTATGACATAACTATGAAAGCTATAACTGAAAAGGTTAGTCCCATCTTCACCAATTGCTGCCGAGATGTGACAAACTGCCAGTGAGTCCCAACCACCAGGGCGGCGTCCTTTGCCTAAAGGGCACCTGTACATAGGTGGTTGGTATGGTACGTACAGATGTAGCAGAGTTAAGCCCAAACAATGAGCAATCATTGAAAAACATTTTACAAATTACTTTTCATTATTTTTTGTTGCCTTCATGCTGAAGCAGTGAGAACCAACTGCAGAAGTTTGGGTTAACTCTGCTACATCTGTACGTCTCTAATATAATTCAGGACTGTGAAGTCAGGAAGGAACTTTGCCATTCCTCTATTTTTCTGCACCCCTTCTCCAACTCCAAACCTAGCTCTGACCCCTTCACAAATGTCTCATGTATGATAATTACTTACCACTGTTTTATGATAATTTATCAAATTATAATTATCAATAGACTAATAAAACAGTAAATATATATATATCGTGGCAGTGTGACTGCTGGAGTAGAATGTTTGTGCCACTGGAGGTACAGAAAAATGTGTACAGTATTTCACTCTGGGAAAGCAGAGTAAAAGAGAAAAGTCTCTGGAAAGTTTGGAAAGTTGAGTGTTTCATTTGGTGGGTTGTTAATGAGGTTAATTAGCAGCCAAGTGGAGGCTCTACAATTAAGGTACCAACCCTTCCCATAATGCTCCCTGTCTGGGGAAGTCAGGCTGTGCTAGGGCCTGTGGGAGCGAAAACCATGTGAGTGTTTGAGAACCTCTGTCTTTGTATAGATACTGGGTAGTAGGCCTAGGGTCTCATAGTGAGGGACACTTAATGTGTAGTCTAGTAGGCAGATGGCAGAGAATTTATTTTGTACTGTGATGTATAAGCTGTTTCACTGTGAAAATGAGAAATAAATCTGGTTTACGTCAGTTTGAACCAAATTCAATGTGTAGAGTGAGAATTTATTGGAGGTTTCTGATGTGCCAACCATCTTGATGAAAAGATGGCAATCCTGTGAGCTAAAATAACCCCTGAGTTGTTACAATATATATAGATGAGTAGCATTTCTGAACGGTCCTAAACTCTTATGAAAGTAAACGTGTGACAAGCAATGCACCAAATAAATTAATTTTACAATATTAATGTATATTTTTTATAATTTTTTTTTTAATTTTGAAACTGGAGTTGGTCAGTAGATATCTACCGACTCCACCCAAATCTGGCTCAACAATAATAATAAAGATAGCAATCCTTCTAGACTGTTTTGCATCATTAAAATCAAGCCACACTTGACACATTCCAAAGTACTTTTCATTCTATAGGCTACCATGACTACTATTCGTTTCAATTAATAAAGCTGCACATAAGTGACCATCAATTGCACAATTGTCATTTACTATAATAATAAATCCAAGATTTTTTATTTTTTTTGGTCACAAATGGATTCAATTACAGATATACTGGTACAAATGTAATGTTTGCTTAGGAAACACATTAAAAAAAAAAAAAATCTTTTAAAAAATATGAAGAATAAAATGTGGTAGATCAAGGTCAGTGGGGTTTAATGAGACTATGATATTGAAGACTGATTTTTAGGATAGGTCATCTATATCAGGGAGACTACGAAACCCAACATCCCCACCTCTTCACTACTTACCAAGCACAGCGTCTTTCCTTATATAGCGACCGTGCTTGGTATTGCATGTCAATGCCATCGATCTGAATGGGAATGAGCTGAAGCACTAACATGTAAGCAGTGAACATGATGTCAATGGTGTGAGAAATTGAAGCAGATTCTTCAAACAGGTGATCGACAGGGTACTGGGTGTTCAATCCCCACAGATCTGATATTGAAAAACCCAGATACCATAGTCCCAAAAAACCCGTCTATAAGTCTAATGATATCATTTAGCTTTTTGTATTAAAAAACACAACTATTAAGATTATAGCTTTAATTTTCTACACCACACTGCTATATGAGTACTATACACACTAAGGTCACATTTTATGAAAGTCTGCTCTGGTGTTGGATCAAACAGTATACACTTATAACCGTAATATTAGAAGCTGCTGCTGAGAATAAAAGCAGTCATGTGAAATATCCGCTCAGGAAAATTGTTGGCAAATGTTCACATTTACAGAACAGTTTTGAAATGTGTTCCAGGTGTCACTGAAGGATTAGAAAAAAATGTTGTAAGGTGCATAAATCTGAAGGTCCCTGGCAACAAAAGTTCACAGCACACCCTCTAAGTCCAGGAAACATCCAATATCTAGTGAGAAGTGACAGCAGTGCCGGCTCTATTTGGCATTTCCTGGCTTTATTCAGACGATGTCAATTAGTGCAACAGACATGCATTATAGTCTATTATAGCAAAAGGTTAGACCAGGGGTCAGCAACCTTCGGCACTCCAGCTACTGTGAAACTACAACTCCCAACATGCTCCATTCACTTTCATGGGAGTTCCAAGAACAGCAGAGCAAGTATGCATGCTGGGAGTTGTAGTTTTACAACAGCTGGAGTGCTGAAGGTTGCATAACTCTGGGTTAGATCATTGTAAGTATAGCTCTTCTCTGACCACCAAACTGATAGTAAAGTTTTTGTGAAGGAAATGTAAGTCTAAATGTCCTCTACCATGGACATAACTCCCAGGTTAGCAGGCATAGCAAGCTACTATGGGGCCCAGAAACTAAAAGGGACTTATTTCCACTGCATTTAGTGATGACTATAAAATGGGAGTTGAAAACTGAATGCAACCCTATGCAAGCCCCTTCTCTGCATCATTACATTTTGCATTACCTCTATGCTGTCATGTCACTGCATTACCCTTGTAATGTGACACAATGTCTGCATAATACCAGTGTGTGACATCATTGCTTCTTTTTCCTGTTCTGTGTGGTCTGCTGCTATTCATACCCATGCGGCCTTCGACAGGTTTGACAATTTTTAAATCAACACTAAAGCAATGAAAAACTTTTTAACCCCTTCCACTGTGCCCAAGTTTCAATTTTTTGTTTTCATTTATTTAATTTGTGCCTTCCAAGAGTCATAATTTTTTTACACTCCCATTCACACAGCCATATCAGGGCTTATCTTTTGTGCAACAAGTTGTCATTTAAAATGGCACCATTTAATACTGCATGTTTCATTTAATATTCCTTCTGTTGGGAATGGGTTAAAAACGTTTCCTAATACAAGTATATTTGATGGAATGTGTAGATTTACTTAGGTTGTGATAAGAGTACAACATATCAACTGTCAACAGAATACATTATAAGTGTCTGTTTGGGATCTGACCTCTGGGACCCCCACCAATTATGGGAATGGGGTCCCTTGTACTCACGTCTGAATAGAGAGGTGGTCATGCAGGAAAATCTAAGAAACTGCAGGAAATAGCCAAGCGGCTTGCTCAGCTTCTGTTCGGCAGTCACAGAGAAATAAATAGAGTATTGTTTCTCCCATGCAACTGACGTTTCTTTATATGGGGGTCTTGTTGTGACTGGTGAGGGTTCCAGCAGTTATACCTCTACTGACGAGACACATCACCTTACCTGTGGATAGGTGACACGTTGCAACCTTGGCACAACACCATAAGGCTAAGGCCCCACATAGCGGGCCGCAGCAAAAAAGCAATGCCGGAAAAAAGCGCTGCATAAACGTTTTCCTCTGCGGACTTTCTGCTTCCATTATATCTATAGGGTAATCTCCAGCGTTTCCGTAGGTATAATTGACATGCTGCGATTTCCAAAACCCCATCCACCTTGCAGGGACTGTAAAACGCCGCAGTTTTTGCCGCAGCGTTTATGCCACAAGGGGCCCTGGCCTTAAGGTGATCCGGAGATTTACCATGAACATATGACATGAGCTTCTATGATGTTGTATGTACTTACATGTAACTCCCTTCTCCAAGCTTTCATAATAGCCACAGAAACAGATCTGCTGAAGCAAATTCGGATGGAATCTCTCGAAAGCTTTCACTTCCTTTAAGCGGGCAAATATTATGTCTACATCTTCTCCTGAACGTTCCAGTGGCCTGAAAAGCAATCAAACAAGAGAAACTAAATAGCATGGCCATAACTGATTGACAGATTATAATAAGACTCTTCAAGTGTAAGAACTCACAGTACAAAGATTTACACTGGGGCTCATAGGTTGGGTGCGTGTGAAGCTGAGACTGGGGCATGGAGGTGAAGCAGCAATTAGTAAGACACGACTTGACAGCTGTCACACCATGGAACAAATACTGTAGAGAAGGACCTGTACACTGACATGAGCTCCACATTATATAGAACAAAGCTTTCATATCTAATACGCTGACCATGCAGATGAGCCAAACATGTGATGAACCGCTGACTACTACATGTCTGCAGTAGTCAGTACTCATGTCTGTATAAACTTGTCTTAAAGGGGTTTTCTAGGTATATATATCAGTGGTGATCATTAGGCCTTCTTCACGCACAAAAATGGAGTATTTTTAATCCATATCCATACCTGTGGCTGTCTCTAGTACTGCAGTTTCTCAGACAAGCATCTGAACTGACTTGAAAAGTGTCAACCTATATTGAGTCACAAACATATTCAAAGCTGTTGGCATTTCTCCGTGGGACTTTAGCACTTTAAGACTAAGTTCCCATGTTGCATTTTTGGAAAATGCAGCGTGTGAATTTTACAAGTGAAAACACTGTATTTTCCCAATACACTTATCTGGAGGAGGTAAAAATGCAACACACAGTGCAAAGATAGTGAAAACCATAAGCATTGGTTCTTTGTGACAGTTTAATGTCCATTGCTGTCATCCTTTGACGGAAGACAGCAACGGACAATAGAAACTGGAGTGTCAACGCACCCGAAGACTCCCTTTGGCATGGCAGAAATGGAATTCTGAAAGTATTATTTTTAAATATTAACCCTAAAAGTTGAGTTATTTTTACAAATACACTGCACTATCTTTTGTATTGAGTTATGATCTTTAGTACAGCCTCTATTATAGTAACCAGAAGGAGAACATCTACTGTATAATACAGTACTCCTATATAATGTACTCCATTAACAAGGCTACATTGACTATTACTTCATTTATATCGTATGCATCCCCATTAGAAATTCATCCTCTACATATAAGACTCTGTGCACATTGCCTTTGTAGCTCCATCAGCAGACGTGGCAGATTTGACAAGTAAAACAGAGCTACATCACTATTTTTTCCACCAAAAAACAGATTCCACAATGATCCCAGTGGACCCTATTAAAAGACAAACAGGTGTCAGTGGTATCTGTAATGCAATGGGTCCAGAAATTAGATAGATACGGAAACCACCGTGCCTGTGTGAATAGAGCATTGCTCTGCTCATTAATGTCAGGGCACACCCTTGTAAATAATGGTGGAGATTTATTAATCCTGCCTAATATGCCGACAGCATCAATTTAGACTAGATAATCTGAAGATCTGTATGGCAGATTCATACTATTCATATAGAATATCTATTTTCATACATAAAAAAACTTTACAATTTAACTGTACACCACCTATTGGATGCCTTACTTTAATTCATCCACACTTCTTCCCCCTTTCAGTCATACCCCTTATCAAATGAAATGCAGAAAGTGTCTAAAATACATAGTTAGGTTAAGGCCCCAGGTAGCGAGCCGCAGCGAAAAAGCGCTGTGGGAAAAATCGCAGCGGAAACGCATCGCGGTTTTTCCCGCAGTGCTTTTCTCAGAAAGTTTCTGCTTCAGTTATACCTATAGGGAAACCACCAGCATTTCCGTAGGTATAGTTGACATGCTGCGATTTCCAAAAACACAAAGGTCCATAATTCACTGTACTATCTGCAGACTATATAGCAAACATAGGTAATTTTTTGCCAAATTCTACAAGAGATCAGGGGGCACTTTACAAAACAGGGTGCTGGAGGTGGGGTCTATCTTGTCAGATATTAACATAAGAACTCTACGCTCCTAAATACTGCTTGTTTATTAAGGCTATGTTCACCTCTGTTGGAGACTTCATCGCAGTGTCCGCTTGAAAATCACAGCAGAGGACTTTTTATTCCAACAGTTTCAGTTTGAAAGTAACAAAAACCTGACTTACCCCATTATAGTCAAAGGATTCTATTGGACTCCTTGTATTACCGCTACTCCAATGGACCAGACCAACAGAGACATGACACTAGTGTGCACCTAGCGCAAGAAGTGCAGTAATGTCCAGCAAGATCCATCAATGGTGACTTTCACCAGATGCTGGAGACTAAGCAGTAACTGCACTGGAGTAGTAGGAGGATTTGGTACTATAGCATACACAGTAAGGCTAGGTTCACACTAGTGTCGGGTTTCCATCCTTCAGGTCCGCATGGGGACCCGAAAGACGGAAACCCTTTCCACTTTAAAAAGCGGTGACCGCCGGGAGTATAAAATCGCCAATTTAAACAGAATCCTGGACGGAGACGAGCAAACACTAGTGTGAACCTAACGTAAGGTGCACTTGCTGCTTTGTCTCCGGCATCTGATGAATGTCACCATTGACAGAAACATTGATCTTGCTGGACATTATTGTACATCCCAAGATGTGCAAACCTAACAAGTGAGAGCAGCTTCATTTTACTTTTCTGGAAAATTACCCTGAAGAAGCTCCTGTCCTCAACATACTGTATAAAATGCTTTTATATATAAGGATTCTCTTTATTTTATCGTATTTGTCTTATTTCATTTTGACATTTTAAGGCAGGGATCAGCAACCTTGCGGCACTCCAGCTGCTGTGAAACTACATCTCCCAACATGCTCCATTCACTTCCATGGGAGTTCCAAGAACAGCAGAGCAAGTGTGCATGCTGGGAGTTGTAGTTTTACAACAGCTGGAGTGCCGAAGGTTGCCTACCCCTGTTTTAAGGGCTTCACAACCAATTTATTAATTTACGAGTTTGTCTCCAGTTACAATATTTTCAGTTTACAATGGTAATCTTGGAATGTATTAATATAGTAATTTAGTGAAATTTACTGGACAAGCATATAGTGTATGTTGTGCTCTTTGTTTTTATAACCAGCTTTTGGAGGTTGAAAGCAGTAAATATGGTGACAATGAATGCTATACAGATGTCAACACTAGAGGTCCCCAGAATCCATACTAAATTATGTCTGATATCTGCATACAATTAATCATGCTGCAACTACCGACTGGTGCATTGGCTTTCATTGTATTGCTTTCCAAAATATACCTCTCAAAAACACAGAGAGACATTCCCTTTATTGTACTTTTATACACAGTAGATTCACTATTGAACATCTTTGCTGTTTGCTTTTATATTGGGTTCACGGATGGGATTAGCTTTGCAACCAATCTTACATTCCCGCATCTAATATTTAAAAGGAGTCTATCACCAGAACTCAGCCTTTTCTTTCACCATATTGACCTAGCCCTGCAGATACATAGGTTAGGGTCACCTAAGGCCACATCTGTGCCGTAGTCTGGAGACTGTGTGGCAGTGTTCGCCGAAAATTGGCGGAGGAAAAAGTCCTGCACAGAAGATTTTTTCCTCCGCTGGTTTCAGTTTAAAAACTAAGGAAACCCAGACGGATCCCATTATAGTGAATGGAGCCCGCTGGACTCCGTGTGTTACCACTGTATTAGCGTCCACCTCTCCGTTGTTTGGTTCCCCCGATGGACCAGAACAGCAGAGAGGCGACGCTAGTGTAAATCAAATGCTTTCCCCCCATGATTTGGTACCTCCATTGTCAAAAAACTGTTGATTTTGTCAATATACAAATGAGCTCTTATGAGCAATGGAGGTGTTGCCACTTACTTCTTTGGAGCAATGCCAACACCCTAGTTGCTCCAAAGAGCTCATTTTCATATTGACAAATACAGCAGTATCTCGGTAATAGAGGAAGCGAATTCCGCCCTATATATTAACAGGAAGCAAAAATCAGAAATCCTATGGACATCTACATGGTGGTATCATATGTATAGTCTACGAATATCACATGTACTCTTTACAGTCTGCAAAATTTCCCCTTTACAGTCAATTAGGAAGATGCGCCTAAGACCTCAGACCTATAGGACTTACTGTGGTAATTGATGTCTTTTCATGCTTGTTTTATTAAAAATGTCCATGTAGCTCTTCTGTGTGTCTATACCCTGCAGGGCCTCCACGACAGATCTACACAACAGTAGAAACAGATCACAGAAATCCTAGGTACCATGCTGTGATACTGGGTAGCTGGAATACTCATAAAAAAATCATGCTATATATCCCTCCAGATGCAACACAAATCTACAGACTAATACAAGTTTCATGCTACATCTGACTATAAGAATATGCAAGTAGTAAACTATCATGTCAGAATTCTACCTTTAAAAGGGGTCCACATATACGACATATAATATAGTCGGTGGGGCTACGTTTCAATACACGTCCCCATCTTGAGTCTGCATATACAGAGAGTATATGTTGTCCAGGATGTGATCTATACACAGAAGCACACTTGTTATAGAGCTGACTCTTCAGGACATACAGTAATACTCCTACTATGCACACAATAATAAGAGTAATACTCCTCTTGACATACAGTACGCTGAGGGCTGGTCCGGTCTCCTTAGCTTTAGAGTAATATGTAAGGGCCGGTTCACATCTGCGTTCGGTTTCCGTACGGGGAGTCCGTTTGAGGACCCCCTTAATTTCCTTAATATGTAGTGCTCTTCCTCCTTTGCAAGCACTAAAAAGAACCCCATACCTGTCTTTGGGAGGATTTTTAATGCAGTGTAGGGCCCCTTTAATCTTAATATTTCCTAGCGTTATAGAAATGCTATAGAAGAAATAATTATGTAACAGGAATGCCATGACTTACCAAAATACCGGAAAAACAAACCATGGTCACCCACAGTTCCGATTTTCCACATGCAACCCAAATTTTTACAGTTTGCTAATGATGGTAAATAATTTAATAGTGCAAGTTTTATGACCATTTTCTGTTTAAAGCATCTGTTACTAGGGCATATTCATCCACATCAGGACATTTGCCCACTGTAACTAATGGGTACAAGGGTACAATTACACATATCACACCTAAATTGGATCCACTAAATTCCTAAAACGGAAATGATAAAGATGGAAGGAGTGTTTGGGAACTGTTCATGTGCTGCTGCGGTGAAAGTGTATCAAGAGTGGACAAATGGCACCATTGGGAATAAGCCACATGGAGACTGTCGGGCACCGGGTGCCACTGATGTGAGAGGTGGACCTCCGCTACAAAAGTACAATTCGTGAGGGTCAACCGACATGCTAGAGTGGAACATCATGAAAATAAACCAGGGGGCTACTGGACCTGTGTCAAAAACAACAGTTCAGCGATCGCTACTGCGTATGGGGCTCAGAAGCAGACGGATTGTCACTACACTTATGCTAACAAAGATCCTTCAGAAAAAAAAGGCTTAAATTTACACAGCACTATCGGAACTGGACCTCCTCTAATAAGCAAAGGGTTGACTTCTCCAATGGGTCACCTTTACTGCTCCATCAAACAGATTGACTTTGGTGTGTCAGGCGAGAAACATCAGAGCACAGACACCCTGCAACCATTGCTGGAAGAACACAAGCTGATGGTTTGCTACATGTTTTCATGGCATTCTCTGGGTCCTCTCATCCATGTGTAAGGCACTCTGAACCGATCTGGGTATGATTTTATGCTTACAGATCTTGTACACCCATATATGCTGTTTGTCTTCCTGGGCAGATGGAATCTTCTGGCAAGACAATGCAACATGTTACATGGCTAGAAATGTCTGACAGTGGCACGACCAAGACTTCTAAGTACTTTCTTGACCACCTAATTCCCCAGACTTGAGCATCTGTGGGACCACCTCAATCGTCGTATCTGCTCTAGGCATCCTCCCGCATGCACTGTTGAGCAAATGTCAGCATGGCTCCGCAACCTACCGGCACCTTACAGAGTCACGTCCATCCCATCTACCTGTTGTCTATGCTAACACAGAGGTTTCTCTGAATATTAGCTGGTGGCCATAATAATGTGACTCGATTCTCTATTATTGGAGAACTCCTTGAGAAACAAAATAAATGTCTCCAAATCCGTATACACAGCTCTGAAATGTTATTACATTATCACATATACAAACAATAACCTGTAAATTATTCATTCACATATTCACTTGTCCTACTGATATAACACACTTTGCTTGGATAACGTATTGCTCATATACGCATTTCACTGCCGGTATTGTACTGTACATTATTCATTCCCTTGGAGAACATTTCAGAGTGAGTCATGACATTTACAGAAGTGACATCACCGCTCCACAACTATTGGCCACGTACACATTGGACAAAACCATAGCATTTTATTATTGCGTTCACAGCTCAATGCACCCATTGCATGGCTAACTCTGAACAGCTGGCATTATCATCTCGGTACTAAATATAGGATGTAAGAAAATGCTGCATTCATCTTCTGAGTCACCATAAAGGTACATGAGTGAGGCAACGGCTTACATCAAAAGTAAAGAGGATTTCCATAAAAGCTTTAAAAAGGAATATATTAGCAAATTGCTACACTGCCAGGATCCTACAAAGAGATCGCCAACTTCCAGCAATGGGTACAATGACTCCGCAGTAAATCAAACCCACAATTCAGGTTTCGGTAACGCGTTTCGGCATCGCTCAGATGCGTTAGTTAAGCTGTTCTTCCTTTCAATCAGTATAGAGACGTATGACACAGACAATGCAGCACCAAACCGTGTCCAGAAGTAAAACTTCCCCACAGTATTCCGTAGGATACAGAAAAGGGCAATATATAGGCTTCCGCTTGCAGATAAGAAGTTAGTCGACCTCGGGTGTACAACCAGTAGTCTGTGCAGATAGTAATGTAAGTTTCTCCTGAGGATTGCTTCAGGAAAGAACCAAAAAAGAGCTATGCTGGATATACTATACAGTAGCTCTTTTTGATTCAGCTGCAATACATAGAGTACAAAGGCACAGAGTGTCCTGCAGCCACCACTCAGCTTAGGAACTTACTGTGGACTTATTTTCTATTGAGTTCAATGTATTAACACTATACAGTGAGCTCCAACACGTCCCCTAGTGGTGGCTGCAGGCAGAAAGAATGTAAACCTCATGCACACGACCAAGTATGCAGGCTAATGTTCTTCTGATGGGAAGGGGTCTCATGATTCATTCTGTGCCAATAATTATAGAGCAGGTCCTGTCCTGCTCCGTGGCATTGGAACCGAGAGGAACGGAACTCCCCATAGAAGTCAATGAGAGACAGAAGTAGATCTGGGCGATTATGACCTAAATCAAAATCGCAATTAAATCAGGCATTTCTATTATGATTAATGGCGATTATTTAGGCCATGCCCCATTTAAACAACAGACCTTTTACAGTATTAGTACGTCTCAGTGGTTTTGTTCAGACCGAACACGGCCAAACCAGAATTGCTATTATACTCTGGGGTCTCTCTTACTCAGAGGTTCCCAAACTTTTTTTTCTCGTAGACCACTTTCAAAATTTTACTGGTTTCCGTGGACCCCCTGCTGCTACATTTCTACCATATTCCCAAAACTTGTCAAAAAATGTGAAGATTAGATCTAACGTAGACCCCCGTCGAGTCTCCCGTGGATCCCTGGGGGTCCACCTGGACCACTTTGGGAATCACTGATCTAACTGATGTCAGTCAGAAGATCTGAAGACAGCAGGGAGTTGCACCACTGTACAAAACAAGCACTTTTACCTTTTGCATCACCCTATTTCCATATAGATTAAAGTGTTCATTACTATATGACTCTGTAATGTCTGATTTTGCTGGTACATGCACCCTCAGACTGGAAACTGTTGCACTAGATCAATAAAGATTGTAATTATTATTGCAAAATGTTGTTGTTGATGTTGTTACAGTTTCTCCATTCACCTCATTGGTGCTCAGCACTACAGATTGTGACAGCGTTTTGCAGGGCTGTAGGTCAGGTCATAGGTCATGAATTTTATCTGGTTGGAAACCCCTTTAAATTATTGAAAAACAAGTCATAAGACTTAAAACTTTGGGTTGATAAGGAGAGCGGATGGACAACTAGGCACATTTGCTATTCAGAAGAATGGGAAAGCTGAGTAACAAAGCTGAGTCATGTAGGAGAAATGAAGGCTACATTGGGTTTAACCAGCATTTACTGAAATACATGCAACTAATGGATAAGGTTTCGTTCACGACTGTGATAATTTCCATTAGTCTGGGGCTACATGGTGACTTTGGTTGTGATTTTTGTTGTGTGATCAAAGACTGTGGGGTCTCTATGCTAATGTAAGTGAATGGGGTCACACTGCAAGCCCTAGGGTGCACAACCACAACTTGTAATCACAAAAAAATTGAGCAGTATTCTAGTAGAAGTTTGTTTCGGCACCCAAGGGGTTGCCATGTGACTCCATTCACTAACATTAGTAAAGGAGTCACAGGGCAACCTGTCAATCTTTGGTCACACAACGGAAGTCATGACCATAGTCGCCATGTAGCTCTAGCCTTAACCTGATGTGTTATAGGTGCAGACCAACGAAAATGACAGAAGTGTCGGATCCATCACACCAATGGTGCCTGACAGACTACACGGACTATGATGGCGTCCGACGGGTTTGCCTCATAGTGTCATTTTAATGGACAAGACAATGCAACATGCCGCCCATTTTCTGCACAAATTCTGCATCAGAGACGATTAATGGGGCAGAATAAGATGACCCTGGGTTGTATTTCATGTGTAGCTTTACTCTCTGACTGAATTTGCTCTTATAGATATAACCACAGCACAACCATGTGCACCCCCAAACACAACAGAAATGGATATCCAGAGCAAGGCTTGACCATTCAGGTGCAAGAAACAGACCCTGGTATAGTGCAAGAAGTTCTGCAGAATGTCAGCTATGAAAACCCCATTTAGCCATTACTGGGCCGTATCATTGCTCCTGAATAGCCCCGGCCACACTTTCTCCCTGATCCCCGTTTATTAGCACATTTCACTAATGCACATGGAGTGTATTGATCTTACACAATCCACAATGCAGAGACCTTGATTCCCAGGAATAACAATAGACAAGGGCGAGCGGCGGCCAGATCAGCACCATGTGCTGTCCATCATCACATGCATCACACTGCAGGACCTGGGAGCTGTTCACACATCACTATGCAGTACAACAAGCAGCCTTTCATTAGCATGCAATGCAACACAACAATCGCATCATCCATACACACGACTGCGATCATATCTCACACATGCAGCACTCAGTACACACAAGCAGATCAGCCCTGTCATCATCAGAGTAGTCACATCATCCATATACATCACAGTATTAGCAGTAGGCAATACTGCAGTCATACATGCAGGACTGGTTACACATTACACAGCATAGTCATCATACATGAAGCACTTGTTACATGTTATACAGCACTGTCATCATACATGAAGCATAGTAGTAACCTACATGCAGCACCACAAGGTGGTATCATCTATTCATCAAAGTGAACATATCATACATGTAGCATCAAAAGGCTGGTGTGTATTTTAAGTAGCATAATAGTTGCAACATACATACAGCATAGTAGTATCACATGCAGCGCAGTAAGGTAATCAGGTGTGTAGCACAGTGCTCACATCATACATGTAGCATCAGTCACATCATACATGCAGCAGAGCAATCACTTCATACATGCACAGCAGTCATATCATACATGTAGCACTGCTGGCACATCACATATGTAGTTATCCTAGTCACATCTTATATGTAGCATCAAAGTCACATCATATAGGTAGCACCATAGTCAAATTATACATGTAGCTTCATTATCACATCATACATGTACCACAGCTGGCACATCATACATGTAGCACAGCAGTCACAGCATATATGTAGTACTATAGTCACATCATACATGTAGCACAGCAGTCACAGCATATATGTAGTACTATAGTCACATCATACATGTAGCACAGCAGTCACATCATACATGTAGCACAGCAGTCACAGCATACATGTAGCACACCAGTCACAGCATATATGTAGTACTATAGTAACATCATACATGTAGCACAGCAGTTACATCATACATGTAGTACTACAGTCACACAACACATGTAGCACAGCAGTCACATCATACATATAGCACACATGTGAAGAAGGTACCTTTTATCTAGACAGGCAATCCACTCTGCAGAGGAGGAGGAATGTGAAGCGTGTGCAGCAACCATGTTGGGAGCTCTGCCAGCTCAGTCTACACTAAGTCCTGTACTGAGGGCAGTCACCACACACTGGGCGCTTTGGGGTTTTTTGTTTTGTTTCTTTTTTTTTGCTACCAAGCAATGAGCCGGCAGTAGTAATGATATTCCCGCCGTGTATCTACACCTCACATACTAAGAACATGTGTGTGCCGCCAGGGCTTGTCACCGCTGCAGAGCCGGAGCGCTGGCTCAGCTCAACTCTTGTGGAGAGATGAGGAGAAGCCGCGGCAGCAGCAGCAGCAGCAGCAGAGGGCGGGGGATGGGCTGAGGTGCTGCGAGCTCCGGCTACAGGACCTCACACGGTACAATCTTAGTGCACTCTCCTCACACACTCACGGCTTTGCTTTTTCCTTAGCTGTCTGCCCACTTGCTTGTAAATGACTAGACCTTGTGAAAGCAGATACATACATTTATATATGCAGTATATAATACATACATATATATATATATCTATATACACTCATACTGTACGCTATTCACACTGTACACACACATACAGTACAGACCAAAAGTTTGGACACACCTTCTCATTCCAAGAGTTTTCTTTATTTTCATGACTATAAAAATTGTAGATTCACACTGAAGGCATCAAAACTATGAATTAACACATGTGGAATTATATACTTAACAAAAAGTGTGAAACAACTGAAAATATGTCTTATATTCTAGGTTCTTCAAAGTAGCCACCTTTTGCTTTGATTACTGCTTTGCACACTCTTGGCATTCTCTTGAGGAGCTTCAAGAGGTAGTCACCTGAAATGGTCTTCCAACAGTCTTGAAGGAGTTCCCAGAGATGCTTAGCACTTGTTGACCCTTTTGCCTTCACTCTGCGGTCCAGCTCACCCCAAACCATCTCGATTGGGTTCAGGTCTGGTGACTGTGGAGGCCAGGTCATCTGGCGTAGTACCCCATCACTCTCCTTCTTGGTCAAATAGCCCTTACACAGTCTGGAGGTGTGTTTGGGGTCATTGTCCTGTTGAAAAATAAATGATGGTCCAACTAAACGCAAACCGGATGGAATAGCATGCCGCTGCAAGATGCTGTGGTAATCATGCTGGTTCAGTATTCCTTCAATTTTGAATAAATCCCCAAAAGTGTCACCAGCAAAGCACCCCCACACCATCACACCTCCTCCTCCATGCTTCACAGTGGGAACCAGGCATGTAGAGTCCATTCGTTCACCTTTTCTGCGTCGCACAAAGACACGGTGGTTGGAACCAAAGATCTCAAATTTGGACTCATCAGACCAAAGCACAGATTTCCACAGGTCTAATGTCCATTCCTTGTGTTCTTTAGCCCAAACAAGTCTCTTCTGCTTGTTGCCTGTCCTTAGCAGTGGTTTCCTAGCAGCTATTTTACCATGAAGGCCTGCTGCACACAGTCTCCTCTTAACAGTTGTTGTAGAGATGTGTCTGCTGCTAGAACTCTGTGTGGCATTGACTGGTCTGTAATCTGAGCTGCTGTTAACCTGCGATTTCTGAGGCTGGTGACTCGGATGAACATCCTCCGCAGCAGAGGTGACTCTTGGTTTTCCTTTCATGGGGCGGTCCTCATGTGAGCCAGTTTCTTTGTAGCGCTTGATGGTTTTGGCCACTGCACTTGGGGACACTTTCAAAGTTTTCCCAATTTTTCGGACTGACTGACCTTCATTTCTTAAAGTAATGATGGCCACTCGTTTTTCTTTACTTAGCTGCTTTTTTCTTGCCATAATACAAATTCTAACACTCCATTCAGTAGGACTATCAGCTGTGTATCCACCTGACTTCTGAACAACACAACTGATGGTCCCAACCCCATTTATAAGGCAAGAAATCCCACTTATTAAACCTGACAGGGTACACCCTTGAAGTGAAAACCATTTCAGGTGACTACCTCTTAAAGCTCATCAAGAGAATGTCAAGAGTGTGCAAAGCAGTAATCAAAGCAAAAAGTGGCTACTTTGAAGAACATAGAATAGAAGACATATTTTCAGATGTTTCACACTTTTTTGTTAAGTATATAATTCCACATGTGTTAATTCATAGTTTTGATGCCTTCAGTGTGAATCTACAATTTTTATAGTCATGAAAACACAGAAAACTCTTGGAATGAGAAGGTGTGTCCAAACTTTTGGTCTGTACTGTATATGGTGAGTAAACATACATATGTATACAGAAATATACATATACATCTGTAGAACATATACGTGCATAAAAGTTTGGTGTACAAACACATACATGGTTTACACACACACACACACACACACACACATATATATATATATATATATATATATATATACAGTATATACATCCATGCATATACACACGTGGACAAAATTGTTGGTACCCCTTGTTTAATGAAAGAAAAAGCCACAATGGTCACAGAAATAACTTGAATCTGACAAAAGTAATATAATATATAAAAATTCTATGAAAATGATCAAATGAAAGTCAGACATTGCTTTTCAAACATGCTTCAACAGAATTTTTTAAAAAAGAAAACTCATGAAACAGGCCTGGACAGAAATGATGGTTCCTTTAGCTTAATATTTTGTTGCACAACCTTTTGAGGCAATCACTGCAATCAAACGATTCCTGTAACTGTCAATGAGACTTCTGCACCTCTCAGCAGGTATTTTGGCCACTCCTCATGAGCAAACTGCTCCAGTTGTCTCGGGTTTGAAGGGTGCCTTTTCCAGACGGCATGTTTCAGCTCCTTCCAAAGATGCTCAATAGGATTTAGGTCAGGGCTCATAGAAGGCCACTTCAGAATAGTCCAATATTTTCCTCTTAGCCATTCTTGGGTGTTTTTAGCTGTGTGTTTTGGTTCATTATCCTGTTGCAAGACCCATGACCTGCGACTGAGACCAAGCTTTCTGACACTGGGCAGCACATTTCTCTCTAGAATCCCTTGATAGTCTTGAGATTTCATTGTACCCTGCACAGATTCAAGACACCCCATGCCAGATGCAGCAAAGCAGCCCCAGAACATAACAGAGCCTCCTCCATGTTTAACAGTAGGGACAGTGTTCTTTTCAAGATATGCTTAATTTTTCAGTGAACATAGAGCTGATGTGCCTTGCCAAAAGTTTCAATTTTTGTCTCATCTGTCCATAGGACATTCTCCCAGAAGCTTTGTGGCTTGTCATCATGTAGTTCGGCAAATTCCAGTTTTGTCAGATTCAAGTTATTTCTGTGACACCATTGTGGGTTTTTCTTTCGTTAAACTAGGTGTACCAAACAATTTTGTCCACGTCTGTGTATATATATATATATATATATATATATATATATATATACACATACTGTACATACTCATATACAAATATAGATATATCTGCATAACACGTATACACATTATACACATTACAATATGTACAAATACTTTATACACACCTATGATTCATACATATACTGTGCAAACATAAGTATACACATACATGTACAAAACATATACATAAGTATATATATAATGAAAACATATACAAATATATACTGTATTCTAGAATTTTACTATATAAAATTGGTTTTGTCAAGTATTTGGACCAAATAAAAGAATGCACATAACCCGCTTATACTAAAACCAGGCCAGCAAGGAAACTTTAACCCAGTCAAGGATTTTAATAATAAAGCGCTGTTCAGATCACATTTTCGATGCATGTTTGTGATATCGTAGGGCTCAGGAGATACCTTTTCCCATAAATGTGGCTGGTAAACTTTGATATACCATGTTTTTAACCGTATGGCTTACTATTTTTTTCATTACAAGGGAGGCTTTAAAAAATTTTTTAGCAGCTATTGGCACCAAATTTTGAAGATAATTTAGGTTAAATTTGGTTTTCATTAAAGTGGGTGTGTCGGGGTGGGGTTTAGGGGTGGAGGTGTGTCCTATTGCAGGCCATCAGATTTACTATAATTTATACCTTTGGCTACGGCCCCACTTTGCGGAAACGCAGCTTTTATTGTTGCAGATTTTGCTGTGGTTTTTTGAGCCAAAGTCAAGAATGGCTACAAAAGGAATGGGAAATATATAGGAAGTTCTTATACTTCTACCTGCTGCTAAATCCACTCCTGGCTTTGGCTCAAAAAACCACAGCAAAATCTGCAACAAAAAAAGCTGCGTTTCCACAACGTGGGGCCATAGCCTAAAAGTGGAAAAACCTGCCCCATCTCCTAGTTGTCAGAGATGTGATATTCTAGCACATGGAAGCCAGGAGATATGTCTGATTTATCAAGAGGCACGAGCCTGCACTTACACCAGCACTGGGGAGACCAAAAAGTAAAAAATACCAGTCTTGATAAATTTCGCTTCTTGTGTTTTCTGTTTTTTACAATGGTAGTGAATGGCTGACATATAGGCTTATAGTTTCAGACATCTGGGGCATGCACTAAGCAGCCAGTTTTAAACATGAAGGACAAACTTGGTGGTATTACATGTAGTTACACCCACACCATGATACCGGAATGATTTCTGGCTATTTCACATGTAATGTATTATCTAAATCCCATTTACAAGTATTCCCTGCGTGTAAATGGCCCTTTAATACAGCCACAAACAGGACCATGGACAGTGGACACTTGTAACTTACTGTACTACCTGTTATCAAAGAATAAATCAATTTTAAAATTGATGTACATAGAGATGATGTCACATGTAGGGGTTTACAAGCTTAAATACTTGCTAATTCCCTAAGTAAAGCATCTGCAGCAGTCTATGGACAACCCTAACCCCTCCAAACTAAGTTTATATAAGTTTCTATGATACAGTAAAATGGAAATTTTTTACGAAGTGCAGTAATAAAATTTGATTCATGAGCATCTGCTTTTAGAATTTGTGCATTGAACCATTCCTTAGGTAATGAGGAATTTTGTCAATGTATTCCTAAATTTCTACTAGTAGTATAATGTTCTACCGTGTTAGTCTGTGAATTTTCAATTTCTTGTATAACAACATGTCTGAAGAAGAGAGCTAGTACTCTCGAAAGCTTACCATCAAATATACTCAGCCTCTAAAAGGTATCGCCTGATTTCTTCACTCTTTCATTAAATTTCTACTAGTAATAACAGAGGAGCTATAGACGCTCCATAACTGTTATTTCAAGTGGAATATAGGTATTTACTAAAACAGACAAGGAAGGCGTGGGGTCAAGTCCTCTTTGAAGAGTCCTACAGCCACTTCAATCTGGTAATCTATGGAGTCGTAGATCACAGACCTCCGCCAGTGACGTCTTTGGACATGCACTGTGTCCTGATATCAATGTACTATTGTGTTCAATGTTAAATAAAGTTTATTAAAGTATTTAAAGGTGTTGTCTGGGATAAAATTAAATTCCTACACTAAGCTAAACACCCTCTCCCGCCTACTTTCTAAATGACATAATTAAGCAAAAATATATATTTACCCATATCCCTAGGGTGGTCATGTGACCACTCCAGGGACATTTTCTGATTAGCCGGTGACGATCTGTTTCCCCGTTTCCGGAAACGGAACGTCGCTACTTCTCCCCCCCCCCCCATCAACCCATCATACTTACCTATCTTCTTCCCATCCAGGCTTCATTAGGAAGGGCTAGTAGTGGGCGGGATAGCTAGGGAGACAAGGAGGGGTGTTAGAGAGGGAGGGGGAAGGAGTGAGAGATAGTGTGAGAGTCTCCAACTACCAGAACTACCCATTAATAGCACTAACAGACCTTTTTTTTTAAAAAAAATATTTTTGCCCGGAAAACCCCTATAAGTAAGGAGTATTTAACTTCTTATAAATCAAACATTTGAGTCCAGCAATTATTTTTAGTACAGGACTATAAAAAATTAAGAAGCAAATTAAGAAGCATGTCCTATATTAGTCTGCATTAGTGGCACAGACAAGTGTAAGGGATTATACAAGTATTTTTGCAGATCTGTGATTGCGGATGACATACTGACATGTTTTTTAGCGGATTGCTGATCAGTGTTTGCGGAAAGTATAAACCACTAGGGTCATGTGCATGTAGCCTAAGACAGTAGTCCTGTTTTTCTATGGTTATCTTAACACCATTGCTATAATATGGTTATTACTGGTTTCCTCAGTAAAGCCTTTATTGTTTTTTCGCCTATGGTATCTTAACATGTTCAGTGATACTAAAAGCAGAGCCGCTTTAATCATAGGGCCAACGTTGCACTTGCACAGGGACTATGGTAGCGGGGGCCCCTTTGCACAGCAGGACAATCCTGCATTTGGTGCTCCGCTGTCTAGGGCAATGGGTCCAGGCTTCCCCAACTCCTCTGAATGCCGATAAGTTGATAAGTGGTGAAGTAGGGAGCCATCCACTCCCTGTTTCACTCTCTGGCTGCTGTCTTTGTTCCCGGTGTCCTGGGAGCAGAAGGTGTGATGTATTGATGTCACTTACATCGTGCCTGTTGCTTCTTGAAGACTCCAGGACCAAAGAGAGGAGGGAACAGGGGAACGGGGGAAAGGTGAGTATTAAGATTTTTTTTCTTTTTTCTTCTCTTTGAAGGGAGACCTGAAACTGCGGGGGCAACCTGGGGAGAGATGGGACATGACACTATGGGGTAACCTGGTGGGTGGGGGGACATGACACTGTGGGGGCAACCTGGGGGAGGGGCATGACACTGTGGGGGCAATCTGAGGGGGACATGAAACTGTTGAGGCAACCTGAGGGGGATATGACACTGTGGGGGCAACTTGGAGGGTGAGGGGACATGAATCTGTGGGGGCAGCCTGGAAGGGGACATTATGAGGGGTATTATATTGTATGGGGCCACTAGTTAGGCATTATACTGTGTGAAGGCCACTAAGGGGTATTATACTATGTGGGGGCCACTGAGGGGACATTATAATTTGTGCAGGTCAGGTATTTCTAAGTGGTGGTGATGGGGGGCCCACTTAGTAAACCTTTGCACAGGGCCCACCAATGTGTTAAAACATCCCTGAATTAAAAATATGGTTATTACTGGTTTCCTCGGTAAAGCCTTCAGATGACCAATGGATAAAGAGCTTTGCCATATTCTTTCCATTTTCCATTTATTGTTTACTGAGCAGTACCTAAAGGGATACCAAGTGACCCATCTCCAACCTTTTAGAATAACCGTGTCACTGAATTGGTAGAATTCTCCTTGTTTGATTATGTTCGCCGTACACTTTAGATAGCTGACCACTGATTATTCAGCCAACAGCTATTACTCCTACCTCCCCCATATACTCGCATGCTTGGCAAAATGTGTATGTGTTCTGAATGGGGGAAGGCAACCAAGAATCTGCCATATACCTCTGGCAGTGACTTAAAGAAGTTATCTACAGTACTTTCTCAAATTGATGGGCTATCCCTATTTGCCAACAATATTAGATCTGTTGGGATCTGACACCCGGGACCCCCCGCTGATCTCCAGTTCCGAGGCAGCGTGGTTCTCGCCCCGTTGCTCATTTACTATACAAACTGTAGCGTCAAGTGTGGGAATGCAGCTCTGTCATGTAGAGCCATGTTGCCTTGGTACCAGAGATCTGTGGGAGTTCCAAGTGTCGGATCCCAGCAAATCTAATATTGAAGGCCTATACTAAGGTAGGCCATCAATTTGAGAAAGTGGATAGCCCCTTTAATTGTGCCAAAGGTGTATTGCTGAAGCTTGTGGAAATCCAACAACTTTTTACCCTGACATCTGCTATGGAGGGAAAGTCAGGACAGCAATATGGTCAGCTTGTGTGGTTTTTTTTTGTTTTTTGTTTTTTTAATATCAATCTTGGCAAATTCAGCTTGTCCTGACCCACCAAGGGGGAGTGGGGGTGAAGAAAGACATTCCCAGATGGGCCAGAGTATAAAAGGAGTCTATCACCATAACCCAACATATCACCCTAGCCCTGCAGATAGATAAGTTAGGGTGACCTAACTCAAGCAGTGTTTTCCATTGTGAATCGCTGCCTCCATTACTGCCTCCAGTATTATTGTTTATTTATATAGCACCATTAATTCCATGGTGCTTTACATTTGAGGGTTAACATACGGTACACAAGATATACAAAACAGATAATACTAACAGTGACCAAATGTCACAGTGGGATAGAGGGTCCTGCTCGCAAGGGCTTACAATCTATGAGGGAAGCGGGATAGAGACAGAAGGTGAGGGTAGAGGCTGCTCAGGTGGTGATGTGGTGACAGTAGTGTTATTGGAGGTTGTAGGCCTTCCTGAATAGGTGAGTCTTCAGGGCCTTCTTGAAGCTTGTGACTGTGAGGGAAAGTCTTATGTGTCTTGGTAATGAGTTCCAGAGTATGGGGGATGCACGGGAGAAATCTTGGAGACGGTTGTGTGAAGAGCGGATAAGAGCAGAGCGGAGTACGAGGTCTTTGGAGGATCAGAGGTTGCGTGTGGGCAGGTAGCGGGAGATTAGGTCGGAGATATATGGAGGGGACAGGTTGTGGATGGCTTTGTATGTCAGTGTTAGTAGTTTGAACTCCATTTGCTGGGCAATGGGTAGTGAAGGGATTGGCAGAGGGGAGCGGCCGATGAAGAACGGGGGGAGAGGTGTATTAAGCGAGCAGCACAGTTTAAGGTGGACTGGAGGGGGGCGAGAGTGTTAGATGGGAGGCCATGGAAAAGGGTGTTACAGTAGTCAAGGCAGGAGATTATGAGGGCGTGGACTAGCATCTTTGTCGTTTCAGGGGTGAGGAAGGAGCGGATTCGATGGATGTTCTTGAATTTGAGACGGCAGGAGGTATTGAGGGTTTGAATATGCGACTTGAAGGATAGGTCAGAGTCTAAGGTTATCCCAAGGCAGCGGGCACATGGGACTGGGGTGAGTGCGGTTCCATTAACTTTGATAGATGGGTCAGGTAGGGGGGGCCGTGCGAGGAGGGGTGAAGATTATGAACTCCGTTTTCTGCATGTTGAGTTTGAGAAAGCGGGAGAAGAGAAAGGAGGCTATGACTGCTAGACATTCTGGTACTCTGGTATGTTCTCCCTGTGTTTGTGTGGGTTTCCTCTAGGTACTCCTGTTTCCTCCTACACTCCAAAGACATACTGATAGGGAATGTAGATTATGAGCCCTATATGGGACAGTGACCACAATGTCTGTAAAGCGCTGCGGAATAAGATAGCTCTTTATAAGTAAGCAAAAATAAATAAACAAAAATAAATGGCATATGTGTAATGAATATAGATGTAGACTTTTTATAGATGTTATAGACTTTATTCTCATAAAATCCTTTGTGAATGTGAGACGTCCTAGGGATAAAAGTATATTGCAGTGTATTTCCACAATGGATGGACTGACACATATCTATTAAGCTTCATTTCCAGTATAGCTATTGTGGTACGTATGTGTACGGACAACCTATTGCGATGTAATTACTTAATTAGGGAGTCGGCTGTTGTGACATAGGCTTGAATGTAAAGTTTACAATGACTCATTAACTCTCTTTGTTTTATGCTCTCAGGCAGCATGGTGATGAGATAAGTAGCTGCTCCACTACCAGTTTCCTTGGAGATCGCTGTTAGTGGAACTTCACATTGCACATACAGAAATGAGTCCATAGGGCAGCATTTTTCCTGAAATAGACCATCGTGACATCAGCTTGTGCTCTGAATTATCACCTAATGAACGAGTCCGACAAAGATGACATCTTAGCAACCAAAAAGACCAAAATCAATACTCCCACCATGGTGACTATTTTATTTCTCATGAATCGATCACAACCTGTTGATTGAAAAGTTTAACATTTAGTTCCACTGTACATTTCCTGGCACCTTCTCAGAACCTCATGCTTTATATAAATTATTAAATATTCTATCAAATATACTGTATATTTCAGCATACTGTATTGAAGTGATGATATAAGAATAAATAATCAAATTAAAGGGAATGTGTCACCAAAAATTGCCTATTTGTTAAACCAAATTTATGTGAAATATATTTAGGAATTTTTGATTAATTTATTTTTCATTTTCCATATTTATTTTTTTAAAAGGTACTATATCTATTATTTTCACTCTGGCCACTAAGCCTAATAATAGACTGACACTTGCCAATTCTGTAAGGATTTTTATTGCAGAAGTCACCCCATTTACATCACAGATAATATTACAATAGTAGATAACACCTCTATAGATCACACCACTGACCCATCATTGCATCCACTACTGACAATAGATGATGTCACAGCTCATGAAGAGAACACAGAGTATAATAATAGCAGTTTCGTTTTGGCCATGTTTGGTCCGAATGAAACTACTGGGCGAGTTAGCCTAAGTGCCGCCCTCTCAGACACTCGGCTGCAGTGCCAGAGAGAAATGCCTTGCGTGCCACTCTTGGCATATGTGCTGGGGGTTGCCGAGCACTGCTCTAGACCTTCAAGTCATGGCGGAGTCCAAACTGTATCAGCAACCCAGGGGGGCCCATTCTAATGGAGACAATATCCTCCACCCATTTACAAAACACTGAGGGGCCACTCAAAGAAAGAACAGTCGAGTCCAAGGTGTCTTGATCAGATTAGTTGTCTTCATCCTGTTTATTTTAATTTAGCACAATCTTGTCTCTTCTGCATGTTTTCTGTAGCATTACATGACTTGCATATAACTAACCTTGGAAGTATAAACTTCCAGTAACATTAAAGTGATTAGACTGTAACTGTAGATGAAAGCCTACATGACTGCACACTTCTACTGGCTTTAGTAACCTGTCGTCTGTAATCTGTATTTTACATTGTAAACCCCCCACTTGGCTAGAGTTCTCTTTGAATTGGAAAATTAAAAACAACATCACCAAAAATTCTTTACAAATACTGTAATAATAATGTATCTATCAGTAATAACATAAGCTGCAGATTTCTGGCTTCACATATATAAAAATAGACAAATATCAGGTTGGGACAACTGATATGAGACCTTGCCCAGTAATGTGACTGGTGTCCAATATAATGTATTATTCTACTTTATTTCTAATATTTCAGTGTTACATTTTTATTACTTCTGACCATTTCCCGTGTTCCTGTTTATTCTCTGTATACTGCAGATGTTTATTGTTCTGGGATATTAAAGGGGTTGTCCGAGATCTGAACTTTTAGTACATCCAGCAGGGGAGGGTTATACAAGAAATATGCCCTGATACTTACCTGCATCCTCCTCTCTGTTCCTGTGCTAGGCTGCCATTACTTCCACCAATCTGTTTCTATACAGAGTGTCTTCTGTGGTGATATGACTATGGTGGGATAGTTGTAGTCAGCGGTGGGATAGCTATAGCTGTATACTGCTAGCCCTAGGTTCACACTAGCATTTGGGTCTCCATCATTCGGGTCTGCATGGGGACCTGAAAGACAGAGAACATGTCTGCTTAAAAAGCGATTAGCTGCCAACACCCGCGGACCCCATAGACCATAATGGAGCCTGCTGGGTTTCCGCCAGTGAAACGCCAGAGAGACAAATTGGTGGTAACATGCAATTATAAGGTACATTATGGCAGTACAAGGAGCAGGGCCACCATCTGGGCAGTTCAGGTATTGCTGCAGTCAGGGGCCCAGGCAAATAAGTCCAGCCTTATATTAGATAACATACTGATGAATATAACACCAGGTTATATAAGGGGCAGTGACAGGAGTGTTTATCCTAGTGAATGCAATGCACATCTTCCAGTTCAGAGGGTTTGGCAGCTACAGATTTTTATGCTACTACCGTAGATTGATATTACATGTTAGTGAATAGGATTTCATGTAACCCTATTCACAGCTTCCATGTGTGTCAGAATAGTATATACTGTATGACACTACATCAACACGACACATCTTGTATCATATCTTGTGTCACTTACCGTATATGCCGGCGTATAAGACGACTGGGCGTATAAGACGACCCCCAACTTATGCCCTAAAATATAGAATTTGGTATATACTCACTGTATAAGACTACCCCTCTCCCAAATGAAAAAAAAGTCTGCTTTGATTTCAACATGTTAATTTTAATTCAAATGCATATGACATGCAGGTACTGTATATAGCAGCAAAACTGTCACTTATAAACATAAGGTTGTTTCAAACATGTACGGTAAAGCTAAGCTCTTCATTAATATCACAGCATGGATGCGAGGGGAATCTGGCGTTACTGCACCGCCAGCTTTCCCCTCGCATCCATGCTGTGATATTAATGAAGATCCGACATGCTTCTGTAAGTGCCGCCTGTGACGCCGACCGCTGTGACGGGGCGGCTGCATTAGCATACAGCGCGCCGCCCCGTCAGCGCGTACTAAGCCTCTTCTAATGACTGTGAGAGGCGGATTGCCGCGCATGCGCGGCGGTCCCAGGAAGCGGCTCTCTACGCGCTGACGGGGAAAAAAACACCTCACACAGTGCGGCCCCCGTATATCCGGCGTATAAGACGACCCCCCACTGTAGCCATTATTTTAAGGGGTTAAAAAGTCGTCTTATACGCCAGTATATACGGTATATATCTTTATACAATATCTTTCTGTTCAGGAGCCAGCCAAGCCAAGACGACATGGATTGCCTTCCTGAAGACGAGGAGATGTTCAACGTGCCCACCATGATGGCATCGGCGCTGCTGGCTAGATTCACCGATAATGTCAGTGTCAGGGCCTTTTACCTGTAGTTTTTACTTTCTGTCTATTTCTAACATTGAACATATACAACGATGATCTGCAAATCCTTTTCAACCTATATTCAATTGAATACACTACAAAGACAAGATATTTAATGTTCAAACGGATAAACTTTTTTTTGTTGTTTGCAAATATTCACTCATTTTGAATTTGATGCCTGCAGCACGTTCAAAAAAAGCTGGGCCAGGGGCAACAAAAGACTGGGCCCAGGGCATGTTTACTACTGTGTTACATCACCTTTCCTTTTAACAACACTCAATAAGCGTTTGGGAACTGAGGACATGAATTGTTGAAGCTTTGTAGGTGGAATTCTTTCCCATTCTTGCTTGATGTACAACTTCAGTTGCTCAACAGTCTAGGGTCTCTGTTGTCGTTTTTTTGCAATTTATAATGCACCACACATTTTCAATGGGAGACAAGCCTGGACTGCAGACAGGCCAGTCTAGAATCCACACTCTTTTACTACGAAGCCACTCTGTTGTAACACGTGCAGAATGTGGCTTGGCATTGTCTTGCTGAAATAAGCAGTGACGTCCTTGAAAAAGACATCACTTGGATGGCAGCATATGTTTTTCCAAAACCTGCATGTACCTTTCAGCATTAATGGTGCCTTCACAGATGTGCAAGTTACCCATGCCATGGGCACTAACACACCCCCATACCATCAGAGATTCTGGCTTTTGAACGTTGCGCTGATAACAATCCAGACAGTCCTTTTCCTCTTTGGCCCGAAGGACACGACATCCATGATTTCCAAAAACAATTTGATATGTGGACTGGTCAGACCACAGGACACTTTTCCACTTTGTGTCAGTCAATCTCAGATGAGCTCGGGCCCAGAGAAGCCGGCAGCATTTCTGGGTGTTGTTGATATATGGCTTTCACTCTGCATGGTAGAGTTTTAGCTTGCACTTGTAGATGTAGTGACGAACTGTGTTCACTGACAATGGTTTTCTGAAGTGTTCCTGAGCCCATGTGGTCATATCCATTACAGAATGATATCAGTTTTTAATGCAGTGCCGCCTTAGGGATCGAAGGTCACGGCATTCAATGTTGGTTTTCGGCTTTGCCGCTTACTTACAGAGATTTGTCCAGAATCTCTGAATCTTTTGATGATATTATGGACTGTAAATGATGAAATGCCTAAATTCCTTGTAATTTTACATTGAGAAACGTTGTTCTTAAACTGTTGGACTATTTGTTCACGCAGTTGTTCACAAAGTGGTGAACCTCGCCCCATCCTTGCTTGTGAAGGACTGAGCCTTTCTGGGATGCTCCCTTTATATCCAATCATGACACTCACCTGTTTCCAATTAACCTGTTCACCTCTGGAATGCTCCAAACAGGGTTTTTTTTTGAGCATTCCTCAACTTTGCCAGTCTTTTGCTGCCCCTGTCCCAGCTTTTTTGGAATGTGTTACAGGTATCAAATTCAAAATTAGTGAATATTTTCAAAAAAACAATAAAGTTTGTCCGTTTGAACATTAAATATCTTGTCTTCGTAGCGTTTTCAATTGAATATAGGTTGAAAAGGATTTGCAAATCATCGTATTCTGTTTTTATTTGTCTATGGCCCTCTCCACTGAAGTCTATGGGAGTTATAGAGACAACCAAGCTCTCTTAGACTTCAGACTAGAGAGCCACAGACACACGTTGTCATCTCTATACTTCTTCCTCACTGCTAGGAACCTCCAAATGGCCATCAGGGATGGTGTGTGATGGAGGACCGAGGGCTATGTCCTAAGTCTCCTCCCTATAGTGTGGCCCTGTGCTTCATCACTTATAGTTGATCGGTACTTTTTACATTTGTTTCATAAGCATTATATAATATGATAAGGTTTTGAACTTGTGGCCATATTTGCAACTGAAACTTAGGACAAATAAATATAAGAATTTTTCTTGCAGCCTCCTCTGTTCATCATGGAACACATCATGAGGAGCGCCGAGGACTATGTAAGTGATACTAGCGGACACTACACTAGAGCAGTGTGACCACATTATCATCACACAAAGAGTCTTAGAAGAAGTAGATACATTTACATATCATTTATGCTATATGTATATGACCCAATGACAGGACCCAAATACCTACCACAAAATATTATTTTATCTCTGATACATCACCTTCTGTAAATAGATACAATCCTATATGACACATGATGTGGTCTCTTTCCAGTTCTTCAGGAATCTACAAGAGGAGGAGGAAGAATTTACCGTAGAGAAGGTGAGAACCTCTTTACATGTATGTACAGGTATGAAGTCTTGTTATGTTACATGTGATGTTTTTTTTCCCCAAATACTAAGACTTCTGTCATATGGGCAGTCACACTGTGAGTAGCAAGGGACAGATGTGAACAAACTCTTACCTGTTATACAGATGACCAGAGATCCCTACGAACACTAAATTTCCATATTTTTCTAGAGATTTATCTAGAACTGCAGTAGATAAAAGTGACTCTAATAATACTGTATATTATTAATATATTCTTATGACAGGCAAAACTCATCGGACTCGGGATCACCGAGAGCAACGTAAGTGATATCAGCAAATCGTCATAACATAGGACATAATATTATATCATATTCAGATTTGTCACATACATGTCTATATCTGTTATTCCAGAAAATCCACTTCACTGCCCCCTCCCAAAATAAGAGAAGACAATACAATTGTGTTAGTTATTTTGCTGTACTGTAGCGCTCTACAGAGATTGTCATCATACACATACTCGCTGCCGACAATGGTCTCACAATATAATGTCCCTATCTCAGACACATAAACAATAGGGTCGATTTTATAGGAATATCAGTATATTATGTTGTGTAGAGTTAACCAGAGGTATCTCATGTAAAGACAAGGGAAACAGACAAATTCTATGTGCATGTTGTATTTGGTTGGATTCATATCCAGGTCTCCTTAGATTTAATATATTATATCTCTTTACTTCTCCTAGGATGAAGATAAAGACTCTGAGGACGGGGTAAGAGCCTATAGACTATAAAACAAACGTGAAGCACAACCCATAGTCTATAATTCTGCAGATTCTTCTTATTCTGTGATTACACATGTTACTGACTGAACACATACAAATCCTGGTACATAACATGTCATTCCTTTACTCCAGCACATGAGCTCAGGATTTAGCACCAGAGAACCTCTATAGAGCAAGATCTTCTCACCATTTCTTATAGATCCACTAGATTACTACACATGATAATAATATTACATGGCACAGAAAACTTACCAATACTTGATCTATTGGAGCGGATCTACATGAAACTGGATGATGGCGAGAAGATCCCAGAGGAGGACGATGTAAGTGATGTCACCACATAGCCATATTACATCCTGAAAATCCATATTTTCACATTACTCTGAAATAAAAGGATTTATATTCATTTTTTACTTCATTTCTTTCATAGGAACCTGAGATGGAGACATCTGAAGAGTCCTTAGAGACAGAAGAAGAGGCCGAAGATCAGACAGAAGAGACTGATGAAGAGACATCAGAAGAAGAGGAGGAGGAACCATCTTGCTACACCTACATTCCAGCAAGGAGGACTATTAGCAACATCAGAGCCAGGATCGCCTCCATGATTGATAGAGCATTTAGATAAGTATTGGTAAGTATAGTTTAGGAATAGTCATAACAAAATGCAAAACAATGTAGACAATAAATAAGATAAAATGATAGCATTAAAATATATAATATAAACTAGATAATATAAGAATAATAAGTATAATGCTATAATAAAATAGTAGGAAAAAAAAATCTGAAAATATAGGTAGAAACATAAGTATAAAATTAAATAATATATATAAAGTGTAAGTTGCATAAGATAATATAGTATAGAATGTTAGAATATAGTATAGTATAGAATGCTAGAAGCAATATACTATATAAAATAATCTATAAAAGAGAGGAATAAATTAGTATAGCTATAGTCATGAAAAATAGCATAAGCATTAAATAATAAAAAAAGATAAAAAAAAAAATAAGTATAAGATAAATATACAGTGCCTTGTGAAAGTATTCGGCCCCCTTGAACTTTTCAACCTTTTGCCACATTTCAGGCTTCAAACATAAGGATATAAAATTTTAATTTTTTGGGGAAGAATCAACAACAAGTGGGACACAATTGTGAAGTGGAACGAAATTTATTGGTTATTTTAAACTTTTGTAAAAAATAAAAAACTGAAAAGTGGGGTGTGCAATATTATTCGATCCCTTTACTTTCAGTGCAGCAAACTCACTCCAGAAGTTCAGTGAGGATCTCTGAATGATCCAATATTGTCCTAAATGACTGATGATGATAAATATAATCCACCTGTGTGTAATCAAGTCTCCGTATAAATGCACCTGCTCTGTGATAGTCTCAGGGTTCTGTTTAAAGCGCAGAGAGCATCATGAAGACCAAGGAACACACCCGGCAGGTCCGTGATACTGTTGTGGAGAAGTTTAAAGCTGAATTTGGATACAAAAAGATTTCCCAAACTTTAAACATCCCAAGGAGCACTGTGCAAGCGATCATATTGAAATGGAAGGAGTATTAGACCACTGGAAATCTACCAAGACCCGGCCGTCCCTCTAAACTTTCATCTCAAACAAGGAGAAGACTGATCAGAGATGCAGCCAAGAGGCCCATGATCACTCTGGATGAACTGCAGAGATCTACAGCTGACGTGGGAGAGTCTGTCCATAGGACAACAATCAGTCGTACACTGCACAAATCTGGCCTTTATGGAAGAGTGGCAAGAAGAAAGCCATTTCTCAAAGATATCCATAAAAAGTCTCATTTAAAGTTTGCCACAAGCCACCTGGGAGACACACCAAATATGTGGAAGAAGGTGCTCTGGTCAGATGAAACCAAAATCGAACTTTTTGGCCACAATGCAAAATGATATGTTTGGCGTAAAAGCAACACAGCTCATCACCCTGAACACACCATCCCCACTGTCAAACATGGTGGTGGCAGCATCATGGTTTGGGCCTGCTTACCTTCAGCAGGGACAGGGAAGATGGTTAAAATTGATGGGAAGATGGATGGAGCCAAATACAGGACCATTCTGGAAGAAAATCTGTTGGAGTCTGCAAAAAACCTGAGACTGGGATGGAGATTTATCTTCCAACAAAATCTACAATGGAATGGTTCACAAATAAACGTATCCAGGTGTTAGAATGGCCAAGTCAAAGTCCAGACCTGAATCCAATCGAGAATCTGTGGAAAGAGCTGAAAACTGCTATTCACAAACGCTCTCCATCCAACTTCACTGAGCTCCAGCTGTTTTCCAAGGAAGAATGGGCAAGAATTTCAGTCTGACGATGTGCAAAACTGATAGAGACATACCCCAAGCGAGGGGGGGGGGGGGGGGGGGGGGGGGGGGGGGGGGGGGGGAAAAGAGAAGGGGGGGGGGGGGGGGGGGAGAGAAAAAAAAAAAAAAAAAAAAAAAAAGGGGGGGGGGGGGGGGGGGGGGGGGGGGACAGGAAACCGCAGGCGGAAAAGGGAATTTTCTGTCTTACCCAAGTGCTTCAGTCATACCAGCCCAGGCCAGTCGCCTCTGTAATGTCCAAAATGATCCCACTGCAGCTTCTGTGGCTTGAAATGGAATGGGGAATATAAAGGAAGCACTTATACTTCTCCCTTTAGCAGCAAAAACTCAGCTTTTCCCAAATGTGTGACTTCAGGCTAAGGGCGCCGCATTGCTGGAACGTAAAAGCAGTTTTTTGACTTTCTTTCACATGTGTACTATTTACCTTTCATTTCATCTTAAGAACTTTTCTTGGAAAGGAGAGAGATAGGGATTGAACCCATGACATAGTGCATACAAAGCTGTCACCCTACAAGCTGCGCCACAGGCTCTTTTAGATTCTAAAGATATATTTTTTCCTTAAATCTTCTTTTCACATGTCTATCCCCACATTACTTATTGGGAGCATCTTTCTCATTTTTCAGGATCTTTTCCTCCTCTTCAACTGACTTTCACTCTAAAATCTCTGCTGAAGGTCATGTTGCTGCTCAGACTACAATTCTATGGAGGGCAGAAGTGAGAAGGGAACTAGTGAGAGAGGAGAGACAGGTACAAGAGACTGCAAGCAGCTAAATAGGAATATTTCTGTCTCATCCAAGTGCTTCAGTCATATCAGTCCAGGTCAGTACGTCTCTGTAATGTCCAAAATGATCCCACTGCAGTTTCTGTGGCTTGAAATGGAATGGGGAATATAAAGGAAGCACTTATACTTCTCCCTTTAGCAGCAAAAACTCAGCTTTTCCCAAATGTGTGACTTCAGGCTAAGGGCACGCATTGCTGGAACGTAAAAGTAGTTTTTTGACTTTCTTTCACATGTGTACTATTTAACTTTCATTTCATCTTAAGAACTTTTCTGGAAAGGAGAGAGATAGGGATTGAACCCATGACATAGTGCATACAAAGCTGTCACCCTACAAGCTGCGCCACAGGCTCTTTTAGATTCTAAAGATATATTTTTTCCTTAAATCTTCTTTTCACATGTCTATCCCCACATTACTTATTGGGAGCATCTTTCTCATTTTTCAGGATCTTTTCCTCCTCTTCAACTGACTTTCACTCTAAAATCTCTGCTGAAGGTCATGTTGCTGCTCAGACTACAAGTCTATGGAGGGCAGAAGTGAGAAGGGAACTAGTGAGAGAGGAGAGACAGGTACAAGAGACTGCAAGCAGCTAAATAGGAATATTTCTGTCTCATCCAAGTGCTTCAGTCATATCAGTCCAGGTCAGTACGTCTCTGTAATGTCCAAAATGATCCCACTGCAGCTTCTGTGGCTTGAAATGGAATGGGGAATATAAAGGAAGCACTTATACTTCTCCCTTTAGCAGCAAAAACTCAGCTTTTCCCAAATGTGTGACTTCAGGCTAAGGGCACGCATTGCTGGAACGTAAAAGGAGTTTTTTGACTTTCTTTCACATGTGTACTATTTAACTTTCATTTCATCTTAAGAACTTTTCTGGAAAGGATAGAGATAGGGATTGAACCCATGACATAGTGCATACAAAGCTGTCACCCTACAAGCTGCACCACAGGCTCTTTTAGATTCTAAAGATATATTTTTTCCTTAAATCTTCTTTTCACATGTCTATCCCCACATTACTTATTGGGAGCATCTTTCTCATTTTTCAGGATCTTTTCCTCCTCTTCAACTGACTTTCACTCTAAAATCTCTGCTGAAGGTCATGTTGCTGCTCAGACTACAATTCTATGGAGGGCAGAAGTGAGAAGGGAACTAGTGAGAGAGGAGAGACAGGTACAAGAGACTGCAAGCAGCTAAATAGGAATATTTCTGTCTCATCCAAGTGCTTCAGTCATATCAGTCCAGGTCAGTACGTCTCTGTAATGTCCAAAATGATCCCACTGCAGTTTCTGTGGCTTGAAATGGAATGGGGAATATAAAGGAAGCACTTATACTTCTCCCTTTAGCAGCAAAAACTCAGCTTTTCCCAAATGTGTGACTTCAGGCTAAGGGCACGCATTGCTGGAACGTAAAAGTAGTTTTTTAACTTTCTTTCACATGTGTACTATTTAACTTTCATTTCATCTTAAGAACTTTTCTGGAAAGGAGAGAGATAGGGATTGAACCCATGACATAGTGCATACAAAGCTGTCACCCTACAAGCTGCGCCACAGGCTCTTTTAGATTCTAAAGATATATTTTTTCCTTAAATCTTCTTTTCACATGTCTATCCCCACATTACTTATTGGGAGCATCTTTCTCATTTTTCAGGATCTTTTCCTCCTCTTCAACTGACTTTCACTCTAAAATCTCTGCTGAAGGTCATGTTGCTGCTCAGACTACAAGTCTATGGAGGGCAGAAGTGAGAAGGGAACTAGTGAGAGAGGAGAGACAGGTACAAGAGACTGCAAGCAGCTAAATAGGAATATTTCTGTCTCATCCAAGTGCTTCAGTCATATCAGTCCAGGTCAGTACGTCTCTGTAATGTCCAAAATGATCCCACTGCAGCTTCTGTGGCTTGAAATGGAATGGGGAATATAAAGGAAGCACTTATACTTCTCCCTTTAGCAGCAAAAACTCAGCTTTTCCCAAATGTGTGACTTCAGGCTAAGGGCACGCATTGCTGGAACGTAAAAGTAGTTTTTTGACTTTCTTTCACATGTGTACTATTTAACTTTCATTTCATCTTAAGAACTTTTCTGGAAAGGATAGAGATAGGGATTGAACCCATGACATAGTGCATACAAAGCTGTCACCCTACAAGCTGCACCACAGGCTCTTTTAGATTCTAAAGATATATTTTTTCCTTAAATCTTCTTTTCACATGACTATCCCCACATTACTTATTGGGAGCATATTTCTCATTTTTCAGGATCTTTTCCTCCTCTTCAACTGACTTTCACTCTAAAATCTCTGCTGAAGGTCATGTTGCTGCTCAGACTACAAGTCTGTGAAGGGCAGAAGTGAGAAGGGAACTAGTGAGAGAGGAGAGACAGGTACAAGAGACTGCAAGCAGCTAAATAGGAATATTTCTGTCTCATCCAAGTGCTTCAGTCATATCAGTCCAGGTCAGTACGTCTCTGTAATGTCCAAAATGATCCCACTGCAGCTTCTGTGGCTTGAAATGGAATGGGGAATATAAAGGAAGCACTTATACTTCTCCCTTTAGCAGCAAAAACTCAGCTTTTCCCAAATGTGTGACTTCAGGCTAAGGGCACGCATTGCTGGAACGTAAAAGTAGTTTTTGACTTTCTTTCACATGTGTACTATTTAACTTTCATTTCATCTTAAGAACTTTTCTGGAAAGGAGAGAGATAGGGATTGAACCCATGACATAGTGCATACAAAGCTGTCACCCTACAAGCTGCGCCACAGGCTCTTTTAGATTCTAAAGATATATTTTTTCCTTAAATCTTCTTTTCACATGTCTATCCCCACATTACTTATTGGGAGCATCTTTCTCATTTTTCAGGATCTTTTCCTCCTCTTCAACTGACTTTCACTCTAAAATCTCTGCTGAAGGTCATGTTGCTGCTCAGACTACAAGTCTATGGAGGGCAGAAGTGAGAAGGGAACTAGTGAGAGAGGAGAGACAGGTACAAGAGACTGCAAGCAGCTAAATAGGAATATTTCTGTCTCATCCAAGTGCTTCAGTCATATCAGTCCAGGTCAGTACGTCTCTGTAATGTCCAAAATGATCCCACTGCAGCTTCTGTGGCTTGAAATGGAATGGGGAATATAAAGGAAGCACTTATACTTCTCCCTTTAGCAGCAAAAACTCAGCTTTTCCCAAATGTGTGACTTCAGGCTAAGGGCACGCATTGCTGGAACGTAAAAGTAGTTTTTGACTTTCTTTCACATGTGTACTATTTAACTTTCATTTCATCTTAAGAACTTTTCTGGAAAGGATAGAGATAGGGATTGAACCCATGACATAATGCATACAAAGCTGTCACCCTACAAGCTGCGCCACAGGCTCTTTTAGATTCTAAAGATATATTTTTTCCTTAAATCTTCTTTTCACATGACTATCCCCACATTACTTATTGGGAGCATATTTCTCATTTTTCAGGATCTTTTCCTCCTCTTCAACTGACTTTCACTCTAAAATCTCTGCTGAAGGTCATGTTGCTGCTCAGACTACAAGTCTGTGAAGGGCAGAAGTGAGAAGGGAACTAGTGAGAGAGGAGAGACAGGTACAAGAGACTGCAAGCAGCTAAATAGGAATATTTCTGTCTCATCCAAGTGCTTCAGTCATATCAGTCCAGGTCAGTACGTCTCTGTAATGTCCAAAATGATCCCACTGCAGCTTCTGTGGCTTGAAATGGAATGGGGAATATAAAGGAAGCACTTATACTTCTCCCTTTAGCAGCAAAAACTCAGCTTTTCCCAAATGTGTGACTTCAGGCTAAGGGCACGCATTGCTGGAACGTAAAAGGAGTTTTTGACTTTCTTTCACATGTGTACTATTTAACTTTCATTTCATCTTAAGAACTTTTCTGGAAAGGATAGAGATAGGGATTGAACCCATGACATAGTGCATACAAAGCTGTCACCCTACAAGCTGCGCCACAGGCTCTTTTAGATTCTAAAGATATATTTTTTCCTTAAATCTTCTTTTCACATGTCTATCCCCACATTACTTATTGGGAGCATCTTTCTCATTTTTCAGGATCTTTTCCTCCTCTTCAACTGACTTTCACTCTAAAATCTCTGCTGAAGGTCATGTTGCTGCTCAGACTACAAGTCTGTGAAGGGCAGAAGTGAGAAGGGAACTAGTGAGAGAGGAGAGACAGGTACAAGAGACTGCAAGCAGCTAAATAGGAATATTTCTGTCTCATCCAAGTGCTTCAGTCATATCAGTCCAGGTCAGTACGTCTCTGTAATGTCCAAAATGATCCCACTGCAGCTTCTGTGGCTTGAAATGGAATGGGGAATATAAAGGAAGCACTTATACTTCTCCCTTTAGCAGCAAAAACTCAGCTTTTCCCAAATGTGTGACTTCAGGCTAAGGGCACGCATTGCTGGAACGTAAAAGTAGTTTTTTGACTTTCTTTCACATGTGTACTATTTAACTTTCATTTCATCTTAAGAACTTTTCTGGAAAGGATAGAGATAGGGATTGAACCCATGACATAGTGCATACAAAGCTGTCACCCTACAAGCTGCGCCACAGGCTCTTTTAGATTCTAAAGATATATTTTTTCCTTAAATCTTCTTTTCACATGACTATCCCCACATTACTTATTGGGAGCATCTTTCTCATTTTTCAGGATCTTTTCCTCCTCTTCAACTGACTTTCACTCTAAAATCTCTGCTGAAGGTCATGTTGCTGCTCAGACTACAAGTCTATGGAGGGCAGAAGTGAGAAGGGAACTAGTGAGAGAGGAGAGACAGGTACAAGAGACTGCAAGCAGCTAAATAGGAATATTTCTGTCTCATCCAAGTGCTTCAGTCATATCAGTCCAGGTCAGTACGTCTCTGTAATGTCCAAAATGATCCCACTGCAGCTTCTGTGGCTTGAAATGGAATGGGGAATATAAAGGAAGCACTTATACTTCTCCCTTTAGCAGCAAAAACTCAGCTTTTCCCAAATGTGTGACTTCAGGCTAAGGGCACGCATTGCTGGAACGTAAAAGTAGTTTTTTAACTTTCTTTCACATGTGTACTATTTAACTTTCATTTCATCTTAAGAACTTTTCTGGAAAGGATAGAGATAGGGATTGAACCCATGACATAGTGCATACAAAGCTGTCACCCTACAAGCTGCGCCACAGGCTCTTTTAGATTCTAAAGATATATTTTTTCCTTAAATCTTCTTTTCACATGTCTATCCCCACATTACTTATTGGGAGCATCTTTCTCATTTTTCAGGATCTTTTCCTCCTCTTCAACTGACTTTCACTCTAAAATCTCTGCTGAAGGTCATGTTGCTGCTCAGACTACAAGTCTGTGGAGGGCAGAAGTGAGAAGGGAACTAGTGAGAGAGGAGAGACAGGTACAAGAGACTGCAAGCAGCTAAATAGGAATATTTCTGTCTCATCCAAGTGCTTCAGTCATATCAGTCCAGGTCAGTACGTCTCTGTAATGTCCAAAATGATCCCACTGCAGCTTCTGTGGCTTGAAATGGAATGGGGAATATAAAGGAAGCACTTATACTTCTCCCTTTAGCAGCAAAAACTCAGCTTTTCCCAAATGTGTGACTTCAGGCTAAGGGCACGCATTGCTGGAACGTAAAAGTAGTTTTTTGACTTTCTTTCACATGTGTACTATTTAACTTTCATTTCATCTTAAGAACTTTTCTGGAAAGGAGAGAGATAGGGATTGAACCCATGACATAATGCATACAAAGCTGTCACCCTACAAGCTGCGCCACAGGCTCTTTTAGATTCTAAAGATATATTTTTTCCTTAAATCTTCTTTTCACATGTCTATCCCCACATTACTTATTGGGAGCATCTTTCTCATTTTTCAGGATCTTTTCCTCCTCTTCAACTGACTTTCACTCTAAAATCTCTGCTGAAGGTCATGTTGCTGCTCAGACTACAAGTCTATGGAGGGCAGAAGTGAGAAGGGAACTAGTGAGAGAGGAGAGACAGGTACAAGAGACTGCAAGCAGCTAAATAGGAATATTTCTGTCTCATCCAAGTGCTTCAGTCATATCAGTCCAGGTCAGTACGTCTCTGTAATGTCCAAAATGATCCCACTGCAGCTTCTGTGGCTTGAAATGGAATGGGGAATATAAAGGAAGCACTTATACTTCTCCCTTTAGCAGCAAAAACTCAGCTTTTCCCAAATGTGTGACTTCAGGCTAAGGGCACGCATTGCTGGAACGTAAAAGTAGTTTTTTGACTTTCTTTCACATGTGTACTATTTAACTTTCATTTCATCTTAAGAACTTTTCTGGAAAGGATAGAGATAGGGATTGAACCCATGACATAGTGCATACAAAGCTGTCACCCTACAAGCTGCGCCACAGGCTCTTTTAGATTCTAAAGATATATTTTTTCCTTAAATCTTCTTTTCACATGACTATCCCCACATTACTTATTGGGAGCATATTTCTCATTTTTCAGGATCTTTTCCTCCTCTTCAACTGACTTTCACTCTAAAATCTCTGCTGAAGGTCATGTTGCTGCTCAGACTACAAGTCTATGGAGGGCAGAAGTGAGAAGGGAACTAGTGAGAGAGGAGAGACAGGTACAAGAGACTGCAAGCAGCTAAATAGGAATATTTCTGTCTCATCCAAGTGCTTCAGTCATATCAGTCCAGGTCAGTACGTCTCTGTAATGTCCAAAATGATCCCACTGCAGCTTCTGTGGCTTGAAATGGAATGGGGAATATAAAGGAAGCACTTATACTTCTCCCTTTAGCAGCAAAAACTCAGCTTTTCCCAAATGTGTGACTTCAGGCTAAGGGCACGCATTGCTGGAACGTAAAAGTAGTTTTTTGACTTTCTTTCACATGTGTACTATTTAACTTTCATTTCATCTTAAGAACTTTTCTGGAAAGGAGAGAGATAGGGATTGAACCCATGACATAGTGCATACAAAGCTGTCACCCTACAAGCTGCGCCACAGGCTCTTTTAGATTCTAAAGATATATTTTTTCCTTAAATCTTCTTTTCACATGTCTATCCCCACATTACTTATTGGGAGCATCTTTCTCATTTTTCAGGATCTTTTCCTCCTCTTCAACTGACTTTCACTCTAAAATCTCTGCTGAAGGTCATGTTGCTGCTCAGACTACAAGTCTATGGAGGGCAGAAGTGAGAAGGGAACTAGTGAGAGAGGAGAGACAGGTACAAGAGACTGCAAGCAGCTAAATAGGAATATTTCTGTCTCATCCAAGTGCTTCAGTCATATCAGTCCAGGTCAGTACGTCTCTGTAATGTCCAAAATGATCCCACTGCAGCTTCTGTGGCTTGAAATGGAATGGGGAATATAAAGGAAGCACTTATACTTCTCCCTTTAGCAGCAAAAACTCAGCTTTTCCCAAATGTGTGACTTCAGGCTAAGGGCACGCATTGCTGGAACGTAAAAGTAGTTTTTTGACTTTCTTTCACATGTGTACTATTTAACTTTCATTTCATCTTAAGAACTTTTCTGGAAAGGATAGAGATAGGGATTGAACCCATGACATAATGCATACAAAGCTGTCACCCTACAAGCTGCACCACAGGCTCTTTTAGATTCTAAAGATATATTTTTTCCTTAAATCTTCTTTTCACATGACTATCCCCACATTACTTATTGGGAGCATCTTTCTCATTTTTCAGGATCTTTTCCTCCTCTTCAACTGACTTTCACTCTAAAATCTCTGCTGAAGGTCATGTTGCTGCTCAGACTACAAGTCTATGGAGGGCAGAAGTGAGAAGGGAACTAGTGAGAGAGGAGAGACAGGTACAAGAGACTGCAAGCAGCTAAATAGGAATATTTCTGTCTCATCCAAGTGCTTCAGTCATATCAGTCCAGGTCAGTACGTCTCTGTAATGTCCAAAATGATCCCACTGCAGCTTCTGTGGCTTGAAATGGAATGGGGAATATAAAGGAAGCACTTATACTTCTCCCTTTAGCAGCAAAAACTCAGCTTTTCCCAAATGTGTGACTTCAGGCTAAGGGCACGCATTGCTGGAACGTAAAAGTAGTTTTTTGACTTTCTTTCACATGTGTACTATTTAACTTTCATTTCATCTTAAGAACTTTTCTGGAAAGGATAGAGATAGGGATTGAACCCATGACATAGTGCATACAAAGCTGTCACCCTACAAGCTGCACCACAGGCTCTTTTAGATTCTAAAGATATATTTTTTCCTTAAATCTTCTTTTCACATGTCTATCCCCACATTACTTATTGGGAGCATCTTTCTCATTTTTCAGGATCTTTTCCTCCTCTTCAACTGACTTTCACTCTAAAATCTCTGCTGAAGGTCATGTTGCTGCTCAGACTACAAGTCTATGGAGGGCAGAAGTGAGAAGGGAACTAGTGAGAGAGGAGAGACAGGTACAAGAGACTGCAAGCAGCTAAATAGGAATATTTCTGTCTCATCCAAGTGCTTCAGTCATATCAGTCCAGGTCAGTACGTCTCTGTAATGTCCAAAATGATCCCACTGCAGCTTCTGTGGCTTGAAATGGAATGGGGAATATAAAGGAAGCACTTATACTTCTCCCTTTAGCAGCAAAAACTCAGCTTTTCCCAAATGTGTGACTTCAGGCTAAGGGCACGCATTGCTGGAACGTAAAAGTAGTTTTTTGACTTTCTTTCACATGTGTACTATTTAACTTTCATTTCATCTTAAGAACTTTTCTGGAAAGGAGAGAGATAGGGATTGAACCCATGACATAGTGCATACAAAGCTGTCACCCTACAAGCTGCGCCACAGGCTCTTTTAGATTCTAAAGATATATTTTTTCCTTAAATCTTCTTTTCACATGTCTATCCCCACATTACTTATTGGGAGCATCTTTCTCATTTTTCAGGATCTTTTCCTCCTCTTCAACTGACTTTCACTCTAAAATCTCTGCTGAAGGTCATGTTGCTGCTCAGACTACAAGTCTATGGAGGGCAGAAGTGAGAAGGGAACTAGTGAGAGAGGAGAGACAGGTACAAGAGACTGCAAGCAGCTAAATAGGAATATTTCTGTCTCATCCAAGTGCTTCAGTCATATCAGTCCAGGTCAGTACGTCTCTGTAATGTCCAAAATGATCCCACTGCAGCTTCTGTGGCTTGAAATGGAATGGGGAATATAAAGGAAGCACTTATACTTCTCCCTTTAGCAGCAAAAACTCAGCTTTTCCCAAATGTGTGACTTCAGGCTAAGGGCACGCATTGCTGGAACGTAAAAGTAGTTTTTTTGACTTTCTTTCACATGTGTACTATTTAACTTTCATTTCATCTTAAGAACTTTTCTGGAAAGGAGAGAGATAGGGATTGAACCCATGACATAGTGCATACAAAGCTGTCACCCTACAAGCTGCGCCACAGGCTCTTTTAGATTCTAAAGATATATTTTTTCCTTAAATCTTCTTTTCACATGTCTATCCCCACATTACTTATTGGGAGCATCTTTCTCATTTTTCAGGATCTTTTCCTCCTCTTCAACTGACTTTCACTCTAAAATCTCTGCTGAAGGTCATGTTGCTGCTCAGACTACAAGTCTGTGGAGGGCAGAAGTGAGAAGGGAACTAGTGAGAGAGGAGAGACAGGTACAAGAGACTGCAAGCAGCTAAATAGGAATATTTCTGTCTCATCCAAGTGCTTCAGTCATATCAGTCCAGGTCAGTACGTCTCTGTAATGTCCAAAATGATCCCACTGCAGCTTCTGTGGCTTGAAATGGAATGGGGAATATAAAGGAAGCACTTATACTTCTCCCTTTAGCAGCAAAAACTCAGCTTTTCCCAAATGTGTGACTTCAGGCTAAGGGCACGCATTGCTGGAACGTAAAAGTAGTTTTTTGACTTTCTTTCACATGTGTACTATTTAACTTTCATTTCATCTTAAGAACTTTTCTGGAAAGGAGAGAGATAGGGATTGAACCCATGACATAGTGCATACAAAGCTGTCACCCTACAAGCTGCGCCACAGGCTCTTTTAGATTCTAAAGATATATTTTTTCCTTAAATCTTCTTTTCACATGTCTATCCCCACATTACTTATTGGGAGCATCTTTCTCATTTTTCAGGATCTTTTCCTCCTCTTCAACTGACTTTCACTCTAAAATCTCTGCTGAAGGTCATGTTGCTGCTCAGACTACAAGTCTATGGAGGGCAGAAGTGAGAAGGGAACTAGTGAGAGAGGAGAGACAGGTACAAGAGACTGCAAGCAGCTAAATAGGAATATTTCTGTCTCATCCAAGTGCTTCAGTCATATCAGTCCAGGTCAGTACGTCTCTGTAATGTCCAAAATGATCCCACTGCAGCTTCTGTGGCTTGAAATGGAATGGGGAATATAAAGGAAGCACTTATACTTCTCCCTTTAGCAGCAAAAACTCAGCTTTTCCCAAATGTGTGACTTCAGGCTAAGGGCACGCATTGCTGGAACGTAAAAGTAGTTTTTTGACTTTCTTTCACATGTGTACTATTTAACTTTCATTTCATCTTAAGAACTTTTCTGGAAAGGATAGAGATAGGGATTGAACCCATGACATAGTGCATACAAAGCTGTCACCCTACAAGCTGCACCACAGGCTCTTTTAGATTCTAAAGATATATTTTTTCCTTAAATCTTCTTTTCACATGTCTATCCCCACATTACTTATTGGGAGCATCTTTCTCATTTTTCAGGATCTTTTCCTCCTCTTCAACTGACTTTCACTCTAAAATCTCTGCTGAAGGTCATGTTGCTGCTCAGACTACAAGTCTATGGAGGGCAGAAGTGAGAAGGGAACTAGTGAGAGAGGAGAGACAGGTACAAGAGACTGCAAGCAGCTAAATAGGAATATTTCTGTCTCATCCAAGTGCTTCAGTCATATCAGTCCAGGTCAGTACGTCTCTGTAATGTCCAAAATGATCCCACTGCAGCTTCTGTGGCTTGAAATGGAATGGGGAATATAAAGGAAGCACTTATACTTCTCCCTTTAGCAGCAAAAACTCAGCTTTTCCCAAATGTGTGACTTCAGGCTAAGGGCACGCATTGCTGGAACGTAAAAGTAGTTTTTTGACTTTCTTTCACATGTGTACTATTTAACTTTCATTTCATCTTAAGAACTTTTCTGGAAAGGAGAGAGATAGGGATTGAACCCATGACATAGTGCATACAAAGCTGTCACCCTACAAGCTGCGCCACAGGCTCTTTTAGATTCTAAAGATATATTTTTTCCTTAAATCTTCTTTTCACATGTCTATCCCCACATTACTTATTGGGAGCATCTTTCTCATTTTTCAGGATCTTTTCCTCCTCTTCAACTGACTTTCACTCTAAAATCTCTGCTGAAGGTCATGTTGCTGCTCAGACTACAAGTCTATGGAGGGCAGAAGTGAGAAGGGAACTAGTGAGAGAGGAGAGACAGGTACAAGAGACTGCAAGCAGCTAAATAGGAATATTTCTGTCTCATCCAAGTGCTTCAGTCATATCAGTCCAGGTCAGTACGTCTCTGTAATGTCCAAAATGATCCCACTGCAGCTTCTGTGGCTTGAAATGGAATGGGGAATATAAAGGAAGCACTTATACTTCTCCCTTTAGCAGCAAAAACTCAGCTTTTCCCAAATGTGTGACTTCAGGCTAAGGGCACGCATTGCTGGAACGTAAAAGTAGTTTTTTGACTTTCTTTCACATGTGTACTATTTAACTTTCATTTCATCTTAAGAACTTTTCTGGAAAGGATAGAGATAGGGATTGAACCCATGACATAGTGCATACAAAGCTGTCACCCTACAAGCTGCGCCACAGGCTCTTTTAGATTCTAAAGATATATTTTTTTCCCTTAAATCTTCTTTTCACATGTCTATCCCCACATTACTTATTGGGAGCATCTTTCTCATTTTTCAGGATCTTTTCCTCCTCTTCAACTGACTTTCACTCTAAAATCTCTGCTGAAGGTCATGTTGCTGCTCAGACTACAAGTCTATGGAGGGCAGAAGTGAGAAGGGAACTAGTGAGAGAGGAGAGACAGGTACAAGAGACTGCAAGCAGCTAAATAGGAATATTTCTGTCTCATCCAAGTGCTTCAGTCATATCAGTCCAGGTCAGTACGTCTCTGTAATGTCCAAAATGATCCCACTGCAGCTTCTGTGGCTTGAAATGGAATGGGGAATATAAAGGAAGCACTTATACTTCTCCCTTTAGCAGCAAAAACTCAGCTTTTCCCAAATGTGTGACTTCAGGCTAAGGGCACGCATTGCTGGAACGTAAAAGTAGTTTTTTGACTTTCTTTCACATGTGTACTATTTAACTTTCATTTCATCTTAAGAACTTTTCTGGAAAGGAGAGAGATAGGGATTGAACCCATGACATAGTGCATACAAAGCTGTCACCCTACAAGCTGCGCCACAGGCTCTTTTAGATTCTAAAGATATATTTTTTCCTTAAATCTTCTTTTCACATGTCTATCCCCACATTACTTATTGGGAGCATCTTTCTCATTTTTCAGGATCTTTTCCTCCTCTTCAACTGACTTTCACTCTAAAATCTCTGCTGAAGGTCATGTTGCTGCTCAGACTACAAGTCTATGGAGGGCAGAAGTGAGAAGGGAACTAGTGAGAGAGGAGAGACAGGTACAAGAGACTGCAAGCAGCTAAATAGGAATATTTCTGTCTCATCCAAGTGCTTCAGTCATATCAGTCCAGGTCAGTACGTCTCTGTAATGTCCAAAATGATCCCACTGCAGCTTCTGTGGCTTGAAATGGAATGGGGAATATAAAGGAAGCACTTATACTTCTCCCTTTAGCAGCAAAAACTCAGCTTTTCCCAAATGTGTGACTTCAGGCTAAGGGCACGCATTGCTGGAACGTAAAAGTAGTTTTTTGACTTTCTTTCACATGTGTACTATTTAACTTTCATTTCATCTTAAGAACTTTTCTGGAAAGGATAGAGATAGGGATTGAACCCATGACATAGTGCATACAAAGCTGTCACCCTACAAGCTGCGCCACAGGCTCTTTTAGATTCTAAAGATATATTTTTTCCTTAAATCTTCTTTTCACATGTCTATCCCCACATTACTTATTGGGAGCATCTTTCTCATTTTTCAGGATCTTTTCCTCCTCTTCAACTGACTTTCACTCTAAAATCTCTGCTGAAGGTCATGTTGCTGCTCAGACTACAAGTCTATGGAGGGCAGAAGTGAGAAGGGAACTAGTGAGAGAGGAGAGACAGGTACAAGAGACTGCAAGCAGCTAAATAGGAATATTTCTGTCTCATCCAAGTGCTTCAGTCATATCAGTCCAGGTCAGTACGTCTCTGTAATGTCCAAAATGATCCCACTGCAGCTTCTGTGGCTTGAAATGGAATGGGGAATATAAAGGAAGCACTTATACTTCTCCCTTTAGCAGCAAAAACTCAGCTTTTCCCAAATGTGTGACTTCAGGCTAAGGGCACGCATTGCTGGAACGTAAAAGGAGTTTTTTGACTTTCTTTCACATGTGTACTATTTAACTTTCATTTCATCTTAAGAACTTTTCTGGAAAGGAGAGAGATAGGGATTGAACCCATGACATAGTGCATACAAAGCTGTCACCCTACAAGCTGCGCCACAGGCTCTTTTAGATTCTAAAGATATATTTTTTCCTTAAATCTTCTTTTCACATGTCTATCCCCACATTACTTATTGGGAGCATCTTTCTCATTTTTCAGGATCTTTTCCTCCTCTTCAACTGACTTTCACTCTAAAATCTCTGCTGAAGGTCATGTTGCTGCTCAGACTACAAGTCTATGGAGGGCAGAAGTGAGAAGGGAACTAGTGAGAGAGGAGAGACAGGTACAAGAGACTGCAAGCAGCTAAATAGGAATATTTCTGTCTCATCCAAGTGCTTCAGTCATATCAGTCCAGGTCAGTACGTCTCTGTAATGTCCAAAATGATCCCACTGCAGCTTCTGTGGCTTGAAATGGAATGGGGAATATAAAGGAAGCACTTATACTTCTCCCTTTAGCAGCAAAAACTCAGCTTTTCCCAAATGTGTGACTTCAGGCTAAGGGCACGCATTGCTGGAACGTAAAAGTAGTTTTTTGACTTTCTTTCACATGTGTACTATTTAACTTTCATTTCATCTTAAGAACTTTTCTGGAAAGGATAGAGATAGGGATTGAACCCATGACATAGTGCATACAAAGCTGTCACCCTACAAGCTGCGCCACAGGCTCTTTTAGATTCTAAAGATATATTTTTTCCTTAAATCTTCTTTTCACATGTCTATCCCCACATTACTTATTGGGAGCATCTTTCTCATTTTTCAGGATCTTTTCCTCCTCTTCAACTGACTTTCACTCTAAAATCTCTGCTGAAGGTCATGTTGCTGCTCAGACTACAAGTCTATGGAGGGCAGAAGTGAGAAGGGAACTAGTGAGAGAGGAGAGACAGGTACAAGAGACTGCAAGCAGCTAAATAGGAATATTTCTGTCTCATCCAAGTGCTTCAGTCATATCAGTCCAGGTCAGTACGTCTCTGTAATGTCCAAAATGATCCCACTGCAGCTTCTGTGGCTTGAAATGGAATGGGGAATATAAAGGAAGCACTTATACTTCTCCCTTTAGCAGCAAAAACTCAGCTTTTCCCAAATGTGTGACTTCAGGCTAAGGGCACGCATTGCTGGAACGTAAAAGTAGTTTTTTGACTTTCTTTCACATGTGTACTATTTAACTTTCATTTCATCTTAAGAACTTTTCTGGAAAGGATAGAGATAGGGATTGAACCCATGACATAGTGCATACAAAGCTGTCACCCTACAAGCTGCGCCACAGGCTCTTTTAGATTCTAAAGATATATTTTTTCCTTAAATCTTCTTTTCACATGTCTATCCCCACATTACTTATTGGGAGCATCTTTCTCAGTTTTCAGGATCTTTTCCTCCTCTTCAACTGACTTTCACTCTAAAATCTCTGCTGAAGGTCATGTTGTTGCTCAGACTACAAGTCTGTGAAGGGCAGAAGTGAGAAGGGAACTAGTGAGAGAGGAGAGACAGGTACAAGAGACTGCAAGCAGCTAAATAGGAATATTTCTGTCTCATCCAAGTGCTTCAGTCATATCAGTCCAGGTCAGTACGTCTCTGTAATGTCCAAAATGATCCCACTGCAGCTTCTGTGGCTTGAAATGGAATGGGGAATATAAAGGAAGCACTTATACTTCTCCCTTTAGCAGCAAAAACTCAGCTTTTCCCAAATGTGTGACTTCAGGCTAAGGGCACGCATTGCTGGAACGTAAAAGGAGTTTTTTGACTTTCTTTCACATGTGTACTATTTAACTTTCATTTCATCTTAAGAACTTTTCTGGAAAGGAGAGAGATAGGGATTGAACCCATGACATAGTGCATACAAAGCTGTCACCCTACAAGCTGCGCCACAGGCTCTTTTAGATTCTAAAGATATATTTTTTCCTTAAATCTTCTTTTCACATGTCTATCCCCACATTACTTATTGGGAGCATCTTTCTCAGTTTTCAGGATCTTTTCCTCCTCTTCAACTGACTTTCACTCTAAAATCTCTGCTGAAGGTCATGTTGCTGCTCAGACTACAAGTCTGTGGAGGGCAGAAGTGAGAAGGGAACTAGTGAGAGAGGAGAGACAGGTACAAGAGACTGCAAGCAGCTAAATAGGAATATTTCTGTCTCATCCAAGTGCTTCAGTCATATCAGTCCAGGTCAGTACGTCTCTGTAATGTCCAAAATGATCCCACTGCAGCTTCTGTGGCTTGAAATGGAATGGGGAATATAAAGGAAGCACTTATACTTCTCCCTTTAGCAGCAAAAACTCAGCTTTTCCCAAATGTGTGACTTCAGGCTAAGGGCACGCATTGCTGGAACGTAAAAGGAGTTTTTTGACTTTCTTTCACATGTGTACTATTTAACTTTCATTTCATCTTAAGAACTTTTCTGGAAAGGATAGAGATAGGGATTGAACCCATGACATAGTGCATACAAAGCTGTCACCCTACAAGCTGCGCCACAGGCTCTTTTAGATTCTAAAGATATATTTTTTCCTTAAATCTTCTTTTCACATGTCTATCCCCACATTACTTATTGGGAGCATCTTTCTCATTTTTCAGGATCTTTTCCTCCTCTTCAACTGACTTTCACTCTAAAATCTCTGCTGAAGGTCATGTTGCTGCTCAGACTACAAGTCTATGGAGGGCAGAAGTGAGAAGGGAACTAGTGAGAGAGGAGAGACAGGTACAAGAGACTGCAAGCAGCTAAATAGGAATATTTCTGTCTCATCCAAGTGCTTCAGTCATATCAGTCCAGGTCAGTACGTCTCTGTAATGTCCAAAATGATCCCACTGCAGCTTCTGTGGCTTGAAATGGAATGGGGAATATAAAGGAAGCACTTATACTTCTCCCTTTAGCAGCAAAAACTCAGCTTTTCCCAAATGTGTGACTTCAGGCTAAGGGCACGCATTGCTGGAACGTAAAAGTAGTTTTTTGACTTTCTTTCACATGTGTACTATTTAACTTTCATTTCATCTTAAGAACTTTTCTGGAAAGGATAGAGATAGGGATTGAACCCATGACATAGTGCATACAAAGCTGTCACCCTACAAGCTGCGCCACAGGCTCTTTTAGATTCTAAAGATATATTTTTTCCTTAAATCTTCTTTTCACATGTCTATCCCCACATTACTTATTGGGAGCATCTTTCTCAGTTTTCAGGATCTTTTCCTCCTCTTCAACTGACTTTCACTCTAAAATCTCTGCTGAAGGTCATGTTGTTGCTCAGACTACAAGTCTGTGAAGGGCAGAAGTGAGAAGGGAACTAGTGAGAGAGGAGAGACAGGTACAAGAGACTGCAAGCAGCTAAATAGGAATATTTCTGTCTCATCCAAGTGCTTCAGTCATATCAGTCCAGGTCAGTACGTCTCTGTAATGTCCAAAATGATCCCACTGCAGCTTCTGTGGCTTGAAATGGAATGGGGAATATAAAGGAAGCACTTATACTTCTCCCTTTAGCAGCAAAAACTCAGCTTTTCCCAAATGTGTGACTTCAGGCTAAGGGCACGCATTGCTGGAACGTAAAAGTAGTTTTTTGACTTTCTTTCACATGTGTACTATTTAACTTTCATTTCATCTTAAGAACTTTTCTGGAAAGGATAGAGATAGGGATTGAACCCATGACATAGTGCATACAAAGCTGTCACCCTACAAGCTGCACCACAGGCTCTTTTAGATTCTAAAGATATATTTTTTCCTTAAATCTTCTTTTCACATGTCTATCCCCACATTACTTATTGGGAGCATCTTTCTCATTTTTCAGGATCTTTTCCTCCTCTTCAACTGACTTTCACTCTAAAATCTCTGCTGAAGGTCATGTTGCTGCTCAGACTACAAGTCTGTGAAGGGCAGAAGTGAGAAGGGAACTAGTGAGAGAGGAGAGACAGGTACAAGAGACTGCAAGCAGCTAAATAGGAATATTTCTGTCTCATCCAAGTGCTTCAGTCATATCAGTCCAGGTCAGTACGTCTCTGTAATGTCCAAAATGATCCCACTGCAGCTTCTGTGGCTTGAAATGGAATGGGGAATATAAAGGAAGCACTTATACTTCTCCCTTTAGCAGCAAAAACTCAGCTTTTCCCAAATGTGTGACTTCAGGCTATGGGCACGCATTGCTGGAACGTAAAAGTAGTTTTTTGACTTTCTTTCACATGTGTACTATTTAACTTTCATTTCATCTTAAGAACTTTTCTGGAAAGGATAGAGATAGGGATTGAACCCATGACATAGTGCATACAAAGCTGTCACCCTACAAGCTGCGCCACAGGCTCTTTTAGATTCTAAAGATATATTTTTTCCTTAAATCTTCTTTTCACATGTCTATCCCCACATTACTTATTGGGAGCATCTTTCTCAGTTTTCAGGATCTTTTCCTCCTCTTCAACTGACTTTCACTCTAAAATCTCTGCTGAAGGTCATGTTGTTGCTCAGACTACAAGTCTGTGAAGGGCAGAAGTGAGAAGGGAACTAGTGAGAGAGGAGAGACAGGTACAAGAGACTGCAAGCAGCTAAATAGGAATATTTCTGTCTCATCCAAGTGCTTCAGTCATATCAGTCCAGGTCAGTACGTCTCTGTAATGTCCAAAATGATCCCACTGCAGCTTCTGTGGCTTGAAATGGAATGGGGAATATAAAGGAAGCACTTATACTTCTCCCTTTAGCAGCAAAAACTCAGCTTTTCCCAAATGTGTGACTTCAGGCTAAGGGCACGCATTGCTGGAACGTAAAAGTAGTTTTTTGACTTTCTTTCACATGTGTACTATTTAACTTTCATTTCATCTTAAGAACTTTTCTGGAAAGGAGAGAGATAGGGATTGAACCCATGACATAGTGCATACAAAGCTGTCACCCTACAAGCTGCGCCACAGGCTCTTTTAGATTCTAAAGATATATTTTTTCCTTAAATCTTCTTTTCACATGTCTATCCCCACATTACTTATTGGGAGCATCTTTCTCAGTTTTCAGGATCTTTTCCTCCTCTTCAACTGACTTTCACTCTAAAATCTCTGCTGAAGGTCATGTTGTTGCTCAGACTACAAGTCTGTGAAGGGCAGAAGTGAGAAGGGAACTAGTGAGAGAGGAGAGACAGGTACAAGAGACTGCAAGCAGCTAAATAGGAATATTTCTGTCTCATCCAAGTGCTTCAGTCATATCAGTCCAGGTCAGTACGTCTCTGTAATGTCCAAAATGATCCCACTGCAGCTTCTGTGGCTTGAAATGGAATGGGGAATATAAAGGAAGCACTTATACTTCTCCCTTTAGCAGCAAAAACTCAGCTTTTCCCAAATGTGTGACTTCAGGCTAAGGGCACGCATTGCTGGAACGTAAAAGGAGTTTTTTGACTTTCTTTCACATGTGTACTATTTAACTTTCATTTCATCTTAAGAACTTTTCTGGAAAGGACAGAGATAGGGATTGAACCCATGACATAGTGCATACAAAGCTGTCACCCTACAAGCTGCGCCACAGGCTCTTTTAGATTCTAAAGATATATTTTTTCCTTAAATCTTCTTTTCACATGTCTATCCCCACATTACTTATTGGGAGCATCTTTCTCATTTTTCAGGATCTTTTCCTCCTCTTCAACTGACTTTCACTCTAAAATCTCTGCTGAAGGTCATGTTGCTGCTCAGACTACAAGTCTGTGAAGGGCAGAAGTGAGAAGGGAACTAGTGAGAGAGGAGAGACAGGTACAAGAGACTGCAAGCAGCTAAATAGGAATATTTCTGTCTCATCCAAGTGCTTCAGTCATATCAGTCCAGGTCAGTACGTCTCTGTAATGTCCAAAATGATCCCACTGCAGCTTCTGTGGCTTGAAATGGAATGGGGAATATAAAGGAAGCACTTATACTTCTCCCTTTAGCAGCAAAAACTCAGCTTTTCCCAAATGTGTGACTTCAGGCTATGGGCACGCATTGCTGGAACGTAAAAGTAGTTTTTGACTTTCTTTCACATGTGTACTATTTAACTTTCATTTCATCTTAAGAACTTTTCTGGAAAGGATAGAGATAGGGATTGAACCCATGACATAGTGCATACAAAGCTGTCACCCTACAAGCTGCACCACAGGCTCTTTTAGATTCTAAAGATATATTTTTTCCTTAAATCTTCTTTTCACATGTCTATCCCCACATTACTTATTGGGAGCATCTTTCTCATTTTTCAGGATCTTTTCCTCCTCTTCAACTGACTTTCACTCTAAAATCTCTGCTGAAGGTCATGTTGCTGCTCAGACTACAAGTCTGTGAAGGGCAGAAGTGAGAAGGGAACTAGTGAGAGAGGAGAGACAGGTACAAGAGACTGCAAGCAGCTAAATAGGAATATTTCTGTCTCATCCAAGTGCTTCAGTCATATCAGTCCAGGTCAGTACGTCTCTGTAATGTCCAAAATGATCCCACTGCAGCTTCTGTGGCTTGAAATGGAATGGGGAATATAAAGGAAGCACTTATACTTCTCCCTTTAGCAGCAAAAACTCAGCTTTTCCCAAATGTGTGACTTCAGGCTAAGGGCACGCATTGCTGGAACGTAAAAGTAGTTTTTTGACTTTCTTTCACATGTGTACTATTTAACTTTCATTTCATCTTAAGAACTTTTCTGGAAAGGAGAGAGATAGGGATTGAACCCATGACATAGTGCATACAAAGCTGTCACCCTACAAGCTGCACCACAGGCTCTTTTAGATTCTAAAGATATATTTTTTCCTTAAATCTTCTTTTCACATGTCTATCCCCACATTACTTATTGGGAGCATCTTTCTCATTTTTCAGGATCTTTTCCTCCTCTTCAACTGACTTTCACTCTAAAATCTCTGCTGAAGGTCATGTTGCTGCTCAGACTACAAGTCTATGGAGGGCAGAAGTGAGAAGGGAACTAGTGAGAGAGGAGAGACAGGTACAAGAGACTGCAAGCAGCTAAATAGGAATATTTCTGTCTCATCCAAGTGCTTCAGTCATATCAGTCCAGGTCAGTACGTCTCTGTAATGTCCAAAATGATCCCACTGCAGCTTCTGTGGCTTGAAATGGAATGGGGAATATAAAGGAAGCACTTATACTTCTCCCTTTAGCAGCAAAAACTCAGCTTTTCCCAAATGTGTGACTTCAGGCTAAGGGCACGCATTGCTGGAACGTAAAAGGAGTTTTTTGACTTTCTTTCACATGTGTACTATTTAACTTTCATTTCATCTTAAGAACTTTTCTGGAAAGGAGAGAGATAGGGATTGAACCCATGACATAGTGCATACAAAGCTGTCACCCTACAAGCTGCGCCACAGGCTCTTTTAGATTCTAAAGATATATTTTTTCCTTAAATCTTCTTTTCACATGTCTATCCCCACATTACTTATTGGGAGCATCTTTCTCAGTTTTCAGGATCTTTTCCTCCTCTTCAACTGACTTTCACTCTAAAATCTCTGCTGAAGGTCATGTTGCTGCTCAGACTACAAGTCTATGGAGGGCAGAAGTGAGAAGGGAACTAGTGAGAGAGGAGAGACAGGTACAAGAGACTGCAAGCAGCTAAATAGGAATATTTCTGTCTCATCCAAGTGCTTCAGTCATATCAGTCCAGGTCAGTACGTCTCTGTAATGTCCAAAATGATCCCACTGCAGCTTCTGTGGCTTGAAATGGAATGGGGAATATAAAGGAAGCACTTATACTTCTCCCTTTAGCAGCAAAAACTCAGCTTTTCCCAAATGTGTGACTTCAGGCTAAGGGCACGCATTGCTGGAACGTAAAAGTAGTTTTTTGACTTTCTTTCACATGTGTACTATTTAACTTTCATTTCATCTTAAGAACTTTTCTGGAAAGGATAGAGATAGGGATTGAACCCATGACATAGTGCATACAAAGCTGTCACCCTACAAGCTGCGCCACAGGCTCTTTTAGATTCTAAAGATATATTTTTTCCTTAAATCTTCTTTTCACATGTCTATCCCCACATTACTTATTGGGAGCATCTTTCTCATTTTTCAGGATCTTTTCCTCCTCTTCAACTGACTTTCACTCTAAAATCTCTGCTGAAGGTCATGTTGCTGCTCAGACTACAAGTCTATGGAGGGCAGAAGTGAGAAGGGAACTAGTGAGAGAGGAGAGACAGGTACAAGAGACTGCAAGCAGCTAAATAGGAATATTTCTGTCTCATCCAAGTGCTTCAGTCATATCAGTCCAGGTCAGTACGTCTCTGTAATGTCCAAAATGATCCCACTGCAGCTTCTGTGGCTTGAAATGGAATGGGGAATATAAAGGAAGCACTTATACTTCTCCCTTTAGCAGCAAAAACTCAGCTTTTCCCAAATGTGTGACTTCAGGCTAAGGGCACGCATTGCTGGAACGTAAAAGTAGTTTTTTGACTTTCTTTCACATGTGTACTATTTAACTTTCATTTCATCTTAAGAACTTTTCTGGAAAGGAGAGAGATAGGGATTGAACCCATGACATAGTGCATACAAAGCTGTCACCCTACAAGCTGCGCCACAGGCTCTTTTAGATTCTAAAGATATATTTTTTCCTTAAATCTTCTTTTCACATGTCTATCCCCACATTACTTATTGGGAGCATCTTTCTCATTTTTCAGGATCTTTTCCTCCTCTTCAACTGACTTTCACTCTAAAATCTCTGCTGAAGGTCATGTTGTTGCTCAGACTACAAGTCTGTGGAGGGCAGAAGTGAGAAGGGAACTAGTGAGAGAGGAGAGACAGGTACAAGAGACTGCAAGCAGCTAAATAGGAATATTTCTGTCTCATCCAAGTGCTTCAGTCATATCAGTCCAGGTCAGTACGTCTCTGTAATGTCCAAAATGATCCCACTGCAGCTTCTGTGGCTTGAAATGGAATGGGGAATATAAAGGAAGCACTTATACTTCTCCCTTTAGCAGCAAAAACTCAGCTTTTCCCAAATGTGTGACTTCAGGCTAAGGGCACGCATTGCTGGAACGTAAAAGTAGTTTTTTGACTTTCTTTCACATGTGTACTATTTAACTTTCATTTCATCTTAAGAACTTTTCTGGAAAGGATAGAGATAGGGATTGAACCCATGACATAGTGCATACAAAGCTGTCACCCTACAAGCTGCGCCACAGGCTCTTTTAGATTCTAAAGATATATTTTTTCCTTAAATCTTCTTTTCACATGTCTATCCCCACATTACTTATTGGGAGCATCTTTCTCATTTTTCAGGATCTTTTCCTCCTCTTCAACTGACTTTCACTCTAAAATCTCTGCTGAAGGTCATGTTGTTGCTCAGACTACAAGTCTGTGAAGGGCAGAAGTGAGAAGGGAACTAGTGAGAGAGGAGAGACAGGTACAAGAGACTGCAAGCAGCTAAATAGGAATATTTCTGTCTCATCCAAGTGCTTCAGTCATATCAGTCCAGGTCAGTACGTCTCTGTAATGTCCAAAATGATCCCACTGCAGTTTCTGTGGCTTGAAATGGAATGGGGAATATAAAGGAAGCACTTATACTTCTCCCTTTAGCAGCAAAAACTCAGCTTTTCCCAAATGTGTGACTTCAGGCTAAGGGCACGCATTGCTGGAACGTAAAAGTAGTTTTTTGACTTTCTTTCACATGTGTACTATTTAACTTTCATTTCATCTTAAGAACTTTTCTGGAAAGGAGAGAGATAGGGATTGAACCCATGACATAGTGCATACAAAGCTGTCACCCTACAAGCTGCGCCACAGGCTCTTTTAGATTCTAAAGATATATTTTTTTCCTTAAATCTTCTTTTCACATGTCTATCCCCACATTACTTATTGGGAGCATCTTTCTCATTTTTCAGGATCTTTTCCTCCTCTTCAACTGACTTTCACTCTAAAATCTCTGCTGAAGGTCATGTTGTTGCTCAGACTACAAGTCTGTGGAGGGCAGAAGTGAGAAGGGAACTAGTGAGAGAGGAGAGACAGGTACAAGAGACTGCAAGCAGCTAAATAGGAATATTTCTGTCTCATCCAAGTGCTTCAGTCATATCAGTCCAGGTCAGTACGTCTCTGTAATGTCCAAAATGATCCCACTGCAGCTTCTGTGGCTTGAAATGGAATGGGGAATATAAAGGAAGCACTTATACTTCTCCCTTTAGCAGCAAAAACTCAGCTTTTCCCAAATGTGTGACTTCAGGCTAAGGGCACGCATTGCTGGAACGTAAAAGTAGTTTTTTGACTTTCTTTCACATGTGTACTATTTAACTTTCATTTCATCTTAAGAACTTTTCTGGAAAGGAGAGAGATAGGGATTGAACCCATGACATAGTGCATACAAAGCTGTCACCCTACAAGCTGCACCACAGGCTCTTTTAGATTCTAAAGATATATTTTTTCCTTAAATCTTCTTTTCACATGTCTATCCCCACATTACTTATTGGGAGCATCTTTCTCATTTTTCAGGATCTTTTCCTCCTCTTCAACTGACTTTCACTCTAAAATCTCTGCTGAAGGTCATGTTGCTGCTCAGACTACAAGTCTATGGAGGGCAGAAGTGAGAAGGGAACTAGTGAGAGAGGAGAGACAGGTACAAGAGACTGCAAGCAGCTAAATAGGAATATTTCTGTCTCATCCAAGTGCTTCAGTCATATCAGTCCAGGTCAGTACGTCTCTGTAATGTCCAAAATGATCCCACTGCAGCTTCTGTGGCTTGAAATGGAATGGGGAATATAAAGGAAGCACTTATACTTCTCCCTTTAGCAGCAAAAACTCAGCTTTTCCCAAATGTGTGACTTCAGGCTAAGGGCACGCATTGCTGGAACGTAAAAGGAGTTTTTTGACTTTCTTTCACATGTGTACTATTTAACTTTCATTTCATCTTAAGAACTTTTCTGGAAAGGATAGAGATAGGGATTGAACCCATGACATAGTGCATACAAAGCTGTCACCCTACAAGCTGCGCCACAGGCTCTTTTAGATTCTAAAGATATATTTTTTCCTTAAATCTTCTTTTCACATGACTATCCCCACATTACTTATTGGGAGCATATTTCTCATTTTTCAGGATCTTTTCCTCCTCTTCAACTGACTTTCACTCTAAAATCTCTGCTGAAGGTCATGTTGCTGCTCAGACTACAAGTCTATGGAGGGCAGAAGTGAGAAGGGAACTAGTGAGAGAGGAGAGACAGGTACAAGAGACTGCAAGCAGCTAAATAGGAATATTTCTGTCTCATCCAAGTGCTTCAGTCATATCAGTCCAGGTCAGTACGTCTCTGTAATGTCCAAAATGATCCCACTGCAGCTTCTGTGGCTTGAAATGGAATGGGGAATATAAAGGAAGCACTTATACTTCTCCCTTTAGCAGCAAAAACTCAGCTTTTCCCAAATGTGTGACTTCAGGCTAAGGGCACGCATTGCTGGAACGTAAAAGGAGTTTTTTGACTTTCTTTCACATGTGTACTATGTAACCTTTCATTTCATCTTAAGAACTTTTCTGGAAAGGAGAGAGATAGGGATTGAACCCATGACATAGTGCATACAAAGCTGTCACCCTACAAGCTGCGCCACAGGCTCTTTTAGATTCTAAAGATATATTTTTTCCTTAAATCTTCTTTTCACATGTCTATCCCCACATTACTTATTGGGAGCATCTTTCTCAGTTTTCAGGATCTTTTCCTCCTCTTCAACTGACTTTCACTCTAAAATCTCTGCTGAAGGTCATGTTGCTGCTCAGACTACAAGTCTATGGAGGGCAGAAGTGAGAAGGGAACTAGTGAGAGAGGAGAGACAGGTACAAGAGACTGCAAGCAGCTAAATAGGAATATTTCTGTCTCATCCAAGTGCTTCAGTCATATCAGTCCAGGTCAGTACGTCTCTGTAATGTCCAAAATGATCCCACTGCAGCTTCTGTGGCTTGAAATGGAATGGGGAATATAAAGGAAGCACTTATACTTCTCCCTTTAGCAGCAAAAACTCAGCTTTTCCCAAATGTGTGACTTCAGGCTAAGGGCACGCATTGCTGGAACGTAAAAGTAGTTTTTTGACTTTCTTTCACATGTGTACTATTTAACTTTCATTTCATCTTAAGAACTTTTCTGGAAAGGATAGAGATAGGGATTGAACCCATGACATAATGCATACAAAGCTGTCACCCTACAAGCTGCGCCACAGGCTCTTTTAGATTCTAAAGATATATTTTTTCCTTAAATCTTCTTTTCACATGACTATCCCCACATTACTTATTGGGAGCATATTTCTCATTTTTCAGGATCTTTTCCTCCTCTTCAACTGACTTTCACTCTAAAATCTCTGCTGAAGGTCATGTTGCTGCTCAGACTACAAGTCTATGGAGGGCAGAAGTGAGAAGGGAACTAGTGAGAGAGGAGAGACAGGTACAAGAGACTGCAAGCAGCTAAATAGGAATATTTCTGTCTCATCCAAGTGCTTCAGTCATATCAGTCCAGGTCAGTACGTCTCTGTAATGTCCAAAATGATCCCACTGCAGCTTCTGTGGCTTGAAATGGAATGGGGAATATAAAGGAAGCACTTATACTTCTCCCTTTAGCAGCAAAAACTCAGCTTTTCCCAAATGTGTGACTTCAGGCTATGGGCACGCATTGCTGGAACGTAAAAGTAGTTTTTTGACTTTCTTTCACATGTGTACTATTTAACTTTCATTTCATCTTAAGAACTTTTCTGGAAAGGAGAGAGATAGGGATTGAACCCATGACATAGTGCATACAAAGCTGTCACCCTACAAGCTGCGCCACAGGCTCTTTTAGATTCTAAAGATATATTTTTTCCTTAAATCTTCTTTTCACATGTCTATCCCCACATTACTTATTGGGAGCATCTTTCTCAGTTTTCAGGATCTTTTCCTCCTCTTCAACTGACTTTCACTCTAAAATCTCTGCTGAAGGTCATGTTGTTGCTCAGACTACAAGTCTGTGGAGGGCAGAAGTGAGAAGGGAACTAGTGAGAGAGGAGAGACAGGTACAAGAGACTGCAAGCAGCTAAATAGGAATATTTCTGTCTCATCCAAGTGCTTCAGTCATATCAGTCCAGGTCAGTACGTCTCTGTAAGGTCCAAAATGATCCCACTGCAGCTTCTGTGGCTTGAAATGGAATGGGGAATATAAAGGAAGCACTTATACTTCTCCCTTTAGCAGCAAAAACTCAGCTTTTCCCAAATGTGTGACTTCAGGCTAAGGGCACGCATTGCTGGAACGTAAAAGTAGTTTTTTGACTTTCTTTCACATGTGTACTATTTAACTTTCATTTCATCTTAAGAACTTTTCTGGAAAGGATAGAGATAGAGATTGAACCCATGACATAGTGCATACAAAGCTGTCACCCTACAAGCTGCACCACAGGCTCTTTTAGATTCTAAAGATATATTTTTTCCTTAAATCTTCTTTTCACATGTCTATCCCCACATTACTTATTGGGAGCATCTTTCTCATTTTTCAGGATCTTTTCCTCCTCTTCAACTGACTTTCACTCTAAAATCTCTGCTGAAGGTCATGTTGCTGCTCAGACTACAAGTCTGTGGAGGGCAGAAGTGAGAAGGGAACTAGTGAGAGAGGAGAGACAGGTACAAGAGACTGCAAGCAGCTAAATAGGAATATTTCTGTCTCATCCAAGTGCTTCAGTCATATCAGTCCAGGTCAGTACGTCTCTGTAATGTCCAAAATGATCCCACTGCAGCTTCTGTGGCTTGAAATGGAATGGGGAATATAAAGGAAGCACTTATACTTCTCCCTTTAGCAGCAAAAACTCAGCTTTTCCCAAATGTGTGACTTCAGGCTAAGGGCACGCATTGCTGGAACGTAAAAGTAGTTTTTTGACTTTCTTTCACATGTGTACTATTTACCTTTCATTTCATCTTAAGAACTTTTCTGGAAAGGACAGAGATAGGGATTGAACCCATGACATAGTGCATACAAAGCTGTCACCCTACAAGCTGCGCCACAGGCTCTTTTAGATTCTAAAGATATATTTTTTCCTTAAATCTTCTTTTCACATGTCTATCCCCACATTACTTATTGGGAGCATCTTTCTCATTTTTCAGGATCTTTTCCTCCTCTTCAACTGACTTTCACTCTAAAATCTCTGCTGAAGGTCATGTTGTTGCTCAGACTACAAGTCTGTGAAGGGCAGAAGTGAGAAGGGAACTAGTGAGAGAGGAGAGACAGGTACAAGAGACTGCAAGCAGCTAAATAGGAATATTTCTGTCTCATCCAAGTGCTTCAGTCATATCAGTCCAGGTCAGTACGTCTCTGTAATGTCCAAAATGATCCCACTGCAGCTTCTGTGGCTTGAAATGGAATGGGGAATATAAAGGAAGCACTTATACTTCTCCCTTTAGCAGCAAAAACTCAGCTTTTCCCAAATGTGTGACTTCAGGCTAAGGGCACGCATTGCTGGAACGTAAAAGTAGTTTTTTGACTTTCTTTCACATGTGTACTATTTAACTTTCATTTCATCTTAAGAACTTTTCTGGAAAGGATAGAGATAGGGATTGAACCCATGACATAGTGCATACAAAGCTGTCACCCTACAAGCTGCGCCACAGGCTCTTTTAGATTCTAAAGATATATTTTTTCCTTAAATCTTCTTTTCACATGTCTATCCCCACATTACTTATTGGGAGCATCTTTCTCAGTTTTCAGGATCTTTTCCTCCTCTTCAACTGACTTTCACTCTAAAATCTCTGCTGAAGGTCATGTTGTTGCTCAGACTACAAGTCTGTGAAGGGCAGAAGTGAGAAGGGAACTAGTGAGAGAGGAGAGACAGGTACAAGAGACTGCAAGCAGCTAAATAGGAATATTTCTGTCTCATCCAAGTGCTTCAGTCATATCAGTCCAGGTCAGTACGTCTCTGTAATGTCCAAAATGATCCCACTGCAGTTTCTGTGGCTTGAAATGGAATGGGGAATATAAAGGAAGCACTTATACTTCTCCCTTTAGCAGCAAAAACTCAGCTTTTCCCAAATGTGTGACTTCAGGCTAAGGGCACGCATTGCTGGAACGTAAAAGAAGTTTTTTGACTTTCTTTCACATGTGTACTATGTACCTTTCATTTCATCTTAAGAACTTTTCTGGAAAGGATAGAGATAGGGATTGAACCCATGACATAGTGCATACAAAGCTGTCACCCTACAAGCTGCGCCACAGGCTCTTTTAGATTCTAAAGATATATTTTTTCCTTAAATCTTCTTTTCACATGTCTATCCCCACATTACTTATTGGGAGCATCTTTCTCATTTTTCAGGATCTTTTCCTCCTCTTCAACTGACTTTCACTCTAAAATCTCTGCTGAAGGTCATGTTGTTGCTCAGACTACAAGTCTGTGAAGGGCAGAAGTGAGAAGGGAACTAGTGAGAGAGGAGAGACAGGTACAAGAGACTGCAAGCAGCTAAATAGGAATATTTCTGTCTCATCCAAGTGCTTCAGTCATATCAGTCCAGGTCAGTACGTCTCTGTAATGTCCAAAATGATCCCACTGCAGCTTCTGTGGCTTGAAATGGAATGGGGAATATAAAGGAAGCACTTATACTTCTCCCTTTAGCAGCAAAAACTCAGCTTTTCCCAAATGTGTGACTTCAGGCTATGGGCACGCATTGCTGGAACGTAAAAGTAGTTTTTTGACTTTCTTTCACATGTGTACTATTTAACTTTCATTTCATCTTAAGAACTTTTCTGGAAAGGATAGAGATAGGGATTGAACCCATGACATAGTGCATACAAAGCTGTCACCCTACAAGCTGCGCCACAGGCTCTTTTAGATTCTAAAGATATATTTTTTCCTTAAATCTTCTTTTCACATGTCTATCCCCACATTACTTATTGGGAGCATCTTTCTCATTTTTCAGGATCTTTTCCTCCTCTTCAACTGACTTTCACTCTAAAATCTCTGCTGAAGGTCATGTTGCTGCTCAGACTACAAGTCTGTGAAGGGCAGAAGTGAGAAGGGAACTAGTGAGAGAGGAGAGACAGGTACAAGAGACTGCAAGCAGCTAAATAGGAATATTTCTGTCTCATCCAAGTGCTTCAGTCATATCAGTCCAGGTCAGTACGTCTCTGTAATGTCCAAAATGATCCCACTGCAGTTTCTGTGGCTTGAAATGGAATGGGGAATATAAAGGAAGCACTTATACTTCTCCCTTTAGCAGCAAAAACTCAGCTTTTCCCAAATGTGTGACTTCAGGCTAAGGGCACGCATTGCTGGAACGTAAAAGGAGTTTTTTTACTTTCTTTCACATGTGTACTATTTAACTTTCATTTCATCTTAAGAACTTTTCTGGAAAGGAGAGAGATAGGGATTGAACCCATGACATAGTGCATACAAAGCTGTCACCCTACAAGCTGCGCCACAGGCTCTTTTAGATTCTAAAGATATATTTTTTCCTTAAATCTTCTTTTCACATGTCTATCCCCACATTACTTATTGGGAGCATCTTTCTCATTTTTCAGGATCTTTTCCTCCTCTTCAACTGACTTTCACTCTAAAATCTCTGCTGAAGGTCATGTTGCTGCTCAGACTACAATTCTATGGAGGGCAGAAGTGAGAAGGGAACTAGTGAGAGAGGAGAGACAGGTACAAGAGACTGCAAGCAGCTAAATAGGAATATTTCTGTCTCATCCAAGTGCTTCAGTCATATCAGTCCAGGTCAGTACGTCTCTGTAATGTCCAAAATGATCCCACTGCAGCTTCTGTGGCTTGAAATGGAATGGGGAATATAAAGGAAGCACTTATACTTCTCCCTTTAGCAGCAAAAACTCAGCTTTTCCCAAATGTGTGACTTCAGGCTAAGGGCACGCATTGCTGGAACGTAAAAGGAGTTTTTTGACTTTCTTTCACATGTGTACTATTTAACTTTCATTTCATCTTAAGAACTTTTCTGGAAAGGAGAGAGATAGGGATTGAACCCATGACATAATGCATACAAAGCTGTCACCCTACAAGCTGCGCCACAGGCTCTTTTAGATTCTAAAGATATATTTTTTCCTTAAATCTTCTTTTCACATGTCTATCCCCACATTACTTATTGGGAGCATCTTTCTCATTTTTCAGGATCTTTTCCTCCTCTTCAACTGACTTTCACTCTAAAATCTCTGCTGAAGGTCATGTTGCTGCTCAGACTACAAGTCTATGGAGGGCAGAAGTGAGAAGGGAACTAGTGAGAGAGGAGAGACAGGTACAAGAGACTGCAAGCAGCTAAATAGGAATATTTCTGTCTCATCCAAGTGCTTCAGTCATATCAGTCCAGGTCAGTACGTCTCTGTAATGTCCAAAATGATCCCACTGCAGCTTCTGTGGCTTGAAATGGAATGGGGAATATAAAGGAAGCACTTATACTTCTCCCTTTAGCAGCAAAAACTCAGCTTTTCCCAAATGTGTGACTTCAGGCTAAGGGCACGCATTGCTGGAACGTAAAAGTAGTTTTTTGACTTTCTTTCACATGTGTACTATTTAACTTTCATTTCATCTTAAGAACTTTTCTGGAAAGGATAGAGATAGGGATTGAACCCATGACATAATGCATACAAAGCTGTCACCCTACAAGCTGCGCCACAGGCTCTTTTAGATTCTAAAGATATATTTTTTCCTTAAATCTTCTTTTCACATGACTATCCCCACATTACTTATTGGGAGCATATTTCTCATTTTTCAGGATCTTTTCCTCCTCTTCAACTGACTTTCACTCTAAAATCTCTGCTGAAGGTCATGTTGCTGCTCAGACTACAAGTCTATGGAGGGCAGAAGTGAGAAGGGAACTAGTGAGAGAGGAGAGACAGGTACAAGAGACTGCAAGCAGCTAAATAGGAATATTTCTGTCTCATCCAAGTGCTTCAGTCATATCAGTCCAGGTCAGTACGTCTCTGTAATGTCCAAAATGATCCCACTGCAGCTTCTGTGGCTTGAAATGGAATGGGGAATATAAAGGAAGCACTTATACTTCTCCCTTTAGCAGCAAAAACTCAGCTTTTCCCAAATGTGTGACTTCAGGCTAAGGGCACGCATTGCTGGAACGTAAAAGTAGTTTTTTGACTTTCTTTCACATGTGTACTATTTAACTTTCATTTCATCTTAAGAACTTTTCTGGAAAGGAGAGAGATAGGGATTGAACCCATGACATAGTGCATACAAAGCTGTCACCCTACAAGCTGCGCCACAGGCTCTTTTAGATTCTAAAGATATATTTTTTCCTTAAATCTTCTTTTCACATGTCTATCCCCACATTACTTATTGGGAGCATCTTTCTCATTTTTCAGGATCTTTTCCTCCTCTTCAACTGACTTTCACTCTAAAATCTCTGCTGAAGGTCATGTTGCTGCTCAGACTACAAGTCTATGGAGGGCAGAAGTGAGAAGGGAACTAGTGAGAGAGGAGAGACAGGTACAAGAGACTGCAAGCAGCTAAATAGGAATATTTCTGTCTCATCCAAGTGCTTCAGTCATATCAGTCCAGGTCAGTACGTCTCTGTAATGTCCAAAATGATCCCACTGCAGCTTCTGTGGCTTGAAATGGAATGGGGAATATAAAGGAAGCACTTATACTTCTCCCTTTAGCAGCAAAAACTCAGCTTTTCCCAAATGTGTGACTTCAGGCTAAGGGCACGCATTGCTGGAACGTAAAAGTAGTTTTTTGACTTTCTTTCACATGTGTACTATTTAACTTTCATTTCATCTTAAGAACTTTTCTGGAAAGGAGAGAGATAGGGATTGAACCCATGACATAATGCATACAAAGCTGTCACCCTACAAGCTGCGCCACAGGCTCTTTTAGATTCTAAAGATATATTTTTTCCTTAAATCTTCTTTTCACATGTCTATCCCCACATTACTTATTGGGAGCATCTTTCTCATTTTTCAGGATCTTTTCCTCCTCTTCAACTGACTTTCACTCTAAAATCTCTGCTGAAGGTCATGTTGCTGCTCAGACTACAAGTCTATGGAGGGCAGAAGTGAGAAGGGAACTAGTGAGAGAGGAGAGACAGGTACAAGAGACTGCAAGCAGCTAAATAGGAATATTTCTGTCTCATCCAAGTGCTTCAGTCATATCAGTCCAGGTCAGTACGTCTCTGTAATGTCCAAAATGATCCCACTGCAGCTTCTGTGGCTTGAAATGGAATGGGGAATATAAAGGAAGCACTTATACTTCTCCCTTTAGCAGCAAAAACTCAGCTTTTCCCAAATGTGTGACTTCAGGCTAAGGGCACGCATTGCTGGAACGTAAAAGTAGTTTTTTGACTTTCTTTCACATGTGTACTATTTAACTTTCATTTCATCTTAAGAACTTTTCTGGAAAGGAGAGAGATAGGGATTGAACCCATGACATAGTGCATACAAAGCTGTCACCCTACAAGCTGCGCCACAGGCTCTTTTAGATTCTAAAGATATATTTTTTTCCTTAAATCTTCTTTTCACATGTCTATCCCCACATTACTTATTGGGAGCATCTTTCTCATTTTTCAGGATCTTTTCCTCCTCTTCAACTGACTTTCACTCTAAAATCTCTGCTGAAGGTCATGTTGCTGCTCAGACTACAAGTCTATGGAGGGCAGAAGTGAGAAGGGAACTAGTGAGAGAGGAGAGACAGGTACAAGAGACTGCAAGCAGCTAAATAGGAATATTTCTGTCTCATCCAAGTGCTTCAGTCATATCAGTCCAGGTCAGTACGTCTCTGTAATGTCCAAAATGATCCCACTGCAGCTTCTGTGGCTTGAAATGGAATGGGGAATATAAAGGAAGCACTTATACTTCTCCCTTTAGCAGCAAAAACTCAGCTTTTCCCAAATGTGTGACTTCAGGCTAAGGGCACGCATTGCTGGAACGTAAAAGTAGTTTTTTGACTTTCTTTCACATGTGTACTATTTAACTTTCATTTCATCTTAAGAACTTTTCTGGAAAGGAGAGAGATAGGGATTGAACCCATGACATAATGCATACAAAGCTGTCACCCTACAAGCTGCGCCACAGGCTCTTTTAGATTCTAAAGATATATTTTTTCCTTAAATCTTCTTTTCACATGTCTATCCCCACATTACTTATTGGGAGCATCTTTCTCATTTTTCAGGATCTTTTCCTCCTCTTCAACTGACTTTCACTCTAAAATCTCTGCTGAAGGTCATGTTGCTGCTCAGACTACAAGTCTATGGAGGGCAGAAGTGAGAAGGGAACTAGTGAGAGAGGAGAGACAGGTACAAGAGACTGCAAGCAGCTAAATAGGAATATTTCTGTCTCATCCAAGTGCTTCAGTCATATCAGTCCAGGTCAGTACGTCTCTGTAATGTCCAAAATGATCCCACTGCAGCTTCTGTGGCTTGAAATGGAATGGGGAATATAAAGGAAGCACTTATACTTCTCCCTTTAGCAGCAAAAACTCAGCTTTTCCCAAATGTGTGACTTCAGGCTAAGGGCACGCATTGCTGGAACGTAAAAGGAGTTTTTTGACTTTCTTTCACATGTGTACTATTTAACTTTCATTTCATCTTAAGAACTTTTCTGGAAAGGAGAGAGATAGGGATTGAACCCATGACATAGTGCATACAAAGCTGTCACCCTACAAGCTGCGCCACAGGCTCTTTTAGATTCTAAAGATATATTTTTTCCTTAAATCTTCTTTTCACATGTCTATCCCCACATTACTTATTGGGAGCATCTTTCTCATTTTTCAGGATCTTTTCCTCCTCTTCAACTGACTTTCACTCTAAAATCTCTGCTGAAGGTCATGTTGCTGCTCAGACTACAAGTCTATGGAGGGCAGAAGTGAGAAGGGAACTAGTGAGAGAGGAGAGACAGGTACAAGAGACTGCAAGCAGCTAAATAGGAATATTTCTGTCTCATCCAAGTGCTTCAGTCATATCAGTCCAGGTCAGTACGTCTCTGTAATGTCCAAAATGATCCCACTGCAGCTTCTGTGGCTTGAAATGGAATGGGGAATATAAAGGAAGCACTTATACTTCTCCCTTTAGCAGCAAAAACTCAGCTTTTCCCAAATGTGTGACTTCAGGCTAAGGGCACGCATTGCTGGAACGTAAAAGTAGTTTTTTGACTTTCTTTCACATGTGTACTATTTAACTTTCATTTCATCTTAAGAACTTTTCTGGAAAGGAGAGAGATAGGGATTGAACCCATGACATAGTGCATACAAAGCTGTCACCCTACAAGCTGCGCCACAGGCTCTTTTAGATTCTAAAGATATATTTTTTCCTTAAATCTTCTTTTCACATGTCTATCCCCACATTACTTATTGGGAGCATCTTTCTCATTTTTCAGGATCTTTTCCTCCTCTTCAACTGACTTTCACTCTAAAATCTCTGCTGAAGGTCATGTTGTTGCTCAGACTACAAGTCTATGGAGGGCAGAAGTGAGAAGGGAACTAGTGAGAGAGGAGAGACAGGTACAAGAGACTGCAAGCAGCTAAATAGGAATATTTCTGTCTCATCCAAGTGCTTCAGTCATATCAGTCCAGGTCAGTACGTCTCTGTAATGTCCAAAATGATCCCACTGCAGCTTCTGTGGCTTGAAATGGAATGGGGAATATAAAGGAAGCACTTATACTTCTCCCTTTAGCAGCAAAAACTCAGCTTTTCCCAAATGTGTGACTTCAGGCTAAGGGCACGCATTGCTGGAACGTAAAAGTAGTTTTTTGACTTTCTTTCACATGTGTACTATTTAACTTTCATTTCATCTTAAGAACTTTTCTGGAAAGGATAGAGATAGGGATTGAACCCATGACATAGTGCATACAAAGCTGTCACCCTACAAGCTGCGCCACAGGCTCTTTTAGATTCTAAAGATATATTTTTTCCTTAAATCTTCTTTTCACATGTCTATCCCCACATTACTTATTGGGAGCATCTTTCTCATTTTTCAGGATCTTTTCCTCCTCTTCAACTGACTTTCACTCTAAAATCTCTGCTGAAGGTCATGTTGCTGCTCAGACTACAAGTCTATGGAGGGCAGAAGTGAGAAGGGAACTAGTGAGAGAGGAGAGACAGGTACAAGAGACTGCAAGCAGCTAAATAGGAATATTTCTGTCTCATCCAAGTGCTTCAGTCATATCAGTCCAGGTCAGTACGTCTCTGTAATGTCCAAAATGATCCCACTGCAGCTTCTGTGGCTTGAAATGGAATGGGGAATATAAAGGAAGCACTTATACTTCTCCCTTTAGCAGCAAAAACTCAGCTTTTCCCAAATGTGTGACTTCAGGCTAAGGGCACGCATTGCTGGAACGTAAAAGTAGTTTTTTGACTTTCTTTCACATGTGTACTATTTAACTTTCATTTCATCTTAAGAACTTTTCTGGAAAGGAGAGAGATAGGGATTGAACCCATGACATAGTGCATACAAAGCTGTCACCCTACAAGCTGCGCCACAGGCTCTTTTAGATTCTAAAGATATATTTTTTCCTTAAATCTTCTTTTCACATGTCTATCCCCACATTACTTATTGGGAGCATCTTTCTCATTTTTCAGGATCTTTTCCTCCTCTTCAACTGACTTTCACTCTAAAATCTCTGCTGAAGGTCATGTTGCTGCTCAGACTACAAGTCTATGGAGGGCAGAAGTGAGAAGGGAACTAGTGAGAGAGGAGAGACAGGTACAAGAGACTGCAAGCAGCTAAATAGGAATATTTCTGTCTCATCCAAGTGCTTCAGTCATATCAGTCCAGGTCAGTACGTCTCTGTAATGTCCAAAATGATCCCACTGCAGCTTCTGTGGCTTGAAATGGAATGGGGAATATAAAGGAAGCACTTATACTTCTCCCTTTAGCAGCAAAAACTCAGCTTTTCCCAAATGTGTGACTTCAGGCTAAGGGCACGCATTGCTGGAACGTAAAAGTAGTTTTTTGACTTTCTTTCACATGTGTACTATTTACCTTTCATTTCATCTTAAGAACTTTTCTGGAAAGGAGAGAGATAGGGATTGAACCCATGACATAGTGCATACAAAGCTGTCACCCTACAAGCTGCGCCACAGGCTCTTTTAGATTCTAAAGATATATTTTTTCCTTAAATCTTCTTTTCACATGTCTATCCCCACATTACTTATTGGGAGCATCTTTCTCATTTTTCAGGATCTTTTCCTCCTCTTCAACTGACTTTCACTCTAAAATCTCTGCTGAAGGTCATGTTGCTGCTCAGACTACAAGTCTATGGAGGGCAGAAGTGAGAAGGGAACTAGTGAGAGAGGAGAGACAGGTACAAGAGACTGCAAGCAGCTAAATAGGAATATTTCTGTCTCATCCAAGTGCTTCAGTCATATCAGTCCAGGTCAGTACGTCTCTGTAATGTCCAAAATGATCCCACTGCAGCTTCTGTGGCTTGAAATGGAATGGGGAATATAAAGGAAGCACTTATACTTCTCCCTTTAGCAGCAAAAACTCAGCTTTTCCCAAATGTGTGACTTCAGGCTAAGGGCACGCATTGCTGGAACGTAAAAGTAGTTTTTTGACTTTCTTTCACATGTGTACTATTTAACTTTCATTTCATCTTAAGAACTTTTCTGGAAAGGAGAGAGATAGGGATTGAACCCATGACATAATGCATACAAAGCTGTCACCCTACAAGCTGCGCCACAGGCTCTTTTAGATTCTAAAGATATATTTTTTCCTTAAATCTTCTTTTCACATGTCTATCCCCACATTACTTATTGGGAGCATCTTTCTCATTTTTCAGGATCTTTTCCTCCTCTTCAACTGACTTTCACTCTAAAATCTCTGCTGAAGGTCATGTTGCTGCTCAGACTACAAGTCTATGGAGGGCAGAAGTGAGAAGGGAACTAGTGAGAGAGGAGAGACAGGTACAAGAGACTGCAAGCAGCTAAATAGGAATATTTCTGTCTCATCCAAGTGCTTCAGTCATATCAGTCCAGGTCAGTACGTCTCTGTAATGTCCAAAATGATCCCACTGCAGCTTCTGTGGCTTGAAATGGAATGGGGAATATAAAGGAAGCACTTATACTTCTCCCTTTAGCAGCAAAAACTCAGCTTTTCCCAAATGTGTGACTTCAGGCTAAGGGCACGCATTGCTGGAACGTAAAAGTAGTTTTTTTACTTTCTTTCACATGTGTACTATTTAACTTTCATTTCATCTTAAGAACTTTTCTGGAAAGGAGAGAGATAGGGATTGAACCCATGACATAGTGCATACAAAGCTGTCACCCTACAAGCTGCACCACAGGCTCTTTTAGATTCTAAAGATATATTTTTTCCTTAAATCTTCTTTTCACATGTCTATCCCCACATTACTTATTGGGAGCATCTTTCTCATTTTTCAGGATCTTTTCCTCCTCTTCAACTGACTTTCACTCTAAAATCTCTGCTGAAGGTCATGTTGCTGCTCAGACTACAAGTCTATGGAGGGCAGAAGTGAGAAGGGAACTAGTGAGAGAGGAGAGACAGGTACAAGAGACTGCAAGCAGCTAAATAGGAATATTTCTGTCTCATCCAAGTGCTTCAGTCATATCAGTCCAGGTCAGTACGTCTCTGTAATGTCCAAAATGATCCCACTGCAGCTTCTGTGGCTTGAAATGGAATGGGGAATATAAAGGAAGCACTTATACTTCTCCCTTTAGCAGCAAAAACTCAGCTTTTCCCAAATGTGTGACTTCAGGCTAAGGGCACGCATTGCTGGAACGTAAAAGTAGTTTTTTGACTTTCTTTCACATGTGTACTATTTAACTTTCATTTCATCTTAAGAACTTTTCTGGAAAGGAGAGAGATAGGGATTGAACCCATGACATAGTGCATACAAAGCTGTCACCCTACAAGCTGCGCCACAGGCTCTTTTAGATTCTAAAGATATATTTTTTCCTTAAATCTTCTTTTCACATGTCTATCCCCACATTACTTATTGGGAGCATCTTTCTCATTTTTCAGGATCTTTTCCTCCTCTTCAACTGACTTTCACTCTAAAATCTCTGCTGAAGGTCATGTTGCTGCTCAGACTACAAGTCTGTGAAGGGCAGAAGTGAGAAGGGAACTAGTGAGAGAGGAGAGACAGGTACAAGAGACTGCAAGCAGCTAAATAGGAATATTTCTGTCTCATCCAAGTGCTTCAGTCATATCAGTCCAGGTCAGTACGTCTCTGTAATGTCCAAAATGATCCCACTGCAGCTTCTGTGGCTTGAAATGGAATGGGGAATATAAAGGAAGCACTTATACTTCTCCCTTTAGCAGCAAAAACTCAGCTTTTCCCAAATGTGTGACTTCAGGCTAAGGGCACGCATTGCTGGAACGTAAAAGTAGTTTTTTGACTTTCTTTCACATGTGTACTATTTAACTTTCATTTCATCTTAAGAACTTTTCTGGAAAGGAGAGAGATAGGGATTGAACCCATGACATAGTGCATACAAAGCTGTCACCCTACAAGCTGCGCCACAGGCTCTTTTAGATTCTAAAGATATATTTTTTCCTTAAATCTTCTTTTCACATGTCTATCCCCACATTACTTATTGGGAGCATCTTTCTCATTTTTCAGGATCTTTTCCTCCTCTTCAACTGACTTTCACTCTAAAATCTCTGCTGAAGGTCATGTTGCTGCTCAGACTACAAGTCTATGGAGGGCAGAAGTGAGAAGGGAACTAGTGAGAGAGGAGAGACAGGTACAAGAGACTGCAAGCAGCTAAATAGGAATATTTCTGTCTCATCCAAGTGCTTCAGTCATATCAGTCCAGGTCAGTACGTCTCTGTAATGTCCAAAATGATCCCACTGCAGCTTCTGTGGCTTGAAATGGAATGGGGAATATAAAGGAAGCACTTATACTTCTCCCTTTAGCAGCAAAAACTCAGCTTTTCCCAAATGTGTGACTTCAGGCTAAGGGCACGCATTGCTGGAACGTAAAAGTAGTTTTTTGACTTTCTTTCACATGTGTACTATTTAACTTTCATTTCATCTTAAGAACTTTTCTGGAAAGGAGAGAGATAGGGATTGAACCCATGACATAGTGCATACAAAGCTGTCACCCTACAAGCTGCACCACAGGCTCTTTTAGATTCTAAAGATATATTTTTTCCTTAAATCTTCTTTTCACATGTCTATCCCCACATTACTTATTGGGAGCATCTTTCTCATTTTTCAGGATCTTTTCCTCCTCTTCAACTGACTTTCACTCTAAAATCTCTGCTGAAGGTCATGTTGTTGCTCAGACTACAATTCTATGGAGGGCAGAAGTGAGAAGGGAACTAGTGAGAGAGGAGAGACAGGTACAAGAGACTGCAAGCAGCTAAATAGGAATATTTCTGTCTCATCCAAGTGCTTCAGTCATATCAGTCCAGGTCAGTACGTCTCTGTAATGTCCAAAATGATCCCACTGCAGCTTCTGTGGCTTGAAATGGAATGGGGAATATAAAGGAAGCACTTATACTTCTCCCTTTAGCAGCAAAAACTCAGCTTTTCCCAAATGTGTGACTTCAGGCTAAGGGCACGCATTGCTGGAACGTAAAAGTAGTTTTTTGACTTTCTTTCACATGTGTACTATTTAACTTTCATTTCATCTTAAGAACTTTTCTGGAAAGGAGAGAGATAGGGATTGAACCCATGACATAGTGCATACAAAGCTGTCACCCTACAAGCTGCGCCACAGGCTCTTTTAGATTTTAAAGATATATTTTTTCCTTAAATCTTCTTTTCACATGTCTATCCCCACATTACTTATTGGGAGCATCTTTCTCATTTTTCAGGATCTTTTCCTCCTCTTCAACTCCCCCCTCCCCCCAAAAAAAAACCCCCCCCCCCCGCCCCACCCAAAGCTACACTTTTTTTTTTTTTATTTTTAATATTTTTTGGTAAAAAAGCAACATTTTCCGCTTTTGTTTTTTTCCGGGCCCCACCCACCCGATACAACGTCCTTGGGGTTACTTGGCAGTCAATTAATGTTTTGGTTATTCCCTGCAGAACATCTGCAGAGCGCTACAACAGAGTACAGGAATACAATTCAAGCAGATAGCAGTTAATACTGACACCAAAATTACATATTACTATTTTCATACAATTTTCAAATATTTCCCAAACACCAACTTTTGTCATTACCACAGGTGTTCAAAACCCCTGAGTTGTACTTCAGGTTACCATAAGGGCAAACTGTCAGACTTTAGAATTTTCTTCACTGGATTCCAACCAAAAGTTGAACTTCTGTGGAACATCACAATATCCTAGTTTCTTCTTTTTAGGGGACATTTCCTGAAAGAGGATTTAATTTTACAAAAAGCATAAAAGTTGAATCCTGGCATTGATATAAACAGAATGAATATTACAAATACAGGTTGACATATATATATATATATATATATATATATATATTATATATATATATATATAATACATAATCCAATAAACATCATACCGATGGTGGACAGTTTTTCTCTTTGCACTATATCAGATTCTCTGAGTGAGGTGGGGGTGATTAATTATTTCCTGAACTATCATCCCCTTATCCTATTCTATTGCTTCCTTCTATCAGGGCATATATACCTCTTTGCAACTTATTGTCCTGAATCAATCCCGCATGATCTAATCTCCACTGATCCCAAAACTTACTGTCTACCAACCCAGTCTTGTGTATCCCTGCACTTTTTAGGATTGTTTTTACCTGTATGGCTACTTCTTTCCCTTCCCCTATCTCTATTAGTTCAAATGGGGTGTACCATATCTTAGAGGGTCCCATCCCCATTTTGGCTGGTAGCTAATCAGCCAGTGAGCTTCTCACTCCTCTAGGGCAACCTTTGAGACAATAGAGGGTCACTTATGACTACTTTAGTGAGAACTCCCAGACAGACACTTCTGTCTTCTATGAACTACTTGTCCAAGTTCAGGAGTAGTGCTCAGGGCAATGCCTAATGGCTTCCACAGACTCAACTTTCTGTCTGTGTCCCCTTACCAAAACACTCCTGAATTATTGCACGCACTTCGCGCGGATTCTACTAAGTCCTTCGTGCTACTACTCAGATCCCATTCGACCTTGACCGTCCAGGCACGGCTGGAGGCTAGTGTTCCAAAACAAGGACTGTTCAATCACTCAGTGCTTCTCAGTGTTGAACCTTGTCCGCAACTCTAGGGGTTAAGAATAGAGAACTTTTCCCCATTCTTTGCAGCCTTATATATCTTATAACACAGGTAAGATACAAACAATACAAACATCAATAGGAAGGTAAGACAGAAAGCAATTTCTGCATCATTTACAGGTGACATGTCCCTTATTAGGTTCTTCCGTACTATTTAATTGGCATCGAGATGTCATATAAACATGCAGCAGCTTACCTCACTCATCGATACAGAGTATAGACACACAGGAGCTCAGATATACTAACTGGCAAGACCAAGGGCTTACCTCACAGTACTGTTTTTATCTATCTGAGGTCCTCTGGTCCCGTCCTCAAGTCGATCGGTGAATGGGTCGGCACTCTATCAGCTGCACATCAGACAATCTCGTGCCCCACGTACACACACACACGATATACATGATTTTGACTGATTTAGACAATACATAACACACACATGTAATATCCCAGACTCATATACAGGGGTTATTTTGTATGTATTAACTGATGATAAATGTAGGTTTAGTTTGTTAAAAACACATCTATTTAGTCTACCAAAATAACATATAAAGTTATTTACTGTCATAATATGCAATGTCCGATTCCACTAACATTATATAAATCTATATTTTCTCTGAAAACAGACAATATGCCTTGTGAAGGAAGGAAAAATGAACATGAGGGAGAACAAAACCGCATAAACACCAGTGAAAAGATGACAGAAGACTGTAAATCTGTCAAGAATTTCAACGCTGATGCTCTAAACACACTTGAGGAGCTCAGTAGATCTACATCTCAGAGCCGCACTTGCCACCAGGAGAAATCTAAAAAACCTGACATCTCCTTGGAAGAACCTGGCACCTCTGTGGAGTTATCACCTGGTACAGCGCCCCTATCATTGGACTCCTTTATATTCCACGGGACACTGGGTGCAGGAGGCTTCAGTAAGTCTACTTGGCAAAAGACATCATACGCAAAGATCCCGTTACCATTAAAGTAGAGGATAAGAAGGATTTTACACATCTTGGATACAGTTTTGTAGAACGCCATATCCTTCAACTCTCTCATGAAAATTCTTACATAATCCATGGCCTGGCAGCCTTCCACATGCTGAACTTTGTGTATTATGTGATGGAAGTGGCCACCGGAGGGGACCTGCTAGATGTAAACATAAAGAACTTTCCTCTTGACACCACCACTATCAAATTCATCACAGCAGAAGTAGTCTGTGGCACAGAATTCCTGCATACAAAAGGCATTATTCATCGGGACCTTAAGCCAGAAAATATCCTTCTGACCAGAGATGGCCTCATCAAAATAACAGATTTTGGCCTTGCTGTGACAGGCGTGTACAAGAGGACCAAAGAGTGTTGAGGCACACCAGGATATGTAGCCCCAGAAATGGTGAAGGGCCAGGCACATGGGAGAGGAGTTGACTTCTTTGCTATTGGCGTGATCCTCTATAGACTTTTCGCCTTTGCGCCTCCTTTTCCTGGAAAACATCCAAAGGAAATGGACAAGTCTGTCCTCTACCATACTCCAGTCTATCCATAGATTCTAATTCCTGATGCAGTCACACAGAGCATCATAGAAGGACTCCTGTGGGAAGACCAGTTTAAGCAGCTGGGAGTCATAGAGGAGGTCAGAAATCACCCATTTTTCTCAGAGATCCATTGGGAAGATGTAGAAGCCAGGAGAATGGCACCACCAGCGATCCTGATGGCAGGTTCTGTTGACCCAAATGTTGAAGAAATTCTGGACTACGCTGAACCAGCACACCGCATCAAATCTAAATATCAGAAGATGTTCAATCAATTCAGCTTTGTGTGTCCTGAGTGGTCAAAGCAGTACCATCCTGTCATCCCCCAGACCAAGGATTGTAGAGTGGGGGAAAAAAGTATTTAGTCAGCCACCAATTGTGCAAGTTCTCCCACTTAAAAAGATGAGGCCAGCATGTAATTGTCATCATAGGTAGACCTCAACTATGAGAGACAAAATGAGAAAACAAATCCAGAAAATCACATTGTCTGATTTTTAAAGAATTTATTTGCAAATTATGGTGGAAAATAAGTATTTGGTCAATAACAAAAGTTCATCTCAATACTTTGTTATATATCCTTTGTTGGCAATGACAGAGGTCAAACGTTTTCTGTAAGTCTTCACAAGGTTGGCACACACGGTTGCTGGTATGTTGGCCCATTCCTCCTTGCAGATCTCCTGTAGAGCAGTGATGTTTTGGGGCTGTCGCTGGGCAACACGGACTTTCAACTCCCTCCAAAGGTTTTCTATGGGGTTGAGATCTGGAGACTGGCTAGGCCACTCCAGGACCTTGAAATGCTTCTTACGAAGCCACTCCTTCGTTGCTCTGGCGATGTGCTTGGGATCATTGTCATGCTGAAAGACCCAGCCATGTTTCATCTTCAATGCCCTTGCTGATGGAAGGAGGTTTGCACTCAAAATCTCACGATACATGGCCCCATTCATTACTTCATGTACACGGATCAGCCGTCCTGGTCCCTTTGCAGAGAAACAGCCCCAAAGCATGATGTTGCCACCCCCATGCTTCACAGTAGGTATGGTGTTCTTTGGATGCAACTCAGCATTTACTCTCCTCCAAACACGATGAGTTGTGTTTCTACCAAACAGTTCTACTTTGGTTATATCTGACCATATGACATTCTCCCAATACTCTTCTGGAAAATCCAAATGCTCTCTAGCAAACTTCAGACAGGCCCGGATATGTACTGGCTTAAGCAGGGGGACATGTCTGGCACTGCAGGATCTGAGTCCCTGGTGGCGTAGTGTGTTACTGACAGTAGCCTTTGTTACGTTAGTCCCAGCTTTCTGCAGGTCATTCACTAGGTCCCCCTGTGTGGTTCTGGGATTTTTGCTCACCGTTCTTGTGATCATTTTGACCCCACGGGGTGAGATCTTGCGTGGAGCCCCTGATGGAGGGAGATTATCAGTGGTCTTGTATGTCTTCCATTTTCTAATTATTGCTCCCACAGTTGATTTCTTCACACCAAGCTGCTTGCCTATTGCAGATTCAGTCTTCCCAGCCTGGTGCAGGTCTACAATTTTGTTTCTGGTGTCCTCCCACAGCTCTTTGGTCTTCACCATAGTGGAGTTTGGAGTGTGACTGTTTGAGGTTGTGGACAGGTGTCTTTTTTACTGATAACAATGTCAAACAGGAGCCATTACTACAGGTAATGAGTGGAGGACAGAGGAGCATCTTAAAGAAGAAGTTACAGGTCTGTGAGAGCCAGAAATCTTGCTTGTTTGTAGGTGACCAAATACTTATTTTCCACCTTAATTTGCAAATAAATTCTTAAAAAATCAGACAATGTGATTTTCTAGATATGTTTTCTCATTTTGTCTCTCATAGTTGAGGTCTACCTATGATGACAGTTACAGGCCTGTCTCATCTTTTTAAGTGGGAGAATTTGCATAATTGGTGGCTGACTAAATACTTTTTTTCCCCACTGTATGGCCAAACTTTTCACGAAGAGGTCATCCAGAAAGTAAAAAAAAAACAACTGGTCAAAATGGCATTGCTAGTGGAAGACCCAATCAAAAGCAAATCCTTCCTTATCCCAGGCTCCTACTACCTCCATAACATACTCCATAAAGGCTTATGGATTCTTCATTCCTATACCTGTAACCTACCATCCTAGAAGACTGATGTGATGTGTTGTCCAGCAGAGTCACCCACTTTTACTATTGTAAGTATAACACCAAGACCGGTCACATCCATAGTCTTACTACTGCTCAGTAGTAATATACACTCATATACACAGTACACAATATCATTATTATGGATAATTCATATCCTGTAGTATCCCCAGTTATAGCTCACAGATCCTCTATACTACACCACACAGGAGAGTAGACAGATCCTCTATCCTTTAAAACGTGTATGTATAATCCCCTTACCAGTATATTTTACAGTTGATATATGAAGAGCTCATTCTCATACACGTGTGTTTGTCTTCTTACAGGAGATAACTGGCTGATGTCCTAGAACACCCCTCTCTTCACGGATCTGCGACAAAGAAACCAAGCTTCCACCACTTAATATCCATGTAGCAGCAACAATCCAGGGATTTATTCCAATCGCCATATTTGGGGTCAGGAAGGAATTTTTTTTTCCCTAAACTGAGGTCAACCCAAATATTAGTCCTCAGGGGGTATTTTTCGCCTTCCTCTGGATCAACATAGCAAAGAATTATTAGGTTGGAGATGAAGAATTTATTTCAACCATACTTGCTATTTTTCCATCTGAACATACCTGCTATAAATGTGGTGGCAAAGACAAACATTACTGGACTTGACTAGAAGGAAGCGGCTGCACCTTCTGGCACGGAAAATGGACCGCGCAGAAGGTAGCGTCTTGTGCTTTCTCTCTGTGTCCATAGACCGCCAGAAGGTAGCGGCTGCTCCTTCTCCCACCGAAAATGGACCGCGCAGAAGTAGCGTCTTGTGCCTTCTCCCTCCGTCCATAGACCTCCAGAAGGAAGCGGCTGCTCCTTCTCCCGCTGAAAATGGACCGCGCAGAAGGTAGCGTCTTTCGCCTTCTCCCTCTGTCCATAGACCTCCAGAAGGAAGCGGCTGCTCCTTCTCCCACCGAAAATGGACCGCACAGAAAGTAGCGTCCTGCGCCTTCTCCCTCCATCCATAGACCTCCAGAAGGAAGCGACTGCTCCTTCTCCCACCGAAAATGGACCGCGCAGAAGGTAGCGTCTTACGCCTTCTCCCTTCGTCCATAGACCTCCTAATAAAACCTACTAAAAAATATAATCACAAATCGAGGCTTCAGTTCTTTCCATATTTAGAACTTATTTATCACAATGACACAATTTAAAGTTAGTGCACGTGAACCAGAAGTTTTAGGAGGTGTGGACTGAATCTTGGCTGTATAGTTTTTTTGTCTATACAGTGAATATGGTCATTTTGATATAAGAAATCCCCTAAGTTATTGATAGCATGAAATGGATGTGATAACAGTGCCAACAGTTGTATCAACAGCATAGCCAGCAGTAGTAACGGTGTCGGCTATGTCTTACTCACAAATAGCAAATCTGTGGAGTTCTGCTTTGATAATTCACCCATTTCTTATATGCCTTCAATATTAGACTGATTTACCTTTCAGAGGTTTGGAATGCTAGGTAACAACCAATGGAGAGGTATCCTAAATACCAAACTGAGTACTGTAGTTCTCCTCACTATTGACCTTACATGGTATATATATATATATATATATATATATATATATATATATATATATATACACTAAATAGAATAATAAAATTAGGAGAATTGTGCACAGAATATGCACATTAATTTGCAGAGATTGTTACCCAACTTTTCAAGGCTTCTGAATTTTATATTTGCCTACACATATAGTGATAAATTTCCATGCATACAGACTCTTTGCCTAAGTCCTGTCTAAGTCCTAAGTTTTATAATGCTGATAGATAGTTACAGTCATAACCGAAATAAGCATGATATACTGAGTTGACAGAGATAATGAGACAGAAAAAAAAACAAAAAACAAAAGACAAATACAAAAAGTTGAAAATAGAGTATACAAATACTTAATGTGAGTATATATATCTGTCTGAGATATCTCCACATGACATAAGAGCTTAAAGGGAATGTGTCAACAAATATAATTACAATTTTTTTTTTAAATCAAGTTTTACGTTATATATATATATATATATATATATATATATATATTTATTTATTTTTTTTTTTTTTTTTTAAATACATTTTGTGAGGTTTTTAAAATTTTCTCATGTTATTATCTACATTAAAAAAAAATAACTCCTAAAAATCATGCAGTTCTGACACTGTCCACTAGGTCATATAATATAATGAGGCTTCCTGTTTTCTGTAGATTACTTTGCAGCAGCCCTCTCATTTACAGCACACTGATGATCACAGCTATCATGTATATGTAGATAAGACACGGAATCTACCAGTCACAATAGAGGATTTAAGAACTTATTTTTTCCCCTATCTGCACAATGACCTCTGCACAGGTCAAAGAGCATGCATAGAAAACCCTCCCAAAGAAGTCAAGAAGTTCTGCTATAGTCCATTGTGACCATGGTCCTTATATAGGAAACAGGAAGTCACAGAGTGTTTTCAGCTTAGTAGTAAAAGTGATATTGAGCTGGCGACATCTGGAGTGGCTGTTAATTGTAATTGACTGCTATCACCCTGCTCCATTACCTCAGGTCAGAGCTGAGCTCCAATTGGTTGTTTTAACCCCTCCATTACCGTGGCATCTAAGGGGTTTGGGCACTTTAATATATCCCCATCAGACTTCCCCCCGTCCCTCGTGGTGTTTCTGGGCATGCCGATAACTATTTTCTGCAGCCTGGGTTCTGACCAGTGACTCTGGTCTGCCAGGAGACCACATACCTGCTTCATCCTGCTGCGATCAGAGGAAGTCAGTCTATGCGTCTACATATGACGCTGACTTCCTGTATACACTGCAATACATGTGTATTACAGTGTATACTACAGAACCAGCAATCAGATTCCTTATTGACATCAAAAAAGTTTTAAAAAAGTGTTAAAAAATTAAAGTGTGTTAAAAAAAAAATGAATAAATGAATAAAGCCCCCAAAATTCCCTTTTCCTATATAAAATGAATTATATTAAAAAAACCTAAAAATTAATAAATACAATATATATTTGGTACTGCCACATGCGTAACAACCCGTACAAAAAACAGACACGTTATTTAACCTGCAAGGTGAACGTCAGCAAAAAACAAACCCTCATATGGCTACGTCACCAGAAAAATAAATATATAGCTTGTACAAAAATCGCCAAATCATTAGAGCAAACTGGCTATGGCAAGAAGGGTATGTATAAGTGGTGCGATCGTATATCAGTGTAGACCCCAGATTTAGAGCTTAGGAGAGAAAAGACACCAGAAGTGACCCCCAGAGTGACCCCCCCAATCATAGGAGCTACTTTGAAGATAAAATAGGAAATGTGGTGTTCTACAGCATACATATTAACGTTTCATCATTCGCTGTGCATTCACGTCTGGGAAAACTAATGCTCACTACACCGCTTAATCAGGGCCAGCGTTGGGGGGTGGCAAACTGGACAATCGCCCAGGGCCCCAACAAATTAAGGGGCCCCCTGACTTCAGCATTATTAGCAAGTGCCATGGCCCCAAGCTTTTGAAGGGGCCCACTGGGCTACTGGATGCTGACTACCTCTTTTTCCCCACTTACCAAGCGTCCGCACAGTCTGACAGCTCCTCCTCCTCCTGGAGTCTTGCTGTGCAGGGGATGATCGATTACATTAGGCTGCTGCTGCAGTCTTCTGTGTGTGTGTGTGTGTGTGTATGTGTGTACACATGTTCACTCGCATGTGTGTATCTGTGTGTGAGTGTGTGCGTACATGTTTTGTCGTTTGTGTATGTGTGTATGTATTCACCAATACAGATTCCCTATGGTATCCAAAACTTTCAGAATTTCATCTATATTTGCTTTGCTATGCTGTCAGTATTTACTGCAGTTTTGCATTACATTTGTCAGGATGATCACCATTATATATCCTAAGATTCTTGCTATATATGTAAATGATGTGTCCCTCCACACAGTGTAATGTCCCATAGTGGCCCCTTCACACAGTGTAATGTCCCATAGTGGCCCCTCCACACAGTATAATGTCCCATAGTGGCCCCTTCACATAGTATAATGTCCCCTACGGTGTTTGATGCAAATATTACAAAACTTTTGGGTTCGACAGAATGCGAAAAATTTTTCAGGATCACGACCCATGAACTATTATTACACGCTGGGGTCTATTCAGAACCCAGAGTATAATGTTCGGAGGCCCAGGGGAGGTGAAAAAAAAAAACAGTTTTACTTACCTCTCCTGTTCTCCTGCGCTACTTCCTGTTGTCTTCAACCCTCTTCAATTACATCACAGACATGGGTTACGTCGGTGTGATTGTGCGTCAATGACACCAGCCGGACCCACGTGCCACCTGTGACATCATTGAGTAGGGCCAAAGACAGCAGGAATTTGCGTTGGAGCACGGGAGAGGTAAGTAAGACCTTTTTTATTTTCTCCTCCCCTGGGCCTCTGAACATTATACTCTGGGGTCAGAAAAGACCCCAGCGTATAATAATAGCAGTTTGTCAGAGCAAAACTGTCAGGCAAACCTCGTTTATGGCCTAATTAAAAACAAAAGCTGTAGGGGCACACCAGGCCACCTATGGTCACGGGCCCCATAGCAGCTGCTATGGCAGTAGTTCCACCAGTGGATATGTCTTAGATTTTAGGGCCCCATTTGTAAACTTGCCCAGGGCCCCACTTTGTCTAAAACCGGCCCAGCCCTTGATAAATTCTTTGAGGGGTACAGTTTTCAAAATGGATTCAGTCCCTAGGGGTTTCCACTTTACGGGTACCTTAGAGGCTCTGCAAACATGACATGGCGTCCAGATACCAAATATTTAAATCTGCATTTCAAAAGCCACATAGTGCTCCTTCATATCTGTGCCCTGTTGTATGCCCAAACTGCAGTTAATGCCCTCATGTATGACACTGTTGTGTAATGTTGTGTAACGTTGTGTGCCATTTTTAAGCAATAAAAGCGAATTTTATCACCTACCTGTTGTGACCGGGGGTCATTTCCCAAGAGCACAGGGTACTCTTCATGGTCTCTGGACAACCTGAGACACCACTCGTTGACTGTTGTGTAATAAGTAAGGGGTATTATGCCCTGTCTTTTTAAATGGCGGAAACGCTGCAATTTGTCGCGTTTTTATAAATTGCATATCAATTATACCTGTGGAAATGCTAGCATTTTCCGTATAAGTATAATAGAGGCAGAAAGTCTCCAGAGGAAACCTCTGCAGACTTTCTGTACAAAGTGCTGTGGAAAAAAAGCAATGAGATTTTCTATCTAGCCCCCACCATTCCTGAGCAATAAATTCTGTTCATTTAGTGTCTGTTATGCTATTTAAGGTCTGTAATGTCAGGTGGGCGGTGTCAGACAGGAGGCGTGATTCAGAGCTCAAATCAGAGGCAGCCAGTTTCAGAGTTCAGAATCATACCCCTTGTCTGATCCTGCCTGACACCGCCCTCCTGACAGTACCGAACCTAAATAGCATATCAGGCACCAAAACTAACGGTATTGCTGGGGGCTAGAGAAAAAATTCCAACTGTGCCAGAATCAGTGGAGCAGTAGCTATTAAATGATGTAAAGAGCTTGACTTGTTGGAGGTGGTGAAATGTTCCCTCTTAAGGTATTGGGGCAGATTTACTAATGAGTCTAGAATATGGCATACCAAATCCAAGACCTATTAGGTCATACGCAATAAACAGATTATCCAAAAGTAAACTATAATCCAAGATGATAATCACAATAATAATTTAATATATAACTTTTAATAAATTTGATTAAAAATATATAAATATCACAGAAACATATAACCACCCTAAAACAGCACAGTTAACTTGCCCTCACAATATCAAATATATAAATTCAAGAAAAAACAGCATACAAAAACAGGCACGGCAGCCTGGAATAGGATAAACCAACCAAGGCACTTACCGTGATTCAGATGATGCCTATGTTGCTGAATGACATATACCAGAAGGGAAGAGGGGTAACATGGTCCACGGTTCAATAATTCTAGGATCAACGGGCTAAATAAGGAAGCACCTGTGTCCCAACTATCCCTATTGCACCCTATACCAAAAAACTAGGTTGACCCTAATGTCCTAACTCAGGGCCACCGCCCCAAAATAGAAAGTGCCCCCGACTGGAACCTGCCCTAATATTAAAATCCCTATCAAATCCCTTCAAGCAAATTGATATACAGAGAACAAAAAACAAAAAACATACCAAACATTACAAAATGCTCCTAGCACAAATAAAAATAACCGAACATGCAATCCCGACATGCATGTTTCGCTATACTCATCAGGGGATAAAGTTGGTTAATAAAAGTCTAGGATATGCAAAATGAAACCACAACAAAGCTACCATGCTATGCCAAGTGTAAAAAAATGCAAGCACTATAATCAAGCGTTAACCATCAAAGAGCACAGCACAAGTATAGGTAGTACATTAAACTCCTTATGGTGTTACAAATATCAGATAACTTACCACAGGTACAAAACAACACCATGATGTATCAAAAAGTGGCCCTAAGTATGGGGGAATAGCACAATTAGAACACTACATATACCCCCACCAGATATATGGAGTGCCAAACATACCTGGGAGACGCAGGAGGCGCTACCTGCTTACATAATAAGTGCTACAGGTGGAATAGCACAATGGACATGCGCAATAGCGATAGAAAATGCACATGTGCAATACAGAGGGGACACCAAATGCACATTGCGCATGCCCAAATAAAAATCAAGGTGCGCATGCACGTATACACTGTGAAATAGCGTTCACCCATTCAATAGTGAAAATAGAGTGAACAGAAAGCACATAATCTACAAGTAAATAGAGAGTTGTACTAATCCAAACCTCATAATGCCTCTATACCTGATTAAACAATGATACAGATAGATTAAATAGAAGCAGAACCCTGCATATAAAACCTAAGAGAAGTATCTGCAGAGTATATGATAAAGTATTTTGAAAGGGTATGATAACTGAATATAAGGTACAATGCACACATGGACTAAACAAATGACCATCCTAACTATAGAATGAAATCCCTATCAAATAAATGAAGAGAAACTTAATTGTTCATTTAACCCACCAGGAGCTACAGTTTGCAAGCGAAAAATCCATTTTGTTTCTGCCTGGGTGACCAAGCCGGTCCCAATTACCGCGACATATAGGGGGTTGAATCAAATCAATACCCATAAATTTAATGCACGAAGCATTACCCTGGTGTTCAAGCCGGATATGTCAGGCAATCGGTGTATCACGATGATGTCGGATATCACCTAAATGCTCACCTATTTGGCACCTGAACTCACGTATCGTTTTTCCTATATACTCAAGGCCACAGTTACAGGTGGCCTTATAGATGACGCCCTTCGAACGACAATTAATAAAACTCCTAATCGCATAAGAAACACCGGTGACATTGCTAGTAAAGTTTTTACCACTTGTGACATATGAACATGCAATACAGCCACTACAGCGAAAACAGCCCCAAATTTTTTTTTGTTAAAAGCCAATTTTTTGCAGTGGTGGGTTCAGAGAATTGACTCACTACCACTCGGTCTCTTATGTTCCTGGGACTTCTATACGTAATTTGGGGCTTTCGACCCACTGCATCAACAATATCGGGGTCCATAGTCAAAATCTCCCAATGTCTAGCAATAACAGTGCGAACCTGGTCAACCTGGTCAACCATCAAATGTGCCAATTAACCTAGTCTGTCCAGCACTAGGAGGATTGATCTTTGGGGTCAGGAGCACGGGCCGATCCTGATTAAGGGCATGTTGAAAAGCCGGTCTTAGAACGCGATCAGGATACCCCCTAGCGTGAAATCTAGATCTCAAATCTGCCGCTTGTTTCTTAAACTCAGAGATTGATGAACAATTGTGACGAAGCCGAAGGTATTTGCCCTTAGGTATTCCTTTTTTGAGGGGAAGGGGATGATGAATCTCCCACCGCAATAATGAATTGGTGGAGGTGAGTTTTCGATATATAGTAGTCAAAACTTCCCCATCTATGACCAAGATATGGAGATCCAAAAAGGCTAAGTTGGTAGGATTAGTCTCATAAGTGAAATGAAGGCCAATATCATTCTTATTGAGTCCCGCTACCAGACGACCAAACTGGTCCTCAGACCCCTCCCAGATGACCAATATGTCGTCTATGTAGCGGGCCCAAATGTGGATCTTCTCCATCCAATCGGCCCCTCCCTCACCCGGTTCAAGGGAGCGCTCCCACCAGCCCAGGAACAGGTTGGCATAAGAGGGTGCACAAGGGCTCCCCATTGCACAACCCCTGAGCTGGTGGAAGACCCTCTCACTGAAGGTGAAATAATTCCGGGTGAGTATTTTTATTTGTGCTAGGCGCATTTTGCAATGTTTTGTATTGTTTTTTGTTTTTTTGTTCTCTGTATATCAATTTTTTTGAAGAGATTTGATAGGAATTTTTAATATAAGGGCCAGGTTCCAGTCGGAGGTACTTGCTATTTAGGGCGGTGGCCCAGAGTTAGGACATTAGGGTCAACCTAATTTTTTGGTATAGGGTGCAATAGGGATAGTTGGGACACAGGTGCTTCCTTATTTAGCCTGTTGATACTGTTGTTCCTAGAATTATTAAACCGTGGACCATGTTACCCCTCTTCCCTTCTGGTATATGTCATTCAGCAATATAGGCATCATCTGAATCACGGTAAGTGCCTTGGTTGGTTTATCCTATTCCAGGCTGGTGTGCCTGTTTTTGTATGCTGTTTTTTCTTGAATGTATATATTTGATATTGTGAGGGCAAGTTAACTGTGCTGTTTTAGGGTGGTTATATGTTTCTGTGATAATTATATTTTTTAATCAAATTTATTAAAAATTAAATATTAATTTATTATTGTGATTATCATCTTGGATTATAGAATATGGCATAGAATGCAGCAAAATGTTGCGCATGTCTGGTGAGAAATTTTGCATCTACCTTTAGGGCATTTTTTTCTGACTGTAACAAATCTGGTGCATTTTCGCTCTGCCTAAGTCTATGCTGTAGTACTATTAGTATATATGGGTCATTGGATATTGAGCTTTGATTTTGAGCTCCTCTGATAATTTTCCAACCCTAGGAAAATGATAATTGTTAGCCAATTGGTTGCTATGTGAAAATCCAGCTTTATTGTGTCTCCTAGCCATATTTTATTTTTGCAGAAGTAATATCGGGTTTACAAGCAAATATGACTACTTGTAGAAAGATTTGAACAACCTTATTGTCCATTTGAGGCAGAGTGCTTTTGTCCCTTTGAAGCAGAGTGCTTTTTTATTTCTTTAAGTAATCTAAGCATTGTACGATGTAGCCAAAGGACCTTGCCATAGAGTAAATGTATGTTGGTGAAATGTAGTTCACAATTGTATCACAATTCAAAGGAGGTTCACCCTGGTAACAGGTTTAGATCCGGCTTCACCTCTACGATTTCACCTTAGATGTTTTTTCTGGTGTCCCAGTCAGCGATGACAAGTCAGCTTTGGACGAATAAAAGGAGCATTTTGCAAATCAGACACTATCTCAAAATACATGATTCAGTTTTTGAAGCTACAGCTTTGTGGTGTGATCTTTACCCTTTGCCTTCCATCAATTTTTCTCAGTACACTTGCATACAGATTTTTAAGGAACTCGACAGGAAGGTTGTTCCTGCCATCTTGGAGAACTAAGCACAGATCTGTGGCTGTAGGCCTGTTTCAATCCTTCTTTCTCTTCATGTGATCCCGCATAGACTGGATGATGTTGAGATCAGGTCTCTGTGGGGGCCATATCATCACTTCCAGGACTCCTCCTCCAAAGGGCAAAGGTCACACCAAATATTGATGAGTTTCAGCTTCCTCTTTTCTTCAGTCACTTAATTTTGTTAATTGGGAAAAATAAACTATTCATACTTGTTTTTGAAAGCATTCTCACTTTGCATTTTTCCCACTCCTGCCTAAAACTTTTGCACAGGACTGTAAATGTCCAGTGTATACCTCTATGGTGTCAACAGAGAAAATGCATTAAGAAGATGAGGAGAAGTGCTGTCAATGACTGTTGGCAGGGGGTTCAACAGGGAATCATGCTAGAACAAACAAGATTCAGGGGCAATTGTCCCTCCCTTGCGGAGCTTAATTGTTTATAACTATATTTTGGCAATATCCTTTAACTTCCATGTGTGTCCATAACTTCTCTAGAGAGACCCCGACCATGACATCCATGATGCTCATACATATTTTCTCAACACAGCAATGCAACTCTGACCATTCTGCATTTACAGTCCCTGGGGCTGCCACATTAACCATATGTCTGAATCTCTTTGTTGTGCTGTTAGTCTGCACACAATGTAGGAGGAGTATTGTGTAACTAGGTAACAAGATGGAAAAGAAGGGTTGCACAGAGTAAATCAGATAAATATATAGCAAATTTGCACAATGCTGTTTTTAGAGAGGCAGAGGAACCACCCTCACACTGGGTTAGTCATGCATTCAACCTTTTGTGCTTCTTCCATAATATCTCAAATTATCATCTGTTTACTTGACACATTTTCCGTCTATAAAAAAGTTTATTAGAGCAGTGACATTTACAGTGAATATCAGAAACCTACAGCTGAAATATTACAGAGTCTACTGAATCTTCCCAAGTCTAGATGTGATGAATGGCTGGATATAGACAGAGTAGGTTTCCATTGATCCAGCATTGCCGGGACCAGTATGGTGTGTGGTTAGAAGATCTTACAAACCATTCAATGTTTTTAAAGGGGGTGTCTGGGCTTAAGCTATTTATGACCTATCCTTAGGATAGGCAACAAATACCTGATCGTTGGGGGCGCCATCACTACAGCTCAGATCCCACTGACTACAATGAGTGCTGAGCTGCAGGGAGGGCACCTGGCCGTTATACCGGTGATGGATCTTTGTACTTCTGCTCCTGTATTGTGTATAAGACGGTGCCTGAATTAGCTCCATACAGATGATCAGTTCTAAGACTGGCTTTCAGCACCCCCTACCCGAATCTGGTATTTATGGCCTAGGGCAGTGATGGCGAACCTTTTTAGAGACCGAGTGCCCAAACTGCATCCCAAAACCCGTTAAATTATCACAAAGTGCCAACACGGCAATTTAACTTTAATACTGTGTGGATTCACAATTGCGGACAATTACGGCCCTGCAAAATACGGTCGTGTAAATGGGGCTTTACAGAGCTTTCAATAATACAAACAACTTTGTACTGAAAGATAAAGGTCTCTGCATTTGGTACTTTTAAACAATTAATGCTCACTCTTTACATCGCACAGGATCTGTTTTATAGTGACCGTGCAATGTTATTACAGCCTGTAATAATAACACGTCTGCTATAAAACAGATACTGTGTGATATAAATAATGAGGGGCCCCTACACAGTACAATCTGCCCCACAGTGGCCCCCACACAGTACAATGTGCTCCACAGTGGCCCCCAGACAGTACAATGCGCTCCACAGTGGCCCCCAGACAGTACTATGTGCTCCACAGTGGCCCCCACATGGTATTATATGCCCACAGTGGCCCCACACAGTACAATGCACTCCATAGTGGCCCCCAGACAGTACAATGCGCTCCACAGTGGCCCCCAGACAATACTATGTGCTCCACAGTGGCCCCCACATGGTATTATATGCCCACAGTGGCCCCACACAGTAGTATATGCTTCACAGTGGCCCCCAGACAGTATTATATGCTCCATTTTGGGCCCCCACATAGTATTATATGCTCCACTTTGGACCCCCACACAATATTATCTACTACTTACCTGAAGTCCCACAAAGAGCGTCCTCCTTTTTCTGACTGCAAGCGCTGATGAATGACATCATCATACCTGCGTCGGGGCAGAGGTCACACTCTGTAGTCAGTGTAAGTTGTGGTCCCTGTACTGGATTCCCCGTTAGTGAGAGATCATGGCGACGGCGCGCGTGCCAACTGAGAGGGCTCTGAGTGCCCCCTCTGGCACGCGTGCCATAGGTTCGCCAACACGGGCCTAGGGATAGGCTGTTGCTGAAAACTGTGGTGCCCAAGCAACTAGTGTAATGGGTGTTGGAGTTGCGGTGCCGTAGGCTGTTACATACCCTTACATGTGTAATGTCCCAGAATGGCTATTATTTCAGTATACTTTGGGCCTTCGTGTGGCACTGGCCAATGCTCTGCATAAGGATATTAATTAGTGCTGTCACCTTAAATAATAGTGTGCAATGGCTTCATATTGGCATAACATTATACTACTTTAGCTCACATTAGGTTTATTATGTTGCTGCCGCCTAAAGACCAAAATGACACATTGATCTGCCTGCATAAATATATGCTTATTCCTTGCTTGTAATGGTACATGCCATAGATCAAGACAGAGCAAGATGTCCTCATCATCTCTCCCCTCAGGGGATGAGCCTCTCAGACTTCTATGATCTTACTTGCTACTGTGCATTGTTCAGCTGCCAAGTCTTCTCCAGTGGTCCCGGCTGAGGTGTTTTATATATAAGGGTTGCATCCAAAGGTAAAGCCTAGCCAAATCTGCTAACCACTGATCCTGAGGATGACCTGTGTTGTATTGTTGCTGTGTTCAAGAGACCTTTGTAGTCCCTTGTAAGACTTGGGCAAGCTACTTTCCTATCCACTTGTCCACGCCAGAAGAGCATCGTCTTCTTACAGGTATTGCTAAGCCAGAGGGGATCATCTCATGTCAAGGGCCCCTTTGAATGCTCCAGGCCTTTAATGGCTCCTGGGTTTGGGCACTGTGATGATTCTGCCTAAATATGGCCATAACTCAGCGGTATTTTGGTCTCTGGGTATAGGATTTCCCTTCTTGCTTGCTTGCATACTGTGCGCAGCTACAAGCCTAGGTGCATATTGGCAGTAGCGTCTAGGCTTGAACAATAGGGCTCCATTGTATTCCTATACAGCCCTGGCTGATCAAACAATAGTGCATTGTTCAAGCCTGGGCTGTTGATCAGATATGACTGATAACAGTGTATCAACTCACTTTGTCTCATCTACATACAAAAGATCTGGACTTGATTGAATTATCTCATCAGACGTACTGTCGCCGGTGACCTCATTCTGGGAGGTGGCATAAAGGGTATAAAAGATGAGGTAAGAGGTCTGTGGGAGGAGACTAACACTAAGAGATTTATGCAGGAGACCATCACAGACTATCACTAAGAGATCATGCTATGAAGACTTTGACTGAGATGCTACTATGAGCAGGCAGGTTGGAATGCTGCTGCTGATGATGATGAGCCTACAAGAGACTGTGAGAGACTGTTATGAGAGCATGCAGGCGGGATTATCGTTTTAATGCCACTTGCTGAAAAGCCTCCACTGGTACTCACACCTGCCATGTGTGAGCGTTGGACTATAGAACCACATCAAGGACATATGTGGTAAAGTAATTATTTCACCTTTTATCCCTTTTATTTTATTTGTACTGTATCTTGCAACTAGTAACTGTTAATGCTTGCATATGTCTGCATATCTGTTCTGATCTGTATATGTTAGATTTTAATACCGACCCATTTAGGGGTTAATAAATATATAAAATTTAGAAGTCTTGTCTTGTATTTATCTTGTGAACCCGACACTCACTGGCGGTGAGTGTGGTTTTTTATATGAAAGAAGACTCAGGGTGTGGCCAAAGCAGGTTTGGCGCACAGAGGATCTTTCACAGGCACTATACGGTCTACATCCACGTGATTAACCACATTTCCACGCTGAACCAAGATGTGAAGGCTCTTTCTTTGCAGAAGCATTGTTACTTGGACTGTGTATTTCTTAATGGTCATCACCCCTTGCAACCGAGTATATTGCCTGCTCCAAGCAGAAGTTACCATAGGAGAGTGTGAACAGACTATTGCACGTATCTTCCACTTATGTACCACGAATTGTGCCTACATCTGAAGTGACTTTTCCTCTGCACATCTATGTCTGGATTACAGTTGTTTTATGCACAATCCTTCTATAAAGAACTGTTAGGCCCGATTCACATCTGCGTTTGGGTTTCCATTCGGGGAGTCCGCTTGGGGATCACCCGAACGGAAACATATACGTATCAAAAAGCAGTTTACCTGGGAAACCCGCAGACCCCATAGACTATAATGGGGTCCATGTGGTTTCCGCTCGGTTTCTGCACGAAGCAAGCAGAGAGGAAAGTAGTGCATGCAGCACTTTCCTCTCCGCTTGCTTCGTATGGAAACCACACAGACCCCATTATAGTCTATGGGGTCCGCAGGTTTCCCAGGTAAACTGCTTTTTATGCATATAGGTTTCCGTTCGGGGGGGGTCCCCAAGCGGACTCCCCAAATGGAAACCCGAACGCAGATGTGAACCAGGCCTAACCTGGTTAACTCTAACCTTGTGTTCAGAAGTCACTCGCCTGCACATCGCACACGGGTTTTCCAGAGGAATTGAGTTTTGTGGGACACCAGGAACACTAGGGCTGCATATATCTGCCACGAGACCCTACAACAGCCAACCTAAACTGTGTTATCCCTGGTTACAACACATGGTTCCAATAACAAATACAACTCACCCTGCTGAAAAGAAGTGATCACACAGGCAGTGGTGAACCTAGCCTCTTTGCTGCCTGAGGCGGACTATCGAAAGACGCCCCCCCCCCAAAAAAAAAAAAAATAATATAAAATTGCGTTTACATGCTGTTAGCGTCACATGCTGTTATTGTCGTACAATAAACATACACAAACTTATGAAACAGTTTTTAAGAATTCTTCTTTCTGTATTACTTCAGTATCAGAAATCAACTACACGGCATTAACAATGAAAGTAACTTCACACATCTTCTGCTTGGAGGATGGACGAGCCCACGTGGCCCCCATTCTCTATAATAGGAGCGCCGCAGATAGCTGAGTACTGGACTTCAGGTATCTTCAGCACTCCCATCGAAGTGAACGAGAGCCACGCGGGTTCATCCATCCACCAAGTGACACACCTATATATATGGCTGCGGTCAGGCTGGATTCCCACCCAGTGGAGGGAAAAAAAAACAATTCTCAGGCTCAGTGGGGGTCTCAGCAGACAGACCCCCATCAATCAGGTATTTATCTTCTATCATTTAGTTGAATACAGGACAGTAACATTTTGTGACTTACAGGTGACGTCTCTGACTAATCGGTCACATTTCCCTTCACTTCTCTTTGGACCGCCATGACCACTTCTTCCAGCTGTGACTTGTCTCTGTAAAGTTTACAGCACAGACATCTTTGGCTCCTCACTTTTCCAGGCACCCGACCCACATTGTCCTCACCTGCACAAAGCCCCCATCCTGCTGCTACCCCAATTATAAAATATATGATATAACCCCCCCATAATGAATAATACTTCCAAGTGCATCTTTATATTAATAATGTCCGTGTGTACCCTGTATAAATAGTGCCCCTTATTAATAATGCCCCAGGTGTTAACTAATTAAAAGGTTTTCCAGGTCATTAATAAACTAATCAGTGGGGCTCAAAAACCGAGGACCCCTACTGATCAGCTATGTGAATCGTACCTGTGTAAGTGCCATGACCGCTTCTCTGTTTACATAGTGTCATTCATCTCATAGCGGCCATTTCATGTAACTACAGCCCCGTCCTATACATGTCTATGTGACAAGACAGTAATTACATCACACGGTCACTATAAACAGACAGCGTGTGATATAAACAGGTTCCATAGCCCCTTCATACAGCTGATCAGAGGCGGGGTCCACTGATCTCTTATTGATAATCTGTCCTAAGGATAGAACATCAATAAAAATGAGCTGGAAAGACCCTTTAATAAAGCCCAAGTGCCACCTTAAAGGGATTGTCCAGGATAACCACTTTTTTAATATGAGGCTGGGGAAGGTGCTCCAGTGTCTCCCAGCGCATTCCAGTCCTGCTGCTCCGGTGTTTTCTTCCCCTCACCTCATGTGTGGTGGGGAGCAGAGCAGCAGAACCACACTGCAGTGGGAGACATCGGAGCACAAGGGACAGGTGAGTAGGTGTTTTTTTTTTTTAATACAGTATTACACGGTATTATGGCCCACAGCGGCCCCTGCACACACTATTACATGGTATTATGCCCCGCCGCGGCCCCTGTACACGGTATTATGTCCCGCAGTGGCCCCTGCACCCGGTATTATGCCCTGCAGCGGCCCCTGCACACGGTATTATGCCCTGCAGTGGCCCCTGCACACGGTATTATGCTCCATAGTGGCTCCTGTTCTCGGTATTATGCTCCATAGTGGCCCCTGCACATGGTATTATACGCCATAATGGCCTCTGCACACGGTATTATGTCCCATAGTGTCCCCTGCACACAGTATTATGCTCCATAGTGGCCCCTGCACAAGTAATTATGCCCCATAGTGGCCCCTGCACACAGTATTCTGCTCCATAGTAACCCACCCATGAACTATTAAATTATACTTTGGGGTCTAAAAGACCCCAGAGTATAATGATCGGAGACCCAGGTGGTGATAAACATAAAAACCAGTGTTACTTACCTGGGCTCTGGTGCGCTCCCTGCTTTCGTCTCTCTTCAATGTCGCACAGACCAGCGTCGCAACATAATGACATCAGGCTGGCTCACGTGACACCTGGGACGTCACCAAAGAAGGCCGAAGCCTGCTGGGAGTAACATTGAATCGCTGGAGAGGTGAGTAACAATGGTTTTTATGTTTATCACCTCCCCTGGGTCTCCGATTATTATACTCCGGGGTCTGAAAAGACCCCGGAGTATAATAATAGTAGTATTTGGCCTCACTTATCGATCCCCGCTGCCGCTCACAGCCGCTTCTGATTCCCCCTTCTGCGTCCGATAGCAAAAGGGGAAGCGGAAGCGGCCACAGCAGGCGCAGGGATCGATAAGTAAATAGGCCGTTACCTGCTGGGGATACTCCAGCAGGTTACGGCCTAATTATATATAAAAAAAAAGTTATTGTCACCTACCTGCAATCCCATGATGGAGCCACCGCCTCCTCTTCTTGTCCGCGACGTCTGTGTCTCAGCGTAGGAGGCGCGATGATGTCATTACATCGCTGCCTGCGCTGACACGCAGAGGTCTCGTAAACCAGCCCAGGACAGACCACTTTAAAAAAAAACAGAGCTGAGCGGGGGCTGGGCTGGTTTACATTAAATAAATGGTAAAAATGCCGCCCCTCAGACAGTGACGGACAGTGCCGCCTGAGGCGACCGCCTCACTTCGCCTCATTAGCGGTGCGCCCCTGCACACAGGTCAAGTTATGGGTGTCAGAATATGGTGACACAAAACAAATTGTAAAACCAAAAAATTTTCTTTTTTAATCAATTCAAGATTGGGTCATTTTCCCTGTTTAAGGACTGGACACATTTTTGGGGGTTTTTTGTACATGTGGTTTTAAAGGCTATAACATTTTTTTCTATATCTTTTTTCAGTGATAAATAGGGCTTGTTTCTATTTTTCCATGTTTTTTCTTTAATTTAACCACTTCTGTACCGGGCCAATTTCATTCTGGCTTTTTTAAGTTATTTCTGTGACCATTGTGGGTTTTTCTTTCATTAAACACGTGGACAATTTTGTCCAAGTGTGATTATATATTTATATATACATCCTTATAGGGTTAAGAGTTGACCACCTGGAGATATAATGCAGTAAAACTATAGTAGCAGAATTTTACCATCTTCATCTGTTTTAATACAAGATAACTTTGGATAACATATCATGTCGATACTGCATAACATACATGTCTGGCTGGACGTGTAATTACATGTTAAGTGAAAAAGTAAAAGCCCCCGTTTACACCCAGCATCAGTTTGTTGGGAAAACAAACAATTATGCTTATGTCTTGTTTTGTTGTAAGCACCAAATGTTTGCTTGGCGAGAGAAGATGGACTAGGCATGGTGACAAATTTCAACACATGGACCTCAAGTACTTGTAAATATTGCAGAACAGGTAAGGATAAAACTCAAATCATGTTGTTATCATTCATTCAACAGAGATCATGAGCATAAGGGATTTGCTAAAATTTCATTATATTTTTTTATTATTTATTTTTAAAATTTAGCCGAATTACAATGTGTATATAGCAAAGTGGATAACACAAAATTATGTTTTAGGCTGAGGTCCCACATTGTAGAGCCTTAGGCTAAAGCTCCATGTTGCGGAAACACAGCATTTTTCCTGCTATGAAGCAGAAAAAAATGCTACGTTTTTCAGTACCAGAACCGCTTTCCGTATAGGTGTAATAGAGGCAGAAAGTCCGCAGAGGAAAACTTTCTGTGAATAACACTGCGGGGAAAAAAACGCAATGTGTTTCCGCATTCTTTTCAGAATCCCATCCACACATTTCAGAAAAATATGCGCTGCGGAAATGCTGCGATTACCAAAAGCCTTGCGTTTTTTTAGAAATCACAGCATGTCAGTTATACCTATAGAAATAAATGAAGCAGAAAGTCTGCAGAGGAAATCTCTGCGGTTTTCTGTGTAAAGCGCTGCGGGAATAACGGCAATGTGTTTCCGCCGTGGTTTTTCCTGCAGCGCTTTTTTTTCTGCAGCCCTCTACGTGGAGCCTTAGGCTAAAAGTGGTTTTGGTGGTGGCACATCACTTTCACTCTATTTCTAGACAGATGCATATTAAGAAATAACATTTGTAGCCTGAGCCCTTCTTAGTGTTACTTCTGCTGCACACAGCTTTTACATCCCACTTATTCGTTCTCCAGTCTTGACCATGTTTAATTGTTATTTTTTTCCCCAGTCATCTACTGCACATGATCATAAAAGCGTATTCTCCGAAGTAGTAAGACTTACAAGTCTTGGTAATTAGTTTCACACGTTCCTTCTGAGCGTAGTTGATACAATAGCTACAATCTTCCCATTATAGTGGCTTCCAGGGATGCATTGAAGGGTACTAATCATTGCCTAGCAAAGTTCAGAGTGTGCAACTTCTTCTGGTGTTTTTAAGTTTTGCTCATCGCCATGTGAGCTTTTGAATTACAGCCCAGAGCTCAGCAAGCTACGTTTTCCTAATTAAGTAATTTTCCTTTCTAACACCAGGCTAAATTGGCAAATGGAAAGGAATGATGAATGACTGTGAAATACGGGTAATAGAGTAATCACACGGAACAGCCATCACTTGTCTTCACAGTGTTTTCAAGCATTATGCTCTTTGCAGTATTTTATCTTATGTCGTAGTGCTGTGTGTTCTTCTATCATAGTTACAAGGGAGCGTAATGCTGAGCCCTGGGCCATATTTTAACCACTTCCATCCAAGATGCTTTACCCCCCTTCCAGACCAGACACATTTTCGGGTTTTTTGTATGTGCGGTTTTGAGGGCTGTAACATTTTTATCATTTGCGTTATTCAACTAATTTCTGTGTCTTTTTTTTCAGTGACACATAGGGCTTTATTTTTATGTTGTTTTTATTTCTGCATGTGTTTTAATTTTTATTATATCTGAGAAAATATAAACAAAAGAGGAGGGAAAACGTGTCTGTTTTTCACTTTTCAATTTTTTTTTTATTTAATAACACAAAGTGCTACTAAAAAACTTTATAAAATAGTTTTTACTCTCAGTTACGGTAATTTTTATTTTGTATGGTGTCGTCGGGGGTGGGGCTATAACCTTTAATAAGGGTATTTTATTGGCGTTTTATTTATTTATTTTTAAATTATTTTATTTACATTTTTTTTTCACATTGTGTCCCCATAAGGTCATAATAGACTTTTGGGGATATTTGATCCGTTTTTTGGGGAGGAGGCTGATTTCCTCTGTAACTGGGGCTGATACATTTAGCCCCAGTTGCAGGAGGAATACAGCCTCCTGCCCGTTACTATAGACTATAGAGCTCCTGTAGGACCCAGCAGCTCTAACAGACTCTGATCCCAGTGGATAACATGACCGCTAGGTCAGAAGGGAGCTGCAACATGGCGACACCCATAGCGCTGTATACACAGCGATCGGGAAAGCAGGGAAGTTACAGCCATCTCCCCGTTTCAGCAGCTGCACGATTTCATGCAGCTGCTGAGTTCTGCTTTGACGTACTGGTACGTCCTTGCAGAACTAAACAACTACCTTCCGGACGTAAAAACCCAATGGGCGGTCCGGAAGTGGTTAAAAAGTAACATGCATTACTTTTATCCCTTTGGCAATAGTGTCTAAGGCTAAGGCTCCATGGAGCGAAATGCAGCTAAAAAAAAAGCTGCAGAAAAAAAAAATGCAGTCAAAATGTGCTGTGTATTTTTCTGCAGCATTTTTCATTAAGTTTGTGCTACGTTTTTCTCAGCATTCTTTCTTCCCCATATGAATAAAACACTCACAATTTCACAGCTAAAATGAACAGGGTATCTCCAGATATTTCATTTGCTCCATGCAACTGGAACTCCTTGTAACAACCTTTGACAACATATTTTATTTAGGCTAAGGCCCCACGTAGCGGGCCGCAGCAAAAAGCACTGCGGGAAAAACCATGGTGGCAACACATCGCTGTTTTTCCTACAGTGCTTTTCATAGAAAGTCTGCAGAGGTTTCTTCTGAGGACTTTCTGCTTCCATTATACCTATAGGGAAAACACTGTCGTTTTCATAGGTATAATTGACATGCTGCGATTTCTAAAACCGCAACGATTTTGGAAATCACAGCATGTCCACAGCGCGTATTCGCTAGAATGGATGGGATTCGCTAGAATGTAAAATGCCTTTTTTTTTCTGCAGCGTTTATGCCATGTGGGGCCCTGGCCTTAAGGTAATATCTAATTTTTACCTTAGAAATCATGCTGCCATTGACAGGGTCCCAGTTGCATGCAGTAGCCAGTATGTGTGGATGTGCCCTGATACAGAAATGTTTGTCATTGTTCCATTCCTCTGAATGGTGTTTGTAAAAAATCCATTTACATATAAAAACCTCAGGTGAGCACTACAGTGAATTCTATCTGTCTTGGAGTGTCTGAGTGAGTGCTACAATGCTGTAAGCGTTGCCAGGGAGAATCTCTACCCTCTGTATATTGCCAGTATATACAGAAAAGGAAGGGGATCATGTTAAACAGTGGTATCTCCTGTTTTTACTACCTAGAACAGTGTTTCTGGTGTCATATGAAAGCAGAGAGTCTCATGACTTTCTGCATGTAAAGACATTTCCAAATGTGTTTTTAACTAGTGTAGCCCTATTTGGGGGGGGGGTATGAGTATTATCCCTCCCGCAACAGACTCTGGCGCTGACCTGTGTGTATAATGGGACCTGAAGCCTTCGCTGAAGGGAAGAGTGGGAACATATATGAAATATATCAGTGCCTCCACCCAGGATAGAGCCTCTGTATTACAGGGAGGATCTCCTCCTGGGACTTACCCATGAAGTACAGTTAGTAGCCTTAACAAGGATCACTGTACTAATCTCACAGTCTGAAGAATACATACAGATACCACATAAGGTTATAACAGTAGCTTTATAAGAATCAACAGGGTAATAATACATACATACAATATACTCAGAACACAGCAATACTACAACAACCAGCAAGTCCTCAACCGTCTTAGGTTATATACCCGGGTATATATATAGATATATAGCAAGAGTCCGGTGCACAATACCTCCAGGCAACAGAAGAGATGCAGGGGCCCCTGTGGATGACTGTGGATCCTCGGATTCTTCCAGGAGATGACAGACAGCCGATCAGGAGATGATGATGATGATGGTGAGATTCTTCACAGGCAGCAAACAGGGCGACGGTGACGGCAGTAGATGCAGGCCTGACTACCCTAACACTGAGTCCTTAACCTGCCAGCTAAACTACTAGTGCCACCGGGCCTCTAACTAGCTAGTTGGCCTTCGGAAGCCTAACCTATCACTGCCCTGAACTATATATATATATATATATATGGATCCCTAACTACGGTTACTAGCTAGGTCCTGTGAGTATATAGGGGGTAACACATACCTAACTATATACTGTGAAGTAAAGAGGAACAAGTGGCTCTTATACTCCCCCAGACATAACATGTCTGTCTCAGCAGCTCTGCTCACATCTCTCCCCCCAGCAGCTCTGCCTCACATGTGTCTGACTCACTGTATTTACAAAACAAAACTTGCACTAAATGCCTGGGGTCTCTGAAGCCAAACTGCAGGGGCAAAGAAGCCAGATACATTATATACTAGTAGAAATGGCAGTTCCCTACACTCTCCCTCTGGTGAAATCTTTACGTCACGTCAAAGACATACAAAGTCATAGTATACAGTCAACATTACCAATGACAATATCAATATGGTTGCTTTTGCATTTACAGAGTCACAACAGGTTAATAGGTATACATGCCAGCAGGAGCGAAAATTGGTAACATATTGACCAAAGTGGACACTGCACCCACCCAAGCATGGTATAAATGAGGCTGAGTAGTAAATCTGGGGTCCCCCAAACTATCATATGTCAGCATAGGTGGAGGGTGTCTAATTCTCTCTCCTCTCCGTACCTCTCTCTGAGGTAAACTAGCATGTCCAGGCCCTAAACTAGGGTTGTCTGCCATGGGAGGGGATGGTGCTGGTGGCGTAGGAGAGCTAGATCCCTGCTCATCTGTAGATACAGATCTAGGTACGAATTCTGGAGTTTGAGGGTTCATAGGTCTCCCTGAAGGAGAAGATACTGGTGATCTAGGAACTTCAGGAGCCACAGTCCAATCACTCTCAGGAGTTTCAGGAAGGTCAGGTGGAATATCGGCTAAGGACTGTGGAGAATCGCAGGCCGAGCCATCATTGGAGATATCCATACCATCAATCTGAGGTACAGGCAACAAATGATTTCTATGCCAAGTCCTGATCCTCCCGTCCCGTCCTTTTATCTTGTAGACTGGTATTCCAGGCAACCGATCTACCACTGTAAAGAGTTCACTCCGCCATCGATCAGCCAGCTTATGTTTTGCAGATGCTCCCAAATTCCGTAGCAGAACATGGTCCCCAGGGTTCAATTCTCGGTATCTTACTCGAAGATCAAATCTCCTTTTATTTCCTTCATTCACTTTGGCCGCATTTTCCTCAGCCAGCTGATAAGCACTCTTAAGCGTTTCTTTCAAACGTGCCACGTATCGGTAATGATCTCGATGACTGATACCATCGGTAGAGACTCCCAACAAGATGTCAATAGGTAGCCTAGGCTCTCTTCCAAACATCAGAAAGTATGGTGAATATCCTGTGCTCTCGTGCCTTGTACTATTATAGGCATGCACCATAGCCTCCACTTTTCTACTCCAGGATCGCTTATCCTCAATTCGTAAGGTACCAAGCATATCAAGTAAAGTCCTGTTAAATCTTTCAGGAAGGGCATCTCCCTCTGGATGGTAAGGCGTCGTCCGACTTTTGCGGATGTTCAACAACTGAAGTAACTCTTTGATCAGGTTACTCTCAGAATTCTCTCCCCGCCGGCAGGAACTTCCACGGTTCTCTCACCGATATGATATACCATTCCATGTCGATAGCCAGTAGACAGGGCATCACAGAGTTCTCTAAGATCAGAAGATATATTCACCGGCTGAGCTGCAGGGTTCCAATCTCTTCCAAGAAACTTCTGAAAAGCATAATGCACTGCGGGACAATTAGTGCCAAGTATCACAGGAGCTGCACAAGAATCCCCTGTATCAGGACAGACAAGAGCCGTAATCTTCATGGGAGCGACACTCTGATCTTCTAATTCAGGGACAGCTATAACTACTTGTAGGCTGCCATCTACAGGATATGATCCTGAATTAAGCCCCCACAATTTCATTTGTCCTGTAGACTGAAGAGGTATATCCCTCAGATACTTTTGGTAGAACGAGCGATAAATCAGGGTCACTTGAGATCCTGTATCAAACAGGGCAGGAGCGGCATGACCATTGACAGTGACTTTGACAACGGACCTGGAGCCCGCGATAGCGCCTCTGGTATTTACTCGGCCCGCCTTCCTTCGGTGTCTTTGATTCTGAATAGAGAAGACAGCACTGTGTCTCAATCCCTCACTGTCCTCCGTACACTGTCTGGCAGTATGGCCCGTCTGACCACATTTATAACAGGTTCTAGCATCCTTCCTCCATTGAGTGGCAGTGGGTGGAGTGGCGGACTGTCTAAGTTCTGACCGCTCCGCTGGTTTGTCCTTGTTTGAATTAGGAACAACATCTTCTTTAGAGATGCTTTTCGCTTTCTTAGGGGTACTAAAACTAATGTCAGCTTCTTGTTTCTTCACTAACTTCATTAAGTCAGGAAATGGAAGGACTCTATCAGATAGTAAGACCTTGAGTACTTGAGCAAGAGGATGATGAGGTTGTAACCCTCTCACCAACTGACTGGTTCTCATAGCGTCTACCTCTGAAGTAGATATAGCTGCGTGGTACACCAGACGTGAAAGAAGTAGCTGTAAACGGTTAATAAAAGTAGAGACATTTTCCCCTTCTTTTTGACGAACCATTTGGTAATCAGTAACCATCTGAGCAAGGTCATAGTATGGCTCAAAGTGATCAGACAGTACTTGTATATAGTCCAATGCACTCACTCCTTCATGAGAGTCTCTGTACAAGCGGATCAATTCTGCAGCAGGAGACCGCAAACTTTCACTGATACGCTGCCGCTTGCCTTCTTCAGAGCAAGACCATTCCTTCAGGCATTGGAGAGTATGTTCTTTCCATATCTCAAAGTTTTCCTCCCCTTGTGGTACTGGGACATTACCAGAGAATACTTTTAGTTTCTTGTAGTGAGTGGCCTGCAGGCCCTGAGCTAACATTTCAGTCAGCCTGGCTAAAGTGCTAATAGCACTGTCACTAGAGGAACTGCTAGCGACGGCCATACTGGGGGGGTAACTGGCTGAGCGGGGTTCTTCCTTTACCTGAACCAGGGGAGGAACAGGAGGTCGGTAATCCCATGTAGTAGCTAGTGGGAGGTTCCCCTCTGAGCTATATCGCTTCTCCATATCAATGACTATTCCCACTTCTAAATCTCAGCAGTGCCTCCAAATGTAGCCCTATTTGGGGGGGGGGGTATGAGTATTATCCCTCCCGCAACAGACTCTGGCGCTGACCTGTGTGTATAATGGGACCTGAAGCCTTCGCTGAAGGGAAGAGTGGGAACATATATGAAATATATCAGTGCCTCCACCCAGGATAGAGCCTCTGTATTACAGGGAGGATCTCCTCCTGGGACTTACCCATGAAGTACAGTTAGTAGCCTTAACAAGGATCACTGTACTAATCTCACAGTCTGAAGAATACATACAGATACCACATAAGGTTATAACAGTAGCTTTATAAGAATCAACAGGGTAATAATACATACATACAATATACTCAGAACACAGCAATACTACAACAACCAGCAAGTCCTCAACCGTCTTAGGTTATATACCCGGGTATATATATAGATATATAGCAAGAGTCCGGTGCACAATACCTCCAGGCAACAGAAGAGATGCAGGGGCCCCTGTGGATGACTGTGGATCCTCGGATTCTTCCAGGAGATGACAGACAGCCGATCAGGAGATGATGATGATGATGGTGAGATTCTTCACAGGCAGCAAACAGGGCGACGGTGACGGCAGTAGATGCAGGCCTGACTACCCTAACACTGAGTCCTTAACCTGCCAGCTAAACTACTAGTGCCACCGGGCCTCTAACTAGCTAGTTGGCCTTCGGAAGCCTAACCTATCACTGCCCTGAACTATATATATATATATATATGGATCCCTAACTACGGTTACTAGCTAGGTCCTGTGAGTATATAGGGGGTAACACATACCTAACTATATACTGTGAAGTAAAGAGGAAAAAGTGGCTCTTAGACTCCCCCAGACATAACATGTCTGTCTCAGCAGCTCTGCTCACATCTCTCCCCCCAGCAGCTCTGCCTCACATGTGTCTGACTCACTGTATTTACAAAACAAAACTTGCACTAAATGCCTGGGGTCTCTGAAGCCAAACTGCAGGGGCAAAGAAGCCAGATACATTATATACTAGTAGAAATGGCAGTTCCCTACACTAGTAATATCTCTGCATTTTTTTTTAACTAGAACTGCAATGTTAGCACATGAAAGCTGAGAATCTCAGCTTCTAGGTGGTATAAAACTTGAGATACTATTTGAAGTGATTCTCCCCTTCTTTGGCAACTGCTACGTCTGTACACACGATGCAATATACAGTGTGTATGGATTCTTCTTGGCAATGCGTAGTTAGAAAATTGTTAGGGAGAACTTTAGAGCCTGTTTTCTACTGAAAGGAAGTACAATAGGTTAATAAAATGTATAACAAAAATGTTCACTAAACACCTCCCTACACTTTAAGGGTAAGACCTAGATCTGAAAATACTTTGCATTGCACACTGTTGGCACAACATGTACCTGCCATTTTTCCAGCAATTTCCTTAGCAGATAAACTAGAATGTGACATAAATACTGTATCACACCTGTAAGATATATTTCAGATCTTATGTGATGTCACTCAGTCAAACTGTGTGCAAATAAAATATAAAGATAATAACATAATAAATACTAATAAATGTTTCCGGCTCTTAGCATTAACATACTTTTACAAAAGTGATAAGATAATATCTGAAGTTATTTTTCCAGTAAATTTTATATAGGTTTTATGTACTACATACATAGACATATAAGTCACCTTGCTGCTTACAGAGATATCATTCCGATTGCACTTAGTCTCTTGCCTTACCATAGTTCTGTGGTTGGAAACCCATTTTCATCGCTCTGTAAACTGCCCATATGTTGCTTTCATAAAACAGCTCAGAATCTGACAGTGGGCAGATGGCCTGTTTTTGTGTATACTTGTGTAGAAAGTGTCTGCCAAACATACCCAAAAGAAAGCTGCCAACATGTACCTACAGCGGCTTCCTCCCACTGGTTAGAATTCTAGCAGGGTTATTCATTGGGATATTTCCAAATGTAATTATAATGGTGTTAAAAGGTTTCTAACTCCAAGTTATGCCCACCCTGGCAAGTCAGACTGAGCAGTTTGAGAAGAGATAATGGGAACCAGCGACAGAATGTGATATTGACATTACAAGAGTGAATCTAGAGTAACAACGATTTGCAGTAATGATAGGACATTTAGGGTAAAGAATATTACTTAAGAACAAAGCAGAATAACCTATTCTCTCCTCCCTTCTTGTGACCAGTCCAATTTCTGATTCATTTTTTGGAGGAGTGTATCATGTGTGAAGCATAAGCAGCCATGCATGTCTACATGAGGAGTAGCACTATTTCTGCAGTTTTTAGCAGTCTTCTCTGAATGATAGATTTGGAATTTGCAGTCCTCTCTGAACTGGTGGGAGAAGCTGCAATACTGCTCACAATGGGGTAAATAAACTAATATAAACGTACCAGGATTCTGGCGTAATTTGCAGAAAAAAAATGGCCTCCATGCTTGCAACTCATTATCTATGAGGCTTGGACACTTCCTAAGTTTCTTTGCACATTCAGAAGGCGGTGTTTAATATGTAAAACTGTGTACCAAAAATTGCACCAAAATTTTGGACAATGTGTCAAAATGAGTGATTTTCAAACAACATTAGACACTTTGGAAAATCTGGTACAGTTTAAGACAGTCTAGTCTAACTTTGCACTCTCTAAAAGTTAGTAGTATCTGTCCCAGTGAGTACAGGAGGAATTTAACCATCTCAATCAAAAACAGCTACAAAATCATGCAGGACATATACAGAGAAGTAGTAATATGTACTGATGTGAGTAAAGTGTCTTGCTCTAGCATAAGACTAAAAGGTGTCTTTCTTGTCTGATCTCCCTTTCCTCCTGCTCATTCCTCCCGCTTCCCTCTCTATAGCCTTCTGTAGAGATGAGGTATCTGAGTCATGTGACCTGCAGTCAGTCTCGAGATGGATTGAGCAGGGATTTTCAGAGTGAAAGTCATTTTAGCAGAGCAAGAGCAGGGAAACAGCCTGATAAGAGCAGAAAGTTTCTTTCAATCACCTATACTATTCATTTATGCAAAGTTTGTTGAAATGAAAACAAATGATCATCATCCCTTTCTCCATGTACACAAGTATCGTCCCATCCCTCTGTAATCCAGGTCAGACCTTTCTCCGTTTGGTCAGTGGTACCATGATAAACTGACCACCCTCTCTAAATTCTTTATTCGTGGAAAACTTGTGAACCCTTGAACAGTTTTATGACTAAGCTGAACCCCTAAAATATGATGCCTTTTATTATCAACAAGCTTTTCATTTTCTCCATACTTTAGTTAACAATTGCTGCCTACACCAACAGCCCTGTCATATCTTTCGACGGTTTCAGCAAAAACTGTATGAGACTATTCAGCGTGCCAAACCACGGCAGCTTAAAACTACAAACCACAGCAGAAACCTGATGCTCAACCTTAGATTACTTCCTGGCACTCCAAGGCAAAAATATAAGTCATATATTTCCAATGTTTATTTTTGCTGTGTGAACATACCCTTACATCATTCAAAACGTTACTGCTCTTGGTTGCTGGAAACTTGCACGCTGCAGTCATTATAAGGGACACACAGGGAGAATTCACAGCATATTAGTGAATTTGGCGGTGGCTATCCTGCTGCAATGTACAGTAGCCGCATAGTGGGTGAGATTATATCCACATGCTGCGACTAAATCCTACAGCACAAAGTGGTCTGCATTTTGGGTTTTAAACCTGCATGTTGTTGGCTGTCCACCAATGGCTGAAAACTATAGGAGACCTACAGTGATTCCGGCAGGTGTCCCCCGGCAAAAAACACACTATTTTAGGTGGTTTTTGCCAGATTGCCTTTCAGGGAAACATACTGCTTAATTTCCTTGTTGGATATTCAGTAGTATGTCTATCCTGTATGTCCCCAACCTTAATAGGAATTGTAACATGTGTAGTAAGACAGTAATTCTTCTTCCACCAGGGTACTGGATCATTCAAAGGACTATCAAAGTATATTTTATATATATTTATATTTTATATATATTATATAATATATTATATATAAATATATATATTTATATATATTTTATATATATATATTATATAAAAGTGTGAAGTGGCAGACATATTCAATGCGTAACATATACAAATCAAACCCATTTTTGGATAGTAGAATTCATCTGAGATACAATCAGACTTATGACACAGTATATACTGTATACATGAATACTGTAAAACTAAGAATCACATAACTAGTATAAGTAAAACAAATCTGATTTGTCCTTCATGTATATGTAAAATATTTAAAGTGACAGTAAACTGCAAACAATGGATCTCACAATTGTTTTAGGATTCTTCTTGCACCTTTCCTACATCATATATCCTTGACGCGGAAACTAGGGGTATTATCAATACTTAATATGAATATCCAAAATATTATAAAATTATGTCCGTAGGTAACAAATAATAGATTAAGTAGTCTAAGGCTGGAGTGGATTGTAATGTTCCGTTATGAAGCACAAATACAAAATCTATCTCTAACCCTAAGAATATGTATGGAGAGCGGTTAAAAATATAGAAATATGGATATAAATTAAGCCGTCATTAATTCTCTCAAAACAATGTACAAACCAAAAGTTCCAATCAAAAATAATAATGTATCATTAGGAAATGGTGACAACACTTTTGGATTTGGTCAACTTTCAAAAGTGCCCCAAATGGCGAAACTTTCATGTTTTTTTTTTTCATTTCACAAAAGATATATAGAAGCAAGAAAAAAAAGAACAAAGATTCATGTGCTTCTTAAATGAAAGCCATTATCCAAGAAGCTGCTCCACAGCATTGCTGTATTTTTTAAGACACCCCTTTGGCCTTGTTCCGACATACGTGGAGGATAAAGAGATATCCACCAGGTACTGAATTCGTCAACATGTCAATGTTCTAAAGGAGAGTTCTCACTGAGGGGCGCCTGGTCATACTCGGGCTCTCATATTTCTTCTGGGTTCCTTATTGATTTGAAAAGGAAATTGTGCTTTGGATAGATATATCCTCGTCTCCTTGTATCTGAGCAGCATATATAAAAAAAAAAAAAGGCCTTCGAAAGCTTTATTTGAAAAGTAGATTCTTAAGAGATGTCATTAAAGTGTTGGGGGAAAATCATGAAAAAAATGAAAGATAAGAGCTCTAAAGATATAAGAAGAAAACGCAAGAAGGATAATAGTGAAAGTTCTAAGGCACCTTTTTGGGGGCCTGGTACTTATACAAGATATTACCATACGTCTTATCCACAGTGACTTTGGTTATGTGACACAAAAGAGGGGGAAGATGGTCTTTCTCAAGAAACATGATTAGATCTTCTTTTGTGTTGAGTACAAAGCATTGAAAAACTAAAGTAGAATGGTCACAATGTAATGGACCATGCCAAGGAAATGAAAATTGGCCTTAACACTTCGTCTTATCACAATGGATTACATCCTCATAATAGTACATAAAAAGGTTCATGCATATTATCTGATGGGATATCCTTATAATTCTTTGTAACCTATTCATCCAAGGCTGAAGATGAAATGTTCTATAGAGGTATGAATTAACAAAGAGATAAAGGTTTCTTGTCAATGGGGCACAAACTGTCACCCACGAAAAATATCTTTTCTTCTATTAGGAAACAACGTATTAAAGAAGGACCAGATATAGAAAACAGAGGGAGAAAAACTTTTTAGATCCTTAGGTGGATCGTATTTGACATTTTTTACTTTGTGTTGGGTCTTTTAAAGAAGTTTGTTTAACAGACTTTTAACCTTTTATTCCTTGTGTTATTATGTTTTCATCTTCTGGAACATTGACCAAAATCTGTGTAATATTTTATACATTTTTTTTTTAAGAAATATTCTACTCGCACAGACTGTAATGAGATGGTGAAAGACTTGTATGGAGCAAGAGCTCCGCTTTGCTGCTGACCAGTTGAGAGGCAAACCGAATTTTACAACGTTCGATACTAATCTTGTCATTTTCTTATTGAAATATTGGCCTTAGGAGAAAGTTTATTCAGCCAGCGTGGGACGTATAAAGAAAAAATGGAACAAAGGCTTTTATATTCCTTTCAAAAAATTGATTTTATTACCTATGTTATTCAGTTTCATTCATTTCATGAACTGATGAATTCATTGTGAATGGTGCGTTACGTTCTATATGATTTCATGAAATTGTTTAATTTAAGATTGAATATTTATTATCCTTTGAAGGCCCTTTAGATAGTTTTATCTACAAGCATTGTGACACATTATACCAGGAAATTCAATTTTGTGAAATGGACTGCATATGACATGCTATTTTGATAATATTTTATAGAGTGGGTGGTATTTGGAAGCAATGTCATGTGACCAAAGCAAGGGTCCTGCACTAAATTCTTCAGTGTACTGTACATATATGTACATGTTTTATACTTGAAATATGCTTTCGGAGATGGAAGCACTGCCTATTGTTGCTTTTATGCTTGTCGACAATACAAGCTAAGTTTACCAGATACTGTATGTGGTGCCTTAACAATTTTGACTTCTGCAGCCAAACAGAACTTTACATTGGGATAAAGTAGAGCCAAATAGCCGGCACTGTGTTACCGAAGCACATGTCGTAATCGGCTGTATAATGTAACTCCTCAGCAGTACAATACTACATAAACTGTACTGTACTGCTCTCTACCTGTGCCCCAACAAATGGCTTGTTTGGACCCTAGTTGCAACAGTTCATGCTACTGCCCGGCAGTATATATGTTTCCTAAAAGTAATTTCTTCTTATAGTGTGGTTTTGGTATTTTATTTTATTGGGCACCTATTCAGAGTATTTTCATTTATGGCATCACTGTATGGTGTGGGGTGGTGACTATGAAAGGAAAAATATTTGTTATATAATTATCTGACATTGAGTTTTTTTTATATAATATATTACGGGAGAGTTTCAGTCTGAGGCATTTATAAGATATGCCATAAATGTCTGAGAGTTGAAGGTTCCACCTATGTAGGGAACTGGGGTTCCCTGTTTCATGGTCACTTCAAGTGGATACGCGGCAGGCTCAGCTATTTTTCGAACTCCCATAGAAGTGAAAAGAGATATTCAAGCATGCATAAAATCCTCTTCACTCACAGCAGCTAAGTCATGAGGGCTGGGAGAGCCCTGTTCTTGAGATAGATAGAGCCCACCTCTATAAGGCAATTAAGGCAAATCCTGTAGAGCACGGTGGATCAGTTGCCTGGGTTTGAGTCCAGCCAAGGACAACATCTGCAAGGAGTTTGTATGTTCTCCCCGTGTTTGCGTGGCTTTCCTCCAGGTACTCCGGTTTCCTCCCACACTCCAAAGACATTCTGATAAGCAGTTTAGATTGTGAGCCCTATATGTGACTGTAAAGCACTGTGGAATATGATAGAGATACAAGTAAGGCCCGGTTCACATCTGCGTTCGGGTTTCCTTTCAGGGAGTCCACTTGGGGACCCCCCCAAATGGAAACCTATATGCATAAAAAGCAGTTTACCTGGGAAACCTGCGGACCCCATAGACTATATATATATACTATATTCCTATCAGTATGTCTTGGAAAGAAAACCACATAAAAATGGGAGGAACATACAAACTCCATGGAGATGTTGTCCTTGGTCAAATCTGAACCCAGAACACCAACGCTGCAAGGCAACAGTGCTAACTGAGCCACCGTGCTGACCATTAACATCAGCAATTACAAGAAACTTTGCTGCTTAAAGTTTCCTACCTTATAAATTTTACTTATTTTTAGCAAATGGTGGAGGGTCTGGGGCATTTGCCTGATTTACCATCCCTTAGATCCAGCACAGTTTCTGCTTCTTGCCAGTCCAACGCCAAGATTTATCTTCAATGTCATTTCAGATTGAAACTCTACAGAAATTGGAATTGTGAAGGTTCTTATTGTTTGCAGGTGCAGAGGGTCCATTACACAGACGACTATGGCCTTTATCCTAATGTCAGCGCAGAGGATGAAAGTGTTTGGGTATAAGTTAGGAACATGACAACCGGTCAGGAGAGCTGGATATTGTTTACATCTTATTTTTGCTAGGCCATATTAATGCATATTTTATTATGGAAGATGTATTTGACTTTTTATGTTTGGACCTTTTACACCATCTTGTGAAAATTTCCAGCAAACTGGGCTACATACGTCCAAAACCATATCATTGAGCATTGTAATTAAAGGAGTTGGAGTGGACCAGGTTTAGTAGTTATCACCTTTGCAGAGGGTAAACTAATTGTGGGGGACCGACCCCCACCGATCACAAGAATGGGGGGTCCCGTTATTCCCATATGAATGGAGCAGCAGGTTGTACAATTGCATTTCCGCTCCATTCATCTCTCTGGGACACAAGTACATTGCAATTTGCTCACTGACCAGTCAAAGAAGAAATGTTGCTCCCAATCTACCGCCAAAAGTACCTTCAATGATCATGTAAGCATTAGAACTGGACCAGAAGAACGTGCCCTGGTCTGATGAATCTAATTTTATTTAATATCATGCGCCTGGCCGGGTGTATGCATATCACTGGGGAGATGGCACCAGGATGTACTAGGGGAAGAAAGCAAGCCAGAGACAATGTAAGGCTCCAGGTAATGTTCTACTTGAAGATCTGGGGTCCTGGCATTCATATATACTACCTACCTTGCAACATACAGGACTGAAAGGGGGTTTCTTATAATCAAAACTTATCCTATATCCAGAGGATAGTTAATAAGTTTCTAGAAGTCTCAATGCTTGGACCCCGACAATCATGGAAATATAGGCCCTATGTACCCCATATGAATTTAGGTGGTTGCACATATACAGTGCTCCTACAATCAAATGCTATGGGACTGGTGATGATAGCAAAGTGCAATATTCAGTTGTTTCTGTCAGTCCCATGTAGTAGCTTTCATTGCAGCATTTACATCACAGAAACGGCAGACAGGATTGCAATAGAAGACCATATCTTTATAGATAACACTACTGTCTCATCATTGTATTCACTACTGACAATAGATGATATCACAACATATCTACTCCAAGTCCCTGTACAGAGTATGCTTAGAAAACTCTCCCATAGACCTTAATGAGACTATTGCTGCCTATGGCCATGAACCTGCTGTCAAGCATATCATGAAATTGCTGTTAAGAGAGCAGATGAGAAGCTCAGGCAAGGTGGCCGCCCCCAAAATGATATAACTGAAATAAAAACAGCTCTTAGGTCCAATGTGTTTTTGACTCCTAATATGGGAATCAGATTAAATTCTTGGATCAATATTACATCCCCAGAAATCTAATAACCATAACTTGCAATATAACTGTTTGTTTTCAAGAAAGACATCCAGGCCCATGTAGAACTCATTTAGTGAATCAGCCATCACAACATCCTGTAGAAGTCAATTCTATAGTCTCACTAATCTTACAGTAAGGAATCTCTGTCTACAATGATGACGAAGACGATGTCGAAACCAGATTAGCTCTAGACATAGAGAATGCCCCATTGTCATGGTTACAGACTGTAAAAAGATTATAAGAAAAATCTCTGTCCATTCATATATTTTTGCATTGTTAAAAAAACACCACATGGCCAAATTTTTTCCAGGCTTAAAGGGTGTAAGATCCTTGCCCGTCCGTATGCTGCGGTGCAGGAGGCGTGTCCGGCTGTAATTCCTTCCTTTGGGTTCTTCTTGTATTGTCTGAACACTGTCCTATTCCCTCACCTCTGTAATTGATTTTTCACCACACTCATCTCTATCACCTTGGTTTCCCTCTGCACCTTTGATAGTTATTTTTAGCTTTACCTGTGTGATTGACAGCCTATTGTCCTATCAAGTCTGGGGCGGGTTCTTCCTTCCTATTTATTGTTTGCTCACATTCACATTGGTGCTTGCTATTGCCTCATGCTTGCTGGCTATTTACGCTTGCTGTTTTGTTACCTGTATTCATATTCCTGACCTCTGGCTTTACCTTTGACTACTCTCTCAGATTTCAATTCTGTACTGCGTTGCTCGACTGTTACCGACCCCTTGGCTAGCTGACCTCCCTTTTGTTGTTGTTTGTCTTGTCTGTGTTCTGTGTCTTCACTTATCTATAAGAAGGCATTGCTGCCCAGTTGTCGCCTAGGACAGTTCAGGCAAGTAGGCAGGAACAGGGGAGGGTTCAGCTTAGGGTTCACTGTCTTGTTGTGCCCCTCCACCCAAGGTTCACCAGCAGCAACTGGGGAATTGCTCGTCTAGTAATTCTCTTACAAAGGGGTTGTGCAATTAAGGACACTTATCCCCTATCCACATAATTGTCAGATTACTGGGGGTTCGCCCACTAGGTCCCCCAGCAATTAGGAGAATGGTGGACTGAAAGTCCCCCATGTTGCCTCCTTGTGACTAAAGTGCCAGTGCACTTGTGTAAGCGGTGCTCCACTCACTGCTATGGGGTTGCTGGCGCTGACAGAGATTGCATTCCCTTCAGCCCAAGTCAAGAAAGTGCACTGGGGCTCCATTCACTAGAAGAAGCCATGGGAGACTTTCTGTCCCCTGTTCTCCTGATCGCTGGGGGACCTGGTGGTCGAACCCTCAGCAATCTGATAATTGTCCTTAATGACACAACCTCTTTAATAATACAAGTTTAATAACCTATTTTTGTAGTCTAATCCACCCATACATTGGTCGTTCTCCTGTGAACCCAGTGTAGATCAGCTATGTCCTTATACCTAGGTGCCAACAATTGTGTACAATATTTCATGTGTGCACTGACAGGTGATTTGCGTAGAGAAAAGCTAAATCCTTGCTATGAGCATCTTTGCCCCTCTTTATTTGTAGCAGCTATCTGGCATTGATCACTAAAGTTTACTGTCTACCAATAACCCAAAGTCTCTTCCAATGGCAGCTTTATCCAGTGTTTATGTTCCAGCTTTTATTTTGAACAGTATCAAATGCCCTTTTACAGAACATCAGAAGTTTCACTATTTTTTTTCTTTAAAAATGTTTTGGGCTAAAATTGAATATTTATTCCAATTAACCTCACGTAATATCAAGTATTCGCAACTTTCTGACTATTGAATCTAATGCCAGAAATACAGAGATGCAAGAACTAGTAAATCCCTTATACAGGTGGATCAGAAGACAGGACTATGGTGAAATCTTAGATATCACAATGCATCGTGAATGGTTTTGTTAAAAATTAAGTATGTGTGAGACCACAATACAAACGAGATGACTGACTAAAGTATAAAAGAAAAAGATAACGTATGGACCTATTAGATGCATTTAATGGTTTTGACTATGACATGGAAGCATGCAAGAAAAATCCTGCAGTTAAAAGAAAAAACAGAAGGTGGCACTTAAGAGCTATGGATTTCCAGACTGCACTAGGAAATGAAAGATTTTTGTAGGTCATGTGAATGATATGGAATCTTTATGAATTAAAAGTTTTTTATGTAAATTTATATTCATTGTAACAAATTTACAGACTCAAATCGTTCATATACGGGCTGTGCAATTAATCAATTTAATTTGAATAATTCGTCATTTCAAAAATTTGTGATTCAGATTTTCTCCAGAATAGTGAAATCACTGTTAGCCCTGCCATGGAGTATATTCCAGGCAGGCTTTGTGCTCCCTGCTGCAAACTATGATGGGCACTTTCTTCATTGTAGTCAGTGGTTGGGTGGGAGGATATATCTGACAGCTTCTCTCTGTGCCAGAGCACTGTATTATTTTAATTTCTTTAAAGTGTACCTTCAGTTATAAACAACTTTGCATACATGAATAGTGCATTTGAATATAAGAAATTTTAATATAATATATCTTATGAAGGAGTTTTTTCCTTCTCCTCTTATAAAGGCTAGGTTCACACTTGCGCCAGGCTCTCTGTCATTCGGGTCTGCTGGGGGACCTGAATGACGGTTACCCTGCGGACACCCGCGGACCCATAGACTACATTATACTGAAACTGGCAGAAAGAAAAGTCCTCCATGCAGGACTTTTTTTCTGACAATTTTCAGTGGAATCTGCAATGGAGACTCAGATGTGAACATAGCCTAAGCTGCCTAACATAGCCTCTCCTGCTTCTTATCTTCAGTCTGACTGCTTATTTACGTAAGATTCATCTCTGTATTCAGCCTCATACATAGAGCTCTATGGAGAAGGGAGGGGTAGTGTAGAAGGCTTCTGCCGTATAGTTAATTGATTTATTGCCTCTGTGCACTAGTAGCCTCTTATTTACAAACATAGCAATGTTGAAAGAACACAGAGTAGTAGTGTGCAGCAGCAATTATTTGAGTTTGTTTTCTAGCAGACTCATTCCAACCCTCCCCTCTTCATAGACTAACATATAGAAAGTCTATGAAGCCCTATGTTCAGATATAATCCAAAACAAGACTATTAGCATTCACATATTTATTTAGCCTGCCCTTGTAACCCGGCCATATTTAGAGGACTAACTTAACCTGGGGTCATACAGGACCAAAATGTTGAAAAATTTCTGAAATCAACTGCAACAAAAAACACATAGAATGGGGTGGTTTTCGTGGCAGCACACATGTTGGAATCGTAGCTGATTTTCAGCTACTTTCAACATGTGCATTGCAAAGCCTGAAAGGTGATGGAAAACATGCAGCATACTCTAAATTGACACACTCCAGGGTGGCACAGGCCACTTTGAACTGTAGGATTTTTCTTTCAGCAGATGGATGATATTTGGGCAAATCTCATCAATCTCCTATGCTGCTACTGTATAATGCAAGAGATTAGCCAACGGGCATCCCAGCCCAAGGCTGAGGCCACATGTTGCGGAAATGCTGCATTTCTGTTGCAGATTTTGCAGTGTGTTTTTGATCCAAACCAACGAGCAGCTACCAATAGAATGGAAAATATAAAGGAAGCTCTTATACTTCTCTCTTCTGCTCAGTCTATCCCTGGCTTTGGCTGAAAAACCAAAGCCAAACCTGCAACAAAAAAGCAGCTTTTAGCAACATGGGGCCTTAGCCTAAAAGGTAGATTTGCCACTGAAAATTAAAAATAAAATCATTAAAAAAATCATAGAAAATATGTTGAACATAGAAACTTAAAAAATAGTTCATTTTTGCCAACACATTTCATTTAAGAGGTAAAACTTTGGAATATTGTAAAAAATATATTGTGCAACAGTAGAGTTTCCCTTAATCCAGAACTTTCTATCTCTTACTGATTTGCAAACTGCAAATTTGCAATAAGAGATTTAGATGGAAAACTTCTTTAATGATTAACAGCAATGTGTCAAACTAAATAAATTGAATAGAGGGTGGGTTGTAACCCTGCGTGCTCTGCGAACGCTTCTGTGAACACAATAGTCTGCTCTATTACATAACCAGTTCTCTGACACTGTGCTTAACACATGGCATATAGTGAGAGCTGTGATTTCCATTAGAACCTGAATATGAAAATAGACTTATGTTACTCTTTTTGTCTGTTGCTATGGAATCCTGTGATATTGTGATGATGTCACAAGTTTTCAATTTTAACATAGGGTTGGGGAGGGAAGCTGAGAGCAAGTGATTTGTTTCCTTCCAACTTTCTTCTATGTGCTAACAGCTAGTGATAGTTATCTAATGTCCACCACTAATCAATATTATATGTCATATACAGATGTAGCTGAGTTAACTCCTGAATTTCTGCAATTGGATAAACTGCTGGCAAACTTTTGCAGCATTTCTGCCGCAGCCAAAACACTGCGTCTGGTCTCAATGTTGAATGTGGGTCAATAATTTTAGAAGTACTGCATGATTTCTATTTTCATTGATTATTGGGACTAGTTTGTCTGGTCCCCGGGGCTGCACCCATTTCCTATATTTGGTGCTATAATAAAGGTACAGTATTTTTAACAGAATTTGTGGTTTTGGTCAGTGTGGCGTGATGTAAGTTTTAATATAACCTGTATACTATAGATAAGGTGTTATTTATAGTGCAGTATACCACGGCATAACCAATTATAAAGTTATAAGTACTTTCCCTAAAAATGGAATGTGATGAGTCAAAAAGTAAAATATTCTTTGTAGAATGATTAAAGGGGTTGTCATGCCATTAAATATGATATTCATATATTCATTGTATCGATTATAAAGAAAGTTTTCCAATGTTTGTCATTTATATGACAGAGACAAGTTATGGCATCTATTAACATGGTATGGTGCCACCTGGTGTTCAAAGTGTATAGCAGTGTGCACGTCCACCTAATGAGCTGAGCGATGATGGACACACTTGCTTGGTTACTTGCACCCAGTGATCCTTTGTTCAATGCAGAACAGTCAATAGAAATAGTGTTCTGTCCTGTTTGTCAGGAAAGGAGCAGAGTCTCTGAAGTAGCATGGCAGTAGTCTTCTTCTGTAGGCGAAGTAAGAAGGGACACCATGTTTGTCAGCTGCTAGTATGGAGACCACTGAAGAGCTTTTGACAGGTTTTTAAGGTCCGCAGAGTGTCACTTCCACTTCACGGGCCATGTTACGTCATGTTCATCAGTCACATGGTCTGATTGCAGTCAATTTGCTGAGCTGCAATACCAAGCACAGCCACTGTACAAATGTATGGCACTATGCTTAGTAAGTACTGAAAAGGCTGCAAGTGCTCACTCGAATGCTGCAGCCTCTTCAAACAGTTGACTGGCAGGGGACCGAGTGTCAGACCCCTACAAGTCTTTAATTGATGACTAGAGATGAGCGAACCAGTTCGTAACAAGTCGGATTTCACCCGAATATTCCAAATTGTTCATTTTTTTTAACAAAATTTGGGACAAATTGGGATTCGTCTTGGATTAACTAAAATGCCCACCGTCTCGCTATAATCTATCCCTTTCCCTGCTGGCAGTGGCCCCATTATGTATAGACACTTTCACCATTTGAATTTAGCACCAAAACAACTAAACAAACCAAATCACAGGAGGGCTGATAATAGTGGCAGTGGTCCCGCTATGATCCATCCCTGTAAAAAAAAATTGGTGGCAGTGGATGAAAAAAAAAGTCATAGCAGCGGCAGCTCCACTATAATTTTTTATTATTTCACCCACTGCCACCAATATTTTTTTTTACTTCCCTGTACTAGGAATAGTGTCATAGCACAGGGAAAGATCATAGCGGGACCACTGCTACTGCTGGTGGTCCACCTATCACAGAAGAGCCACTGCTGCTTTTGGGTAGGTCATCAATTATTATTAGCCTGGAAACTCCCTTTGAAGGGTTAAGCTCATGTAGTACATTAACTTGCAGTCCTGAAACCAGTAGCTTAATACTAAAATGAATAGTTTTGAATGACAAACAGTTTTGCTGCGCTGACACACTCTAAGTACATTATATTCTGATTATTTTACTATTATCCAGTTTTAATGTATATATTCTAATATGAGTAATTAAGTGAGTAACACACCAGATGTGATGTATCAGCGCACTGTAACATATGCTTAATATGATCTTAATAGAATCAACGTTTTTCTTTAATGAGCAAAGTTGGAAAAATAAGTCACATTCTTCTTCACATACAACAGGCACTTAGTGATACAACTGTGGGAAAATTCTAAACTTGTGAAAATTCTGAATTGTCTTGGTAGATGTCACTGTAGTATTAACAGTGGGGCCTATTTACTCATTCTGTTTAAGATTTAAGTGCAAACTTACTAGACAATCTTAAAGGGGTATTCTAGGCTTTGTTAATTGATGATCTATCATTAGGATAGGTCAACAATTGCACACTTCCAGGAGTCAATGTGCAGTGATTGAGAGAAGTTGGGGACACCCAGCTTCAGTGCTCAGCTTTAAGGGGTTGTCCAGGAATTGGACAAACTCTGGAGGGGCTCAGGGCAGTTGTAAAATTAAAAAAAAAAAAAAAAAAAAACATGCTCACCTGTCCCCTGCACTCCAGTGTCTACCTCCGCAGTCCATTTGGTCACATGCTGTGCAATGGTCCCTGGAAGCCATGCGCCCCAAATGACTGCTGAGGTCAATCAGAGGTTGCTGGACAGGGACCGATGACGTATGTGACAAAGTATAATGTCCCATAGTGGCCTCCATACAGTACAATGTCATGTAGTGACCTTGATACAGTATAATGTCTCATATTGGCCTCCATACAGTATAATGTCCCATAGTGGCCTCCATACAGTACAATGTCACGTAGTGGCCTCCATAAGGTATAATGTCCCATAGTGGCCTCCATACAGTAAATGTCACGTAGTGGCCTCCATACAGTATAATGTCCCATAGTGGCCTCTATACAATACAATGTCACGTAGTGGCCTCCATACAGTATAATGCTCCGTTAGCCTCCATACAGTACAATGTCACGTGGTTGCCTCCATACAATATAATGTCCCATAGTGGCCTACAAACACATGAATGCCTGTGAATGGGCGTTAGTGGTCTCTGACATTATTCATGACGTCTCTGAGACTGGAAGAGGGCCGAAGACCGGCGCCAAAGCCCAGGGGAGGTAAGTAACAGTGTTTGTTATGTTTAATCACCTCTCCTGGGCCTCTGCTCAATATACTCTGGGGTTTGAAGAGACCCCAGAGTATAATAATAGCAGTCCTGTTTCAGATTGTTCTGTCTGAACTAAACTGCTGAGATTCATCTCGCCCAACAAATACTCTCAGAGCTGCCCCCTCAGGGACTTATCTCACCTCATGGCAGATGTGGCCCTGCAGACAAATCAAAAAAATTGTCTGAAACATTTAATAAATCTGGTGCAAACCATAAAGACCAGTTTTTTGGGCTCAATTTAAGCCAGTATTAGGGTGCATTTAATTTGGTAAAAATGCCCCATTGAGTACTTCGCCTGGAAGCTAATTCCACATTTAGAAAATAAGACACAGTTTTTTGTGTTTTGGCTGCAGGGTGGTAATGTGCCATCTAGGGAAGAACCGCACCACAAAACACATGAGGCTCCCAGTGAATTGATGTGGATTCACAGGGGATCCATAGTATAGTTTTGCCACGTGGTTCTTGGGTGTTCTGTACATTAATGCCAAGGGGCCACCACACGAAACGTGAACGGAATCACATTATCTGGTAACAATGGCACTTGTGAAGGGCTAAGATATATTAGGCAGCAAGTGAACAGTCAGTTCTTGCAGTGGATGTGTTGGAAGGAGTAAAAATGGCCAAGCATAAGGATCTAAATGACTGACAGGGGCCATACTGTTATGGCTAGAAAACTGGGTCAGGGCATCCCCAAAATGGCAGGTCTTATGAGTTATTCCTGTTATCTGGTGCTTAGTACCTTCCTAGAAAAGATCCAAGGAAGGATAACCAGTGACAAGGTCATAAGTGCCCAAGGCTCATTGATGTGTGTTTGATCCATGGAGGTCTCACATCACAACTTACAGGAATTCGAGGATCTGCTAACGTCTTGGTGTCAGAGACCACAAGACACCTTCAGAGAGTTCATGTCTCGATGTATCATAGCTGTTTTGACCGACCAAGGGGGCACATACACAATAATAGGCAGGTGGTTTTAATATTATGGCTGATCGGTGTACCTTCATATGGTTAACACTTGTATCTCAAATATTCAGTTCAGGGTGAACTACCTTGAATATAAGGCAGTGAAGGTGTTTTCCCTTAGTATTAGATAGTTACCATAGTGATGAAGCAATATCACTGTCTACTGTTATATTCCACTCCCACACATTACATCTCACTGGTGACCTGTATGAGGTTTAATGGTGCAGAGGAGGGGGCATTAGCCATTCAGAATCACTGGGTGTGCACAGCTTGGACCACGGAAGGGACAGAGACATACATATAATATGAGACATACTTGCACATATAATAATTAATGCATGCATTTTTTCATTAAACATATCATTAATGGTGAGGATAGCAATAACTTACACAGCAGTCTTAATGTGAGAGACGGCCATATATTACATCCAGCAAAGTAAACGTAAGCCTAAGGGTATTTTATATTGAAAAGCAACTAAATCATTGTAAAGAAATATGTACTGAGGGATTAAGAAAATGTAATAAAGTATATTAATCTGATGTTCCAGAACACATTCATTAATTATATGCTGGGAGGATTATTTTATAGTCCGTGAAAATATTGGCAGATAGGTCAGGTATAAAATATAAAAAGGATCCTCTGCTAGACCCTAGTTCAGACACCATAATGGGCTCCTACTAGAGCTGGGCCACAAACGTCCAGCAGAAAACAGCCCCATTTGGAGGTGGCTTTGGAGGCAATCTCTTGTCTCTAGGAACTAATTTGCCATGGGTTATTACATACATGACCTATTAGATCTTATCCATATGTCTAATGTGTACATTCATAAAGATTTTGATACAAATAAACCTGTACATGTTTGGTAAAGATGAAGGGTGGGTCCTTAGAATAATTTTCTCTGGTGGGCTAAGGGTATGTTCCCGTGGCAGAAAATTAAGAGGAATTCTACTTCATTTTCTGCCATGTGAACATACCCTTAGGGTATGGTTACACAGCGGAATTTTCCGCGGATTTGGGGGCGAGTTTTCGCCCCCAAATCTCGGACAGATTGCGCCAGGAATCCGCCTCCCATTGTTTTCATTGCAGCAGGACGCTCGATCTTGCCGCAGATTCCGTGGCTGATTCAGCCGTGGAGTCCACTGCTCGAGAGTCCCTGCTGATTAGGCCCATTCATCTAGGCCTAATCAGCAGCAGAAAGTCGCGATGGAATGCCGATGCCCTGCATCAGCTTCTGGTCGTGGCCAACCGCAGGAGAAAATGCCCGTTGCGGAAAATGAAGAGGAATTCCTCTTCATTTTCTGCCGTGTGAAAGGTGTTGCACCACACATAAATAGAGTTATATTTTTATACTTCATTATTCAGTATAATGAAAGAAGTTGAGTCAGAAAAAATTCTAGCCTTATAATGTCAAATAGGAGAGGTGGGAGGTTTAGATGTTCTTTGTCTTCTACTTTACTGGACTATGTTACTTCCATTTCTGACAATGTGCTCTAGCTTGCCACTGACAACTCTTCCTTTGTTCCTGACTATGCTATTACTGCATTAGCTCTACTGCCATTAATCCATAACTATTCTGGGGATTACAATTCTTGCAACTAACTCTAGGTTGACAACCAGTCCAACCAGTGCCAAATATATTACAGCTCAGAGAATTTCCTAACTCTGCAAGATTCTAGGCAGTACACCAAAATTCAGACAGCCTTCTTCTCTTCCATCTTCTCCTTCCCTTCCCTTTTCTCATACAGTCTGTCTGTTATATAATATAGGCATATGCATTCACTTGAAAGAGGCCCTTAATATTCTGTAAGAACTCTCGCTAGGATGAAGCAATCTGAACGAAACAATGTACAATGTGCTCCTTGGTATATGGAGCTTCGAACAGGTTTGAGCTCCTGAACATTAGTGATACGATACATATGGCAATTTGCCCTATTTGCATCTGTTTGACATGTTGAATATAGATCTCCGAGTTTCCTGTGCTAGGCATCTCAGAGTCTCCTGTCCTAGGTGTCTGCTCCAGACGATGTTGCACACCATCGATTGTGTCCTGGCCTCCATCATAAGAAGAGGTCAATGACCCTGTCCTTTCCAGTTTCTGTACCATATTCTGAATAACACTCTTTAAGGATATGTTACAAACACCATCTGCCATATGCCTCCTTTTTCAGTGAGTGCAGAGATCCTGAAAGCTCAGGAAGGAATTGGATGGAGAGGTGTCTGAAATGTGAAGAGAGTCTTTTTTTCTTTACCAGCCTATATTATAAGGTATTATTATTTGGTGTGTTACATACAATTCATTTATGAGAAAAAATTTAACATTGGGTATACTTCAAACAAAAATAGCTGTCGCCCCATTACTGCGCGCATACACTATTATAATTGGGATAGGAGAATGCAATGGACAACTTGCATGACTATATTTGATGCATTCTTGAAATTGCAACTTAAAACGTGTAATGCAGTCAATACATTATTATATACTTAACACTCTTGTAGAAATTTCTATGCTGCTCGTATTATCAAACACTGGCAATTCTTACCCTGCAGAAAATACATATCTTGAGATAACATTTTTTCTGTAGCAAACCACTATGTGTGTGTCCTTGTATAACCTCTGGCTAAATAGTTAATTGTGAGAAAATTACATATATCGCTGCCAACTAGCTGACATGTTCTGTTTTTATTGAGTTTCCGAATTCCAAAACTGCTTTATTCTTTCTAGAAGTTGATGAATAAAATGTACAGTATAATGTAAACCTAACTCACATAACTGTTGTTCCTATGGGAGTGCTGAGAAATACAACTAAAATAGTGTTTGACATTTTACTAATCTCTATTTTTCAGGATGAGTCTCAGATTTAAGAGCTCTAGTGGAATGTGCAAAAACAAAAATCACATCAAGTTACAATGGAAGTTGTAATTCATAAATACTACCATGTGTACCATAGATGTAGCCCCTGTAGTTGTTATGTGTTCAATAAGGGAGAGGAATCTATCTTGCGCTAGGTTCACTCCTGCGTTGGGGTTTCCGTTCTTCGGGTCTGCTTGGGGACCCAAAAAACAGAAACCCAATCCACTTAAAAGTGGTTACCCGCATAAAACCCCGCAGACATCATAGACTGTAATGAGGTCCGCCGGGTTTCCGCCTGAAAAATGCCGAGAGAAAAGTCCTGCTTGCAAAGCAGAATGGGGGACGGAATCCTCGAATGGTCACCGAATGCGGGTGTGACCCTGGCCTTATATTGGTTTCAGCAACTTCCCGAACCTGCACTTGGATTTCAACATGCATTTCTTATATCCAACATGCAAACACAAGCATGCTGGATATAAGTGTGCATGTGTATGTTTGTGTGTGTACGACCAGCTCTAGGACTATATTTTGCGACCAAACACCTAGATATTAGTAGAAAGGCAAAGTACATATAATGATATTTAATGTCTGATCTTTTTATATTATTTTAGATTTCTTATTCTGATAAGTCTAGGAAGTTGCTAAATATAACATTTCACTTTTCTGAAGCAGAGGACACATTATGATTGCAGTTAGATCAGTCTTATCAGTCAGTATCGGGCCGTGGGTGTTATGTGGAAGTGAAAGCTATGTCTAAAGATCAGATATTTATCAGAACAAAGATTACGCCTCTGTTACTTTGCTTCCAATCTCAGGGTCGTAAGGAGAATTTTAAGCAGTTTCCCGGATAGAAAAATGAGCAAAGTAAACAACCAGTTCCCATAACACATGAAAGCTTGGCTTATCTCCAAAGTGATGCCATGTGGAGAACATTCCACACACGGTACAGCAGACACAGACATGTCACTCACAACAGCAGCACAACTTTAGAAACCCTTTTACTGCACTGGGCTGAATTTACACAATCAGATCCCATAAGATATTTTGGTATGAGGGGAAAATGAAGACTTTTCCCCATCCTAATGCAATGACTTAGGCTCTTATAAAATTATACCTACTGTGTCACCACTTGCCATGGAACCTTACCAGAAATGCATGACATACTTGACACCGAGAGAGCATCACATGCATTGGTGTCCTACAGATAACCCAACAGTTTATGTTGCTGGCACGCCACCCATCCTGACATGAACCCTGGGGAGTCCCCTCAACTTTGATATCATAATGTGCAGAGGTAACTCATTGGCCCATGTCCCTGCCAATAATCCTCATGAAGTCATCAGTGGTGATGAGGACACACCGCAGCTTAGGCATAAGCCACTACTACAACCAGGTGCAAATTCGACTGCTGTCTAGGAGCTGTAGAGTGTGTTGCTCAATTTCTAGAGGCAGCATTTTTAGATATGACATCAGTTACCATACTCAATCCTTACTTGTAACATCACCACCTATTCTAGGGTCTTAACAGTGACATTATAGGCATTATTTCAGATATTGTCCTTTAAGATGCTACCACCCCTGTGACATCACTGTCACCAATATTCATTTTACAGGGGAACTATGCAAGACCAACATGCAAGTTTCCCTGGTATCATGAGGTCACCAAAGTAATGATGTTAGCCTCCATGAGTATATGCCCAGACTGTTTTGACCAACTATGGAATCTGCAAGGGGATATACCTCCACAATGTGCCACTCCTACCCTGTGAATGACAGCAACAAAAAGTGAAAATTTAAAGTATAGGGTCAGCACCCCTTATAATGCCCCCACTCACTAGTCATTCACCATTGGTATGGCTGACCTAAGCCAGTGTTTCTCAACTTTTTCAAACAAAGTACCCCTAGTGAGAAAATGACCCAACTGACTACCTCCAAAGTAGTGATCACTTATAAATATTAACAAAATAAAGCTTCATTTGGGACCTTCATCAAAAGTTATGTAATGTCACCTCAGTGTCCCCACATGTAGTATAATGGTTCCTTCAGTGCCTCCATATGTAGTATAATGCCTATTCAGTGCCTCCACATGTAGTATAATGGCTCTACACTCAGTATAATGACGCTTTAATGTCCCAACATGTAGTATAATGACTCCCTCAATGTCCTCACATGTAGTATAATGACAGCCACACCCAATAAAATGGCCCCTTCATTGCCCCTATATGTAGTATAATGGCCCCCTTAGTGCCCCCATATATAGTATAATGGTTCCCCTGATAGAGATAGATAATAATATAACTTAGATTACAAAATTTTCGAGTTTTACATTCTTCCAGAACAATCTCTTCCAGAGCCTGGATGCCAGATGGAGAGTGATTCTCAATTTTTCTCTTTAGAATGCCCCATAGGTGTTCAGAGATTGGGTTCAGATTAGGAGACATATTTGGCCACTGAATCACTTTCACCCAGTGGCCTTCAATGTTTGTTTTGGATCATTATCATTTTGGAAAAGTGCTCAACAACCAAGGGCACAGAGTGATGGTAGTATCTTCTCTTTCAATATCGAGCAGTACATCTGTGATACCATCATGATACCATTGATGAGATGCAGCTCCCCAACACCAGCAGCACTCGTGCAGCCCCACATTAGGACACAGACACCACCATGTTTAACTGTAGGCACCATATATTTTTCTTTGTACTCACTTTTATGACAACATACGGTATTGAAACCATCAGTTCCATAAACATTTATCTTGGTCTCCTCTCTCCAGATTATAGAGTCCCAGTAGTCTTTATCTTTTTCAGCATGGGTCCTGGCAAATTGTAGGCAGGCATTTTTGTGCATTGTCTTCAGGAGAGGCTTCCTTCTTGGACGACACCCATTTATGCCATTCCTCTGCAGTGTATGCTATATTGTGTTATGGGAAACACTCACCCCAGTTTGGCTTTTTACTTCTTTAGATAACTGCAGTGAACTTGCATGGTGATTTTCTTCAACCCTTCTCATCAGAAGATGCTCCATGGATGTCTCTATGAGATGGTTACAGTTCTTAGCAGAGAGAAGATGCTATATTCCAGTCCACTATATAGTGGGTTTTAGTTCATTCAAGCTCTGAGCTGGGGTGATTGAAAACTTTAGGGCAGAGGGTACATCAGGGGCGCAGAGCAGGAGCATCACTTATGATCTGTCTCTGCTGGGGCCTGAGCAATATGGTACCCTGTGTCCCTGATTTCTATTCTCAGGTTTATTTTCTGATACCTTCTGCTATTTCATACCCAGTTGGGATCTGAATTTTAGATTGCCTAACCAATGTATACTAATCCATGCTGGCATATACATTGAAAAGTACTCTCTGCATATACCCTGAATGCATATCACAAAACTGATGTGATGACCCAGCCTTATAAATGGTTTAACACTGCAGGAGATTTAATAGTGGTGCAAAGGAAAGGTGGGGTATTTATAATAGCTAACCATCAGTTTTTAGCTTTTTATGGTATATATACTTAATATAAACAGATATTACATATTATTATATGCATACAGGTTAACAAACTATATCTCAAGCATAAACTGTGCATAAAGAGGGATAATGACATTCATCAAACTAGTACATCTAGGTTTAATCCCACAGTAATCTATGTATTTAAGTGATTTCAAACCACAGGATCAGTATTCAGCATAGCCCAGGGATTAATATACTGGATTAAAGGCAGTTGTACTCAATTCCAGTAACATTACAGGAAAACCACTGCAATATCCCAACAGATACGGTACTGTAAAATATACCTAAAACACTGATCGTACAAGCCATAGAATAAAGGATAGTAGTAGAGAAACTGCTTTTCCTTGGTTTTCTTTCTCACTCCCATATAGTTTGAATGGGTCGGCAGCAATTCCTGCTTCACTGCCTCTCTATGTATAGGATCATATATAAAAAGCGAGTATCAATTTTGGACATTTGAAATAGCTCCAAAATTCTCTATCAATTCCATTTTGTATTATATATGCTTGCAGCTACCTCCGGAAGTATGGGAGCAAATTATGTAATGTTATACAGTAAAAACTTTCCAAAAGACAACCTCTTATATTAATTTATATCAATAAAAAGATTATATATGTTCAGTAACTTATCTCTAAGGGCTGGATTCCTTTTTTACTAAGCTCTTTAAAAAGACAACCTCTTTTTTTCTCTTTTTAGCCTTTTTCCAGGCTTGTTATCCTGTGATAAATTTTTAGTTCCACCATTTTAAGGCAGTTTTAGGTAGATGCTAGTATATCTAATGTAACAAAAAACAATATGCGCTGTAACATATACAAAGTAGCCCACTTTATCCCATCACTAGTTTCAGCAGTACACACACCCCTGAGGATAGTTATTGGCTGAAGTGGTCAAATTACATCAACGTGACATCACTGTAACAGCTCCATTAACAAACACTGGCAGGGATGGCATAGACTGAACACAGGAGCAACGGGAGATTCAGGAGGTACAATACTAAAGTTTTAGCAAGTGTGACACAATGCTACAAACTAAAAACGCTTCAAAGATAGAAGTGTTAATAGTTTATATTTGTCAATTAACAAAATTAAGTGAATAAAAAAAGAGAAGTCTAAATTCCATCAATGTTTGGTGTGACCTTTGCTCTTTTCCTTCCATCAGTTCTTCTCAGTACACTTGCAGACAGTTTTTGGCACAACTCGACAGGGAGGTTGTTCCCACCATCTTGGAGAACTAAGCACAGATCATCTGTGGATGTAGGCTTGTCCAATCCTTCTGTCTCTTCATGTCATCCCAGACAGACTGGATGATGTTGAGATCAGAGCTATATCTGTGGGAGCCATATCATCACTTCCAGGATTCATCCTCCAAAGGGCAAAGGTCACACCAAATATTGATGGGATTTAGATTCGTCTTTTGTTCTAAAAGGGTACTCAAAGCATACAAAATAATTGAGTGGTATACAGTAAGTCAATGCCGCAGAATAATTACACAAAACTAACAGGAAACAGTATTGTTACTGTTGTTACGGTTTCAGCAAAATAAAAAGTTATTCTCTATACAATGAAGGGTTTAACCAGTTTTCCAATATACATTCTGAGTTGGTTCATAACGATTTTAACACTTTCCCAACATCCGTCATAATATTATGGTGGATGTTGGGTCATTAAACAATGCCACGACTCAGTCCTTAGCTGCTGGGTCTTTGCTTTATTACTCAGCCTGCTATGATTGCGGGCATTAACCCTTTAGACCTTGGCGATATATTCACTGTCCCCAGTACAAAACTTGGAGGCAACGATCCATTGCCTTGAAAGCCAGGAGTCCATTAAAGGCTTTCAAACCTGTCAAGACCCTGAGATTTCAACCTTAGAGGGTCTAAAAATAACAGTTAAAAAATAAAAAAAAAGTTAAAAAAATAATTAAAACTCTCAAATCAACCCCCCTTCCCCAGAAATAAAAATAAATAGAGAAAGTAAAACACAGAGATTAGTCATCCCCATGTCTGAAAATGCCCGAACTACAAACTTTTTCCCATATGGTGAAATAAAATCAAAACAGCCGAACCGCCGTTTTGCCTCCCATAAAACTTTAAATAAAAAGTAATTAAACGTCAGACATTCTCCAAAATGGTATAAATAAAATGTACATCTGGCCCCACAAAAAAAATAATAAAAAACAAAAATATAAAAAAGTTACAGGTGTCAGAATATGATAACTCCAAGAATTTTTTTTTCAACTCTTTGGATTTTTTTAAAGTGTTTAAACGTAACAAAAACTATAAATTTGGGATCTCTGTAATTGTAATGACCTGCAGGATACAGGTAACCTGTCATTTTGGCTGCACAGTTAACATCATAAAAATAAAGTCCGTAAGAAAGTTGGGCAAATGCAGTTTTTCTCTAATTCCATCCCATTCTGATTTTTTTTCCATTTTCACAATACATTGTACATAATAATAAATGGTACCATTATGAAGTGTAATTTGTCCCCACATATGGCTATGTGAACCAGAAAAGTAAAAAAAGTCATAGCTTTTGGAAGGCGAGGAGTAAAAAAAGAAAATCGAAAAATGAAAAATGGCTGCAATGGAAAAGGGGTTAAAGCCATAGCTCAGTTGTTTACTTAGAGGGGACACAAGTCTGTCTTGGTGATGTGATGGACACACAGGGCAGGACTTGTCGCAGTACAGGTATTAGAGCTGTCTCATATAACAAGCTGTCTCTACATCACTCAACCAGGACAGGTTTTTAGCACCTGGATGTAAACAATAAATGGTTTTATCTAATGACACCAAGCAGATATCTTGAAAACTCTGAGGAATGGATACAGGGAATATATTGGAGAATTGTATAACTTTTTATTATACACTGAATATTTATTTGCTAAAACAGTAATATCCCTTTAATTCTGCATCTTTCGCCATGATTATTTCTGAATTCCTACAATATCATGTTTGCATTCCATTTAAATGAGACGTGCAGAGCTCTGAGAGACAGTCAATCCTAAAACCAGTTTTACCACTTACTTCTATGTCTTGCACAAAGCGTTTATTTAGATTAACTTAAGAATGTTGCCTTTACCTTGTGCATGAAAAGTCAGTCATTGGAGCAAAAAAAACAAGCTCAAAACATTCTACATGCCATCTGCTTTGTATACAGTTTAATTGTGTCCTATAGGAGAAAATGAAGACACTAGACACTACAGCACCTCTTCTTTCAGGTAAGGCTTCGGTCACACCTGTGTTGGGTGACTGTTCAGGGACTCTGTTCCCGATTCTGCTTGAAATATGCAGAGAGAAATGTAGGACTTTTCTCTCGGCCGATTTCGGACCAAAGCCAGGCGGACCCCATTATAATCTATGGGGTCCGCGGGTTTCCACGGGATTAGTTTTCCGTTTTTCGGGTCCCCATGTGAACCCGAAGAACGTTAACCCCAACACTAGTGTGAACTTAGCATAAGAACATAATGCACTAATAACAATAATACAAATAATATAAACATATATATGATATGAACATATAAATAGATATAATAAACTATAACACCATGAAATATAATAATAAATAATAATAACAATAACATGCATAAATATAGTTAAATATAATAATATACAATAGAATTCTACTAATAATAACATAACTAAATATAATAAAATATAATAATAACACGCAATAATTTAGCTTGGGGAATACATGCCCTTTTCTTTGAGTGGTAGTGACCATTTAATTATTCCTATAATAATCTTGGCTGTTGTAAAAATTGGACCTGTGAAGTGACCTATCTGAAAAAAGGTTAGCATTGGATGGAAAAATTCACTTATTATATGCTGTAGGAATATCCTTCACCTTGCTATGTAAGATGTTATTTATATGGAGACAATAACGGAGTGAGGCTTCTGTTTTCTGTTATTTCTATTTTTCAGGTTGTTTCGACAGCCAAGAGGTAGAAGACTACAAATCAGTTTACCTGATGAGACCCTTTTTACCTTGTATAAGGAAGATCGGTTCTCCTATGACTTTTTTTTTATGAAAAGGAGGATCAGGGTAAAGCTCCCTAAACATATGAGGTAAAAGGCATGCAAAAATTACCAAATTTTGGCCATTTCAGACAAACATCCCTTGATTTGCAATGGCCAATGGCAGATTTCTATGATTAGTTAGGTTGGAAAACTTTGGCCATGGACAGTCGGATTTACATGTGTATGGCATGATCAGCCAAATTTGCCCAATTATTTGTTACTTTCTGCTAGCCGCAGGGATTGGTCAGTTTAGTCTATTTTGTGCCTAATAAAATTGTTTGCTTGAATAATTTCACAAGTGGCCTGTAAGGGAATTGCTAGATGAGCAATTCCCCAGTAGCTGTTGGTGAACCCTAGGAGGAAGGGAACAACAAGACAGTGAGTCTGAACCTGCCCCCTGTCCCTGTCTACTTGCCTCATTGCCGTAGGTGGCAGAGGACAACTGGGCGGCAGTTCCTTCTTAAGATATAGGTGAGAACACAGAACGCAGACAAGACAAACAACAACAAACGGGAGGTCAGCTAGCCAAGGGGGTCGGAACAAGTCAAGCAACACAGTACAGAAACGAAATCCAAGAGAGTAGTCACAAGAAAAGCCAAAGGTCAGAAATGTCAGAAATTCAATATAAAAGCAAAGAGAAACGCTTAGCAAGGTCAGAGACACAATTGCCAGCAACCATGTATGGACTGATGGACAGTTTAAGGAAGCCCAGAACCCGCCCCAGGCTTGATTGGCAGATAGGCTGTCAATCACAAGCACACAAAGGTTAACTCCATAGTTACCAGAGGACAATAGCACTGTCTGAACTGACACACTGCAACAAATACTCAGCTGTGCAAAAACAACAGGCTGAAAATGGAGACAGATATAATCTAAACAAAGCAGTCAGATTGAAGGAGCAGGAAAAAAGCTTAAAAGTGGAGAAGGAAACAGATCTCCTTATTAAGCTATATTACAAAGTTTTTTATATTTACCTGTACAATTCATTTATAAAAAGTTTTTTATAACTAGAGGTATGCTTTAAGGCTCAAGGGAGATGGTAATATTTCCAGTACCCCTCTTAATCTAAACAGATATGTGAATAAAAACTCATATTTTCAGTTTTTGGGTACAGTTCTTTTTTTGCACAATGAGACTTAGGTCCCGTTCACATCTGTGTGCGGGTTTCCGTTCGGGGAGTTCCCTGCAAGCACTTTCCTCTCAGCGGAAACCGAGTGGAAACCACACAGAGCTCATTATAGTCTATGGGGTCTGCGAGTTTCCCAGGTAAACCGCTTTTTTATTCGTATAGGTTTCCGTTCAAGGGGTCCCCAGAGGACTCCCCCGAACGGAAAGCCAAACGCAGATGTGAACTGGGTCTTAGTGTTATATTTGTTGTTATAATTTTAGCTTCCTTTAGCAGTGAGAGTATTCCAATCAGTACTAGGTTAACATATCAAGGGCTTATGGGCATAGATTTGAACCTTAGACTCTGCCCACTAAATTGACCACACCTTGAGGCTAATGCCCCACGTAGAAAGTCACAGCCAAAAAGCACTGCAAGAAAAACCGCGGTGGAAACGCATCAGGGTTTTTCCTGCAACGTTTTTCACAGAAAGTTTGCATAGTTTTCCTCTGCGGATTCTCTGCTTTAATTATACCTATACGGAAAACGCCAGCGTTTCCAAAGGTATAATTGACATGCTGCGATTTACAAAAACGCAACGTTTTTTAAAATCACAGCATGTCCATTGAGGATATTTTTCTTCAATGTGTGGATGGGATTAGCCAGGATACCATCCACTTTGCAGGGACTGTAAAATGCTGAGGTTTTTGCAAAAAATCGCAGTGTTTACGCTACATGGGGCCCGTGACTAAAGGGGTTTTCCTACAAACATAGCTATATTTAAATCTGTAGACAATTTAAAGTTAAACATTTTTGTAAATATAAATAATTAATTTTGCAGAGTTTTAAAAAAGATTTTCTCTAAGCATCTTAGTGGTGACATTCTGTTGTCTTGATCAGTTGCAATGGATATGACCAGACCATGAATGCAGGAACTTTCTATGATCTGGGACTTGTCAGAAACATAGAATTTCTGTATTGTAGCCAAGTTATCAGTCTGGGACACAACATACATGAGAAAATAATGTGGCCACAATAAGGAAATCATAATTGGATGTTTTGGAAGTGCCAGACCATAGAAAGTTCCTGCATTCATGGATGCAAAGTAATTTTCTTTGTAGGCTGAGGAACACCTGAGGATCCCTCACAGACATAAGTCCATGAAACCAGACCATGAAATTTTTTCTCGGATCATTCACAAGGAACGTTAAAACATCGGTTGTGTGAATAGTTCCATTAAATCTATGGGGTCGCGTGCTGCCCATTAATATAACAGCTAGCACACTGCTGATGATTCCTGTTGTGTGAATGAGCCAAAAATGTTGAGGAATAGGTGGATAGGTGAAAAATTTCAATCTTGAAACAACCACTTTAAATTGTATTCAGTAAAAAGAGAAAAAAAAGAACTGTAATACCTGGAAACATGGAGCACATTTCTGGCACCCTGGCATATTTCACATTTCTGCATATTTTCCTATTGTAAAGCTTAGAAGAAAGAACTAAACAACATTCCTGTGATTACTGCGGCATTTCCAGATAATGATTAACTTGGAATTGTTCTTACCTGGTAGATGGTTAACCCTGCTTTATAAAGATCTGCAAGTACCTGCTCTAAATTTGTATTACGCCTTCCCTTGCACATACTAAGACGAAAGAGAATCAGATGCTGTAGTCAATGCTACAACTTATTAATGATCTTTATCCTTGTATAAGCCTGGACTTTCTTATAAGGAGCTCAAATTAACTGGAAAACGCAAGATAATCTTGTCAAACATTTTTTTTTAATACTTTTTAGACATCTTAGGCAGTTTCATAGATGTACTGTATGTAATAATCATCCTCAGCCACGGTAGCAAATATAGTAATTTAATGATTCCCTTCTTTGATACATTCATATCCTTCTTTCTGTTCTGTCGCACCTTCTTACTCTTTAAAGGGAATCTATAATGAAAAAAAAAAACACTTTTAACCTAATGGCACGTTGGAATGGCCTTTCATTGTTGTCTTCTCCCAGCCGTTTCTGTAAAAATCCATTTCTTCAATTATGGAAATGATCCTCACGGAGCACCCGGGGCGTTCCTCATTGGCAGCGAGCACCCATTGCGTCATCGCTTGTCACTGCCCATTAGTCTGTTGTGGTGACTCCCATCTTGGTCTTCTCTGTATCTTCTTTCTTCTATTTCCTCTGACGCAGAGCTGGACCGCCCCCATTTTCCGGTGGTCTTTCTCAAGAGGCGCAGTACGGACCACCGGAAAATGGCGGCCCATCATGCACAGTCGCTGCCGTCCAGCGCTGCGTCAGAGGAAGTAGAAGAGAAGACCGAGATTAGGAGGTAGGAGAAGAATGGCCTTTTTAAAGGCCATTCCAACGTGCCATTAACTTAAAAGTGTTTTTATTTAATGATAGATTCCCTTTAACCAGGGCTAGAGTCACTTTGCCATATTAGTACCTCTGACTATAACTCCTCTATTTTTCCACAGCTTGGCCGGACAGAAGCAGTAAAGCTCCTATAATTCACAAAAAATGCCAGCGAGATTTACATATTTTATGAAAATAAATATGTAATAAACTATACATCTAATTAATTATACAAAATCAATAATTGTATAATAATAATTAATAATTTCATTTTGAAGCTGTAGTTGAAGTTAGTAACTTTTTTCCTATTCCACCCAAAACTGCTCCTGACTACGACTACGACTCTATGACTCTGACTCCACAACCCTGTCTTAAACAAAACCATCACTTCTCTAGGACTGACCAAATGGATGTGAAGTTTAAGTTTACATATTCATTCGTACAATTACAATCCCATCTTCATCCTGGGACATGGGGCATTTAGAATAACCTGACCCTAGGGTCAATCTATGTTTCCTTTAATTGATAATGTTGCAGTCGCTGTGGAGGTCTATACTGATTTACACTACCACTAAGGCTTGGGTTATATGCCACAGCCTATGATCCCAATGACATGCCATCTGCAATGCATCTCGTGAAAGTAAAGATGGTCGCGATGTGACTTGTAAGCTGTGGTGAAATCCATGTGACAGTTGCTAGAAACCTAGCCTGTTTGGATTTCAGGCGAATATTGTGTCATGGTTGTGGCATATATCTCTATTCTGCATACTGTATATAATTCTTAGTGAATTATATTTTGTCCATCAAGTGATCTATCTGTAGCTCAGTCCTACGGAAATGAATGAGACTGAGCAACCAATGCCAAACCTACCATGGAAGCAGATTAGGCAGCTACTATGGGGCCCCATGTGTCAGGAGATCATTAACCCTTAAATGAAAGAGTAACAGTAGGTCAGTATATAATCAAATACAGGAGGATGCAGGGAAAAATATAGCTGCAAGGGTTACAATATTCAGATTTTCCTGATTTCTGCCTGACAACTGGACTATTGTGCTCTGTAAGCAGAGGTAAGCTATGGAGATCAATAAATGTTATATTTATATACTGTATGTCCCTGTGAGCTTCTATACTGCTAAACTATGTTTGTAGCTGGTATATAGTGAAGAGGCTACAGCGCTCCCCTTTAATGAAGCTCCAATGATTGTAGAATGCTGGATATTTTGCAATGTGTAAAGTGTCTACATTCAGATGGGTATATGCGCTTTTTTATTTGCTAATTAGCGTTAGATGTGTGTACATCAAAAGTGAAAATTGCCTCAATACCCCTAGCAGAAAAAAAGGTCATTCAGGCAAATGGTTATTCAAGGGGCTTAAAGGAATATAATATAATATAATGTAATGTAATGTAATGTAATGTAATATAATATATTGCATGAGGATATTAGTCCAGTCAGCTGGAGAAGGACAATATGAACATGGACAAAGGGGATGGCAATTTAAACATAATATTCAAGCTTTTGGAATTGCCCACCCTGTAGACCATGGCCCATGTCAAGAACTGCAAAACAGGAATCTACTTCTGCAAACTAAATAAAGACATATCTCACATCCCTGTTGCAAATCCCTGCACAGGAGCATTGTGGTGCAGGAGAAAAGGTGAAAAGACCAACGTTGACTGCATTGTCCACATGTCCTACAGGACAGACCCCACAAAACAGAATGGTATTCTTGGGGTGTACTCACACATGGCCAATTTTGTTGTAGAAATTTTTGGGAATTGAAAACCAGTTCCATCCATCTTAATGGAGTTGTTTTGGCTGCAAGAACATGGATTTCTGCAAGCCCTGTTTGGATGAATGGGCCATTTGCAGAAACTGACAAATGCAGTAAATACTGTAACTCTGAATACATTTGGCTGCAAAAAGTCCAGTGAATGCCCTGACTACTGGTGAAAACAGAGACTAAGCCTGGAATCTGCATCTAACTGTGGAAAGTCTGGTAAATGTCATGTCCATTGATAAGAACAGAGACCGAGCTTGGAATTTGCCTCTTCAGGCTGATGTGTAGGTGATATGATCCTATTATGGTGGCCAAAATGGCAATGATTTCTATAAGAGTTGTCACTTTCATCAGAATCCTACAGTCACTGTTGGGTCACAGCAAGATCCCTCCTTGGAACAGTAAACTACAGAGACAAACTACTAACGCTGACATACAAAGTCATCCACAACCTGTCCCCTCCATATATCTCCGACCTAATCTCCCGCTTCCTGCCCACACGTAACCTCCGATCCTCCAAAGACCTCCTACTCTGCTCTTATCCGCTCTTCACACAACCGTCTCCAAGACTTCTCCCGTGCATCCCCCATACTCTGAAACTCATTACCAAGACACGTAAGACTGACCCCCACAATCACAAGTTCAAGAAGTCCCTGAAGACTCACCTATTCAGGAAGGCCTACAACCTCCAATAACACTACTGTCTCCTGAACAGGCTTAACCCCCACCTTCTGTCTCTATCCCTCTTCCCTCATAGATTGTAAGCCCTTGCGGGCAGGGCCCTCTATCCCACTGTGCCAGTTGGTCACTGTTAGTATTATATTTGTTTTGTATATCTTGTGTACTGTATGTAAACCCTCAAATGTAAAGCACCATGGAATTAATATAATAATGTACAACACCATGGAATTAATGGTGCTATATAAATAAATAATAATAATAATGCAGGAGCTATCTATGGTCTGGGACGTGTCAGAAACCCAGCCATGATTTCCTTTCTTATAGTAGTTTTAGTAGTATTAGTAGTTTTTTGTCTTGATCAGTTTCCAATGGATACGATCTTGAATGCAAGAATTTTCTATGGTCTGGGACTTGTCAGAAACCCAGCCATGATTTTCTTATTTCTGGACAGGTTATCAGGCAGGGCATGTATGACATGTATGTTAAACTAACCCAGCCTATGCAGTTTGTTGTGTGGATGTTCAAGTTATATCTAGAAGGGGATTCAAAAGGAATGAGAACTATAAAGGGTAGACAGGCTACAAGCTCACCACCGAGAGGGGAGTGACTTCCATGGGGAGTTCCGTTATGATCCAGTTTCATGGAGCAGGATAGGACCTGCTCCATTATCATCAGAGTATCGTCTTCCCATCGGAATAATCTCGGCCTGCACACACAACAGTGAAATACTGATGTTTTATGAACACATTGGGGCAGATTTATTAAGACTGGTGTATCATTTTAATAAAAGCGATTTATGAAGAGGCTCTGGCCATTTTGTACCATGGTTGCGTGAATGTAGGCTTAGGCTGGAGACACATGTTGCTTGCTTTGGTGCAGATTTTGCTGTGGTTTTTGTTAGCGAAAGTCAGAAGTGGATTTTGAATCCACTCCTGGCTTTGGCTTAAAAGATTGCAGCAAAACCTAATGTGTGACTTCAGCCTAACATTGTTTCCTACCAATTCCTAATTACCTTCTAAAGTTCACCTTTCCCATTTATTTTTGTCTTTATATCACAATTTATTGAACCAGAATTAGGAATTTCATTTAGTTTGATGCACTTTGAAAAGCTCTCCCCTCTTAATGGCAAACTGATACTAAGGCTGGATTCACACATGCAGTTTCTTTTATTAAAACACAACTGTGGTTATTGTGAGTAGATTTTGGTTTTCCATTTACACTCCTGTCGGATTTTCTAGGACTAACGTTCCATATGACCCCTCATTGGCCTACGACATGCCGCTCTTAAGTTGGCACGATTTGTGGAGCTCTGACCACTCCTACCATCAATATCATTTGCCCAGAAAACCCATTTAAAGAGGACCTTTCACCATCCCCAACAAGTCCAGCTCTTTACATCATTTAATAGGCCCCAAGATTCCCCAGAGTACAATAATAGCTCGTTAGTGGCATACCCCAAAAATTTCGGGTTTGGCTGAACTATGGGATACTATACTGTGTGGAGGGGCCACTATAGGACATTATACTGTGTGCAGGGGCTGCTATGGGACATTATACTGTGTGCAGGGGCCGCTATGTGACATTATACTGAGTGGAGGGGCCACTATGTGGCATACTGTGTGGAGGGGCCACTATGGAACATTATACTGTGTGCACGGGCAACTATGGGACATTATACTGTGTGGAGGGTCCACTATGGAACATTATACTGTGTGCAGGGGCAACTATGGGATATTATACTGTTTGGAAGGGTCACCATGTGACATTATACTGTGTGGAGTCGGCCACTATGGGACATTATACTGTGTGCAGGGGCAATTATGTGACATTATACTGTGTGGAGGGGCCGCTATGGGATATTATACTGTGCAGAGGGGTCACTATTGGACATTATACTGTGTGGAGGGGCCACTATGTGACATTATACTGTATGGAGGGGCCAATATGGGACATTATACCATGTGATGGAGTCACTATGGCTCATTATACTGTGTGGGAGGGGCCGCTATAGGACATTATACTGTGTGGAGGGGCCAATATGGGACATTATACCATGTGGAGGAGTCACTATGGATCATTATACTGTGTGATGGGGCCACTATGGGACATTATTCTGTATTACTGCGTGTTTTGGCAAAAAAAATACAGGCAGTTTTCCAATAAAAATGCATAGATTTTTGTGCAAAAATGCACCATGTGAACGCAGCTTTACTTCAAAGTGAAAGTACCAGTGGCCTAGGATTAGATACAGCTATAGCTATAGCTGCTCCCAGATACATAGTGTGTTACCACCATAAGGATGCTGCCATACGGTGCTCCTGGACGCATACATTTACCACTAATTGGGGGCTGTACATGTACTTTCATTGCTTCTAATGGAAAAGTACAGCTGCATCCTGGGAAATAGCAGTAAATGCATGTGTCCTGAAGCATCTTGTGGCAGCACTTTTGTGTTATGGTTTGTGGATTATGTCTTTAGTAGAGAGATCATCATTCCTACAATTATTGCCTGGCACTCCAAGCACCTCATCTTTGATTTTTTTTTTTTTTTAAATAGGCACGCTGTACAAAAACGGTTACCTACCCCTGCTCTAGACATATGCCATGTATGTCCTTGGTTACACATACATGGATGTAAACCTTGGCTATATAGCACATCACCACATCTAGTATTCAGTTATTTAGCTACAATTCATGTATTCCTAGAGAAACACGTTAAGCCAACAGATTTTGCTGCAGCTCCTACTGTAACTGTAGACAGATGGCAAGAACATAAAATGTTTACATGACTTCACTCTAGTTTTAAAAAAAGCCAAAAAAATCCTCTTTCTTCTAAGCCCACAAACGGGAAAACTCGTGTGTGAAAGGTAACGTGTTCTCTCCTTTGAAAGCGATGTAAATGTATTATTTCAATGACTCACTCCATCTGCCAAAATTTGCCGTATGCTGCAATTTAGAGAATAACTTGTCATTACAGCAAAATATATGACTATGGTCCTATTGACATAAGCGGTTATTTTTAGTGTAAGGAGCTGCAAGATTGAATCATTCTTTCAGGTATAGTTCCTTGACTTCAGTGGAAAAGCTATACCTTAGCCCCCTTGCAGACAACCGTATGAATGGTCAGTGTGCAATCTGGGTTTTTCCCCGATAGCACACTGACCCATTCATTTCTATGGGCCTGTACACATGACCGTGAATTACATGGTCCAGTGCATGGGCTGACAGTCCCCCATGCACCGCCTGTGCTGTTTATTCACGGCAGCTGGTTAGCACATGGTCGTATGTAACTGTTTTAAGATGTATCTAATCCCTTCAGCTAAAGGGCATATAAACAGGGAGGATAACCCCCATTTATATGGACTATTAGGGCATACAGATATCACCGAGTGGTGTTCTGCACTCAGAACCTCTTCCCTATGAGCTGGAATGAAGAGCTGCTCTGTAACAGTGGTTCCCATTCTTGCAGACATTGCCCAGTCCTTGTATTACAGAATTCTATTCATTTGAAGGACTGTAATATTACAGGTACATCTCAATAAATTAGAATATCTTTGAAACGTTCATTCATTTCAGTAATTCAGTAATTCAATTCATAATCAGCGTCTTCCATGATTGTGTGTCCTACTGAACCAGACTGAGGGATCATTTAAAGGTTTAGGAAACCTTGGCAGGTGACACACTGAATTTACAATACCGAACTTTTTCACAATATTCTAATTTTCTTAGATTTGGGTTTTCATTACCTGTAATCCATAATCAACATTTACAGAAATAAAACACTTGAAATAGAACACTCTATGTGTAAAGAATCTAGAAAAATATAGGAGGTCACTTTTTCAATTTAATTACTGAAAGAAATAAACGTTTCAAAGATATTCTAATTTATTGAGATGCACCTGTACATTCAGTTGCAACTATCACTGTAGGGAAAATGCACAGCTGGTCACCTCTTTTTCAGCAAAATCAGCCATTTGCCAGAGGGTACCAAAAATGGGAACTGGGGGCCGCATTCTGAATGGGGTTGTAGCTAATTCCTTTAAGAATTTTCTATATGATTTAGCATAATCCCATCATTGTGCAGTTACAGTGGGGAAAAAAAGTATTTAGTCAGCCACCAATTGTGCAAGTTCTCCCACTTAAAAAGATGAGAGAGGCCTGTAATTGTCATCATAGGTAGACCTCAACTATGAGAGACAAAATGAGAAAACATATCTAAAAAAATCACATTGTCTGATTTTTTAAAGAATTTATTTGCAAATTATGGTGGAAAATAAGTATTTGGTCACCTACAAACAAGCAAGATTTCTGGCTCTCACAGACCTGTAACTTCTTCTTTAAGAGGCTCCTCTGTCCTCCACTCATTACCTGTAGTAATGGCTCCTGTTTGACATTGTTATCAGTATAAAAGACACCTGTCCACAACCTCAAACAGTCACACCCCAAACTCCACTATGGTGAAGACCAAAGAGCTGTGGAAGGACACCAGAAACAAAATTGTAGACCTGCACCAGGCTGGGAAGACTGAATCTGCAATAGGCAAGCAGCTTGGTGTGAAGAAATCAACTGTAAGAGCAATAGAAAATGGAAGACATACAAGACCACTGATAATCTCCCTCGATCAGGGGCTCCACGCAAGATCTCACCCCATGGGGTCAAAATGATCACAAGAACAGTGAGCAAAAATCCCAGAACTACATGGGGGGACCTAGTGAATGACCTGCAGAAAGCTGGGACTAACGTAACAAAGGCTACCGTCAGTAATACACTACGCCGCCAGGGACTCAGATCCTGCAGTGCCAGACGTGTCCCCCTGCTTAAGCCAGTACATATCCGGGCCCGTCTGAAGTTTGCTAGAGAGCATTTGGATGTTCCAGAAGAGTATTGGGAGAATGTCATATGGTCAGATGAAACCAAAGTAGAACTGTTTGGTAGAAACACAACTCGTCGTGTTTGGTGGAGAGTGAATGCTGAGTTGCATCCAAAGAACACCATACCTACTGTGAAGCATGGGGGTGGCAACATCATGCTTTGGGGCTGTTTCTCTGCAAAGGGACCAGGACGACTGATCCGTGTACATGAAAGAATGAATGGGGCCATGTATCATGAGATTTTGAGTGCAAACCTCCTTCCATCAGCAAGGGCATTGAAGATGAAACGTGGCTGGGTCTTTCAGCATGACAATGATCCCAAGCACACTGCCAGGGCAACGAAGGAGTGGCTTCGTAAGAAGCATTTCAAGATCCTGGAGTGGCCTAGCCAGTCTCCAGATCTCAACCCCATAGAAAACCTTTGGAGGGAGTTGAAAGTCCGTGTTGCCCAGCGACAGCCCCAAAACATCCCTGCTCTAGAGGAGATCTGCATGGAGGAATGGGCCAACATACCAGCAACAGTGTGTGCCAACCTTGTGAAGACTTACAGAAAACATTTGACCTCTGTCATTGCCAACAAAGGATATATAACAAAGAATTGAGATGAACTTTTGTTATTGACCAAATACTTATTTTCCACCATAATTTGCAAATAAATCAGACAATGTGATTTTCTGGATTTGTTTTCTCATTTTGTCTCTCATAGTTGAGGTCTACCTATGATGACAATTACAGGCCTCTCTCATCTTTTTAAGTGGGAGAAATTGCACAATTGGTGGCTGACTAAATACTTTTTTTCCCCACTGTAGTATCACACCTCTAGCCCACCAATCTCTGGTACCACTACTTTAATATATCAGGTAGCCCAATGTAAATATTTCATGAGTGCCACCATGTTTCATACCCTCCAAAATTTGAAAAATTGCTGCCCTTGAGGGAAAGAAAATTTGCACCCTCCTATCCCAAGGATAAGATTAGGTATTAGTGCTTTGTATCTGCATTCTGGTGTAGCGAGATGATATTGTGGCGCATATTTGGCGCAAGGCCCTTTCTTGCGCCGTGTCCTCCACAACCCCCGTACTGCTCCACATTGTGTGAATGAGCGAGACAGGGCGAGGCATACTGGAGTGAGTTATAATGGAAGTCTACACCTGATCCGAAAATAACAGCATCGATAGCAGCTGAACAGGAGAGCCTACAAGTCGATGAATGTTTATTACTTTCCCTCCCAGAAAGAGTTAATAAGAATTTAATCTATAACTTATAGATTATGTACCCTAAAATAGTGACATTGAAATTTACAACAACTGCAAATACCAAGTGTTTTAAAAAATTAAAGGAAAGTTATAAATATAAAGTTATAAAGAATAAATTCCAGAATATACTGTAGATATAAAAAATTGAAAAAACAACAACATAAGGGGTTAAAATATTTTTATTGTTTAAAGGAGTCTACCACGTCTCCCCAAGCATATTTAACTTTTACCACCGTGTTTCTGAGCACATTACACTGATATGTCACTTTTATAGATTTGGCGAAAAACAGCTTTGAAGTCTTAGGCAAGTGAGGCAGTTGGTGCACTTCAGCATCCTGGAACACTGCTCTTGCCACTCAGGCCCCTACTATTTCCTGCCTGTGTCACTCTATGCAGTGGGAGTTGATCCTCCCACTGCTATGACATCACTTATCCTAATTGAACACAGCAAATGCAGTGCTTCCAGGGCTGAAGGCCCACCCCCAGTGCACCAACTACCTAATTTGCATAACACTTCAATGCTATTTTTCTCCAAACCTACAAATGTGATATACATAACAAAGGTATGATACTTATCACTGCAATGTGCTCTGTCCCATGTTGAATAAGTTTAGGGGAGGCGGTAGACTTGCTTTAAAAACAGTTAAAAAGCTCGCTATTTTGCAATTTGCACATTGATTTATCAGGAGACAAAACAATCTTATGTGCGTGTTTGTATGTGTGCGTGTATGTGTGTGTGTGCGTGTTTGTATGTGTGTGTCCACCAACCCATAAACCTGCCCCTTGATAAATGTGATGTGTCACTATGATGAGCAGACACAACATCCTTACAGTAAAGTATATGTGAGATGACAGCTTCACTTTCTTCCACATAATGTAAGTGTCTTATAATATAAGGGCAACTTAAACTCTTAACACTATAAATCTTTTCCGCTTTGCATTGTGAAATCCCACGTCACTAAATTGTATCTCTCCCAAATCTATTTTTGTCACTGTGTTTCTATTCTGGAGAGAAAGTAAAAGTGAGAAGTTAATATACCCCATGTTTAACTTGTTATTTAGCTTTACACATTAACCACAGGAGACATAATGAGGCTTTTGATGAGTTGGAACCAGAGTGACTGAAACCACAAAACCACATGACCATATTTACGGTTCCTTCCTCATATTAAACACTCGTTCAGGCTTAGACATCACACGTCAAGCGAAATATTAATACCAGCTATTATAATGAGATGTTTATGTTTTATACAGTATTATCTGCTATGTCTTCAGGGAAATAACCATATCCTGTCCTCTGGGCCTAAGAATAGGTCTATTGGGTATTTCTTAAAGGGAACATCACATGAAAATGTTGTTCAATCTGCAGGCAGCATGCTATAGAGCAAGAGGCGCTGAGCAGATTGATGTATATGCTTGTTAGAAAAGACTCGGTATAATCTGCCATTTATCCATTGATATCTCTGCTCTTTTTAAGTTAAATAGTCCAGTAGGAGGTCCTATCAGTGATTGACAGCCTCGCCTCTATGACTGTGTATACAGAGATAGCTGTCAGTCACTGATAGGACCGCCTCCTGGACTTCTCAAGAAAAATCAATGTGTAAATGACAGGTTATACTGATTTTTTTTCTAACAAGCATACACATCAATCTGCTCAGCTCTTCTTGCTCTATAACATGTTGCCTGCAAATTGAACAACATTTTTCATATGACAGGTTCCCTTTAAGGTCTACTTGCCAGACCAAAATGGCTGGGGTTTTGTTTTGCACTTCCTCTGGATCATCTGAGATTTGTAAGTAGGAAAGATTAATTTACACGGATACTTGTCTTCATCATATGCTGATTACAATCAATGTTTTTGTATGTTTTTATTATTCTCCAATATATCTAAAATTTTAAAAAACTTTAGACAAACCAGTCCGACACTTGCCAGTCTTATAAAGCTTCCCCTCTGTGTCTGGAATTAGGACTACTATCATTTTCAGTTCTGGAATAAGAATCCACATCAGTCTATTTTTTATCTTTTCCTATATTCCTGAAATTTACTTATCCCAGACCAATCTAATGTTTGACATCCGTGTTCTGTAGAGAAGTGTCTGATGTGCCGGGGCCAGCACAGGCAGATGTCTACAGTAACAGATGGATCCTTTCACTTTATAGCCACAAGTTTTCTTTGCCACATCTACAAATAAACTTGGCTATGGTTTACGACGAAGTCTTGGATAATATTATGCAACAAAAGCTGCAGATTAACAACGACTTCACTAACTTGTCTCCAGCTTTATCACATGCATGTCAAGGGGCCAACATCAAGCATGAAGTCTATGTCTAGAGACTCAAAGATTTGCCTCAGATGTTGCCAAGTTCGGATGTTATTTTACCCTAGATAACTTTTTCTCAGACCGTTTTCACATCTGTATTTTGTTAAAGATCCTTTAAGCCGCTCCAAGCTTGTAGTCAGTGAACTAGATGAATATAGAATGGCTTCACCTAGTTTAAAAGGGACTTTGAGCTAGTACTAGTATAATAAAATAATATTATGACATCTGATGCAAAAAGAAATGGATTTTTGATGTTATATTTGGCGACAATGACTGTGTCAGTGTATGTTTGCTTATGGAATTTCTCCCTGATATATTTTGGTAGTGAACTATATTATCAGTTCTTAGCCCTAAGGGTATGTTCATACATGTCAGATTAACATATTTACTAGAGGACCTGTGGATTTATGGCCATATTAAAAAAGGTTTTCTGAGACTTATATAGTCATGACCTATGCTTAGGATAGGTTATCAATATGTGGTTGGTAGGGGTCCGACATTTGGGCCCCCCACAAATCAGCTAGTTGAAAAGGCCACAGTGTTCGCATGAGTGCTGTGGCCTCTATACAATGCTGTACAATGTATACTGGTTGTGCTTGGTATTGCAGCTCAGCCCCAATCACTGGAATGGAACTGAGCTGCTGCTGTACCATGTGATTGATGAATGTGATGTCATTGGCACAGGAAAGAAGCCCCATAGCTTCTTCACACAGGTCATTGGTGAGGGTCCTGGGTGTCAGACTCCAACCGATCAGATATTGATGAGCTGTCCTAGGACAGATCATTAGATGGTCAGCAGAATGTAAATCCAAACGCAAGTGTGAACCTAGCATCAGCCTGCTGTATGTGAACATGAGCCAGTCTTCCAGCAATAGTCGGTAATGTAACACCTACTGATTTCAATGACCATGCATGCACCATGTTGAGAATAAGGATTATATAAACCCCACATTTTTAGATCATTTCTGCGGCCACCGCTAGACTGCCATTGATCATAATGTTATGACATTTAGGATTAAAAAACCCCTAAACTTTAAACTTTGCAATCTTCAATGAAGTCGATTGTGTGGATCATCCTCTATGTCGGCTTTACAGCTCACCAGTTTGCAGGATTCAGTTTCCACGTACTTGTTTTTGTTATTGTCCAGTTAGTCCAGTTTTCCGCTATCAATTACAATGTTCCCTTCAACCTTTCTTCTCACTCTTCATTATCTTCACACAAAACCGTCCATTGTTAACCTCATGTTGTGAAAGATATCCATACTGGTTTCTCCTTCCTTCTCCCTTCATCATATCACAGGATCTAACTATTCTCATTCATCACCTCACATGATCTTCTTATACTATGTGACTCAACCCAAATGATAGAAATCACACAAGCATCTACTTTCCCTGAAGGCCTCAGACTTCAGGCCTCGGAGCTGTGAGGAGTCGTAAAACAGCACCAATAGTAATCTATGGGACCATACTGTATTGTATGATATCAGAATAGAGGCTTTATTTGTCAAATTCACATCAAATTGTTTGCCTCGTGGCTACTATAAATGGAAGCAATGAGACTACTGTCAATAAAGCCTAAAGGGGCCAATTCAAATTAGAAGAAAGTTGACTAAAGCCTGACAGGCTGACTATATCATATCTGCTGGGGGGAGGGGGGTGACTTGATAGCAGATGTCAGGGGAAATAAAGAGTAGATATGTTGGATTTCAACATACCTTATCCTTTATTTCCCTTTTGGCATGACAAGAACTTGCATGCTCAACTGAGTGTTCATGTGTATGGGGAAGCCTGGAGGAATACCCACTAACCACACAAGTATTCAGGCTGTAGCTGCAGATTTTTTTCTGCAATGTGTTGATGGGATAAGCCAGAATCCCATCCACTTTGAAGGTACTGTAAAAGACAGCGTTTTTTGCCACGGTGTTTCCGCGGAGGCCAAAGTGCAGTGTTTTTGCAACGTAGGGCCCCCTCAGCTTAAATGGCGGTGTTTCACTGGTACACTGCATTAATATATAGCAAAAAAAAAAAAAATAATCTGCAGACTATTTGCAAGCTATTTATTGCCTGGGAGGATGAAAACAAAAAAAAAGCCACCTGGGTAATCTAGATTGTAATACAGCACATGTTGTAGTACAGAAATCATCTGCAATATTTATATGCTCTGTGGATCATTTCATCTGAATGAAGATTGTGATTTTAATGAACACCGGAGAAGTCGTGAGAATCTGGCATAAAAGAAGGAGAAAGGATTGGAAACAAATCTACTAGGTCAAGGAACAGCAATGTTTGTCAGCTCTTTTATCTCGAATGTCCATGGTTATAGAAGCGACCTTTTCCTGCTAATGCAACTACTTAGCAACATATGAAATCTGTAATATTAATGTAGTCTGAATCTGTACTAAAGATCAATAGCAACAGGAATAATTGGAAGATGATGCTATTGTTATATTCTGAATAATGTGTTCATGTGTAAATATTGCATATATATATATATATATATATATATATATATATATATATATTGTGAGAGTGTGAACCTAGAGGAGAACCTAGAGGAGGTTGCGCTGGAGAGCAACCCAAAACAGGGTTGAAAAGGTCCTCGACTACACCCATACCGGGGGCTTCACTCCAGAGGGAGTGCACACAGCAGGAGAGTGCTGCTGGTGACCTGCAGAGAGCAGGTGGATTGTGAAACCAGCTGGAGACAGACAGGCGGTCTGTCCCAAGAGGACTGGATTCCAGAAAGGACTGGTTAAGCTCAGTGTGAGCCAGACTGTAAAGAAGTAGTCTCAGTAAAGCTTCTTGCCCCCAGAAGTTAGTCAGGGCTCAAGAAGTGAGGTATTGCCCTGTGTGTGGGCTAGGCTGTTTTGTTATTTTTGTTCCTGTTATCACTTACAAGCTGAATAAAGCCATTTCTTTTGGATTGCTGTTACCTGATATGCTGTTTATTTGGCACCCAGTACCACCAATACCTCTGTTAAGTCCAGGAAGCTGCTACCTTTGATGCTAAACTACCCCCAATTGTCACAATATATATATATACAGTATATATATATATATACGGTATGTGGGCCGATTTATCAGAGTTGCAGAAAGGGATCATTATAGGCTTACGGGTCAAGGGTGACATTTTTTTCTCAAACAGCACAGTTTGTGAACTTTTTGCATGCTGCTGTGTATCAATAGTAGACAAATGGCACCATTGGGAATAATCAATGTGGAAATTGTGAAGCACCACATAACATGTTAGAGGTGAATGTCGGCTACAAAGGTACATGAGGGCCAACCCTCAAGCTACAGTGGATCACCGATGATGGCCAAAGGGTTGACAGAATACATGATTTCATAGAAAGTTTATAAAGTATATTACCAAAGTTATTAATGACACAAATGCAACCAGAAAATCAAAAGTTGTTCAAAAGTTTAGCTACACTTTAAAGGGGTTGTCCAGGATAAAAACTATTTTTTAAATTAGGCCAGGAAGGTAAAAAAAAAACAAACATAGTCACCTGTCCCTGGATGCTCCGGTGCCACCCAGCACGGTCTGGTCCTACAGCTCCACTCTCTTCTTTTGCCGTAAGTCCTCGCCAGCTGTGACGTCCCTTGTCCCTTTCCTTAGGCCACTGAGGTCACATGACTGCTGAGGCCAATCAGCGGCCTCAGCAGCCTAAGGAAAGGAAGCGGGATGTCACAAATAGTGACATCCTGTGTCCTTCGCTGAGGCCGGTGATTGGCCTTAGTGGTCACATGCTGTGGGGAAGGAAACAGCAGAACAGCAGGACCAGACTGGGAGGCATTGGGGACAGGCGAGAGTGTTTTTTTTCTCACCTTCCGTGGCCTAAAATAAAAAAAAATATAATATCCTGGACAACCCCTTGAAGTTAAGCCATGTAGAACAGCATCCTTGAGGAAATCTGACAGAGACTTCTGCAAAGAAATACAAAGACTTAACGTGGGTGGAAAGAGCATGTCTTACACCACCTGTCACCATGTCTTACAATATATGCAGTGAGAGAAACTGCAGGAATGACAGAATGCGGACGTCTAAAAGTTGTGGAGACCCACATAAAAAGCAGTCACCACCATTAGGACTTTGTAACTGACAAGCATCTGAGCCTCCGTAGGGTAAAATTGTGTTTCTGCATTCCATTCCATTCCCATGTTGTCTGCCAATTCTTCTTGTGTCAATTCACTGCTGTTCAGTACAGTTACCACCAGACCCTTTGTCTGAAAACCCTTGACTCTTACATCTATAGGCAGCAGATTTTGAGAAACTTGGACTACATACATATCATAGGTAAAAGCTTCTTCAGCCGGATGTGACAACTCGGTTTTCGGCCATGAGGTGCAATATTAAAGCAGTTTCTGCTACTGCATTAACAACATCCAGTGTAATTTTTAAGTCTGATGGTTAAATAAACCTGAAATACGAAAAACACTTTTTTTTTTCTAAGCCAGAAATATGTTCAGATTCATTCTCAGTAAATATGTGCAGCACATCTGGACCTGGATGTCTATTGGAACATGTTGGCTCAAAACTTGCAACCAAGCCAGTTCAATTTGGTGTCATGGAGTTTGTATCAGCTTGAAATAATATATTGCAATTTGTAACAAGTTAAATAAAGGGAGCAAATGACACTGATGGAACATGTGTGTATCAGATGAATGCGGTGGGACGTCTTCTGTACATTTTTACTGTTGTTTGGCTGTTTCCATGGTAGGCAAAATGAGACACAGCTGCAATGTGTGCTTTAACTGCATCAACTGTATAGAAAGTTCCCTGCTATAGAGGAGAATCTGGTTATATGTCGCATCAGTTCCTACTAAATAGTGCAAATTTAGAGGATCCTGGGGAGGTGCCATGTTCAAGGCTGAAGAACTGATCGAATATACCACATGTATGACGTTACTATTTGTCCAAAGGTACAGAATAGAAGAATGTGCCACGTCTGCATTCCCACAAGCTGTTACCCAAAATTTGTAGTAAATACATGGCATTAAGGAAACCACACCTAGGTAAAAGAATAGAGTACAAGGGAAACGTATGGGCGTGATCTGCTGTGTTGTGTCACACAATCAAAAGGTAAAAAAATAGATTTTCTGGTAGGTGCCAGGTATTAAGCAATATAGTGCACAATGTTTTCATAATAAGACAAATATTCAGGAAACCTGAAATAACATTTCTGCTAAAAAACAGAATTGGACTTGAGCAGAGTTACACAAGCTAGGAACCTAACTTGTTAAATATTCATGTGTCTTAGTCCTCTATGCACAGACCTAAACAGTGCTGCAGAGTGCTTATAGCAGGTTCGTATAGCATACCCATATGGTTCCAAGTGACTCAGTATATGCTCTGATAAAAGTAATACTTTTAAGGGTAAACATAGTGAAATCTTCCTGAGACAAACCATCCAAAATTGCATTAAAAAGTGGTCATGTATGGGGTGGTCTTCTCATAGAAGATGGCCACATTGCATAGTATATAGTGGAATTAACAGGAAATTTGCAGGGGTGCGGGGGGTTCGTCTTATAGGGGCTTGTCCGAAACAAGATATTGATGGTCTATCTTTAGGCTGGGTCATCAAAATCAAATTGGGCGGTTGGGTCTGACACCCAACACCCCCACTGATCAGCTGTGGCAGCGTAGAGTATGTATATAGTGTACTGTCTAGTGGCTGTGCTTGAGTACGGCCACTTAGTTCCCATTCAGGCACAATTTTTTTCGCACAAACTGGCTTGGAATCCATGGGAAAAAAAAACTAAAAAAAAAAAGCAAAAGTTTAGTACATACTCATAAAATTATTTGAGTACAATAGGGATTTGTGGGATATGGATCCTGAATACAACCTTGTGCATAAGTCATAGACAGACCCTAGAAGTTACTTCTTCCACATCATCTTCATCTCTCTGATAATCTCATAGTAATTTGAGGAATCCCCTAATTTTATAACCTTATAGATTACCCACTACTCTAGGAACCATAGTTATGACTTAAAAGTGATTAGTTAGGGTCTGCGGTGTCAGGTACATGGGCATGCATTACGGCTCTGTACGACCGTCAACAAAAAATACATTGTATAATATGGTTTTTTGTTTTTCTTCAACTTTTTGCACAAATGTTATCAGTTTACATGAATTTTTGAATCCACAAAGGCATGTTTTTCTGTTCTATGAAAGTCGATGGTAATGGACTGAAATCTTTGCATTTCTTCAGTTTCTGCACAAACAGTGTTTTAATGACATTGTGAACTGTCATAGTGAATTGCTTCAGTAAACACATATGGAATATGGAAAAAATCCTTCAAAAGCAATCTAAGGAGGTGTACAGTACATTTTGTATCAGTTTTAGTTAATTTTGTCCAGGATATGAAGTCAGTCATCACAAGTCATCCGTTGCTAATACTTTGCAATGGTTTTACATCACGTAGCATAGGATGACCAGGAGACATAATAAATAAACTATGGTAATTATGTGTTCTGTCCTGTTGTCAGCCACACAGCTGCCTGGAATCTCACAAGTATGTCATGAAATTATTCAAACAGTCTCGGGGAGAAGAAAAGTTTCGATTTTTGGAAGTGTCAATGTTGGAGTAAATATTTCTTTTATTGGGAAGGAATGCTATATTACTGGTCAATTTACATGAAAAATCTGCTTTGCTAAAGGACATATCCCCTCTATCCAGATTAACTCTTTTTTTAATCAGGCTCACAGCAAACACCTTGGTTTTCAGTATTATGTAGGAGATCTACCAGAAGAGATTTGGGAACAGCCTGTATATATTTAAAAGGTCACTAACTTTTCAGACAACTTAGTCTCATTTCATAGAGCATTTGATTCTGGACCAAAATGTAATGTACTTTAATTAAAAATGTGCTTTCTGCCTGGAAAGCCTCTCTAAAGTTTCTGCCACTAGGTGTCTCCCTTCTAGCTAATTTGCAGTTCACTGCCTGTTGCTAGCCAAGGTCCACCCATAGATACATTAGATAAGCAAGACAGGATCACAGTGAGTGGAGGGAAGAGTCTTTCCTCTCTTCACACAGTGAATGCAGATGGGAGGGGATGACTTTCCTCATAGACTTCACACATGTCTGCAAATTGTTATGCAAAGGACTAAACATTTTGCAAATCTCACAGTTTACAATGTAAGAGAAAAGTCTTCTATGTACTTGTATCTATTTCTGACTGCTTCTGTGATTACAGATGGGATATTATTCACATACAACACTCAACTTTACTGACTGGTCTCATAGATTGCTTTTTTTCCTGTGTTTTAGCTGCTTGCCTGAGTGTATTTGTCCCATTGTTGAGTATTCCTGGATCTCCCATATTATGGTAACTTGGACTTTTTTCAGCTATTTGTTTGCTGTTTTACAGTTTCCCCTGGCAGAATTGAAGAACAGTGTCAGCAATGAATGGGGATGGGGCAGACTGCTCCTTATTATACATGCCCACCGCCTGAGAGACAAATGAAAATGTGCTGCAGCCATAATGTGATTATTAGCAGCAGAAAAACCGATAGGACATCATATATGAAGACTTGTACAGTCATAGATCAGATTGCCCAGCAAGACCCTGCACATATTTAAACTTTTCATGAAAACTCAGATACCCTTTAAAGGGAACATGTCAGGTCAATTTTGGTCACTTCCCCAACCACAGGTTCTTACGGTACCAACATATTCCACAGTGCTTTGTAGATATCAACACTCGCTGTCCCAAGTAGGGCTCATCTTGGGTTTAATGTCATGTGCTGATAAGTGAGTGAAAGCAGCAGTGGAAAGCTTAAGGGTAGTGGTCCAATACCTGGAGCCTGCACAGTTTATGTGTTTTAGTAGATTCCGAGTGCCAAAAGCTGCTATTGGATGTGGAGCACGTGTAGCATCGCTCCTATTTAAGTTATAGGAGAGGCGCAACAGCCCTGTTAACTGCATAGTGGTGGTTCCAGTGAACTGCAACACTGCTTCTATTACTTGAATAGGAGTGACGGTGCCGCCCAGTCACTAGCAGCTTCTGTCACATGTAGGCTACTAGGACAGATGGTTGGAACTGGTCTGGGTCCTGTGGATAGGTCAACATTATGAAAAAAAAAGACCAGAAAACCCCTTTAAGAAGCTAATACACCTTTAGGATCTGTTTGTTTGGACTAGGATGAGGGATGTTTTGAGTCTAGTTAAAAGGTGGGCCTCCAGGTAATTGTAAGGTCCTAGAGAACCGCTAGATAGACATATGGTGTAAATACTAAGAATATAGTTTGCAAATATTTAGGAGTTAGGACAAAGAAAACATTTCAAAAACTAAAAGGAGAAAAGGTCTTATTGTTAGTTAATATTCACGCAGTCATTCACAGTATTGTTAGAATTGTCATCATAGTTATTACAGTATTATACAGCATTGTAGATTTAACAAAAAGACAACAATTAATAAGTATAATATCCAGTTATTTGTTGGTTACAATTGCCATCATGTGCAAACAAATTTTTATTGTCAATTCACGTAGGTTTTGTTAGTGCTGCCAAACTGTTCTTACAATTGTTGAAAAGCTTCTGTGTGTGGGTGGTTGTGCAAGAACATAGTATTTTTAGCATTGATAGCAAATTCCTTTCATTTAGATGGATAAGGTAAAGTTATAGTACTCAGTTTTATACGATTATAGGACAGTCTTTTATCCAATTTACACCCAGTTTTCCCATTCAATTTTTATACATATCCACTGGGCATGTCATAAAAGTGTAATTGATGGCCGGCACCCTGGATTTTTAGTCCACTGTAGTCCATAAGAGAATTAAATCCTGCAGAGAACAAAGTGGCGCTCACGCGCCATACAAACTGTAGCAATGGCTTTAGGTACTGCAGCACTGCCCCATTGAAGTCTATGGGACAGCGCTGCAGTACCTAAAGTTGACACAACAACATATAGTTTTGATTGTATGAGACAAAATAAGAGAAAAGGAGAAGATAAAGGGAGGACGTGCTGGGATATTTTATTCATAGGACAATGTTCTGTGCATTTCCTGTGTTTAGTTCCTTTAAATTGGATTGTGACAGCTGCCCAGGGGCTAAATTCCTACATTTTCTTGGGTTATCTTTAAGTGGTCAGTTCATGGGACAAGATACACATCAGTGCCATCTTGTTTCACAGACCCATAGTACTGCTTCTACTGTGTGTTTTTTTTTCTTTTAACCCCTTCCCGTCGGAGGAATTTTTCGATTTTCGATTTTGACTCTCCCCCTTCCAATCCCCATAGTTGTTTTCATTTATGCGCTCTCAGAACCATATGAGGGCTTAAAGTTTGCAGGACAAACTTTTCTTCATGAGGCTACCATTTACTATTCTGTACAATGTACTGGGAAGCTGGAAAAAATTCAGAATGGTGTGGATTTGAAGGCAAAGTGCATTTGTGCAACTTTCTTACGGGCTTAATTTTTACGACGTTCACTCTGCAGCCAAAATGACATATCACCTGTATTCTATGTTTCGGTATGATTCCGGGGATACCAAATTTATATGGTTTTATTTACATTTTAACCCCTTAACAAAAATCCAAAATTGTGCAAAAAAATTGTTTTTCTAAAAGTCGCCATATTCTGACACCAGTAACTTTTTTATACTTCCGTGTACGGGGATGCATAGGGTGTCTTTTTTTGCAGGACCAGGTTTTTGTACTTTTTAGTTATACCATTTTGGGGAATTGCTATTGCTTTGATCACTTTTTATTAAAATTTTTTATCAGAGGCAAAACAGTGAAAAAACAGCGGATTGGCACTTTTGATTTTTTAAAGATTTGTAGACCTTTGAGCAGCCTGCAATAGAAACTGATGAATGATAGGCCTGTCATTGCCGGCGCACGCAATAGTCCCTGCGCTGAGCTACAGCCGGCAATACACTTCTACTGCACAGGCATGGGAGCAGTAGCCTCCCACTCCTGCACAGTAGAGGTGGATTGCTGGCTGCAGCACTGGGACTATTGCACGCAATGGCAGAGTCAGAAAAGAGGGAGGAATCATCTTGCAGGGGGAAGTCTTGAAGGAAAACAGGTAAATATGATGGGGTGGAGGGGTGGGCTGAGTTAGTTGGGAAGAGCTAGAAGTGGGCGGGATAGCTAGAGACACAGGGAGGGGGCGTGAGAGGGATGGTGCGGTAGTGAGAGGGAGATAGTGTGAGTCAACCTACAAGTCAGCCTACAAGTACCAGGATGCATTAGCTAAGGCAGCAGGAAGCTACACCATGTAAACAAATGCAGAAGATCCCAGGAGCTCCCAGAGAAACACATAAATCACTCAAAACACTGCTAAAGGTATTTTGGTGCACTTATGAATCTATTAATATCACTAATAGACCTTTTAAAAAAAAAAAAACACAACATTTTTTGGCTTGAAACCCCTTTAATTTACCTCCACTGCAGTATAAATTTTGACAATAGGTGGAGAAATGCTAACCTATATACATACATCACAGAGATCTAAGGTAATGTTCACATTGGAGTTTTTCAGAAGAATATGAATGATAACACAAAAACTTTTTCTCCACTCATGGTTAGTGGTTGGTTGAAGCCATTTATTGTCAAACTTCTGTGTTTTCTCTTTTTAAATCATAATGACAACCAAAAACATCAAAATGACCCTGTTCAAAAGTTCACACACCCTGGTGATTTTGGCCTGATAACATGCCCAGAAGTTGACACAAAGGGGTTTGAATGGCTACTAAAGGTAACATCCTCACGTGTGACCTGTTTGCTTGTAATCAGTGTGTGTGCATAAAAGCTGAGTGAGTTTCTGGGATCCAGACAGACTGTTGCATCTTTCCTCCAGCCACTGACATTTCTGGATTGCGAATCATGGGGAAAAGAAAAGAATTGTCCACGGATTTACGGAAAAAGTAGTTGAATTGTATAAAACAGGAAAGGGATACAAAAAGATATCCAAAGAATTGATAATGCCAGTCAGCAGTGTTCAAACTGTGATTAACAAATGGAAACTCAGGGGCTCTGTAAAAACCAAACCATGGTCAGGTAGACCAACCAAAATTTCGGCCACAACTGCCCGGAAAATTGTTCGGGATGCAAAGAAAAACCCACACATAACATCAGCTGAAATACAGGACTCTCTGAAAACTATCGGTGTGGCTGTTTCCAGATGCACAATAAGGAGGTACTTGAAGAAAAAAGGGCTGCATGGTTGAGTTGCCAGAAGAAAGCCATTACAGCGCAAATGCCACAAAGAATCTTGCCTTCAAAACAGCACAGAGACAAGCCTCAAAACTACTGGAATAAGGTAATGTGGAGTGATGAGACAAAAATCGAACTTTTTGGCCACAACCATAAACGTTACATTTGGAGAGGTGTCAACAAGGCCTATGATGAAAGGAACACCATTCCTACTGTAAAGCACGGAGGTGGATCACTGATGATGTGGAGATGTGTGAGCTTCAAAGGCACAGGAAACTTGGTCAAAGTTGAAGGAAAGATGAATGCAGCACGTTATCAGCAAATACTGGAGGCAAATTTGCGCTCATCAGCCAGGAAGCTGCGCATGGGACGTACTTGGACATTCCAACATGACAACGATCCAAAACACAAGGACAAGTCGACCTGTCATTGGCTACAGCAGAAGAAAGTGAAGGTTCTGGAGTGGCCATCTCAGTCTCCTGACCTCAATATCATTGAGCCCCTCTGGAGAGATCTCAAGCGCGCAGGACATGCAAGACAGCCCAGGAATTTACAGGAACTGGAGACTTTTTGCCAAGAAGAATGGGCAGTTTTACCATCTGAGAAAATAAAGAGCCTCATCCACAACTACCACAAAAGACTTCAAGCTGTCATTGATGTTAGAGGGGGCAATACACGGTATTAAGAACTGGGGTATGTGAACTTTTGAACAGGGTCATTTTGATGTTTTTGGTTGTCATTATGATTTAAAAAGAGAAAACACAGAAGTTTGACAATAAATGGCTTCAACCAACCACTAACCATGACTGGAGAAAAAGTTTTTGTGTTATCATTCAGATTCTCTGAAAAAAGGCCAAAAAAAACAAAAAATCTGCTGGGGTATGTAAACTTTTTAGCACAACTGTGTTGCTAAGCTTTCTGTAACCTGAGACAGAGGTTCTTTTCACTGCCTTTACTCGGTGTCTAAATACTTAAAAGTGGCTCACGGCAACCAGCAGCCAGAGTATATTCCCTGTTTGCCCCCCACCCACCCTTCCAGCTATGGCCCTGCATTTTTTGCACATCTTTCAAAGCTTCCAGTAATTTTAGGCAGCAGGAATAACATAATAGGCAACACTATTCTAGCTATTAAGATATTACAATCCATGACGGTTAACTCTCATGTTTTTTTTTTTTTGTTTTTTTTTATAAACAGAAACCTTCTTGTTAGTGTGAACAGAGCCCAGTAGAACATTACATTACAGACATTCTGTACAATAAACTGTATATTCTTATTCTTACTATGTATATTGTTTGTAACTTTTGGCTTCCAGGTTCAGCACACCTTATATTTTGCATTTTAAAAGTAACAAGTAATGAACAGACTTGTATAGGAATGTGTGGCTTCCTTTTTCCAGAATGTGAAGTAATGTAACATATGTTCAATGCACGGTATCACTGCATTGCTTACATGCAGCAGCTTGCTTTGGAAACAGTCATCATTCAATACGATTATTGCAAAACCAACACCAGGAAGAGTCCTTTAAAGGCATCATTCTATAATCCCGGGACTTTAAACAGTTATATAAATAGGATGTCATAGAAAGGTGGTCTTCAACCTGTGTGGGCATGTGGGGAACAGCTGGGAGACCCCAAGTTGTAGGTCACAGCCAGGGGCGCACCGCTAATGAGGCGAGGTGAGGCGGCCGCCTCGGGCGGCACTGTCCGGGGGGCGGCATTTTACTATTTAATGTAAGCCAGCCCAGGACAGGCCGCTTTAAAAAAAAAAAAAAAAACAGAGCTGAGCGCGGCCTGTCCTGGGCTGGTTTACAAGACGTCGCATCTCAGCGCAGGCGGCAATACAATGACGTCATCACGCCGCCTACGCTGAGACACAGACGTCGCGGACAAGAGGAGGAGGCGGCGGCTGCATCAAGGCATCGCAGGTGAGTATAGCTTTTTTTTATCTATATAAATAGGCCGTAACCTGTTGGAGTATCCCCGGCAGGTCAGGGCCTATTTATTTACCTACCCCGCGTCTGCTCGTGGCCACCCCCGCTTCCCCTTCTGCTATGGGCTGCAGAAAGGGAAGCGGATGCCGCTGTGAGCGGCCACGGGCATCGGTAAGTTAGGCCGCGGGCCGCAAATACTACTATTATTATACTCCGGGGTCTATTCAGACCCCGGAGTATAATAATCGGAGGCCTAGGGTTGGTGAGGGAACATAAAAAACAGTGTTACTCACCTCCTGCGATCCGATGTAACTCCGAGCAGGCTTGAGGCCTGTGGTGACGTCATCAGGTCGCGTCGCCGGCCTGATCACGTGACGTGTGTGCGCAATTAAACAGGGCCGAAAGCTGCAAGGAGTGCACCGGTGTCCAGGATAGGTAAGTAACTCTGATTTTTATGTTTGTATTCTCCCCTGGGTCTCCAATCATTATACTCTGGGGTCTGAAAAGACCCCAGAGTATAATAATAGTTAATGGGTCGGCCACTATGGGGCATAATACCCTGTGCAGGGACCACTGTAGAGCATAATACCCTGTGCAGGGGCCACTCTGGAGCATAATACAAGTGCAGGGGCCACTATAGAGCATAATACCGAGTGCAGGGGCCACTATGGAGCATAATACCAGTGCAAGGGCCACTATGGAGGATCATACCAGTGCAGGGGCCACTATGGAGCATAATACCCTGTGCAGGGGCCACTCTGGAGCATAATACCGTGTGCTGGGGCCACTATAGAGCATAATACAAGTGCAGGGGCCACTATGGAGCATAATACCAGTGCAGGGGCCAATATGGGGCATAAAACTGTGTGCAGGAGTTGCTGCGGAACATAATACCGTGTGCAGTGGCCAATGCGGGGCATAATACCGTGAGCAGGGGCCACTATGGAGCATAATACCGTGTGCAGGGGCCGCTGAGAGGCATAATACAGTGTGCAGGGGCCGCTGCGGGCCATAACACTGTGTAATACTGTGTGCAGGGGCTGCTGTGGAACTTTATAGTGTGTGTAAATGGGGCGCTATAAACATGGGCTATGCACCTGTTTATATTATACGCTGTCTGTTTATAGTGACCGTGTGATGTAATCGTAGCCTTGTCACATACTGTAGACATGTACAGGATGAGGCTGCAGTTACATTACATGGCTGCTATGAGATGAAATACACTATGTAAACAGAGAAGCGGTCACGGTGCTTACACAGGTACCATTCAAACAGCTGATCAGTGGGGGTCCTGGGTTTTTGAACCCCACTGATTAGTTTATTAATGACCTGGAAAACCTTTTAATTAGTTTACACCTGGGGTATTATTAATAAGGGGCACTATTTATACAGGGTATACACGGACATTATTAATATAAAGATGCACTTGGGGGTATTATTCATTATGCGGGGTTATATCATATATTTTATAATTGGGGGTAGCAGCAGGATGGGGGCTTTGTGTAGGTGAGGACAATGTGGGTTGGATGCCTGAAAAAGTGAGGAGCCAAAGATGTCTGTGTTGCAACCTTTACAGAGACAAGTCACAGATGGAAGAAGTGGTCATGGCGGCGCAAAGGGAAGAGAAGGGAAATGTGAAGGATTAGTCAGAGACGTCACCTGTAAGTCACAAAATGTTACTGCACTGTATTCACCTAAATGATAGAGGATAAATACCTGAGTGATGGGGGTCTGTCTGCTGAGACCCCCACTGGGCCTGAGAATTGGGTTTTTCCCCCCACTAGGTGGGAATTCAGCCTGACCGCAGCCATATATATAGGTGTGTCACTTGGTGGATGGACGAACCCGCGTGGTTCTCATTCACTTCAATGGGAGTGCCAAAGATACCCGAAGTCCAGTACTCAGCTATCTGCGGCGCTCCTATTATAGAGAATGGGGGCCACGTGGCCTCGTCCATCCACCAAGCAGAAGATGTGTGACGTTACTTTCATTGTTAATGCCGTGTTGTTGATCTGATACTGAAGTAATACAGGAAGAAGAATTCTTAAAAACTGTTTTATAACTTTGTGTATTGTGTATATTGTGCGACGATAACAGTGTGTTAAACTAGTAGCATGGAAACTCAGTTTTTTGTTTTTTTTTTGGGGGGGGGGACGTCTTTCTATAGTCTGCCTCAGGCAGCAAAGAGGCTAGGTTCACCACTGGTCACAGCTATAGACTGTATTTTCAAACACAATTCTTTTTTCATGTCATTGCTCTGTATGTTTTGCATTTATTACTATTTATTTGTGAAGCATCAATATATTAGATTACATTGCTTGAGAATGACATTTCACACTACATACAGCAATAACACTGTTCATTTTAAGGCTGTATCATTTTGTATATGTTTCATCAATGGGATTGGGTGCCAATACTTTTACCCTACTTTGTTAGGACAGGGTCCAATCCTGTTCTTGGCACTCCCATATGGAACCAAATTCCGGTCATTGGAATGCAGCTTAAGAAAGAAAATGTAAAGGAAAACTTTAGCATTGTAGGAAGGAATAAGAGCATTGATTAAATTCATGTGAGCACAGGAAGAAGGTACACATGCAGTCCACATCCAGTTGCGCCTGGGTTGTGGTACCTGAAGGGACCCAAAAACCCCTCTGCAACATAAGAAGACTTGAGTGTTAGAACAGCATATTGTAGGTAAGGGGCACCTTTAAAGATTTGCATTGGAGCCCTGTTATGTACCCATAATATAAAATCTCATGCACACAACCGTGTAGGTCGAGGCTCTCCCGATGGGTGGTCTGATGCCCCTTGCCATTCTGATGATTATCGAGCATGTCCTATTCTGTTCTGTGGCATCGGAATGGCACCCCCCCATTGAAGTCAAAGGGGTATGGGTGGCACTCGGATGATACTAGGATATCATCTGAGTGCTCTCCGCTATAAAATCATTCCCCCCTCGGCTGGACAATTGGTCGTGTGCATGTAGCCTAAGGCATTTGGAGTCAGACTGGTGAGTTTAATTCAATACACCAAAGTCATTGCTAGTGAATGGCTGAATATACAATTAATAAAGAGAAGAAGGTTATGCTATTGTTATCATCACTAATTTACTTTTTGTCTTGTGCACAATGTCGATATAAAGTGACTACCTTACCTTTGAACTTAACATACACTGTGGAAAATGAGGAGCAGCAAAAAGTGTGAGTCAATTATAAGTAATCAGTCTAAAAACTCTAAAATTACCTACCACACCCAGTGTGTCAGAAAAAGACTGATATGACTGAACATGCTTGACCTTTTTTGTCAATCCTTTAACATAACTGTCGTTCCACTTGTATTTTTTTTTCCTTTTATGTAGGGAGTGTTTGTTGAACATTTTTGTAATATACTTTATTAATGAATTTTAGTAGAAAACAGGCTCTAAAGTTATCCCTAGCAACACTCTAACTAAGCTTTGGCAGGGAAATCTGTCCCATACAAACTACATTTGTCCCAAAGCTATGTAATCCAAAATGATCTGAGGTCCTACTGTAGCTCAAAATTGCTGGCAATTTCCATTGTTATTATGGTGCCCTTTACAATCTCAGGAGATCCTTATCACAAGAAAACTTGCAAACTAAAATAAGTTCAACAATAAGAAATTGAATAAAATTGAATTGAATAAAATTGAATAAAAACAGAGCAGTGGGAGAGAGGCACCGGCAATATCCTGGCGACCACATTGCGCACCAATGTGGTTTGGTGGACACTGTGATGGAGTTTCCAAAAGGAGACTCTGGCACAGATGTGAACGTAGCTTTACTTTGCTAAAGCAATGATATGCTGTACTAAAATATGACCGTTCCACTGGTTGTAGTGGTCATGTCAGTATGTAACATACATAACATTTGTTGCTAGTGGTTTGCTGGAGTAATCATGGGCCAACAAAGTTTAGAGAGATAGGCAAAGGGGTGAGAGATATAAATGGTGCTACTTATGTATTTATATATATTTATATTTTTGAGGAAATTATAAACGTTTTAGAAATAATACTATTCCGAGAATGTTTTTTACAGTTTTTGGTGCCAAAATAAAGAGACTTGCAACTTAGTAGTGTGCCCACAAGCACTAACATGAAATCTACAAAACATCATAAAAGCTTATATAGACAGTAGAATTTTACTGTCTGACCGGAGTTGCTCTTTTAGAAATCTGCTGCATTTGACAGTGCATTTGCCTAAAATAGCTTCAAGAGTTGCAAGAACATTATGAAGCGCTTAACCACAGCATCCAATGTCCTGAGAGAGTGTATGAATTTTTAAAAACATTCATTTCACACACAGCATTTCAGGGTGATGCAGTTAACTATTAGGTAGTTTGATGTGAATATCTACCTAAGAATAGGTTCTACTGTGGATATTCTGGAAGTCAAACAGCAATGGAAAGCATTGTATTAACAAAGCCTAAAATTGTCTAAAGACCATCTCCTTTATCATTAAAGACTAGGTTGTTATTCTCTCCCTCCCCCCAACAAGTGCATAAATGTTATATGTATGTCCTGGAAAAGAAATCCATAAATTATGTGACCCTCCTCAATGGCAGACTAGGATTATGACTGCTTTACTCCTTGCCCAGCTCTGTAAGACAGGGGTGTAGCTAGAGGGAACAAGCTGGGCACTTGCCCTGGGCACAGTTTTGGAGGATGCACAAGACTTGGGTCGCTGAAAGTCTTTCTTTACTGCTTCGTTTCCTGACTATACATCTTTAAGTTACAATAGCCAGGCCTTCTTACCAGCTGTTGTAACCTGTTGGAATCAAAAGCTCAGTCAGAAGGGATGGAAGAAGGAGGAGAGAAAGTGCACAGAGCAACTGAGGCAGGAATCAGGTAACTGAGGCAGGAAGCAGGATCAGGCTGGATTCACACTAGCGTTGGAGGCTCCACAGAATCCGCTTAAAATCGTCTGAGAGAAAAGTCCTGCAAGGAGGACTTTTCTCTCTGCTGGTTTCAGTATAAACGAGCGGAAACCTGGCGGATCCCATTATAGCCTATAAGCGGACAGGGTCTTAAGCGGACAGGGTCTCTGTCTTTCGGGTCCCCATTTGGATTGATACAGAAAGTATATAAGTGATAAGATGTGAAAGAGGATACACTAGTGATAGCAAGGGAGTTAAGAGTGCATATTACTGGTCTCATAACTGGTACAACAGGGAGGAGGCACAGATAAGAGAAGATTGTTAGGAATTAATCACTTGATTTTTTTTCTTTTTACCACAAATATCTCCATCTAAATTCATGTTTTTTTTTCTTTTTTTAATACCCAATGGTAAACTTTAAAGGACCACGCAAGTTCTTAACTCTTAAAAATTGAAATCAGAAATAGTAAAATGAGTCAAAATGAATTTTAGATTGTTTTAATGGAAAGAGATAAGAGAATAGAGTGATTTTCCAACTAATAACTTTTAAGACATATCAAAACTCAAAACTCCCATTGATCAGCTGTTCTCAGCAACTGATATACAGAGAATGGAGCAGGTAGCAGACAGTTCTGTTCTTTGTGTAGTGGCCAGTCTAGGTTACTACAGATCAGATCCCATTCACATATGACAGGTCATTAATATTTTTAGTCCAGAAAGCCCCTTTAACTGATATGTTAAATGAGTTTTCTTGTCCCATAATTAAAGGGGTTGTCCAGGTGTGATAATTCCACTTAAATATGGCTATAACTCAAAGATGTATTTTGATCAGTGGTAGCGTATCTCTCTCTTAATTCCTTTTAATCTAGCTGTGCATAGCTCTAATCCTAGGTGTATGTTGTCAGTAGTGGCAACAATGTAACAATAGGGCTTTGTACTCATCCCAGAATGGCTCCATTGAATTCCTACATAGCCCCTTGGTGATCAAATACACATGTATTGTTTAGCCTAGGCTGGTAGATCAGACATGGTTGATAACATATAGACGGCATTGTGTCATTCCACTTAATCCCATCTTCTTACAAAGAATCTGAACTTGAGTGCGTTAGTAAATCAGACTTGCTGTCGCCGGTGACCTCATTCTGGGTGGTGGCATAAAGGGTATATAAGATGAGGTAGGGATCAGTGGGAGAGATGCTACTATGAGATGCTACTGTGATGAGTTGCTGGCTGGAATGCTGTGTTGATGCTGCTTCTAGGAGCCTCCACTGGTTATCCCCACATGCCAGGGCATTTATTGAGTGTTAGATTATAGAGCCACATCAAGGATTTGTGTGGTAAAGTAATTATTTCACTTTTATTCCCTTTTTATTTTATGTGCTGTATATTGTGACTAGTAACTGTTAATGCTTGTATATATCTGCATATCTGTTCTGAACTGCATGTGTTAGATGTTAATACCGACCCATCTAGGGGTTAATAAATATACAAAATTTAGAAAGCTTGTCTTGTATTATCTTGTGAACCCAACACTCACTGGTGGTGAGTGTAGTTTTTATTAAAGAAGTCTCAGGTGTGGGCCAAAGTGGTGTTGGCGCACTGAGGATCTTTCACACCAGGATAATTTTTTTTTATTATTTTAGGCTGGGGAAGGTGTAAAAAATAAAAAAAAACATACTCACCTGTCCCCACTGCTCTGGTGCCTCCCAACACACAGCTCCACTGTTTTCTTCTGGCGGAAGTCCCCGCTACGTGAGAAAGTGAAGGACATAGGACGTCACTATCTCTGATGTTCCGTGTTCTTTCTTTAGGCCACTGATGGGCCTCAGTGGTCATGTGACTGCTGAGGCCAATCAGAAGCCTAAGAAAAGGGATATGGGACGTCACAAAAGAAGACCGGCAAAAGAAGACAGCAGAGCAGCAGGACTGGACTACGCTGGGAGGACACTAGAGCATCCAGGGAGAGGTGAGTATGTTTTTTAAATTTTTTTTTCACTTTCCCCAGCCTAATTTTTAAAAAAAAGTTATTTTTATCCTGGACAATCCCTTTAATTCCCATGTATTGAGAGGGACCAGGATGTAGAGACTGGTAGGAAATTGGAGAAGTATTGGAAAGGGAGCAAAAGGAGAACCAGACACTGTCTTGTATGGATAGCTCATTTCCAAATACTCTGTAAGGGTCTAGCAGTTATCATCCTCAGCTAGCCAACGAAGGGTACAAAGATTGTCTATCTTTGTGGAGGACCTAGCCTGTTCGCACATTTCATAACCAGCCTATTAATCTCAATAAGAACTGTTGTGAAGGACATGGGTGCATGTAAACAATTGTGCAGGCAGTAATGCAGGTGGTGGTTATATGATGTATTATATGACTAATATGCCCATAGCATCCTCTGTCTGCACGTCACCTCTGTGATTGCTGCTGGTGAAATTATTTACATGTGTCAATATTCAGCAACAGATTGGGCTGGGAAAGCAGAACTTTAAAAAACATGTTAAATGTAATATATGGTAATCTGCCAGGATAGGACATTATAGTGTTAAGTTCAAAGAGAACTCCTTTATATACAATGAAATGCATAAATGAGGATGCAGAGATACAAGGGTGCATAATGAGGTGAGTACAAACATAAAATAAATATGTATAAAGTACAATGTATGCAACATTAGCAAGTGCACAACTCATTACCACAACACAAGGCCGGTAGCCAAAATGCAAATAAATCATCATAGGTTTATAGGAAGGAAATATGTGATGAAAATGATTTTTCGTGCCATAAAACCTGGTAAGAGCTCTGTCTGCAATATCAAGCTGTAAAATGTGACGTTAATGATCATCATAGCAGAAATCGTTGTAAACATTTTACAATCGCGAGGCTCACAGTCCATCTGAGAACTAGTTTTCCGTAGCAGTTTGCACTACTGGTTACCTTGGCAACTTTTATTTTAGTTTGAAGATATGATAGAAGCTGTGAACACGAAAACCTGAACCCAATGGAAAACCGTCGCTTATATACATTATAATAGATTACAAAAGAAACATATGAGGCTTAGAAGTTCATTGCAAAAATAAGAACAATGGGGCAGATTTATTAAGACTGGCGCTTTGTACGCCAGTCTTAATAAAGGGGCCAACAGGCGCAAGGCATTGCTATTTATCAAGAGGCTCTGGTTTCTCAATAAAATAGGTGAGGCTAAGGCCTCATATTGCGAAACCACAGTTTTTTTGGTTGCAGATTTTGCTGAGGTTTTTTGAGCCAAAGTCAGGAGTGACTACAAAAGGAATGGGAAACATCTAGGAAGTTCTTATACTTCTACCTTCTGCTCAATCCATTCTGAGCTTTGGCTAAAAAAAAAAAGCAGCAAAATCTGCAATAATAAAAAGCAGCTTTCTGCGAAGTGGGGCCTTGGCCTTCCACACATTGTGGGGGAAAAAAAGCTATGGAAAGGTTGTATTTTTAAAAACAGAGCTGCAATAAAATGGATAACCCTTCAGAAAACAAGATATGCCCTGTTTTTGGCTGTTTTGAAGGCCATATCACTAATAGACTCAAGTCTGTGAGGGATCTGTGAAAACAGGTGCTACATGGATCAATTTGTATCACGGTCATATGAATAAGGGGGCGTTCACACTACCGTTGGTGACCATCAGTAGTGTCCGTTGCTATTGTCCGTTACAAGATTTTAGCATCGGACACTAGCTGAACCGTCAGAAATCCGTTAAAATTTCCATTCATTTCAATGGGTTTTTATATTGTGTCCGTTTGTGTCCATTTACACCAAATCCGTCAGAAGTCCGTTATTTTTTCGCGGACAAAAAATCCTACATGCAGGACTTTTTGTCCGTTTGAAAAAAACGGATTCTTGATGGACAGCAAGTGTCCGTTATTTTTTTAACATTGAAGTCTATGGGTAACGGACTTACAACGGACAGCAGAAAAAAAAAAAAAAAAAAAAAAGACTGTTAAAAAAACGGCCAGTGTTAAAAAACGGACACTAACTGATGCTAATGTGTCCGTTTTTTTTTTTTAACTAATCCATTAATTGTATCAGTTAAAAAAACGGACACATTAACATCAGTTAGTGTCCGTTAATGTCTGTTATGATAGGTGTCCGTTTTTTGTTTTTTTTTCTTTTTTTAATGGACACTATCAGAACGGACATCAACGGTAGTGTGAACCCTTCCTAAGCCCTCAGGCTAGGTTCACACTTGTGCTAAAAAAAGCAGCTACCCACAGACCCCATAGACTATAATGGGGTCCATCAGGTTTCCGCCGTTTTTATACCGAAACTGGCGGAGAGATAAGTCCTTTCTGTAGAACTTTTGCCTCTGCCAATTTTAGGAGGTTTCTGCGGCAGAGTCTTCAATGGAGACTCCAACGCAGATGTGATCCTAGCTTTAAGCTCAGTTTATACTTGTATTCGTTCTTGTACATGAGGCTTCAGTTGCTTTTTTGACAGTCAATATAGGGCAGCATTATTTATCTGAGAAATGTTACCCGGTGGAAAACAGACTGGACCATTATAAATCAATGGAGAAAGACAAAGTGATTAACCAAAATAAAGATCATAACAGATCCACGATATAGGTTGCGGCTATTGTACAAACAGAAACCATTGCACCAGTATGAACAGGACCTGCGAAACATGCGAGTATCGCAACTTGCATGCTTTATGGTCACATGATAGTTCGGATTACAACGGTCGTTCTACAAAAGTCTCATTGTCATAGGAGAGCAAAATGTATTGGTTCTGTAGATTTTTTGCCCTTTAATGAAATCAATAGGAAAACACCAGAAATACAAGGCAAAAAACGCCATGAAATGTAAAAAAGGCAAGGAAAAATACGTGATGTATGACAAATTATTCAGAATACAACCTGTAACATATGGCTGCAGTGGTTTTTACGGCATTTAAAAAATAAAATGAAGCTAAAAATACAAAAAAGCCAAAAACTACAAACTACACCCTAATTCACACATGTGAACAACCTAATATTAGATCCGGTTGATGGGAATCAATGTCTACTTGTAGTACTAATATGAATGTTCTCAGAAAATCCCAAAGAATGTCCAAGCATTAAAATATCAGGGTTGAGATGTGGACAATGCTACGAAGAATGTGAAGTATCTCCAGCTGAGACAGTTCAGCCTAGTGACCAGCAAGAATGGAGGAAGGGTGTACAAGTGTAAATGATGCATGTGTATATTACATTACTCCATACCTGTCCCATAATAACATCCCTTATTTGTATAGAACCGGTATATTCTGCAGTGTGTAACGGTGAGTGATAACATAGCTGACAATAGTATCCCTATAAAGATACCGTATATTGAGAGAATTAACACCAAACAATAAAGCCATGAATTGAAGGTGTACTCATGTAGAACTCCTGAACAAGCCAAAGCACAACCATATTTTTCCGCAATGTGTGGATGGGATTCGCAAGAAACCTTAGTACACCATAGTGATGTAATATTGAAGCACCACTCACAGGGTACTGTGTGTAGGTTAACATGCTATATCGTGCTGCCAGACTCCCTTTAAGCACAATATGGCTGCATTGTGGCACTACAAAACAGGTGTGAACAAAGCCTAAGTAGGTAAGACATCTTTTTTTAGACTGGGTTGTTCAATTTTAGTTTACTTGAGTGATCAAATGTGTGGAATACTGAAGTACCACTGACATTAAGGTACTGTATTTTGGCCTTAATTAAACCCTATATAGCTGTATTGCGGCAATGAATGGAGATATTATTTAAGCACTATATGGCTGTTTTGTTGCACTGTATATTGATATTATTTAAGAATGATATGGCTGTATTATGTTACTGTATTTTAGTATGATTTAAGCACTATATTGAGGCACTTTATGTCGGTATTATATAAGCACTATATGGCTGCATTGTGGTACTGTATAATAATATTATTTAAGAATGATATGGCTGTATTGTGGTACTGTATTTTGGTATTATCTAAGCACTATATTACGGCACTGTATGGCAGTATTATTTAAGCACTATATAACTGTATCTCGGCATGGTATTGAAGAACTATATGACTGTATTGTTGTAGTGTGTGGTGGTATTATTTATTATATTTTCTGTTTGAGCTCCAATACTATGGTCATTTATTTTTGATGGTGTGATGTACAGAAAACGTAACTGTAGCAAAAAAAAATCACCATGGAAACAGCAATATGTACAGCGCTCAACCCCAAGGCCTTATTCACGTGTCCGCATTTCATGTACACATGTAACCATTCATTTTAATGTGTTAATTCAGACGTCAGTGTTTTTTTCATGTCTTCTCTTTATCTGAAATTGAATCTTTCAAAAACTGAACTTCTTGTGTTCCCTCCATCCACTAACCGACCTAACCCTGATATCTTCATTTCTGTCTGTGGCCTTACTATTACATCGAGGCGGCATGCCCCCTGTCTGGGAGTTGTATTTGACTCAGATCTCACCTTTACCCCACATATTCAGACACCTGCACGCTCTTGCCACCTGCACCTTAAAAACATCTCTAGAATTTGTCCTTTTCTCACCGTAGAAACATCAAAAACCCTCATTGTCGCTCTGATTCTCTCTCGTCTTCACTACTGCAATTCTCTTCTAATTGGGCTTCCTCTTACTAAACTCTTCCCACTACAATCTGTCCTGAATGCAGCCGCCAGACTCATCTTTCTGTCAAACCGGTACACAGACACATCTACCTTGTGTCAGTCGCTGTATTGGTTGCCCATCCATCACAGAATACAATATAAGATTATCACACTCACCCACAAAATCATCCATAGCGCTGCGCCCCCCTATATCTCCTCACTGTCTACCGCCCTAACCGTCCTCTCCGTTCTGCCAATGACCTTAGACTTGCATCCTCTGTTATTCGAACATCCCACTCCCATCTCCAAGACTTTTCTCGAGCTGCACCGATGCTCTGGAATGCTTTACCCAAGACAATCCGATTAATCCCCAACTACAGCAGCTTCAAAACTGCCCTAAAATCACATCTGTTTGGTCAGGCTTATCACGTGCCCTGATCACAGTGTAGTGTGCGGAGGAGGAGAACAATAACACCTTTTATCCTTCTTCCTCTGTTCCTCAGATCCTGGCCCCTCCATCTAGAAGTTACACTGCACTCCTTGCACTTAGTATCTGTTTATTCACAGATACTGGCTGGTGACGGGCTCATACAGCTTCAGTTACACAACCTTTTCTATTAAAAGATGGCTGGACCATGGTAGCAAACAAGCCCTCTGACCACTTGTGTCCCCCTATCTCCTCATAGAATGTAAGCTCTTGTGAGCAGGGCCCTCATTCCTATTGTTTGATATGTTTATTTATTTGTCACATTGTAATGTCTCATGTGTCCTCCGATTTGTAAAGTGCTACAGAATATGTTGGTGTTATATAAAGTTTATTATTATTTTTTGCAGAATGTTTTTTTTCATGGATGCATCACACCAAGGAAAGTCTATGGGTCCGTGAAAAACGCAAATTACATCCGTATGTCGTCCCTTTTATTCACAGAACCAGAGACATACAAAATATAGATAATGAAAGAAATAAAATGTTGATATACTTTTCACAGATGTGAAAAACGGATCAACCCCAGACAGCACGCCATCCGTAAATGAGAAGAGTGCGGTGATGTCCGTAAAAAGCATGAGCCACACATGGAGGCATAACCGCTGCGGTTACCACAGGCTGTGATGGTCGTGCGTTATGTCTTTAATATTCCATTTATATAAATATTTGGTCATTTCTGGAATTTGTAGGTGCTAAAAAAACATCCAGAAAGCAAGAGTATACTAAATGGATCCCTATAGGATCCCTCTGGGATATCTCTGTATTATTTTTTCACTGGCAACACACACAAGTTCATATCCCACGTGTGTGCTGTAAGCCAAACACTAAAAGGCTTGCTGGGATATCTAGTTCCACAGCAGCTTCCCGGCCACAGGTTGCCAGTGTTCAGCGCATGCGCGCTCGCTCTCGCGTCCTCTAGGCGGCGCAGCAGGCCGCACACGGGGGCGCGCCTTGGGAAGTTCTCCTCATCCGCTGCCTCCTCCTCTCTGCCCTGTGTCAGAGCCGCAGCGGGAGCGCGTACTGCCTGGAGCCCTGGATTGGTTGAGTGTCGTGGACGCGCTCGGCTTGGCAGTTAGTTATTTGGGAAGAACGAGGAGGAAGAAGGAGTCGGAGCCCGGGGGAGGAGGGAAAAGTGATGGCGGCACGGCTAAGAGTGGCATAAGAAGCCCTCGTTACTACTAAGTACTCCCCCCAAGTCCCGGTTGGATTATCCCTTGGCTTCATATCAGCACTCGGGACGGATCCAAAGCACGCTTTCCGGCGGGGGGAGATAACAGGAGTTCAGGTAACTTTACGAAGTTTGCTGCGAGGTCGCATGAAGCATGCAGAGTATCGGTGAGCTTGGCTCGGTCCTGGTGGAGTTGGCTTGCTTTGTGTGAGAGGATTGGAGGGGTGCTGCTGGGGTTCCTAACTCGCAGTTCTTGCCCCAGTGTTTTGTTTGCTATACTTCCCCATTTGCTCCTGTGCATCCACATCCATTGTGTGTTCTTCATTGTCTGCAGGCGCTCATCCTGAGATCACCCAGCTGGGCTGCCATCCAAAAAGACTTGGAAGCCCTTTGTAGCACTTGAATGGAAGTCTCAGTGCCTTGTATAGTATCACAGCAAGTTCAAGAACAAATTGTCTTTACCAGCAAAATAGTAATATTAATACCATCAGCGGAACAAAACTACAACTCACACCGGCTGCAGGGCTTGATGGGGGTCGTAGTTTTGCAACACCCGGAGAGCCTTAAGATGGGGAACCTAACTCTCCCAGATATCCTATCTGGCAGGGGTTGTAGTACCACGCTCGTATGCCATAGATTGAGGCATTCAGTATGGCCGGCTCATGGTGGCTATCCCCTGGCATACAAGCTGCGCCTCTCATCTGATCCCTTACTGTACCGCAGAAGGCGATGGAAAGATGACACCGTCACGACCTATCCATTGGTCTTTGTAGGGAGAAAACATTGCAGGGCTGAAACTGCACATTTTATGTGGTGTCAGAAGGCGGTCAGTAAGGAACTACAAGTGACAGCAGCTTCTTATAGGTGGTGCATATTTATTCAGAGTATCATAAGTCTTATATGGGCCTTGGGCCCCTTTGGTTAAAGTGTGACTAAAGATGGCCATGTTGCCCTGCGACTCCTTCACTGATATAAGTGAATGGAGCCACATGGCAACCCTAAGGGTGCTGCAGCTGCAACTTCTGGTCGCCAAAAAAATCCGACAGTGCTCATCTTTTGTGGCGTCAAGAAGTCGTAGTGCTCTTGGACACATAAAGTAACTCTATTCATTTTACATTAGTGAAGGCGGCGATCTTGGTCGTGCGATGAGAGTTGCAGCCTACGTCACTGTGTTTTTGGGACTGATCTGAATGGTGACCGTCTCTGTAATGTGGCGGGGAATATGTTGGCGATATATACACTAAGCAAAAGAAATAAATAACATTTTTAGATATCTGCAGTCTACGGCACTAATAGAATTGTCTCCGGCCCAATGATCAACTGCCTACCCATCTAGATCCAGTGGATAGGTGATAAAGGCTTCTGACTGGAATACACTATTAATGTAAGGATATGGGAAACATCATAAGGTTCATAAACTTACAAAATATTAATTGACGCAAAATGAAAAACCTCTGTAGCTAGTGGACTAAAAGATATCTAAAATGAATGTGATATGCAGATGTATGTGCAAGCTTGTGTCAAAAACATGAGGCCTTAAATACACTAATTATAGCAAAAATAATTGAGGAAATGGCACTTTGTCGAGTTTTGTTTTTGACAGAACTGACTTCCAAGATAGTTTTTGACTCGTACGTTTTTGATGCAACCTGTACTTCCCTATAGTTTTGGATTTATTAGTCTCAATATACCCTAAGTGGCCGGGCTCTTAGGCAATTGGAGTGTGGGGGATCCAGATATTTGAGGAACTTCTTTATTTTTATGCGTCAGTTCTTGTATGGCTTTATATTGGTTCCTCCTCCTAAAATTATTACGCCAGGATTTGGTAGTTCTTTTAAATCCTTTTTTTTTTTCTGCAGACGTGTCTCTTTCTTTAGTACAATCCTGCTACAAAGCTTATGACAAAACATCATGGAAAAATGTTTAGTCCCCCTGTATGATTTTGTTCTTCTTTCGTTCAGCAGATGGTTGTCTTGTGGCGATGAAATTAGAAAGACAGCTGAGTGTGGAGGGAGTGATTCACTGCTTGGGATTTCCCATGAACCCAGCGCTGCATTAATTCCTATGATCCTCGCTGCCCATGTGGAAAGGGGAGTGACGCTGTACATTTTCTCAAGCGGACCAATTTGTGACAGAAGAAAAAAAAAATGATGAAAACAGAAGGCAAAGGGGAGAGGACCCTCCGGAGTGCTTCTCCACACAGGAATGCATACAAGTCTGATTTCCATGCCATCAAGTGTTCGTTTGATGGGGTCAAACCAGAAATCTCTCCGAAGCCTACATCTTTGAAGTTAAATGCTAATGGAGCACAAGGGGACCTTAACCGAGGCCGTGCCTCGTATGGTAATCGGGTACATAAGATCAAGAATATGTTCATGCAGATGAGTTCCTCTCCCCCTGATCCTGTGGAAACCAAACTTATAAAATCTGAGGTTTCTTCTCCACCGACAAATACTTCTGTAAGTGTGCAAAAGAACAATGCCTTAAACGTCAGCCCAGAGGTGCCGAGTTCAGACAAAGCAGTCGAAGAAGTAGATTTGGATAAAGTAGCCTTGGCAGAGAAATTTTCAGAAACCAGGAAACTATTTGAAAGAAATCTCAACCGGCAAACTACTTTTGACAGGTCTTCTCCAACCAAGGAGGACAAGGTGACAAGACTTGACCGCAGGCATGGATCTATTGAAATGGAAAGTACCTCTTGTGATCCTAGCTCTTCTCCAAAGTCTACCACATCTGTATCCTCTGAGAACAATCAGTCCAGTAGCCACAGGTCAACATCTTCATCATCATCAGCTGCCTCCTTAAATGCAGGACCTATAAGCAGGAGATTAGAAAGTTTTCTTGCTGACAGTGACGGAGAGGAACCAAAAGACTTGTCCAAGACAAATGAAATTTTAATAGAGTCCACTAGTGCAAAGTCTTCTGTGACCATAAACCACTCTGATGCCTTGACAGATATGGGACTTAATAATAATGATGGGACTAAAAACACTACTGCTCAGGACCAAACTGTGAAAGAGGATCTGAGCTTGGGTAATAGGGCTATAAACACTTCAATGAAAGATGAATCCGTTCACAATAACAATAGACTTCCAGGTGCGAAAGAAATTGATTCCGAGGCTCCCGTTTTAGATAAAACTCAGACTGAAATGGTGCGAGCGGAGATGGTGGTGTTACAAAATGAATCTTCCGAGAGTGAAGAAGATGCAAATTTGAAAGATGATGTATTTGAGGACATAAAGCCACTTGGTCCAAAGCCATGTCTAAATGATAGCTTCCAGATTGCAGAGAGAAAAGTCAAGGAAGAACATAAGAGTTCTTCGGATGATCTAACAAATAGTAGCACAGAAGTTGTCAAACCAACCGATGAAGCCCAAGAAGAGGTGGACAGTGATGACGACGAGGACGGAAGTGAATTTGAAGAACGGATCGATAACAACAAAAACGTAATAAGATATTCAGCTGAGGCTTTTGGAATTGAAAATGCAGCTTTTGATGATGATCGAGATACTGAAGGCGAACATCCTGCTGCTGAAAATGATAAATTCACAGTAAATGAGGATGTGGATTATGATTTTACCAGCGATTATGAGGAGGTACCTGGCCTATCTGAGGAAGAAGACTTAATGCCTGCAAGGAAAGTCAAGTTTTCTACAGCTCCAATTAAGGTATGCTGTGTTTTGTTCTTGTTGTTTTTGCTATTTGAGCATAATGTACAATAAATTCTGTAACTTTTTTTTTTTTTTGCATCATTTTTGGTCACTATTTATTCATGTGCTAAATCCTTCGCCATGTATGAATGCTTTTTGGTAAGGGTTATGTATGGGTCCTTGAAACACGGAATTGATGGCACATCTATGTTTTTCATGAACCCATACTCTTGAATGGATGAGCCCAGGCCACAAAACTGAAGGAAATGGTACCTATGCTAAGTTTTGAGGCCCGGGTTCATGGGGCCCAACAGAGATCTGAGATAAACATAATCATGTGCATGGGCCATAGAGGTGGCTGGGTCCATGTCTGGCACATGGGCAAAAAATACAGTCACGTCTGTTGAGCCTTATTTTTTAGCCTATGTGATTTGGTTAAGGTTAAACCTGCAGACTGCCTGATGTCTATGGTGGTGTCCCAACTCTTCCCTGACAAATGTCATGGGAGAACTTAGGATAGACAAGTTTGCATGCCTGATCCTTGTGTTATCAAGTGAAAGAAGCGATCAGTACAGTTGTCTGCCAGAGGCTTCCTTCCTAACACATGCATGCTTGGCCACGTGTATAGGGAGGTCAGGAGAAATAGCTGTATGGCCACCAATAGGCAATAGTTTCAAACTCTGCACCCCTCTCCAAGGTCTATTGTATCACATTTGGGAAAATGCTGGATTAACATTTACAAGAAACACGCATTGTGTAATGCCCATGATAATGCCTGTTTCCCAATTTACCCATTGATGGAAATCCTTTACTGATCGCTATAAGTGTGTAGGTCTATCATTATGTAAAACGTAATAATTACCAAACGATGACTATATAATGGTAGGTTATAAATTTACCTGTATATATTTAATGTGTTATTGCATGTGTTTCACTTGTAGTAATAATCACTATTGAAAATGCTTTGAAACTTGTATAAGGATCTGAGACCTAATGGGCTTTGTTATAAGTGAAGGGGGTGCATCAGGATTAGTTGAGATCAGTTTATAAAATGTATGCGGTGTGGTTGTCCTAGCTCCGAAGGGAACAGAAGATATGGGTGTTTGGTTTTTGTTCTGTCAGTGTGTGCCACAGATCGCCCACCGACACCTAATAGTGATTGCTGCACCGTTAATATTTTTAGTCTATATTGCACACAACATGGACTTTGGAGACCAATAAAGACAGTGGTTTCCGATGACCTCCTAGTCTATCCCATCCACTGACATACGGACTGCACATATGTATGAAAAATTGTCCGTTTATTGCAGATGCAGCTCAGGACTGTCCTACTCTTAAGTTCTGTGTATATGCCATACATATGCAACCCTATGTCAGTCCTGTTATCTCCTCTTTATGCTTGCCTACAGATGAACCTACAGAGTCTCACCAAACTCTTTTCTTGTGCTTCTGGCGCCTGCGCAGTTCTTCAGTGAAGCCAGAGATGTACACCCTGGCTTCAGAGCGCATGTGCCGGACCTTGGTGTACTCCTCTGGCTTCATTGAAGAGCTGTGCAGGGAGTACAGCCGATAAGGGGGTATAAAGCTTTATCTTTAATGCAGTCCTAGATTGTGTTATAACAGCTATTTCGGACACTAAACCCCCGGTCCATAAGGACCTGTGGATGGTTTAGTTTCTCAAATCTCTCTGACCGATTCCCATTAAGGGAGTTTTCTAGGATTTTACTATCAATGATGCCTGATCACAAGTAACAGGGGCCTGTAAGAGCCTTACGTAAATGGAGCGGTGGGGTGCATACTCGGTGCACTTCTTTGGGACTGCCTGAGATGGCCGTTCTGAGACGTCCCATAGAAGAGAATAGAGCACTGATTGGACATGTCCACCACCACTCATTGACATGATGCATTTGGGGTCACGTATGGACCCCTTTTCTACTGATGGCTGGGGCTTGGGCCTCCAACAATCATACACTTGTCTCCTGTCTTGTCTCCTTAGTGGGGCAAAGCCCCTTTTAAAGTGATTTAAAAGATTTGAAACTTTTGCAGAGAGGGACAAGATCCCTACCTCTAGGATACCGGATGCTGAAATTTTTGATAAAATTAATTCTTGTGATTGAAAAAGAATATTGCATTCTCTTACCACGCACTTTTATACTGGCAGAGATAGTTACTATGGTAACCTCATTTTATTTGCCCTTTTTGTTTTTATTTAGTGAGTACAGGGACGCTGTAATATTCTAGGAGTGCGTTTTTGGGAGGTGTGTTAAACAATATCATTTGCATGAACTTCACTCATGTACTTCAGACAGATTGGACTACACTGGTGGTTTTACTGCGATATATATAATTATTTTTTTTTTTTTTTTTTAACTTGCTTTCCTGCTGCAGTTTGTGTGTGTGTGATGTATATGATATATTTTACTGTATATTGCAGCATCAACCAATTTTTCGCAGGGCTCTACATACTACATCCTAGGATTTTGCACATGGCAGTACATGCAGATCACAGGGATTAGTCATTCCCATAGTCAGCGTAGTCGTTCTGTCTCAATAACTGAGAATGTTGGAATGATCCTAGTCATAATTGGATTTGTTGTCATAGTCGTGTTGTGGTAACATGGTCATTAATGAAACGTTCTGGGCAAAGCTGAATGTAAATGGAATATGGACTTACAAATTTAAGGAGATTTTCAAATGGTAAGGGGTCACACATGGTTTGCATGAAACTAAAAGCTGGCATGTGTGAATACATCACTCTGAGCCTGAAAATTCCAGCATTTTGGTACTAAAGAGAGCCTTTCAGGTGGTTTATATGATTGGAGTAGAATTTCTGAGTGAAAAGCAGAGTAAGCCCCCTTGCACACAACCAGGTTTTTCCCGGATAGCACACTAACCTATTCATTTCTATGGGCCCGTACACATGACCATGCATTACACAGTCACGTGTGTGTGCCGATGGTCCGGGCCATAAAATATGGGACAGGTCCTATTCCTGTCTGATTTTTGCGGCCCTGCTTCCATGGCTCCTATTCATTGAATGAAGCACGGCTGATGCACGAGAGGCACACGGATGACATTCCCCCATGCGCCGCCTGTGCCGTTCATTCACGGCAGCCGGTTGGTACATAGTTGTGCAACCGGCTTTAAGGCCGAGGCCCCATGTTGCGGAAACACTCCGGTACATTAAGCTGAGATGTGGGAGATTAGCAGGCTTCCCTTTAGAGACCAGCATAACAGACGTCATGATACTAGCTGTTGTACTGTATGACCGCTCCGTTGACATATAATGGTGTTGCAGTTCCATTGTGGTGTCTTTCAGTTTGATGGCAAGAATAGGGCTGCATGCTGTGCTATTCTTTTTGTCAAAAGTGATAAAGTGTCTAGGGAGCCTCCAGCGGCGGTGTGTATAGCTGTGCCCTCCTGCCTGTTGGAGACTTTTGGCTTTCTGTTTAAAACTGCAGGAGCGAAGCTTCAAAACTTTACTTATTTTTTAAAATTCTCTTTTGTTACTTCAATAAAGTATAGAATGTCCCACAATTGGGGAGACTGAAGCCCTGCAGAGCTTATATAGGAAAAAAAAAAATCTGCAGAGAAATAAAAATGGAGTTTGTACTGCACTCTATAGCATAGACTAACACGTGGGTATCTAAAAGAGCTCAGTCCAACAAACAGCTCCTCGTATCTCTCCTTACTGAACCCTTGTGAGCAGTTGTCTGAGCCTAAATTTTTATGCTTTGAGTGGTTAGACTATAATTGAGATCGGACAACCTAGAGTTATGGGTTGTGGAAGAATGTGAAATCTTCACGCAAAACTTTCTTTTGCATTCTTAGTATATGTTGGTGCTATCTCTCCAAGTATCTTGGGCTAAATAGAATCCTGTTTTTGCCTTTACAGACTCTCTAAGTATTTCCTAGCGTCTTCCCTCTGCCCGCGCTCCCCGCACATGCTTCTGAATGGCCCTTTTATCCCTTCATTGCCATGTTTGTTTTGTGACTTTGTCCTTTCCTACAGTATTCCTTGTCTCTTTTGTGGGTTTGCTATCAGTAGTTGCTATGCTGACTTGCAGCTGTGCTTAGCGTATTAAACTTTTTGAGGTTTGGTTGTTGGAGATTTTTTTATTTTTTTTTTTCCCTCTGAAATTTGATGCGTAAATTTTTATATATATATATATATATATATATATATATATATATATATATATATATATATATAGTGTATATATATATGCAAAATGTTTGAAAGTTATACTGATCCACAACTGATCTATAAAATATGGGAAAAAAATAAAAATTTCCGATATTCCTACATGGATCGACGTTATTGGTGTTTCAGAAGTGGTTCCTATGCAGTGAAAATTAATTGGGGCCATCACATCGTAAACATCTGCAGATCAAAAAAAAAAAATACCTTTAGGCTAGGTTCACATCTGCATTTAGTCTCCGTAGGAGACTTCCCCGTAGATTCCGCTGAAAATCGGCAGAGAAAAAAAGTCCTACACCGAGGACTTTTCTCTCCACCGGTTTCAGTCTAAAAACCTCGGAAACCTAGCAGACCCCATTATACTGTAGTCTATGGGGTCCGCAGGTAACCGCTGTTTTAGCAGATGGGCTCTCCTACACTCGGGTGCCCTCGGCGAAACTGAAAGACTGAGAGCCCAGCGCTAGTGTGAACCTAGCCTAAGGCAAAGGCCACATGCTATGAAAAAAGAGCAGAAAAAAAATTCAGCATTTTATAGTACCAGAATAGTGAATAAGATATTAGTGCAATCTCATCCACACATTGCACTAGGAAAATCCTACATTTTCAAAACCGTGTATATTTTAGAAAAACATGCTGCATGTTTCCCACAGATGTATATGGGGTGTGGGAAGGTAAAAATGCAAGTGTTTTTTCCACTGCTTGGGGTGTCAGTGTGTGTATGTGTGGTGTTTACCGCTGTATTTTCAATGCCTCTCAAGCAGCTCACCTTGTTCTGTTATGAAAGTGCTCAGAGCTCAGCTTCTCTTCCCTATAATATAAATCAATGTTTTTTTTATCTATGGTGTCAGGTCAGGGTAAAGGGGTCTCTACTGCAGCAGGTAGTCTGTGCTGAATAGAGAGAGAGCTTCTGATCTATGATCTGAAGAGAGTGAAAAGCTTGTCAGAGCTAAAATACCCTCAGAACTTTGTGTGCGTCTGCCACAGGTGCCCCCATAAGCGAAAGGATTTGCGTGGCATGCTGTGCGCACCAGTTTTTCTTCCCCACTTGAGATCAGGAGCAGAATCTGTCAAAAGTCTGTTAGGGGTACTTGGTTAGAACTTTTTTCAAGAGGGGGTACTTGGCTTGAAAAGGTTGAGAAACACTGATATAACCCTATATATCAGAGAGCTCAGCTTCTCTCCTCTATCATATATCCTATATATCACAGAGCTCAGCTCTCTCCGCTATCATATAACCCTATATATCACAGAGCTCAGCTTCTCTCCTCTATCTTATAACCCTATATATCACAGAGCTCAGCTTCTCTCCTCTATCATATAACCCTATATATCACAGAGCTCAGCTTCTCTCCCTGTATCATATAACCCTATATATCACAGAGCTCAGCTTCTCTCCTCTATCATATAACCCTATATATCACAGAGCTCAGCTTCTCTCCTCTATCATATAACCCTATATATCACAGAGCTCAGCTTCTCTCCTCTATCATATAACCTATATATCACAGAGCTCAGCTTCTCTCCTCTATCATATATCCTATATATCACAGAGCTCAGCTTCTCTCCTTCTATCATATAACCTATATATCACAGAGCTCAGCTTCTCTCCCTCTATCATATAACCCTATATATCACACAGCTCAGCTTCTCTCCTCTATCCATATAACCCTATATATCACAGAGCTCAGCTTCTCTCCTCTATCATATAACCCTATATATCACAGAGCTCAGCTTCTCTCCTCTGTCATATAACCCTATATATCACAGAGCTCAGCTTCTCTCCTCTATCATATAACCCTATATATCACAGAGCTCAGCTTCTCTCCTCTATCATATAACCCTATATATCACAGAGCTCAGCTTCTCTCCTCTATCATATATCCTATATATCACAGAGCTCAGCTTCTCTCCTCTATCATATCTCTATTATCCGGTTTATAGTATTGATTGTCACTCTTCAGGACCCCATTAAATTTTCATACAATCTTGCCCATGTCTGCTGAGCTTTTGCTTTTAGAGTGTATATATTATATATACGCGTCTTATTTCTCACGAGTTCCCATAATGAAAACACAGCAGAAGTTTATATTTAGCTTTGAGGAAGAAAATGTCACAAAAGTGGTATAAGATGAGTGGTGTTTTTGCAAATATTTTGTTTATCTTGTGCTATTTGGTTACTTTTTTTTTTTTTTTTTTTTCCCATCAGCAAACCAGATACAAGTTTTACCGTAGCTTTGGATGTGAATTGAGTGCCGTACAGAATCTCAGACATGCTTACATTAGAGAGCTGTCATCTGATTTAGCCAGAAGTTATCCCTCCTATCCTGCCATATACGTGCACACCTGCCTTGGGTGAGCATGTGTGTCACGAGGAATAAACTGATATTGGGCATCTCTGGCAGTAGCTTGTTTTTCTGAGAACAAAAGGGTTGGTATGTTGAAATCCAACAGTCGGACACCTGCCAGGACAACTGCACACACTTTAGGTGGTGGTGAGGTTTTGCCAACATCAGTCTAATGTGAGCTGTGAACCCTAGCCATACACAACAGATTTTGGCCATGATTTCTACTGGATCGGCTAACAATTTTAGGCTACATTTGCGTTATATGGCCCTGAACTCAGCCATAAAAAAGTACTTTTTATGGGTAAGTGCACACCTGAGGGTAATTTGACTTTACTGTTCCCTCCTAGACATGTCTATTGAGGTATCAGTGAACTCGGTCCAAGAAATCACTAATTCAATTTTTTTTTCTTGGATCATTCGGACCATTTAAAACAATGGACGTGTGAATAGATCCAGTAAAGTCTATGGTGGCCACGTGCTGGCTATTAATACAACGGCTAGCACACTGCCCCCATGTGTATAGGGTTCTCCCAACTCGCCTTGACAATGGAGGAGATAAATTACTTAATCCTTTTGTTCTTGGGAATATGAGGTGATGCCAGAGGTGTGAGTACAGATGCAGAGTTGGCTGATCCGAGTGTGCATGTTTATGAGGAGAATCGGAAGAGTAATGCTGGTCAAACTATTGTTTTGCTGACAGCTGTGGTATGCATCTGGCCAGCCTTAGGACTCTTGCAGAAGGCTGCATTTCTCATCTGCATGGACTACACTTGGACAGTGCACAGATCTATTTAGTATAAGGGGCCATACTCGCTTCTGTGTGTGCAAAACCAACTGCAGCAAACACTGTTGTGATCTTTTTTGCAGACCAGAATGGCTCATTCCCATGTCCAGTCCAAGATCTCCTCCGTCTGCAACACAACACACGAATTTTTGTCATTTTTCTAATGTTTACTCTTTATAGGCAATAAAAAAAATAATAAGCCCTAAAAGCACATTAAAAACTTTACTTTGCCAGTTTTAGGTTTTTGCCTCCACTCACATCCAAAGTGCAGCAGTATTGGAGAAGCTGTCTGACGCTTTTGTTTAGCTTGTAGACTGTGTTCCTGTAAATCTTGTCCCCAGGTGGAGATGACCAGGATGTAGAAATCTGTTCCTCATTTGGTGGTTGTGGTAGTTCATGTTTATGATGTTCATGGGGAGCGTCACCGTCTCCGGAGAGTAGTTTGCCATTATATAGGAGGGCCTGTATGTGATTATGAGGATGGAGACTGCTTTCTGTAGGAAAGGTGAAAGTGTTGCAACATGTCGACTTTAAAGGGCCATGGAAGAATTAATCTCAAAGGCAACTGCTGTAAATTCCTGCTGTGTTACTGAAGAAAATCTGCAAGGAGTTATGGAAAATGTTTACAGATACCAAGTAGTCGTAGTGTGGCCAACCATGCCGCTGCCATGCTGTAAGAAACTGGCCTCACAAGTTATTACAGCCAGATTCATGCACAAGAAATGATCCATCATTTGTCAGTGTTCAGTCTTTCATATCATTTACACAATACTCATTGTGTAAATGGACCTTAGGCTAAGCCCCCACGTAGTGGGCCGCAGCACATCTTGAACCTCTGTGGACTTTCTGCTTCCATTATACCTATAGGGAAACCACCAACATTTCCATAGGTATAGTTGACATGCTGCCCTTTCCAAAACTGCGACAATTTTGGAAATCGCAGCATGTCCGCTGCGGATATTTTGCTGCAAAGGTCGGATGGGATTCACTAGAAAACAAAGCCACAGTTCAGAGGCCACAGCGCTTACCTAAACATTGCAGTCTCTTTGAACAGCTGATTCATGGCGGTCCCGGCTATCTGACCTGTCACCGAGATATTGATGACCTATCCTAAGGATATTCCTCTTGTTGAAGTGTGCCCTCTATACATTATGGCACAGTCAGCACTGATAGGACAGAGTGTAGGGGCATACTCCTCGTCAACTCAACTGTCAATTTATAAATACATTTCTAGGAGGAATAACAGAGGAACATTAGCCTAAGGAAATTAATAGGAGGCGGAAAAACAATGCAATGGGGTTTTTGAATGCTATTTTTGATGTGCTGGAAGAAGAAAAAAAAACAACCTGCATCAATAACTGTATCAGGCCGGGGCCCCACTTAGTGTAAATGCTGCGGCATTTTATAGTACTTGCAAAGTGGATGGGATTCTGGCTAATCCCATCCACACATTGCAGAAAAATGTTCGCGGTGGACATGCTGCCATTTCAAAAACCGTTCTGTTTTTGTAAATCCCAGCACGTGAATTATACCAAAACGCTACATTTTCCGTATAGGTATAATTGAAGCAAGAAATCTGCATAGGAAACTGCGCACTTTCTATGAAAAGCACTGCGGGAAGAACCACGATGCGTTTCCGCCGTGATTTTTCCCACAACGCTTTTTGGCTGTGGCTCACTACATGGGGCCTTAGCCTTAAACTGCTTCCCAAATCCTGAAGTGGACTTTTTCAGCATCCTAAAAGCTCTGTGTGAACTCACCCTTAGTCTAAGACCCCACGTAGCAAAACCTTGTCAAATGAAAAATTTGGCCCTGCTACGTCAGTATTTGTCCTAGGTTACACGTATCCCCTTCTTAATTATAATGAGACCACAGCTGGTTCGGCAAATATTTGTTCCCTTTTCTTCCAGTTTGTTTGACACGCCTTCACCTATAAGGATAATCCACATTATTTGGGAAATCTGTTTCCTTTGCAGATGTAAAGGCTTGAGAACAAACATTTTAATTTGCTTGTAAAGAACGAGGCATCTTATTGTGTACTGAGAGGCATTGTTCTTACTGATACTCTTCTGTGTCTTTCCGGTTTCATGTGTGCTTTTGCATTTTTGTCTTTGATGTTTATAGTACGTTTTTGTAAAGTTTGTGTAGCAGCATCTCATGAGAAATGGGAAGTTAAAGTGCAGGAGCTTCATTGCCAGTACAGACCAGTGAAGAGAGGAAATCGCTGTAATGAATCCCTGTTATTTTGTATCATTCGTGTGCAAAGTCTTGGATAAGAATTCTGAGGCAAAAATATCACCTGGAAATAGAAGTACAGAATTACCATGTGGCGTCTATCACCATTGTAGGCAACTGTTATACCCTCTTCTGAGAACACTAGGTGACAACCAGCAACCACAAAACATAGTTGCAATTCTTTTGCGCAAAAAATTGCAGCTTAAAAGGCATACAAGGCCTAATAAATCTGCTCCTGGGTCCATTTGCTGAGCATCCCCTGAGGTGTGAATAAGGCCTAAGGTCAAATCTGCTTAGGTATATTGTCGGTGATTTTTGGCTACATGTTAATGGTTTTCTACAGGATAAAAATTTCAAGAAAAAAAAAACTGAAGCATATTCTTGACATATTCTTTTTTTTTTTTTTTAAATTTGGACAAAACTTGCCCATGCAAGTCAATGGGGAAATGTACTATTTCCCTCTGCGCAAGAAAACTGGCCTCGATGGGATTAGATATGGTGTATATTTGGCGCCAAAAATGCACCACTTTCCTCTTTCTGGAAAGTGCATGGTACGGGACAGGGATCATAGCAGACTGGCACGCCTCGGCCCGTAAAATTTATCATAACTTGTACCAGAAAATTTGGATGCATTGTATCCTATATTTATGCCAGTCCCTTTTGTTGCATAGGACATCTCGAGGTGCGGCAGAATTAAGAGACTGGAGCCCCTTAATGTTTCTGGTGCTAGTAGGATTAAGACTGGTGTACAACACGCCTCTGTCTAGTTTCAGGGCTCCTATAGAAGTGAATGGGGAGTGCCACGAGTGTTTGGCCATGTCGCCAGTCTGTGGTTGCAAGACAGGGATTGGGGAACAAGTGTGGGTCCTGTGGATGTCTTATGTATGTCTGAGTCTGGTTAATTCCCAAGTCCATACTACATACGCATTTGGGTGTGTGTGTGTGTGTGTGTAGTTTAGTTTATACATACACATTATAGATATAGAGATAGATATATATATATATATATATATATATATATATATATATATAAAAATTCTGTGTCGGACGTGTATATAAATACCCAGTGAGAATTCAGCTTTTATCTTCCACATTGTGCAGTAGCAATATAACAGGACATGGACGTTCCAATTCCTGTGTGTTCATGCGTGAGACGTAATGACTATGGATGAGCCGTCTATTGCAGTACATTCGTGGTAATGATGGTTTGTGAGCGTCTGTTGTAAACAATCGGAAAATTACAGGGCATTTGCTGCACTTCTCGCACACATCACTACGCCTTTTGTAGTTGGGTCGTAGGTTGGTCCTGTTTGATCTCCAGTCAGCTGTATAGGGATAATCTTCCTGAGAGTAAATGTCTCCAAGTCGTTTACAAGAGGGATCTCACTTTAATGTGCTGTGTGTGGTGAGGATGGAAGTTCTGCTTTATGTACATGTAGTGTGAAGGCGCTGTAAACCCTTTATGAGCTTGTTAATTCTATTGATGTAGATGACTTTATAGCCGCAGATGAGCTGGGATTTCTATTGTGATGTTTATCTGGAATATTTCAGAGCTGGTTTATGCAGTCAGATCCAGTCTGTACAATCCCCGTGTCCCCCATGATAGGCTTTGGGGCAGGTAGTCTGTCCCTGTGGTCATGAGATCAGTGGTGCGCCAGTTACTGTACACTATAGGGGTCAATGACTCCTACTCTACGATTTCAGAGTGACTGGCCGACTAATGTGTAGGGGGTCTCCTGGCTATACGTTGTTGTTGTTACATATTTACTCTCATAGGAATTCACTGGCTTTTTAATGAATTAGAGGAGCTTTATTGTCCCTGAATGATCATTGCTGATAGTCGGTCATTACGTCTGGGTCAGAGAAGGGCCAAAAGATAGAAGGATCAAACATGTTGGATGTCGTTATGCCCGATCCTTTGTTGCCATGAGAGGGGTCTTATTCTCCTCTTCCTTTGAGAAAGGGCTTCCTGGCCAAGATTGCACCTCTGTGGGGGAGTCAATAGGAAAGGTGGGGGAGGTTTACTAAGTAAACTGCACCAGAATTGTAGCGTAACTTGCACCAAAAAAACTAAGGCTGGAATCACCCCTGCGCTGGGTTTGTTTGGGAAGCAAGCAGGACTTTTCCCTCTGCGTTTTTCGGGTAACCGCTTTTTAAGCGGATTAGGTTTCTGTTTTTCAGGTCCCCAAGCAGGCCCGAAGAACAGAAACCCGAGCGCAGGTGTGTACCTAGCGTAACACTTTACATGTAGCGAAGGCCGCTAAAGAAAACACTGCAGAAAACGCAATCCCAAAACCGCTTGTATTTTTCACTGCGTTTTGAATTTTGTAGGTAAAATTGACCAAGGCTGTTCCCTATTGGGCTTTGTAAATGTCGCTTTTTTTGCGCCATTATGCGCTAGGCGTGACATAAAATTCTGTTGCTTTTTTTTCTGGTATAAGCTAGGCAGCTGATGGGCGCTGTAAAGTTAGACCAGACAGTGTGACCAGCAGCAAATTTCTCGATGTCTGCCAGTCTCCTGAAATTTAGATTGTAGGTGAATCCATGAAATTTGCAGAATCCACCCACAGGAATGCAGTTTTTGTACATGGCTTTAGGCCAAGCTAAGTGAGGTGCGGCACAAGGACCACAGGTGAGTGTGTGGCAATGTGTGAACAGGTGCTTTCAACATCCCATTCCTTAACATATAACATCAGCCTATTGCGGTTACTCCTGTATTCACACAGCAGTGACTACGGCTGTCACATGGCCACATTCACTTTACTGACTCAGAGTGGGGGCTATTCACATGTTATTGTGACGGTCCGTTGTAACAGACCATGAAAAAATAGGTCATAGGATGTTTTTACCTCTTACACTGCAATGTATGAGGGATTTGCGAAAACTAGCGCCTCTTGGGTGAAAAAAAAATGTACGTTTTTCACAATCACTTTCACCATTGTTTGTGTGAATCCAGCCTTAGGCCGAGGCCCTGTGTAGCGAACTGCAGCTTAAAAAAAAGCTGCATTTTTCGCTGCGGTTTTTCTTCCATTATTAAATCTATAGGGAAACCACTTGCGTTTCCACAGGTAAAATTGACATGCTGCATTTTTCAAAAACAGATTTTCTGCATCTTCCTTTTTTTTTTTTTTTCTCTGCTTTATGTGGCTGGGAGTAGCCAGACTCTCATTCACTTTGCTGGTAATGTAAAACGTCATGGCAAAATCGCGGCTTTGACGCTACGTGGGGCCCCAGCCTGTCAGATGAATGCCGGTGGGACTGGTTGACTACGTACTGTTTATGGGAGTGTCTTGTTCCTTCTTTGACATGTGTTGTCTGATAACATCTCTTGTTCCCAAGGTGGATACGCCGCCTCCAGAGTTGTCAGGCAGTGGTTTATTCCTATTGACTGAGCCAACTTTACATATGTATGGGGGTGAGTTGAGAGGTATAACTGTTTGGCCATCAGTCTACGGCCTGCGTAATGGCTCATTATAGGTTAAGAACAGAACGTATATACATATATACTGCCTGAGTGGTTGGTAGAAAACCTTGTACAGTTTCTGCATTGTTCCTTTGTATACTACAAAGTGGGGCCGAAGCTTTTAAATGCCGACGGCGTGACTCAATAGGCCCGTTCTTCTCAGCTTACTCTCTTGTAGATCTGCGCTTCTGTATTGGATAACAAATGACAGCAAGCCTATTGTCTGCTACTGTTTACATGTAGTGCGCAGCAGGATGGGAGCCAAAGTCAAGTGCGCTAGGTCGTACACTACTGTGTCCTTGCTGTAATATTCCTTATAAGAAATAATACGGCCTGCATACCGAGCCTCACCTGTGGACCATCTGGATTGGGGCCTCTTAAAACCCATTACTGATAAAGGCATCAGAATGTGAAAACAAGAAACTTGTTGCTCTTGTGGGCCATCAGGTTGGCTAGCCCATTTCTGGCTCGAGGGACGTACTTTTGGCCAGGTTTCGTTGTCATGAATCACCCCCAGCACATGCTCTGACTGGTGATACCCGCCACACCAATATATATTCAGTTTAGGGAAAATGTGCATAGTAATACATTAAGGGGTGCAGGATCAGTGACTGGCAGGTCTCTGTCACCAGAACATCTCTTTATATAAATGAGTACCCCCTGGTCGTCCACGGTTTAAAAAGCAGGCCAGGCAGCTACAGCTTTTGGAGACCCGTGACTTGAGAAGTTGCAGTTGTCCACTGGAATTAAAGGGGTCGTCTATGAGTTAATATTGATAGCTGCAGCATTTAGACAAGTTCGGTGACTTCTTCACTACTTACAAGCAAAGCGCGATATAATGTATAGTGGCTGTGCTTGGTAATGCAGCTCAACTCCTTTCACTTTAAAGGGGCTGAATTACAGTGTGGCCATGTGACCAGTGGGTGTAATGTCGCTGCATTGGCCTGGGAAGAGGAAGTGGAGCTCACCCAACAGCTTTTTGGTGCGTCTCCCAGGTGTTAGACTTTCCAATCTTATACTGATGCTCTGTCCTTAAAGGGGTTGTCTGGGGAGTTTAGATTAACTTACCTGATTCACCGAACTCTTGATGATGTATCCGATGGTTCTGACCACTGGGTCACGTGATCGTAACCAACCTTCTGTCCACCATTTGCTCCGCCCTCAGTTTTGCTTTGCCACTACCCTCCTCCTGTGATCTCACAGGTAATTTCCTGTGCTATGGGAGCAGCTGACTATGTGACCTGTGAGATCAGAGGAGGAGGGAGGTGGCAGAGCGACCATGGGGTTGGAGCGCTGATTGTGTGACCCAGAGGTAGGAACCAGTCTGCAACTGCTCGTCGTCGATCATCATCATCAGTTGTCTGCCAGATAAGGTAAATTAACCTAAAATTTTGTGATGACTCTGAGGCCTTCATAGCAGAAACCACTGTCGGGATAATCCCTTTTATTTTGTGGCAGTGAGAGAGTAGAACCCTTCAGAGAAAACGGAGGAGGCTTTTACTATTTAACATCAAGCTTGGAAGGGCTTTATATGTTATGTTATATGGGTTAGAATCTTGGTTATGTGGACAGTTTTCATGTTAAAAATCTGTGTGATTGTAATGTGTCTTGATTTCAGTAGACAACTTAGAGTAAATTCACAGATAGCTTTTTGTTAGGCGGTAGTCTATCTTCAGGCGGATTCCGCCTTGCAAAGCCCTGTAAGATAAATGGGAGGCAGGAAAAAAAAAAACACTAGGGGTTTTGTGTGAGAGGCTACAGCCCCACTTTGCAACAAAAAAAGCTACGTTTCTGCAGACTTTGCTGTGTGTGTGGCTTTTTTTTTTTTTTTTTTTTTTTTTAGTCAAAGCCAGAAGTGGATTGAGCAGCAGGTAGAAGTATAAGAACTTCCTATATAGTTCCCGTTCCTTTTTTAGCCTTTCTTGGTTTTGCCTCCAAAAACCGCAGCAAAATCTGCAACAAAAAAAAGCTGTATTTCCGCAACGTGGGGTCTTAGCCTTAAGCAGTTTTTCCACTGGATGGGAGAGTAGTGAGTTTTTTTTTTTTTTGAGGCAGATTCAGCCACAAAATAAACCCACAAAAACTCAGTGTGAAAATCCCCTAAAAGGGGCAAAGTGCAGAATATCTGTACTGTGAAGTAGATCCTATAAGTCCCCATGCACATGGAAGATTTTGGATTTCCTGTCTTGATCTTAGTTCAGAGACCTGGAATCAGTGATCTGTGATGCTAGGAGCCCCTGCCTCGCCGCAGCTTCTGTCCAGTACTATATACAGTACGGAGCCGCCTCAAGACAGGAATGCCTAGCGTTATAGATCAGTATGATGCAAGGAGTTCAGTCTCTGGACCACATTCAGTCTGGGAAATGTGGGCCCCCACAAAAAAATGCTGCTGTGTTTTTCAGTTTTTTTTGCTAAAAAAACAAAAAAAAACCCCTCTTTTAAAAGAAATCTCTGTCATTTCTGACACGTGTTTTAGTAAATACTTGTTATTTCTTAGAAATTTGCTCTGGCTCGTTCCTTTGCTCTTCCTCATAGAAATTTCTGATTACATTAGCATATGGATGTTGGAGGTATGTCCATACACAATGTGACTCTGTGCTGAATAGGGACACCCCCCCCCCCTTTCACCAGGCAGATGGTATCAACCAATTTATTATTATTAATAATAATAATAATCATTAATATTATTGTTTATTTATATAGCACCATTAATTCCATGGTGCTTTACATTATTATATTAATCCCATGTGCTTTACATTATTACATTCCATGATGCTTTACATTATTATATTAATTCCATGGTGCTTTACATTTGCGGGTTTACATACAGTAAACAAGATATACAAGGCAGAAAATACTAACAGTGACCAATTGGCACAGAGGGATAGAGGGCCCTGCCCGCAAGGGCTTACAATCTATGAATTTAAAATGTAATCATCCGTTTTTAATAGAAATAACAGGAACAGCACGGACTAAAAATTGTTACAGAATTATTTTTTTCCTGGGGAATACAAGAACTTGCTAAAACAGACCTGTCAGGAGAGGCGACCTGTCCTCTAAGTACTAAAATACTTCTGCAATAATGCTTGCACTGCTCAACAACAACAAAAAAAAGCAAAAAAAATCCTGTCCCATTTTACATCTGACTCCCAGCCTGTGCTGTGCGTTGCAGTGACCCGCACTAGGTCGTGGGTACCTCCAGGCATCTGGTAGTCATGGCAATGGTAAATGTTTCCAGCATAACACATGAATGCTGTAAAGCATTACTGCTCCCCCTCGGTGGAGGTGGCCGGAGCAGACTGGTGCTGATCCTGAAATGGACATCACATGTGGAATTTCTTCTGCGAGTTACTTTGTATTCCCCCCTTGTGTTCTATTCCCAGCACAGTCGCTGTGCAGACTTCAGCCGACATCTGCGCTCCCATTTCTTCCACAATTAGGTCCAGTTTCTTATACTTGTGAAAGCACGCTGGCTCGACGAGAGCATATCATTTGGGATTTTCTTGGCTTCCCCTTACTAAGAAGCTTTTGGTAAAGAAAGAGGCATTGTGTGCCATAGCTGAGGTATTCCTTAGCAACCCCTCGCATTCTTTTTGCAGGACGCTGGCAGCGTGTAGCTTTATATTGTGATGGCGCCCCATAGAAACTGCTAGGCCTGATATGTAAAATATCCTGGGTTGGGTGGGTAAAGGGTTAAGCCGACATTAATTGATAGCGTATTGTTACAGTATGCCATGAATTTATGATCGATGGTGGTAAGATCACTGGGAGTGAAGTGGCCGCATGGGTAGTTTAGGGCCGTGCACCCTCCTAAGAACTCTGGCACTCCCGACCACCTGACTGGGCAGGGAACTGCAGCTGGCCTCATTCACTTGTATGGGGTTGGCTGCAGATCCCTGCACAGTGGGTGGTCGGGTTTATTCTGTGCAGGGAAAAAATGTGAAAGGGATACAGTGCTACTCCAGTGCCGTAACCCTTGTTATTCTCAGTATTAGAAGGGTTGCAGATATTACACCCCCACTGATTGACTATAAGGCTCCATTCACATTACTGTTGTTAATGTCTGATGCTGTCATCTGTCATGGGGTGACAGCAATGGACATTAACTGTAGCAGAGTAATGGACACAGATGGAGACCCCCTCCATCCGTTTCCGTTGACTAATGTAAATAACATGACCTGGCACTTTCCTCCATCATGTATGTTTACTTTTGCTCCGTCTGCATCTGTCATTTAATGTCCATACGACGGATGAAAGCAATGGGCATTAAATAACGGTAGTGTGAACCTAGTCTAAAGCTGTATGCCGTCACTTTATGAGAAGGTCAGTAGTCCTTTAATTGTGGAAGGAGAAGTCAGAAGGGTGCGAAGATTTAGGATTTCCATTCTTTATTCATTTTATTTTCCACATTAATATTTTGGCAGAACATGGTAAACCTAAAAGGAATGGGGTCACCAATTTTATTTATTAAAACCCAGAGACAGAGTAGAGAGTGGTTTATTATATATATATATATATATATATATATATATATATATATATATTTATTATTATTAATATATATATATATATATATATATATATATATATATATATATATAATTTTTTTTTTTTTTTTTGTGCATATACAGTATATATTTCCCTGACCTTTTCCTCTGCTCTGTTACCAACATTAAGTGTTGTTTTTCTAGTATAGTCATTGCCATAGGCAGAAATAGTCTGGCTCCTTGAGGTCAATGGGAGAGTTTTCTAGATATACACTGTGCAGAGAGGGAAATGGATAAGTCATGACATAATCTGTTGTCAATAGTGGATGCCCCATAGGTCACTATGTATGTTATGTTATTGTCATACTGTCTGTCTTGTTTGTCATGTGAATGAGGTGGCTGCTGTTGCGATGAAAATCCCTACAGAATTGGAATGTTTCAGTCTATTAGGCTTTGCGGTCAGAGTGAAAATTGTAGGATATGTACTGCTTTTTTTTAAACTAGTGATGTGGAAAACTTAAAAAATCTAAAATTCTTGTTTGATATAAAAACTTGAGGTAAAATAGACAATTTTTAGTGAGACGTTCCCTGTCAAGAAAACACTTTATATATATCCTGTTAGGAAATCCTCATTTATAATACAGGGTGTGAGTGGCCAAGAGATGGTGATCCTGAACAGAGACAGAGTAGGGAGTGGTTACAGAAAGAGTCTCACTTTGGAGGTCCTGTCTTGTCCTGCCTTACATAGGCAGCCCTTGGATATAAAAGTAAACTGTGTAATTCTTAATTTCACCCAGTAGTGTCGCTGTAGAGAAATGAGGCTAAGTTCACATCTGTGCCGGAGTCTCCATAGGTTTCAGTATAACAGTGGACACCTGGTGGACCCCATTATAGTCTATGGGGTCTGCCGGTAACTGCTGTTTTAGCTGTCTGGCTCGCCATCTTTCGGGTCCCCCAGTGGACCCAAACAACGGAGAGTCGTGTACAGATGTGAACCTAGCCTTAGGAACGGATTTATCAAGGCTGGTATTTTACACATTGCCATTATATTAGGTGTCTCCTATGGGGTCCAAACAGAATTTTATGCCAGGTCCTTGCAGGCACAGGTTTCTCCAATCATTTACACCAGTCTTCACTATGACCCCGTTAGAGGAGAGTGAGTGCAGGGAGCAAAACTTAAAAAGTTGAAAGTTTTTTTTGTATAAAAATTCTTGCAAGAAATTGTGCCTTTTTCATGGCTTGTATGCTAGTGTTTCGGGACACAAGCCGTGATAACTGAGCCCCTTAGTGCCAGGTATCTCCTTGAATTACAACTGATCACTGGAGATCCCAGCAGGGAGACTTTGTGCTCAGTATAGGCCATGACACCCATTGTGTGACCAAAGATCAGTATCGCCCTGCTATATTGCATGTAGTTTATGTGAAGGGGTCACTCTGTAATCTCTAGGTTACCTTGACGCAGATGCCAACCTAGCCTTAGAGTAAGAGTCGACTCCTTTGCAGAATCCAACGAAAATCGGTGGAAGAAAATGTTCTGCACTGATAACTTTCCTCCTCCGCTTTCAGTTTAAAAAAACGACAGTCCCCATTATAGTCAGTAGCGTGCGCCATGCTCTGTGTGTAACCGCTGTTTTAGCAGTCCACCTCTTCATTGTTCCGGACCCCCAACAGACCCCACAACAGAGAGCCAACGCTAGTGTGAACCTAGCAAAACCATTGAGCATTGCGACTCCAGCTTTGACATGAGACCCTTTAACAATTAAGGAATGTCCAAAGAAGGAAAATCTACATATATTTTGCAGCGTGAATGGGCTCTAATTCACCTAGCCCCGCAAAAGAAAAAGACTCCTTATGCAGGGGTACACAGAAATATAAGTGTTACGGGTGTCAAAATATGGCGACTCCAAGAAATGTGTGTTTTTGTTTGCAAGGTTGGATTTTTTTTTTTTTTTTTTTTTAAACGTAAAAAATAAATAAATAAATAAATATTCGTGTCCCCAGAATCGTACCGATCCATACAAATACAAGTGACGTCATTTTGGCTGCACAGTGAACGCTGTAAAAATAAGGCCTGTACAAGTCACACAAACACCGTTTTTCTCCAGTTCCCAACATTCTGAATTTTTTTTTTTTTTTTTTTTTTTCCCCGAACCTTCCCAGTATATCGCACCATTACAAAGTACAATTTAACCCGCAAACACTAAGCCCGCATATGGCTCTGTGAATGGAAAAATAACAAAGTTATGGGGTTTGGAAGGCGGGGTGTCAAAAACGAGAAATGCTGCTAGCAGGAAGGGGTTAAATGAACCCTTTAAATTAAGAAGGTCCTGTATGCTTGTTAAATTGCAGCAGTGATTCACATTTTACTATGCAGTTCAGTGTAGTAGCGAATTTTTCATTATGGCGGTAATCCAGAGGTTTTCAGTCTAGTGGCCAGGCAAAAACTTGCAGTTCCTAATTAAAAAAACAAAACAAAAAAAAAGAGCACCGTGTGAACTCCGCCTGCGAGGCGATGTCTTGTCTTCTGCTTGCCTTGGTAATTAATTGCACACTTGTTACCTGCTCACCACAAATGCGGTTATGGCAAAGATGGTGCTTTTCATTTCCTGTAGTTTACTGGAATGGATCCCAGTGTAAGTAAGTAACTAAAACTATAGCTGTCCTCGGTGACCCCTAATCTTTAGAAAGGCCCCAGGTAATACTACATTTCCCTTGCAGCAACTGATGCAGGGGAAATGCATGGCTGGCTGTTGCTTGCACTGGCTGCTTTCTAATGGTATCAGGATTGCTGCAGGGGCCATTTTTGGAAATGGAGTTGGTTATTTCTGATAAGACAGCCCCTTTAATGAAAGCCTGGGTACTTAAACGTCACTGTCTATACCAGGGGTAGGCAACCTCTTTTATTCGGCGTGCCGATTTCGATTAAAAAATCAAAGTTGAGGTACTCGGAGTGCCGGTCAATAACTGTAAGTCTGGCGACCCCTGCACACGGTATTATGTCCCATAGCGGCCCCAGAGTATAATAAGCGGAGGGCCAAGAGAGAGATGAAAAACATAAAAAACAATGTTAACTCACCTTTTTCCTGCGCTCCGCATCCGCTCTGTGCTCTTTGGGCGTTTCTGCTTGTAGTCAGCGACCACTGATTGAGTCTCAGGGGTCACGTCGCGTCATTATGCGTAATGACGTCGGACGTGACCCCAGAGGCCCTGTCAGCGGCTGCAGATCCAGGGAATGTGAGTTAACACTGTTTTTATGTTTCATCACCTCCCCGGGGGCTCCGCTTATTATACTCAGGGGTCTGAAGACACCCCACAGTATAATAGCAGTTTAGTTTCATCCGTGTTTGGTCTGATCGAAACTGCTGGGTGAGGACTCAGGCTGCCCATGCCAGGTAAATAAGCCTCGCGTGCCACTGTTGGCACACGTGCCGGGGGTTGCCGACCCCTGGTCTATACTTCATTAAAAAAAAAAAAAATTTTTTAACCCCTTAACACACACCAACGGTAAATGATTGCACATTTGCCATACAATATGGTGCAGGCTCTGGGCTACACCAAAAGAGAACGGTGGTAATATAACAATATACAGCAGGATAGAAGTATTGCAGTATATTGTATGATGTCTGAATTCCGTAGCAGGACTAAAGATAGATTTGAGAAAAAATTGTTTTAAAAAGCTAAAAAGCCCAATTTCTCAAAAAAAAAAAAAAAAAAAAAAAACCCAAAAGCATAAAAAGAAATCCTGTTGACCTGCAGAACTAAGTTCACATCTGTGCCAGAACCCGCCATGAGGCCTGCATGGAATACTTTTGTCTCCGCTGCTTTAAGTATGGAAATGGCGGACCACATTATGTCAATGTGGGTTACCGCGTGTAACCGCTGTTTTAGTGCTTTGGCTCTCCATCATTTGGGTCCCCCAGCAGACCTGAACGACAGAGAGCCCGGCACAGATGTGAAGCTAGTCTTGTCATGTCCTTTTACTGCAGTGCCATAAACATAAAGGCAGTTGTGAGTGGTTTTTTTTTTCTATTAATCCAAATTATTTTTACAGCTTTTTGCAATAAATTATATGGAAAATATAAATGTCATTACAATATATATTTGTCCTACTAAATATAAGCCCTCATTCAGCTGTTTGGATGACAATATAAAGTTGTGGCTCTTGATAGATAAAAGGGAGAGGAACAAATGAAAATAGAAAAATAAAAATTGGCCCGTTCCTTAAGGGTTTAAAGATCTTTCTTGCACATAGACGTTGTGCTTATTACTGGTGTCGACTTCTATCTCAGTGAAGGAATGAAGCATGGTGCAAAGTACAGTATATGGGTTTAGCCAGCTAGTAATGGACATACAATAAGCTGAGTGTTTCAGCTCTGCGGACATGTCATACCTGTGGAATGTGCTCCTCCTTATTTGTCCACATTCCTGCTTTCTAGCTCATGACATCGTACACACCCTACAGAGTTTGTACACCAGGTGAGCACTTCCTGTGTACACTCTTCCGGCCTCTTCTCTCTATATCACATGAACTTAAAAGATGAAAAGATCTAGAGTTGAAAGGTCCTTATTAATAGTTGCTTTTCCACTGATTCCGGCATAGCTGACATTGTTTCTGTAGACCCCACTGTTCCCAAGCAATTGGTGAATTGGTGCAGCTAGTTTATGCCAACTAGACTCTCTAATACCCAGTGGGCGATGTCAGGCAGGAGTGGGCAAGGGGGTGTGATTCCGAGCTCTGACACTGTCCACCTCTGATTGGAGCTCTGAATTTCGTTGCCCCTTCCTGATACCACCCATATGACTTTAGGTTAGCCTAGTTGGCTTATCAGGCACCAAAATTAACAGCGCGGATTGTTCAGGGATGGTGGGGGCTGCAAACAAAAAAAAAAAAAAAAAAATTTCAGCTGTGCCAGAATCGGTGGAAGGGCCCCTATTAAAGGATGACAAAAGCTTGAGTTGGTGGAGGTGATGAAAGGTCCTCTTTAAAGGGGTTATCGAGGATGGCCATCAATATTAGATCTGCGGGGGTCCAACAGCCGAGAACTTGGCTGTTTTGGACAGTCCGGCTCCTAGTAAGGTTTACATGCAGGGAGCTGCACTGTTCAAAACCTTCTGCTAAAAATTGTATAGCGAGTCCGTGAGGTGTTGTAGTGCCCTAAAGCCACCGTGAGTGTGTCTAGTGAGCAGTATGGCTCCTGCCATGTAAACCTTACCGGGAGCCATGCTGTCCTGTAACAGCTGATCTGTGGGGGTCACAAGTGTCAGACCCTCACAGATCTAATATTGATGACTTCTAAGGATAGGCCATCAATATCAGAAACTGGATGACCCTTTTACTAGCACATAATATAAACTAGATGTTTTCAGTCTGTGGTTCTCCTGCTGTTGTGAAACTACAACTTCCAACATTACTTAGCAACCTCCAGCTGACCAGGGACATTACCCACAACATTACCTACAACTAGTAGGACTACGACTTCTGTGCTAATTTTATTTATGCAGTAAATGACATACCATTAGGAGCCCTCTCCTGTGGTCATTGTATTTTACATAAGTCTCCAATAAAAGTGATGGCCTAAAAACCTGTTGTGTAAGCCTGCCAATATTCCTAGACCATAGTGTGCCATGGTAGCCTTCAAGTACTGGGTCTGTTGAGAACAATAGACCTCTATACCCTATGGCAGTGCAACTGACTCTGCCGTCAGCGCTTTGCCATCAGCTACTGTATTTTCTATCAGTTCCTGCAGAAAACCTTTATCATTGCATTGTTATTTCTTGGTGAATACAAAGTGACAAGTCCTCTCTAAGAAAAATGTTGTTGCCACCGTACAACATACTGTATTCTTCACGCCTTTGTTACCGACCTGTTGACCTTGGTGAGAAAAGAATAATCTGCAATGTGAGCCGCTTGTATAAGCTGTGTTTTTGTAGAACTGTTTCTTTAGCAAAAGCTGTGGCTCTGATCATAGTGAAAGATAAGCAGAATAGTCCAGATTCCTCCTCCCTTTCCTGGTCTGGTACTAGTGGCGGAGGCTTGATATTCCACGTGGTAGGAAAATATACCTAAAATGCCATTTTTACACATTTGTGACTTGGATAGAGCTCGCCCATTGGTGGATGGTCTTTTAATGTATGGACCGCAACATTGGCAGAGAGGGTGCACGGACTGGTTGCAGGATGACGATCTAGATATAAATCCAAGGTATATACATGTTTAAAACCACATTCCGCTTATGTGTTTTCATCTGGACCAACCCTTTAGGGTCCATCACACATGTACAGTATTTCCCTCTGAAGTGGTGCAGAAAAGCCAGTTGTTGCACCGGACCTGTCCAGTATATGGATCAATAACATTACTTGGAATGTTTTTCTCATTGTTTGGCTCATTGCCTGGAACACCCGATAGATGCTGGGCATCTGGCATCTGTTTTTTCTTTTGTTTTTTTTCTGTAATGCACTGGAATAAAACTGCAAGGGAAGCAGCATGCATAGTAAAAGTTGGTCTGGCTCAAAACTTGCAAGGGTACCCTGGTGTCAATGTAGTTTTAAACATGGATGTTTAAGTATTGGATAAGGAGAGTTTACATGGCAGGTTAATAAAGGTCTAGATCAAAAGTAAAAGAAAATGTATAAGAATAATAAAAGGTGCCCCGTATCATGGTTACTGCGGCATTATGGCTTTATATTCAGTGGAGTCTTAAAATAAGTCCTAGTAAAACCAGGTTCTTTTAAAGATGTCAGATCATTCACGTAATTGTGACGTCAACTCTTTGTTGATTTCCTTAACTCATGTTTTTCACAGCTAGCACATTGGCCCATTATTTTCTATGGCCCTATACCCACACCTGTAGCGAGCTCAGGGCAGAACTTGGGACAGGTCTTATTCCTGTTCATTTGGCAGCCCGGGCTCAATGAAGAAAATGAATAGGTCCATGGAGCACAGATATCACCCTTGTGCCATTCAACCATGGGTTTTGCAGATCGTAGCCCTAGGATGCGCCGCCACAATTCTGCCCTAGTGGTGTGTGATGGAGAAAAAGGGAGAGTAAAATCTGTAAATGAGGAAGTGATCCCACAGCTCTCTCCAAAATGATTGAAATATGGGGTAGGTCCTAAAAGATATTGAATATGTCACCCTTGGCTTGGCTAAATGGGCAACATTTTACTGGGACCGAGGTCATGGGAAGGGGGGGTTCCCAACTGACAGGGTATGTTCGATCACACCAAGGCTCGTGTGCAGAGACTTGAAACTTGTAAAAGGATGGGAAAATGATGAGGCGGGGGGGGTTAAGTTTCCAGGAAATCTGAGAGTTGGTTGGCTCTCCAGAAGTCCCAGTGATAGGGTTCATTGGCATCTCGTAAATTCTTGACTGGCATTCACTCCCCTTACATCAGAAAATGGGAAAGACAGGAACTCCCCTCTCAGAACCATCTAAGAAATGTTGCGTCATCTGCTACAAAGGGAAAAGAGGGATGTTACAATATCAGAAAGAGTAGAGAGATGGAATTCTAATATCTCTGCGCTGGACCTCCTACAAGATGTGCCTGACATTTCTCCGTTCACAGCCTCAGAATGCAGCCGTCTCCTGTATTGTTCTAACACAGATACTTCTGCCTTAGTAATGCAGCCCAGATCTCTTCCCCATTGGAGCGGCAGTGACTCAGAGTCTTAGGCCAGCACTCGGTGCCCTAGCCATTCCACAAATGCCAGTGGTAAGAGGCTTTGAGAACCCTTCTTCCCACACCCGCCATTTACGGTAACAGGATCTGAAACGCAGCTGCTTTACAAATAAATGTATGAATATATTTTTAAGTAAAGCAGAACGTGCAGAATGTGTTATTACCAGGAATGCAGACACATTAAATGTTAGTGATCCTGTGGTCCCTGCTGGTATAATCCACTTGTGTGCGCCAGGAGTAAGTCCTCTTATTCTAGGAAACGCCATAGCGTGTGATATACAGCATGTTGGGTTCATATTACTTGGGACTTTCTATTTGGCAGACATTATTATTATTATTATTAGATTTTTTTTTTTTTCTTTGTATGTTGAAAGAATTTTAAAAAAAAAAAACCTTTAGGGACTTTTTTGTTGGTCATTTCGTTTTCTCTCTAATGTAAGCAGTTCATGGCCTGGACGATCTGTATACAGGGTGGATCAAAGGTCGGTCCCGGTTTGCTACCTGGTATGTGTGCGATGGTAATTGGGGTCGTCCAGACTGGGCAATCTTTTTTCCATAATAAAAGCAGTAGCGCGCCGTAACGTTATGCCACATAAGATGTATACACGGTAGATTTTCCGGCATGCAGTTGTGGTAAATCTGCAGCATTTAGTGTAGCAGCAAAGTGGTTGAGATGAAAACAAATCTTGTCCACACACCATGGGAAATATTCACACCAGATTGAGCCATGGTGCCGATCTCACCTTTCAATGAGTGGGATGAAATATGCAGAAAATTAATCCATATGTGAATCTATGGCAGAATTTTTACTGTAAATGTTATGTCCTGTGTGGATCCAAAAGTAGAGGCGTAACTGAAGACTTTGTTCCTCCCCTTTTACTCTGTTTTGGCTAAAAAGAGCAGCTTTAAATGCATAATGTGAACACTGCCTAAAGCGCCACATATTTTTACGGAGCCATGTAATTCATTCCATGTCTTGTGACTAAAAGCGATGCTTTTAGTAAAGAATACATCTGTAATATGCCGCCTGTTTCATCATTTGTGGTGGTAGAACCATTCGATGTGATGGACAGAAGTTTCCGAATTTCATCTGCCTGTTTGGCAGCGGTTTATGTCCTGTATGGATCAAAGGATTGTAGCATTGCAAACTTCTATACTGTTGTATCTTTGTATTATTGTGGCAACTAATATAAAAAAAAAATTTAAAACAAAAAAAATCTATACTGCCCTTTATTTACCCCGATATCTGCAGTTGGAGGCAGGGCTGTGGAGTCTGAGTTGGGTCTGGTTTTCAGTGGAGTTGGGGGGAGGGGAGGAGTTAACAACTCAGACTTTAATATAATTAAAAATCATTTTATTTTTAACAATTAATATTTATATAATTTGCATATTTAATTTACGTTCATAGTAATACAATCTTTTTCTTTTTTTTTTTTTTTTTAATTCATGAATTCGAGCAGCTTTTACTGCTCTGTTTGACCATGACGGTCAGCTCCGATCATTGGTGAGTCAGGACACCCTCATACTACAGATGGTATCGCAAAAACTGGTTTTGACCCAAGTCCATTTACTTTATATGGACACAATAATGCATGTATAAAGTTCTGGCTCGCTGAAGGATTGGAAGGGCATCTAGTGTAAGTGTTAAGAGTTTAGTAAGCCTTTAGACAGTCACTGCTTTTATCTCCACTTTAGGTCCACACTAGTGTTGGCCTATCCGTTGTTCTGATCCGTCGGAGGAGTCCGACTGTAATAGGGTCTGTCAGATATCTGTTGTTTTTAAAACTGAAAACGGCAGAGGAAAGTTTTCCGTGTAGCACTTTTTGTTCTGCCGATTTTCAGGCGGACATTGCGACAGTCTCTAAAGGAAATTCCGGTGCAAATGCGAACGTAGTCTGTCACTCCCTACCTTATTCTGATCCTTTACAAATTATATTTACACACAGGTAGCTCTAGGCTTGGTGTTTTTCCACCCTTGCTGCATTTATGGTAGGAACATGTTAACCTTACCTTGACTCCACCATGACCCTTGACGTTCATGGGTAACCATATGCGTGAGACCACTTGATGTGTAGTATTATAGGGTATGGGAAAGTTTACGAAGAATGGTTGTAACCAATACTCCTAGATACATGAAGTGTGCGGTATGCGGCTGCCCTATAACCATACAGTTGTATAAGGTTTATGTTATGTTTTAGTCTTCATTGTGACTCATATTGTCTGTGTATCAGGGACTGTGGTTTTCAGAGTACAAAGAGCCCTGGAAATGTTTGTTGTACAGCTGAGTAAATGATAGCCTGTCTTATGACCAGAGTATGCCCTGTTGTGTGACGATAGCCCGCATCTATCCATGTCTGGCAGGTAATTGCAAAACCCAAAAGGATTTCCGCATTCCATATTATTCCATTGTAAAAACAAACATTCATCTCTGCCTGGCTTTATTTGTAAGAGACAAGATTGTTCTTGTGCTCGCTCTATGGCTGCTGCACTTTTAGCAGTTTTACATATTTTAGTTTTGTTTTGACATGTTGGATATTGCAGTTTTGTCAAAACAAATTGATTTTCTTCTTTTTTTTTTTTTTTTTTACGTGAGATGATACTTATCGTACTCGTACTGTCCAATGGGAAAGTTTAAGGGTGGATTCACATGTTGTGGTTAAGTCGCAATTTTGCTTCAATTTTCAAAAAAATCGCATCTTAATCATAACATGTACATTAACTTTTGTATTTGCCCATATGTAAAATGATGTGTACTTCCTGGAAGAAAAGTTATACCTGTAGTGAAAATTACTAGCTGGCACGCCCTGATGACACATACTGCAGAGCTTGACCCCTCTGGGCATTGGTTATTAAAGAGAACCTATTACATGATATATGCCCTGTCTTATTACAGGATGTCATAGAGGGAGAGAAGCTGAGCTCTGTGATATATAGGGTTATATGATAGAGGGAGAGAAGCTGAGCTCTGTGATATATAGGTTATATGATAGAAGGAGAGAAGCTGAGCTCTGTGATATATAGGTGTATATGAGAGAGGAGAGAAGCTGAGCTGTGTGATATATAGGTGTATATGAGAGATGAGAGAAGCTGAGCTCTGTGATATATAGGGTTATATGATAGAGGGAGAGAAGCTGAGCTCTGTGATATATAGGGTTATATGGTAGAGGAGAGAAGCTGAGCTCTGTGATATATAGGGTTATATGATAGAGGGAGAGAAGCTGAGCTCTGTGATATATAGGGTTATATGGTAGAGGAGAGAAGCTGAGCTCTGTGATATATAGGGTTATATGATAGAGGGAGAGAAGCTGAGCTCTGTGATATATAGGGTTATATGATAGAGGAGAGAAGCTGAGCTCTGTGATATATAGGTTATATGATAGCGGAGAGAAGCTGAGCTCTGTGATATATAGGGTTATATGATAGAGGAGAGAAGCTGAGCTCTGTGATATATAGGGTTATATGATAGAGGGAGAGAAGCTGAGTGCTGTGATATATAGGATTATATGATAGAGGAGAGAAGCTGAGCTCTGTGATATATAGGGTTATATGATAGAGGGAGAGAAGCTGAGTGCTGTGATATATAGGATTATATGATAGAGGAGAGAAGTTGAGCTCTGTGATATATAGGATTATATGATAGAGGAGAGAAGCTGAGCTCTGTGATATATAGGGTTATATGATAGAGGAGAGAAGCTGAGCTCTGTGATATATAGGGTTATATGATAGAGGAGAGAAGCTGAGCTCTGTGATATATAGGGTTATATGATAGAGGAGAGAAGCTGAGCTCTGTGATACATAGGTTATATGATAGAGGAGAGAAGCTGAGCTCTGTGATATATAGGGTTATATGATAGAGGAGAGAAGCTGAGCTCTGTGATATATAGGTTATATGATAGAGGAGAGAAGCTGAGCTCTGTGATATATAGGGATATATGATAGAGGAGAGAAGCTGAGCTCTGTGATATATAGGGTTATATGATAGAGGAAGAGAAGCTGAGCTCTGTGATGTATAGGGTTATATGATAGAGGAGAGAAGATGAGCTCTGTGATATATAGGGTTATAGGATAGAGGAGAGAAGCTGAGCTGTGTGATATATAGGGTTATATGATAGAGGAGAGAAGCTGAGCTGTGTGATATATAGGGTTATATGTCCTGACAGGGCTCCCAGGAGTGACAGTTTTAGTCCTGCCTCTCCTTTGATCCCCAATTTATTCCTCTATATATTTCTCAGTTTTTGATAATGACGATGATAATAATAATAATAATAATCTGTGTCCTTGGCCCTGCCTCCTCATTCTCACTGTCCTATGTCTGGTAGTAAGACAATTGACCGCAGAAGAAGCTTCCACCTCTACTGTCAGTACTTAGTAAAAGGGCAGGATCTAATCTATTTTATCCAAGTCCCTTCCTACTATCCTTAGCTACGGCTGGTTGCAGACGACCGTGTGCTTCTAGCCGGCTGTGAATTAAAGGCACGGGCAGCGCACGGGGGACATGTGGATGTTACCCATGTGCCGTCAGTGCACCGGCCGTGTTTCCGTGGCCCCTTTCATTAAATGAATAGGAGCTACGGAAGCAGGGCCTCAAAATAGGACAGGAATAGGACCTGTTCTATATTTCGCGGCCCGGACTGTCGGCCCCGCACACGTGACCGTGTAATTATTTGTGGTCTGCAAAAGCCCTAAGACTTCATCAATCTGTGTGATTTTCTGTTTTGTTCCTGTTTACGTTTATCTCTTTTAGGTTAGTGATCGTGATATCATGGAACTTTCTTACCCCAAATACTAAAAATTTGTGTGAAGTTTGTACAGTATGTTGTGCATTCTCCCTATGAATTAAACTGTCCCGGGTACAAATACTGTTCTATTAACTATACCTCTATACCTTTTTTTTTTTTTTTTTTTTTTTATCCTTATATCAAGGTGTTCCCTACATTTTCCAATGAAGACTATGATCGACGTAATGATGAAGTGGACCCGGTTGCTGCTTCTGCTGAGTATGAGTTGGAGAAAAGAGTGGAAAAGATGGATGTTTTCCCTGTTGAAATCGAAAAAGGTATCATTTTTGTTTGTTTAAATGGCGAAATTTGGAGCGATATTTGAGGCAGTCTTCCAACTTAGGATCCTCTCCAAAAACTCTCAAATAAACCTCCCATAGTTTTCATTCCACTGTATGAACCTACCGTAAATGTGATTTGAAAGGCCAGTAATACCTTGGTGTATTTAACCCATCTCATGCTGCATTTTATTCATGTTGTGCGCCACTACAGATATTATTCTATACTTTAGGAGATTTCCCAGCATATATGAGCACACAGTATGTCACACCTGCATAGCCTGGGATTTGATGACTTGTTTCCTTGTTTTGTGCAATCTTTATTATATGTTTATTATATTTTCTGATATTAAGAATGTTTTATGGATGAGTGTGTTTGTTTTTTTTTGGTTTTTTTTTCTCTTGTGCTTACTTTGGGTATTTTGCAAATCTCTGCTTCTGTTTTTCGTGCTCACATGCTCTCTCTGTGCAGGTGACAGCGGCCTTGGCATCAGCATCATTGGCATGGGGGTTGGAGCGGACCAAGGCTTGGAGAAGCTGGGAATATTTGTGAAAACTATTACAGAAGGAGGAGCTGCTCAGAGAGACGGACGGTTAGTAATTGGATGCAGGGTAATAGTTTTCTTTGACTTTTATCTTGTGGTCTATATTGGCACATAAACTACACTCTTTACTGTATTAGGAGAACACACAGGTGGTGCTAGAAGCACAACTTTTCCACCTGGAATGATCTAATTAGCATCCCTGTCTCTCATAGGCAGGGCTGGTTTTAGACAAAGTGGGGCCCCGGGCAAAATTAAAAGTGGGGCCCCAAATGTCGAAATATTGTACCTACTACATAGTCACATTCTGTTAATTTGATGTGCTGCACTGTTTACAAAGGTGCTTTTAAGGCCGGGGCCCCACCACATTGTGTGAATGCAGCGTTTTGGCCATAGTAGAAACGCTGCAACAAAAGAACGCAGCGTTTTACACTACCTGCAAAGTGGATTCATTCCTTACACACATTGCAGAAAAAAAAAAATCTGCAGTGGAAAAGCTTCATTTTCACAGCATGTCAATTATACCTTCAGAAACGCTAGTGTTTTCCGTAAAGGTATAATAGGTACAGAAAGTCCATAGAGGAAAACTCTGAGATCGCAATGAAAAACTCGGCAGAAAAAAACGCAGTGCGTTTCCGCCGCAGTCTTTTTTGCAGCATGGGGCCTCAGCCTAAAGGAGTTGTTTCATATGTATGTAAATTGTTTTGCATAGCCAAACTAGTTGCATGTGACCCTTTATAAATCGGGCTCACAAGCAATAAGGCATATGTCTATCCCTACACACAATAAAATATTTATATGCATACAGAAATATCAAATAGGACCGCTATACCAGGACTAAATACTGTCACGTCACCCGCTGACCGCTACACCAGGACTAAATACTGTCACGTCAGCCACTGACCACTATATCAGGACTAAATACTGTCACGTCAGCCACTGACCACTATACCAGGACTAAATACTGTCACGTCACCCACTGGCTGCTATATACCAGAACTAAATACTGTCACATCACCCACTGGCTGCTATATACCAGAACTAAATACTGTCACCTCACCCACTGGCTGCTATACCAGGACTAAATACTGTCACTGTAACTGTCCTCATAGTATAATCCACAAATAGATGTTTTTACTGTATAATGTTCCCCTCATAGCGCCAAACACTTCACTTCTATCAGAGTTACTCCATTCCCCATATTGAGAACACAACTACCCCCTTTTATTTGCAGATGCCCCCTCATAACGCAAGCCAGCAATTAACCTCTTCCTGCCTGCACTGTAATAGTATGCTACAGTATGCAGTTTGTTCCTAGGACTACACTTTGCAGAGACTGATAAATGACCGTTTATGCCACGTGGGTCCCTGGCCTTAAAGCTGAGGCCCCACTTTGTGGAAAAGTAGCTTTTTTGTTGTTGCAGATTTTGCTTCAGTGTTTTGAGCCAAAGCCAAGAATGGCTACGAAAGGATTGTGAAATATATAGGAAGATTCTTATACTTCTCTCTCCTGTTCAATCCACTCCTGGCTTTGGCTCAAAAAACCGCAGCAAACTCTGCAACAAAAAAATCTTCTTTTCTGTAACGTGAAACACAGCCTTTATGGCGGCTGCAGAAATGTGCGAGCAAAGTGAATAAAAGGTCATCATTTAATCTCATCCAAAGAATGTTAATTTTAGCTGCGGAATTTCCACATATATTTAATAGGGGAAGAAAGTGTAGAGAAAAATGCATCAAAAGCTCAATAAAAAACTATGCGGAAAAAAAACAATGTTTTTTGCTGCTTTTTATCTCCAGTGTTTTTTAGCTGAGTTTCACTGTGTTGGACCTAATCCTTAAAGGGGTTGCCCAGGAATTACAGCTTTCTGCAAGGAGGCCGGGGAAGGTGAAAAATAAAACCCACATTCACCTGTCCCTGGTCCTCCCACACCTGTCTGGACCAGCGGCGCCCTGGGGCTTGTTACAGCAATAGTCCTCGCCACATGTAACCGCTGAGACCAATCAGTGACCTCAGCAGCCTATGGAAAGGAACCGCGATGTCACTCACATACGTCACCTGAGATGTCCGGTGTCCTTTCCTTAGGCCACTGATTGGCCTCAGCAGTCACATGCGGCGAGGAATTCCGCCAGAAAAAGCCCCTGGCTGGACCGAACAGCCGTGGGAGACATCAGAGCACCAGGGACAGGTGAGTACGGGTTTTCTTATTTTTCACCTTCCCTGGCCTCTTTGCAGAAAACAGTAATTTCTGAACAACCCGTTTTAACATCTCAATATACTGAGAATCACACTATAAAATATAATTCTAGTATGTATAATGGTACACTTGTACAGAAGAAAACACAGACAATAATATGCTGTATATACTTACACATATACCATATATTCACACACATACATTCATATACAATATATATACATACCTGTCTACAAATAGAGATGAGCGAATTGATTCTGCAGAAGTGGAATTCAAACTGAATTTCAGGAAATCTTCAATTCCGGATTTCCTGATGCTTCGCGGTAACGAATATTAAAGTAAGGACTTTTGTGACATCAGACGGTCACATGATGTTCTCTAGTGATGTGATTGGGTAGGCGTGTCTTTGCTTGTTAGTAGATCCTTCCACATGAATAAAACTTGTCTGTGCTGGAGAGAGAGACATGACCGTGACATCCAAGGGCTTCCGCCATTTTGCCGCCCACCCCGGCTCTCTGCAGGCCCGGAAATAGCTGTCTGTTTACTGCAAATTAATTCGGATCGAAGCAAATTTTTTTTTGGGACTTCGAATCGAACTGCCGAATCGAACTTTTGAGAAATTCGCTCATCTCTATCTACAAACATACAGTACTCACACAGTATATGACACATACTGTAAACAAATATACACATATATTCATATACATATTTTACACACAAAACACTTTCATTTGGCTGAATTGCTTGCAGCACTGGAAATGGAGGAAACTCATGTGCAGCTCTGTCTGGCAGTAGTGAAAGATCTTACATAGCAGCAAACTTGCTCCTGCACACTAGGATCTGCTGAATGAGTCACTGCTTAGGAGGGGGAAGGGGGAAGCTAGTAGCTGTTTCTAAGTGCCGGCAAAGTTTGGAAGCATCGATCCCTGCATCTGCCGATGCTTACATACTATTAGGACTCTTAATCGGCATTAGATGAAAAGTATGGGAGCCCCTATGGGTGTGGGAGCCCTGGGCAATTGCCCAGTTTGCCCCTCCCCTTCCCCCAACGCCGGCCCTGCTCACAGGTGCACTGATCCAAGTCCTTCAGCTCCTTGCAATGGTCTATCACCGAATTAAACCAGTACTCAGAAAAGCACTGATGAAGGGCAGTCACCCTGAAACACCTCTTTGCAGATAGGCGCCTGGTGTGGCTTAGGATGCATTCCATTCAGATCAATTTTTTTAACTTCAGTTTAGCTGGGTTTTTTTGGGGTTTTTTTGTCCCCCATTTCAACTTAAACTAACACACAAGTATAATATCACATGAATAGAGTCCAAGCTTGAGCTGTCTGGTTTGGAATCTTGGAGCTCCATATTAGACGTTAGCTATACGTGGCAGAGTGTGTGATATATCGGGGTGCAAATTTATGTGAAGAGGAATGTGTCAACGTTTCCATGGGCTTTGTGTGTTTGTAGCTCATTGAACTGCTCAAATACCTTTTAAGTAATCTACAAAAATAGATTTAATATTCAGTAGCCTCTATTAAAGTTCATCTGCTATTTTACCAGTTTTACCAGCACCCTGAAAGGGAAGTTTGGCAAGCTATGGTACTTTAAGGTAATTAAAGTAATTAGGAGATTTTATTTGGGTAGATCTAGTATTCATCAGTCCCAGTTACCCAGGTTTCTGTGGTCTCTGGCAAATTTGCCTAGGTTTTTTACAAAATGGAGGTTTTGTAATTACAGCTTCTCAGGCATTCTTATCCAACTTTTCCAGGCTCCTGGATGGGAAATCGAACTAGTTACTCTAGACTATGAGAGTTGGGGATTCATCATTTCATAACGTGGCTGATTTGGTATTCTGCAGTCTGGGAGAGTTGGGTAACAATATTGTTGGGGTTGTCATCCAGGTTTCCTAGGACTTTGACAAGGAGTCTGTCTACATGGAGATTTATCATTATGTCTCTAGGCAAACTTTAGAATTCAACAGCCTGGAAAAGCTGGGTAACAACTTCTTCTGAGCATTAACTTGCATGTTCTGTGCGCAATTCTCCTAATACTATTTAGTGCATATACATACCATATAAGGTCAAAAGTGAGGATAAATGCTCAGTTTGGTATTCAGAATACCTCTACATTGGTTGTTACTTAGACTGATTTTACCTTTCAGAGCTTTGAAAAGCTAATATTGAAGACATATAAGAAAAGGAGTAATTCTCAAAGCAGAACTATACAGATTTGCTGTTCGTGAGCGAGGCACAACTAGCACCATTACTAATGCTTTGTTATTGATACTACTGTTGGCACTTTTACCATAGCCATTTCATACTATTGGGATTTTTTCTATCAACATGACCAAACTCTCTGTATAGATAAAAAAATTATACAGCCAGAATTCAGCCCACTCCTTCTAGGTTTACGTGGACTAACATTAGTTTGTGTCATTGTGATAAATAAGTTCTAAACATGGAAAGAATTGAAGCCTCCATTTGTGATTATATTTTTATTAGTAACAGGGAAGGCGCAAGACGCTACCTTCTGGGAGTCTGTGGCTGGGCGGGAGAAGGCGCAAGACGCTACCTTCTGCGCGGTCCACTTTCGGTGAGAGAAGGCGCAAGACGCTACCTTCTGGAGGTCTATGGACGGAGGTAGAAGGCGCAAGACGCTACCTTCTGCGCGATCCATTTTCGGTGAGAGAAGGCGCAAGACGCTACCTTCTGGAGGTCTATGGACGGAGGGAGAAGGCGCAGGACGCTACCTTCTGTACGGTCCATTTTCGGTGAGAGAAGGCGCAAGACGCTACCTTCTGGAGGTCTATGGACGGAGGGAGAAGGTGCAAGACGCTACCTTCTGCGTGGTCCATTTTCGGTGAGAGAAGGCGCAAGACGCTACCTTCTGGAGGTCTATGGACGGAGGGAGAAGGTGCAAGACGCTACCTTCTGCGCGGTCCATTTTCGGTGGGAGAAGAAGCAGCCACTACCTTCTGGCGGTCTATGGACGGAGAGAGAAGGCGCAAGACGCTACCTTCTGCGCGGTCCATTTTCCATGCCAGAAGGAGCAGCCGCATCCTTCTAGTCAAGTCCGGTAATATTTGTCTTTGCCACCACATTTATAGCAGGTATGTTCAGATGGAAACATAGCAAGTATGGTTGAAATAAATTCTTCATCTTCAACCTAATAATTCTTTGCTATGTTGATCCAGAGGAAGGCGAAAAATACCCCCTGAGGACTAATATTTGGGTTGACCTCAGTTTAGGGAAAAAAAATTCCTTCCTGACCCCAAATATGGCGATCGGAATAAATCCCTGGATTGTTGCTGCTACATGGATTTTAAGTGGTGGAAGCTTGGTTTCTTTGTCGCAGATCCGTGAAGAGAGGCGCGTTCTAGGACATCAGCCAGTTATCTCCTGTAAGAAGACAAATACACGTCTGAGAATGAGCTCTTCATATATCAACTGTATAAATGGTGTGGGGGTTGGGGGCAATAGAATATACTGGTAAGGGGGTTACACACACGTGTTATAAGGGACTGCTCTAGGATAGAGGATCTGTCTGCTCTCCTGTGTGGTGTAGTATAGAGGATCTGTGAGCTATAACTGGGGATACTACAGGATATGAATTATCCATAATAATGATATTGTGTACTGTGTATATGAGTGTATATTACTACTGAGCAGTAGTAACACTATGGATGTGACCAGACTTGGTGTTATACTTACAATAGTAAAAGTGGGTGACTGCTGCACAGCACATTACATCAGTCTTCTAGGAATGTAAGTTAGATGTATAGCAAGAGGAATGAAGAATCCATAAGCCGCGGTGGAGTATGTTATGGAGGTAGTAGGAGCCTGGGATAAGGAAGGATTTTGATTTTGCTTTGGTCATCCACCAGCAATGTTGTTTTTGACCTTCCTTTTTTTTTTTTTTTTTTTTTTACTTTCTGGATGACCTCTTGGTGAAAAGTTTGGCCATCCAATCCTTGGTCTGGGGGATGACAGGATGGTACTGCTTTGACCACTCAGGACACACAAAGCTGAATTGATTGAACATCTTCTGATATTTAGATTTGATGTGGTGTAATGGTTCAGCGTAGTCCAGAATTTCTTCAACATTTGGGTCAACAGAACCTGCCATCAGAATTGCTGGTGGTGCCATCCTCCTGGCTTCTACATCTTCCCAATGGATCTCTGAGAAAAATGGGTGTTTTCTGACCTCCTCTATGACTCCCAGCCGCTTAAACTGGTCTTTACACAGGAGTCCTTCTATGATGCTCTGTGTGACTGCATCAGGAATTAGAATCTCTGGATAGACTGGAGTATGGTAGAGGACAGACTTGTCCATTTCTTTTGGATGTTTTCCAGGAAAAGGAGGCGCAAAGATGAAAAGTCTATAGAGGATCACGCCAATAGCAAAGAAGTCAACTCCTCTCCCATGTGCCTGGCCCTTCACCATTTCTGGGGCTGCATATCCTGGTGTGCCTCGACACTCCTCTTTGGTCCTCTTGTACACGCCTGTCACAGCAAGGCCAAAATCTGTTATTTTGATGTGGCCATCTCTGGTCAGAAGGATATTTTCTGGCTTAAGGTCCCGATGAATAATGCCTTTTGTATGCAGGAACTCTGTGCCACAGACCACTTCTGCTGTGATGAATTTGATAGTGGCGGTGTCAAGAGGAAAGTTCTTTATGTTCACACCTAGCAGGTCCCCTCCGGTGGCCACTTCCATCACATAATACACAAAGTTCAGCGTGTGGAAGGCTGCCAGGCCATGGATTATGTAAGGATTTTCATGAGAGAGTTGAAGGATATGGCGTTCTACAAAACTGCATCCAAGTTGTGTAAAATCTCTCTTATCCTCTACTTTAATGGCAACAGGATCTTTGCGTATGATGTCTTTTGCCAAGTAGACTTGTCCGAAGCCTCCTGCACCCAGTGTCCGGTGGAATGTAAAGGAGTCCAATGATAGGGGCGCTGTACCAGGTGATGACTCCACAGAGGTGCCAGGTTCTTCCAAGGAGATGTCAGGTTTTATAGATTTCTCCTGGTGGCAAGTGCGGCTCTGAGGTGTAGATCTACTGAGCTCCTCAAGTATGTTTAGAGCATCAGCGTTGAAATTCTTGACAGATCTACAGTCTTCTGTCATCTTTTCACTGGTGTTTATGCGGTTTTGTTCTCCCTCATCATGTTCGTTTTTCCTTCCTTCATAAGGCATATTGTCTGTTTTCAGAGAAAATATAGATTTATATAATGTTAGTGGAATTGGACATTGCATATTATGACAGTAAATAACTTTATATGTTATAGTGGTAGACTGAATAGATGTGTTTTTAACAAACTAAACCTACGTTTATCACCAGTCAATACATACAAAATAACCCCTGTATATAAGTCTGGGATATTACATGTGTGTGTTATGTATTGTCTACAGTCAAGATCATGTAAATCGTGTATCTGAATAAGTAACCATATGATGTCACTAGTCTTTATGATGTCATAAGCTGTTACCATAACAATGTACTTAGGAGGTTGTCTGGCATTGTGATGTCATAAAACTGTGTCTGAGACTTGTTGATATACTGTGTGTGTGTGTGTGTGTGTATATATATATATATATATATATATATATATATATATATATATATATATACACACACACATACATACATACATACATACATACATATATGTGTGTGTGTGTGTGTGTGTGATATATATATATATATATATATATATATATATATATATATATATATATAGTGTGTGTATGTATAATATATATAGTGTGTGTGTATGTATAATATATATATATATATATATATATATATATATATATATATATATGTGTGTGTATTTTTATTTATTTTTTTAAATATCCGTCAAATGGATGCAAAAATGGACGTAAACTGATATTTATCCATTTATATCAGAGGTGTCCAACTATTTTCGCTGAGGGCCACATCTCCCTTATTGTTGTCTTCCAAGGGCCACTAGAAGTATACTCGCAAAATTGCTAACTGACATTGCTACATTTATAGTTAAATTTATAGCCCGTTGAAGGCAGCCATAATGCTGATGTTAACATATAGGTAATACACCTAGGTAATAGTGTCCCAATGATCTTCCCCCCCCCCCCAAATGTAATTGCGTCCTATTTGTCCCCCCACAGGTAATGGTTCTCCCCACATCAAATTACATCTTATACACTCCAGGCCACACAACTCATGAATTTCATACTTGCCTCTTTTTCCTGCAAAGTGCTGATGTGGTGCCCAGGTCTGCCCCTCTTATATTGTCCTGGCAGCTACCCTCTCACGTGCACTATGGTATCGCAAGCGTGGCCAGCAGAACATCATTATAAGAGGTGCACAGCCGGGCGCCACATCCGTGCTTTGCAAATAAAATAAGTATTACATTTTCTACACTTGGAGACAGTAGTGTGGTGAGGGGACCTATGAGGCCTGGTGACAAGGACGACCACTGTGGCCCCTATAGGTGTGTGTTCTGTCTTTGGCTGAAGGTCCACAGCACTCCATAGCTAAAGTGATGATGTGACTATTGCATTAATACAATAGATATCAGCTGATTTAAAAACAAATGTCGACCCAACCCTCCCCTCCCCAGGCACGTCGTGTGGGCCTTGTGTTAGACACCAGTCTTTTGCATAGAGATCAATGTTAAAAACAATAAACAAAAAAACGGATCAGTTGCAGTCAGAGTTTTTACTTTTTTAAAGAACAAAAAAAATGTAGTTTACCATACTTTGTGTCTGTACAAAAAAAAACGGATAGCATCTGAAGTGTAATGAAAAAAAGGATCTAAATAGATCCTTTAACCTAAACTTTGACAATTGTTTAATCTGCTGCAGCATAACCTCATATCACAGAGGACAACAAACAGTGAAAAGTCATTGAACATTGTTTTTTCAATGCCTTTTCCTATTTTTTGTTTTCTGTGCTAAGATATTGCTCTGCCGTAATTTAACCAATTGCAGAATTTCAGGTTAACTCTGCTACAATATAAATTTATTTATATAAAACTTATGTAAGAAGCTATGCCTAGTTGTTACACGATTCCTACCTCTGCCGTCCACCATGCTGACACGACTGGGGCCTGGTTGTTCACAAGAGCTGTCTTCTACGAGGATATATGTGCCTCTCCATTTTAAATCGGCAATCCATGCCCAAGGTTTCTGTAGACGGGCTAAGAACTTCCTCATTTTTCCTTTCTTAGGTTTTTCTATCTTCTCCAGTTCTTCTCCAGTTTGGATTTCTCCATTTCCTTTGATGTCATCCTCTTGCTCATCTTTAGATGACTTGTAAAATGTGCCTAGAGGAAACATATAGATATATCAATGACAAGATGAAGGTTGAAAGCTAGACTATTCCACAGCAGAGAGCAATGGTAAAACATGGAAGTTCCATTCAGGCCTTTCCTCAGAAATATATGGGCCTCATTTAGGCCAATGACCAGCGTCCTATCCATCAGCGTCCACCATGTCCCCTATTATGTCCACTTGGTGAGGACGATTGAGATACTTCTCAAGCACAATGACCACTGATTGTGAAATAAAAGGGAATAATATAAATTTATGCCACCTCTCAGGTTTATACCAGATATTTATCGGGTCCATGGAGGAGAGAGAATTGACTTCTAATTGGGACTTGCACATCTACACTTCTGTGCCATGTTGGGAACTGGTTTGCACGTCATTGTCTATTACATATGACTCTGCCATATTACAAATAAAATTTTATAGCTCCAAAAGAGTGATAAGATCTTCTGAGCACTTGATAAATCCAATGTGTCGTGTGACTAGAAGGGCCCCACAGACTCATAGTTATTACATGATGTCCTCCTACCTATGCTTTCTCTAGGTTCCTGAGCGGTTTTTGGCTGTTCCTGGCCATCTTCTTCACTTCTTTTTATTTTGTCGTCTTCTTTTTCCAAATGCTTTGTTTTCTTGCTTGCCTTCATTTTGTGAGAGTGGCAAATTTGCAGAAAACAAAATCCAAATACAACTGCAGTGAGATACAGCGGGCACTCACATGTAACTCTAGCGGGCAGTAGTGAGTGAATGCAAGGATGACTACCTGTGCATCTGACTAAGTAACCATGTGATGTCACTAGTCTTTATGATGTCATAAGCTGTTACCATGACAATGTACTTAGGAGGTTCTCTGGCATTGTGATGTCATAAAACTGTGTCTGAGACATGTTGTTGATATACTGTGTGTATATATTTATGTATACGTATGTGTGTATATATAGATTATATAATGTATAAACTGAAGGGACACAGATACATTTATGAGGGTACATGTCATGATTGTTACATCCGTTTAGCAGATCCCTTGAATGGGTGCAAAAAAAAATAAAAATAATAATGTAAACAGATGGCGTCTCTGTTGGGAGACTCCTTTTCAGTATGTGTCTAAAATTGTCAGACGAAAAAGTGCTGCAAGGCCAACTACAAGGTCTGGTGGTTTCAATTTTAAAGAACGGACACCTGACGGATCCCATTATAGTTAATGTGACCACTGCGAAAGCGGTCCATCTATCCGTTATTCTGGTACTCTGTTGGAATACACCAATGGAAAGGCCAAAGCTAGTGTGATAGTGTCAGTGGGAAAAACTAAAAATCAATTTCTGTCCTATTTTTGGCAGGCAAAGAAGTGTAGTTTACTATAAATGTGTCGTTTTTTTTGTTTTGTTTTTTTTAACAGTTACTGGCCTTCCTAAATATAGATAGATAGAGATAGATAGATAGATAGATAGATAGATAGATAGATAGATAGATAGATAGATAGATAGATAGATAGATATCTCTATGTATGGGGTTGGACATTGACTTATTTCATTGATATCTTCCATGAGGTAGTATAATTTTGTTTGCTTCTTCAGTAGATCAATTTATATCTATCTAAAGGGAAATTTCCTGTCGGATTATAAATATTCTATAAACTATGACTATATTAGGTATTGTCGTCTTTGGGCTTTTGCTCGACTCCTAACATGAATGTTATTGGAGCCTACTTCACTTGAATAGCCGTAGTACCAGGCTTAACTGGAAAAACATTCAAGGGGCCACTCATTTATAGGAGCCCCTTTTTGCTGATTAGTTGTGGATCTCCATGCATAACTCATCCAAAGGATAAACCATGAATGTATACTGCTGGAAAATGCTTTTAAGGCAAGGCCTCTTATTTTGAGTCTTATGGGGAAGACTTACGAGGCACAATGTTCAAAAATTCTGACCTAATTTAAACCAAAAACTGGCTAACATACCTTGTGGCACAATTATTAGAGGACCTTTCATGTCCTTGTGAAATTGTGGTTTTATATACTGCTAGAAAGCTGACAGTGCACTGAATTCAACGTACTGTCAACTTTCCCGGTATGTTCTCCAGTGGTGGAAATATGGGTGCCGTTAATTTAGGCACCGATCTCTCCCCACTGTCAGAAGGGCGTTCCTCATAGTTCAGCGTTCATTGCTGGGTAGTAAGGAACGCCCCCTCTGACTGTACAATGCTATATTAGAGTATAGCCGGGGGGAGCGTTCCTCACAGCTCAGCAATGACGCCAGGCTGTGAGGAACGCCATTCTGACTGTGGGGAGAGATCGGTGCCAAAATTAACGGCACCGGTATTTCCGCCACCAGTGCGCATACTGGGAAAGCCAACAGTGCATTGAATTCAGCGCACTCAGTGCATTGTCATCTTTCTAGTGGTATATAAAACCACACTTTCATGAGGACATGAAAGGTCCTCTTTAAGTGTTTGATGCATTTATGAAAATGGGGCATTGCTTCACAGAAAGTGAGTATAACCTAGTCTTGGAGTACCGTCTGCCAAAGTGCCAAATTTTGTCACTTTTGTCTGTCGTAAACCAAGCCAACTAATATAAGATAATCCTTTAATAGTCCCATCATGGGGAAATTCAGTTTGTTACAGCAGCATAGATAATACAAAAGCTCCAAGGTAGAGGAATTACAGTATCAGTAGGTACAGATAAAAAGGTAAAGGTAAAAAAGTAGTAGAAGGGATATCACAACTTATGATCTTTCAGTTCTCTGTATGGACTAATCTCCGCTTAGGTCGGTGTTGGTTGTACAGCCTAACCGCAGTCGGGAGGAAAGACTTCCGATGGCGCTCCTTCTCACACTTAGCGCTGGGCAGTACTGTCAGTGACCGACTACTTCACCCTATCACGATCTTATGCATGGGATGGGACATATTTTCCTGCATGGAGCTCACCGCGGACAGTATCCTTCTGTCACCCACCACCTGCACTGGGTCCAGTGGGCTCCCCAGGACAGAGCTGGCCCTTCTAATCAGCTTGTCGAGTTTATTTCTATCCCTGGATGATATACTGCTCCCCCACCAGGCCACTCCGCAGAAGATGGCTGATGTCACTAATGAGTTGAAAAAGGCCCTAAGTTCCCCCTGGACTTCAAAGGCTCTCAGCCTCCTAAGCAGGTAGAGCCTGCTGTGGCCCTTCCTGTACAGGACCTCCATGTGATCTGCCCAGTCCAGCTTATTATTGTGGAGCAAACCCAGGTACTTATAGGTGTTCACAATTTCTATGCCCATCCCCTGGATGTCCACTGGTTTAGGAGGGTATCTGCACTTGCGAAAGTCCCCCACAATCTCCTTGGTCTTGCCAGCGTTAATCTTCAGGTGGTTCCGCTGGCACCAGTCCACAAAATCCCGATTCAATTCTGTACTCCCTGTCATCATCGTCTGTGATGAGGCCTACTATTGCAGAGTCGGCAGAATACTTCTGTAGGTAGCAGCTAGATGAGTTGCACCTAAAATCTGCAGTGTACAGTGTGAAGAGAAAAGGGGCAACGACTGTACCCTGGGGTGCCCCGTATTACAGATCACGGTATGTGACACACAGTCCCGGGCTCTCTCATACTGAGGTCAATTTGTGAGGTAGTCTTAATAGGTGTAAAGTTAGACTAGACAGTCTAATAATGCAACAGATTTATCAAATAGCATCAGATACTTTGCACTTCTATACCATATTAGTACTGCCCCTTTGCGTTGCTTAAAGGGGAGTAATTAAAGGGAGTCGATCACTGCCCCCAGCTACTTTAAACTGCTTCCATAGTGCTGTAGATGGTTTTAGCAGAATAAAATAATCCTACCTTTAAGTTTCAGAGCTCCAGGGATGCAGAGAAAAGTAGAAAGGGGAGTAGATAAGTTGTGAAATCCTCCATTGTGACTGGTGGATTCTGTATCTTATCTACATATACACACGTGGACAAAATTGTTGGTACCCCTTGTGGGTTTTTCTTTCATTAAACAAGGGGTACCAACAATTTTGTCCACGTGTGTACGTGATGGCTGTGATCATCAATGTGCTGTAAGTGAGGGGGATGCTGCAAAGACCTCTACAGAAAACAGGAAGGCTCAACATATTATTAAATGAGCTAGTGGACAGTGTCGGAACCGCATGATTTTTAGGATTTGTATTTAATGTACTTGCTAACATAAGAAAATGTTAAAAACCTCAACAAAAATTGAAAAGAAAAAAAAAAAAGCTACACACATATATTAATTTATTACTTACATACATACATACATGATTAAAAAAAAAGATATTTTCTGGCAACACATTGCTTTTAAAGAGGAACTTTCATGTCCTCATCAATGTGTGGTATTATATACTGCTAGAAAGCAGACAGTTCGCTGAATCCATGATATGAGATGGAGATATTGCTGCCGTTGGTTTCGGCACCAATATCTTCCCACTGTCAGAAGTGCGGGCCTTACAGCCTAGCGTCATCGCTGTGCAGTAAGAAATGCCCCCTCTGACAATACAAGGCTGTGTTAGAGTACAGTCAGAGGGGGTGTTCCTCACAGCCCAGTGATGACACTAGGCGATAAGGCCCGCCCTTTTGACAGTGGAAAGATATGGAGGCTAAAACTGACGACAGCAATATCTCTTGCACAGGGCACATAACAGGAAAGCCACAAGTGCGCACTTTCTAGCAATATATATAATATTGCACAATGATGAGGACATGAAAGGTCGTCTTTAAGACTCGATACCTTTAGGCAGATATACTCTTATTAAATACTTTCATATGCTGTTTTCACCTTTTTGTATTGTCTCCCTTCCCCCCCCCCCCCCTTTTTTTTTTTATTTTATTTTTATATATATATATATATATATATATATATATATATATATATATATATATCATATATTCCAGTCTGCTCACAGTGTATTGCGCTTATTTAGGATATGACGTTGAATAGCCATCAGCATTATAACCGTTCATATAGACACATTACTCATTAAATATAGTTATATCTTCTGGTTAATGGGAATATGCGCTGTCATATCCCATATTTATATAAGGCTGATGGGTGCGTGTGGGAATCTCCCAGCACAGGACTGTGACATAACAGGACCTCCTGTTTAGAGACTAGCTGGCGGTCACATGTTTGTCTCGCTCAGTGTGGTTGGTGGTTAGTACATAGTCATTTAGTCCTCATGGTATGATATTATGCCATAATAACACACGTTTTCAGAGCTGTTTAACTCCTGGAGAATCCTTTGGTCAGCTGTTTGTATTTTGTTACCATACTTTAGCCTCTGACTATATGGTAAAACGCTTAGCATTGCACGGAGCTTTGCAATGTATACATGTAGGTACAGTCATGCTGATGTAATGTGTACAGTGTCTTATATGCTACACGCGGTATGTGCATAAATCAATAAACACAGTCAGCAGGCGGCTCACCGGTCATACATCTGCAATGTCTACTGGAGGTTTATCTTCCTTTAGGGCGTCTTTAATGTCGGAAATGTTGAATGTATTTTTCTCTTAGTAATTATAACTTACCACTTGATGTACACTGAAGTGTTGTGTTCTTGTTGTGGGTTTGTGTTTTGTTTTTTTTGTTTTTTTTTCTTGACCTAAAAAATGTGTTCGTTTTATTAGAGGACCTTTTACCACTTTCAAGTCCAGCTCTTTACATCACTTTACCACTGATTCTGGCACAGCTGAAATTTTTTCTCTAGCCCCCACCATTCCAGAGAAATCAATGCTGTTAGTTTTGGTGCCTTTGGTGTGATTCTGAGCTCTGACACTGGCTGCCTCTGATTGGAGCTCTTAATCACACCCCCTGTCTGACACCGCCCTCCTGACACTACTGAGCTTAAATGGCACAGCAGGCATCAAATCGAACTGCGCTCATTTCTCAGGAACGGTGGGGGGCTAGAGAGATAATTCCAACTGTGCTGGAATCAGTGGAGCGGCACTTATTAACAGAGTATAAGAACTGTGGATCCTCTAAAGGTACTCTTTAAGAGCTACTGAAGTAGAGTCCAGCAGAGTTCTAGCACCCCTCGGTTGGCTCAGTGTATGTGTATTCCATGGATGACCTTTCATTTGAAAGGCCGACATGTAAAGCTTTGTTCACACTTTTACTGTGGATTACATTTGTAACACATCCTCCCCCATTGCTCTGTGGTTTCTGTCACACAGCAGATACAACCAGTGCTGATAGACGCAGCAGCTTTTGGAGTGGGGTCACTCAAGTGTTGCCATCTCATTTTTGACTGGAGATGATCACTGTATGTAACACACTATTTATACTTTAATACATGGCACATTTGACCTTCTGTGTAAAACTGACCTCTGCAGGACACCATAGCTGCATGTCCGTCTGTCAATATTGGTTCTTATTACCTAATCACGATAGGTCTGTTAATGATTGAAATCCCTACAGCAGAGCACAGACGTGTGAGCGGCCTCTGCTTTTTACCTTATTGCATATTTTATCTTTATATTAAATTTCTTTTTGATATCTTTAGAATTCAAGTCAATGACCAAATTGTGGAAGTCGATGGTACAAGCCTAGTTGGGGTCACACAACTTTTTGCAGCTACGGTACTCAAAAACACCAAAGGTACAGTCAGGTGGGTACATCTTCAAGGCTTATTTTAACTCATTTGAAATTTTTGTATGTGTAACTGTTGGTGTGAATTGTCCTAATATACTGTATTGGGTTGTGAATGCGGCTTGATAAGTATAGGTTTCTGTATACAGATGGATATCAGTATATTGTTCTCCTCTAGTATTGGCACATATCAGCTAAAATGACTGATCATAGAGTGAGTGACTGTGTAAAGCTGGCTGTAGAGATGCCTTCCTGGCATTGAGTATTGGTGCGTCATCTAAATGCTGTATGTTCTCACAGCACTATCGAGGTTTGAGCTTTTCCTTTTCCTTAAATCTCTCAGACCGATCATAGTGGGTGCATTTGCACATACAGATTTTTGACCAACTTTTGTACAACCACACCAGTATCACTCTAAATTGCTGTGAGTTATTGGCCAATGGGTAGAAATCTCTCATCTGCCAGAAAACTGATCTGATGCACGTAAAAATCTCCATAATTGTAGTGTGTAACCAGCTCCATTATAGGAAATAACAGGCTTTAATTTTATAATTGGTTCTGTCTGAGCTGAGCATGCATGTGTTACAAAAAAATGGTTGCTTGCTTTTTCAACAGCGCCAAATCTGCCCTTAGGTTGATGTTGATATTGCAACTCTGCTCCAGTAGTATGAGTGAGGCTGAGTTGCAATACCACTCACAACCTGTGGATAGGCGTGGTGCTGTGTTTGGAATGAAGTAGCTGTTTTTATAATCCTGTATAACCACATCTAAATTATTTTTCCGTAAGTTTAATATTAATGAACTATCCTTTAGATAGGTCATCGATATCTGATTGGTGGCAGTCTGATATCCAGGACCCCCACAGATCAGCTGTTTAAAGAGACTGCAGTATTCGGGTGAGCACTACGTCTTCTTTACTGGATGCCAGGCATGGCACTTTGCATAGCCTAGTGGTGTTGCTTGGTATTGCAGCTTGGCCCCTTTCACTTGAATGGGTCTGAGCTGCAAATAGGCCACTTGATAAACGAACAGGGCACTGGTCTGTGAAGCAGAAGTGTTGCTCGCTCGCTCCCACTTTAAGCAACTGATCCATAGGGGTCCTGGAAGTCGTACCCTGGTTGATCAGATAGGTCATAATTATGTAACTCCTTGCAAGTTGCTTTTAAGGTAACTATGTTAGTTTTATTTTACAGAGATATATATCCCATACAGGGACTAGTATAGGATTTTCTCCAAGTTTATCTTGTGACCCTGTCGAGCAGTCCAGGATGATAAAGGGTTACAGCGTCCACTGGGCACCGCTGCACTGGATTTCTCCCCTGATGATGTGATGAAGCCTTTTGTATACATACTAAGCTCTGTGCTTATGCCGGCATCTGTCCCCTTATTCTCTGTAACCAGAGTATTTCCTCTCATCCCTCTTTTCTAGGCTCTTCCCATGTAGAATATGACCAAAATTACACTGCTCACGACTAACTGATAATTGCTATAAAAATACACATCCACGGAGCTGATGCTTGTACAGCACATGGTGTCATACCAAGTGGTCACGGTCACAACTATATACAACGCATGCTGTGCCAATATTGGTGCTGTCTCCACCTTGTCAATGAAAATCTAGGGATGGGTGATTATGACCTAAATCAAAGATTTTACCTTGATTCCGATTAATAAACTTTTTTTTAGGACACTTATGTCACGCCCCCTCCTTGCCGTGGCTTGCATAGCGTACAGTTAGTGACATATCCTTTAGCCAATTGCATTGTGAGACAGGACGGCATGGATACAAAATAATTGAAATAATCGATGTGAGCAAGTTCGCAACGATTAATTGATCTGACTTTGATTTCTGTTATTTTTCAATTATCTGCTCTATATTGCACCCACCCATATTGGCACACTGGTTGTTTTCTATAAGGAGGGTTTATTGAACATGCAAAGATCCTTCTTGGGTTTTTTTTTTTTTTTGCTACCTGTACCCATGTATACTGCCTGTTTCTGCAAAACATAGTAGTTCTCAATAGTATCTGCAAGGGGCAGAGAAAGACGACCTGGTTGCATTGGAACTCATGCTCGAAAAAAGAGGTGTCACTGCGATCATGTGACTTATTGAAGAAGTAAAAGTCGCTGGAGTGTTCCTTTTTAATATTAATCTGTAAAACCATGTAAGGTACATTAGTTGAGGATATATCCAGTCTCTTGTAAGGAGGCCTAGACACTGTTCTATTTGTGTAAGGCTGGGTTAACACTACCGTTGTTAATGTCAATTTATTCGTGTAAATGACGGTGCTGAGTCCATTTAAAAAAAACAAAAAAAAAACACATTTGCATTATCTCTGGCTATGTTCACACTACTGTTGCTAATGTCCGTTGCGGTCATAGGATGACCGCAACGGACATTAATGGTGGCAGTTTTACTTTTCTGATGGAAGACAACATCTGTCATGTTTACATTAGTGTCTATGGGAACAGTTTCAATCAGTTCTTTGCCGCAGTTAATGTTCATTGTCATCCTATGACTCATGACAGCAACGGACATTAACAGTAGTGTGAACATAGCCTAAGATGATGCAAATGTTTTTTTTTGTTTTTTTATGGACTGTGCCGTCATTTACATGTATAAAATTCTATGTGCATGTGTATTGTAATGGTTGTGCAGTGACAGTGTCAGGTAAATGTTATTTACACGACTTGTCATGAATGAGATGACACCAGCATCCCACATATACAGTATGCCCAAATAAGCAAGTAGTATATACTATATGTGTATGTGTGCGTTTAATATCCTTAGGACAGGCCAACCAAATTAGATTTATGGGGACCCTACACTGATCAAATGCTAGAATGAGCAGCATGGCTAACTAGTGATTGTTGACACTGCTCAACATGCTCAGCCTGCCGTATTTTATATTAGTGGCTGTATTGGATATTGCAGCATTTTCCATAATGAGGGTCTGCGGTACTGCCATAACATTTAGGAGTATGCTTCAGGCTTTAAATTATACGCTTGCATTTCTGTGCAGAATATTCATCTTCTGTTTTATGATTTTAGGTTCCTTATTGGGAGAGAGAAACCGGGAACACAGAGTGAAGTGGCGCGGCTTATCAGTGAGACCCTGGAGCAGGAGAGATGTCAGCAGCAGATGTATGACCAGCAGTACTCTGAGGGCAGCACTGGGCAGGTAGACCAGTTATTTTTTGCTACCTTTTTGTTGGATTATGACAATTATTATAGAAATTCTGAAGTTTCGCTATAATGATCATAAAATATAAATTTAGAGAATTTGTCTCCATCTGGGAATACGGATAAAACGTCTTTAGTCCTGTAAACCAATTGCCCTTAGAGTCGCTGGCTATAATTTTGTTCAGGGGCTTTAGGGGGACATGTGTAGGACGTTTTAATTTATTTGCAAGTTTACAAATTTTTGAATTTTTTTTGCAAATCTGTTTTTCTTGGCAGGAAGAAGATTTTGAAGAGGATGATGAGGATCATCTAGAGTCACATCTACATGGAAATTCTGTTGAAGTGTTTGAGTTGCCAGAAACGGAAGATATCATCTTTCCTTCAGATATGGATGCGTCTCAGCTGGCGCTCAAGTTTAAAGAGGTAGACTGCTGCCAATGCGACCAGTGTCATCTTACTCAGTTTTTCGCACATTAGCTGTCTCAGCATGTTATGGCAGGTGGTTGCATCTTATGTAATCGGGTCATGAAACATGGTCAGTTGTCCATGGTAGAAGTTGTAAATGCCTCCAATAGTTAAACAAGCTTTTTATTGGACGAGGAGATGTCCCAGAAATGGAATGCTATAGAAATGGAAATTGTGTCTAGTGCTGTGGGATTTGGATACAGCCTGTATAAGGGGCAGCCGTTGATATCGTTGCTTGCAACAAACCTTCTGGAACAGGAGACATACTTTATTTCACCTGAACCTGAGTGTACAACCTCTTATTTATTATGCTTACTTGTATAGCGCCATCTTATTCCGCAGCACTTTACAGACATTCAGTCACTGTCCCATATAGGGCTCACAATCTATATTCCCTATCAGTATGTCTTTGGAGTGTGGGATGAAACCGGAGTACCCGGAGGAAACTCACGCAAACACAGGGAGAACATACAAACTCCTTGCAGATGATGTCCTTGGCAGGATTCGAACCCAGGACTCCAGTGCTGCAAGGCTGCAGTGCTAAACACTGAGCTGCAGTGCTGCTCTTTAAAGGGTTCTTCCCATTTTGGCAAATTGCTGCTCCCAAATCTCGACACTTAGTACGGCATAGGAACAGCTGAACAGTACTTCATGTGGTTTCTGTAATTCCCATGCTGGGAGGTAGGAAAGTAGTTATCTGTACTATGGGGGTTGCAGATTAGATCATTATAAAGGTAAAACCCCCATAGCGCTACCTTTGAACACTGGACAGGAGGGAAGAGGTGTAGTGGCTTGGGGGCCGGGTGCTTGATCTGATCACATGACCTGGGGTCGGAACCAGAGAGGGCTCAGCATCTTTGTCCTAGAATTTCCTGCTCTCAGATAATATCCTGTTCTGTGCTAAGGAATCATCTGACGGATTCACTTTAAGGCATAGGGATGCAAAATCTATTGATGTACTACCTGAACATATTTCTTTTTTTTTTTTTTAACTGTAATTTTTATTGAAAAAGTTTTTTAAAAGAAATACAAGGCAAATGTAAAGCAAATAATCTGTTACATCAGAGAAAACAACAACAGAAAGACTCAATTTGGGGGAAAACAAAAAACATGACAAAGGAAAGAAACAATAAGGGGAGAAACAAAGTTGGGAGTCAGGCATCAGAGACCCTGTGTGGCACAGTAGGAATCCCAGTGGGACCAAATTGCTTCAAATGCCTCTACCGTATGGTTGAGGGAGGCAGTCAAGTACTCCAGACTGCGGATGTCCTTCAGACGGGCTATCAATTCTGAGACTGCTGGGGGAAGAGCCTTTCTCCAGTGACGTGCTATAAGTGTTTTGGCCGCGGTACACCAAGTAAAGGAATAATTTAGATGTATTTTTACCGAGACCTTTTGGCGGGAGATTAAGCAGATAAACCATGGGATCCAGGGGTATACCCTGGATGAAAAGAATGTAAGTCATCCTCTCAACCTCGAGCCAGAAAGGGCGAACTAAGGGGCATTCCCAAAAAACATGAAACAGTGTTCCAAGTGTTGCCCGGCATCGCCAACAACTAGAAGAAATAGTGGGGTTAAGAGTATGTAATAAAGCTGGGGTATGATACCAGTGCATAAGTATTTTGTATTGCGTTTCCCTAAACGTTACACAGGAAGAGGATTTAGCTGCACGGGACCATATGACCTGCCACTGGCTGTGCGGAATATGGGTGCCCAGGGTTCCAGACCACCGGGTCATATATTTGTGGGCCACCGGGGTCTGCCCCCCCTGAGAGGTCAAGAGCCTATAAATATTTGAAATCAGGCCTCTAGTGGAGGTACCTGCCCGACACAGTCGTTCAAAACCTGTGGGGAGGGAGACCCGGGCGGACCCAAACTGGGAAACAACAAAATGGACTATTTGCTGATAATGGAACCACTCTGAGGTAGGCAAGTGCTGTATGGAAGTGAGGTAGTCGAAGGACCTGAGCTCCAAGGTCGACGGGTCCACCAAGTCTGCTACGTGGAACAAACCCAGCCCACTCCAGGGCCTGACCATAGCGGCGGTGAGTCCGCTTGGCAGGAGTGGATTATATAAAAAGGAAATCATAGATGAGTGCGGAGCGGCCAATCGAAAGAGCTTAGAACAAGTATTCCAGATAGACCGGGTAAAGCCGATAGGGCCTAGCAGCGGAGTAGAGGGTAGGGGGGGGGAGGAGGACCACAGATATGCATTGGGGTGAACAGGAGCTAGCCAAAGCTTCTCTATCTCCACCCATTTCGTGTGTGCTTGGGATGCCGCCCAAAACGGTATACTCCGCAAATGAGCAGCCCAGTAATAATGCAGCAGGTGTGGAGCCCCCAGTCCCCCGTCCGACTTACCCGCCAGCATCACTGATCGGGGAATGCGATGGCGTTTGCCATTCCATATAAATTGGAAGATTGCTTTCTGTAGTGATTTCAGTTCGGACCTAGGGACTGCCACTGGGAGGGTTTCGAAGAAATAAAGAAGCTTGGGGAGGAGGGTCATCTTAACCGCAGTTATACGGCCTAGGAGAGAAATATGGAGAGGACGCCATTTATCTAGGAGAGAGCGGAGCTCATGAAACAGGTGAGGATAATTGACTGAATACAGTGTATGGTATGAAGAGGATAACTGGACACCCAAATAACGTAATGAGTGGTCCCTCCACTGGAAAGCAAAATTAGTCTTAAGCAACTGCAAAGTCTCGCTTGGGATATTTAGAGGCAAGGCTTCCGTTTTACTAGGGTTAACCTTATAGCCCGATAGGACTCCATATTCCTTTAAAACTCGGAGAAGGTTCGGGAGGGAGGTATGGGGTTTAGTGAGGGTCAACAGGACATCGTCTGCGAATAAACTAATTTTAAATTCCCTATCCCTCACAAATACCCCGGTGATATCTGAGGCAGATCTAATTTGGGCCGCCAGGGGTTCAATACACAATGCAAATATTAAAGGTGACAAGGGGCATCCCTGACGGGTTCCATTACGAATGGATAAAGGTTGGGAGGAAGCATTAGGTAGCTTGACCACTGCCGAGGGGCGGGAATAGAGAGCCCTTATGGCCGTGAGGAAGGCCCCCGAGAACCCATAACTCTCGAGGGTGGCTATCATAAATGACCAATCAAGGCGATCGAAGGCCTTCTCAGCGTCCAGACTTAAAAGCAAAGTGGGGGTGGAAGAACGGTTAGCTACATCAATCAAGTCCACCGCCCTTCTAGTGTTATCCCCTCCCTGGCGACAGGGGACAAATCCCACCTGGTCCTTGTGGATGAGAGTCGGAAGCCAAAGGCCAAGCCTATTTGCCAAAATTTTTGTAAATAGTTTGAGGTCTGTATTCAGGAGGGCAATGGGACGATAGTTAGAACATTCCTGATGGTCCTTATGTGGCTTTGGGACCAAGGAAATGTGAGAGTGCAGCATAGTATGCGGGATCGGGGCTCCATCCAAAAAAGAGTTGAAGAGTTTACACATATGAGGGAGGAGATCAGAATGGAAAGTTTTATAATAAGCATAAGTGAACCCATCAGGGCCCGGAGCTTTACCATTAGGGAGACCCTCCAAGACGGCAGTTAACTCCTCGCCCAATATTGGAGCATTAAGTGAAGAGAGAGCTGAGGGCGGGAGGACCGGGAGCCGACAGGAGGTCAGATAGGATTGCAAGTTTGTCTCTGTAGCGGAGGGGCCTCTCCCAGCAGCCGGGGGAAGGTTATACAGTGTAGTGTAATAATCTCTAAACAAGGTCGCTATAGTGTCGGGATGGTGTTGTAGGGTGCCCTGGGAATCTCGGACAGCATGAGGCGTAGAGGAAACCCGGCGGTCTCTCAGGGTTCTGGCTAGGAGTGTATGGGCCTTATTTCCCCTCTCATAATACCTCTGGCGGCTGTAGAGGAGAAGGCGATGGGTGGCCTGGGTAGCGAGGTCGCGGAGGTCCGCCCTAGCAGCTACCAATTGACGCAGCAAGGATACTGTGGGTCGTGACGCTAGTCTCTCGGTTAGGGATCTGATCCTACTAATTAAAGCCTCCTCTCTGACCCTTCGATTTCTCTTGGCCTGTGTTCCCAGTGCAATACAGTGACCCCTCATTACTGCCTTATGGGCCTCCCACAGTGTAGATATAGCGGGGACTGACTCAAGATTAACTCGAAAGTATTCTTGGAGGTGGGTACGAAGTTTACCCTGGGTCTCTCGTGAATGAAGGAGGGATTCATTAAGTCGCCAATGGCAATGTTTTGTCGGAGGGCAGGAGGGAGACAATGTCAGCAGTACGGGCGCGTGATCGGACCAGGATATGGGGCCTATGTCAGCTGACTTGAATAAACGAAGGGTTAATGTGTTACCGAAAAAGTAGTCTATTCTAGAGTGGGTTTTATGGGGGTGGGAGTAAAATGTAAAAGAGCGAGCAGAGGGATTGTCCACCCGCCAAAGGTCATAGAGGGCAGCCGACCGTACAAGGCAGCGAAACTCCTTTGCTAGTCTTGTCTGCGTGGGTCCAGGAGGATCATTATTGAGGGTGAATCTATCCATATTTTCAGAAAAAGCCATATTAAAGTCTCCTCCCAGTAACAGTGCAGATCCCTCAGACATTTGCAATTTCCCCAGGACCTGTTTAAGGAAGGGGATCTGAGAAGAGTTAGGGGCATATATGTTACACAAAGTGATAGGTTGACCACGTAAAAGCCCCTCTAGGATATTATATCGACCCTGGGGATCTAAATGAGAGGCCGAAACAGTGATAGGGCAGGTACGAGAAAGCAGAATAGCTACTCCCCCCCTCCTACGACTACAATATGCCGAGTAAGCGGAGGGGAAGTAATGGCGAGCAAAATTAAACGTGCCAGTATGATCATAATGGGTCTCTTGGAGAAAAGCTACCTCTGCCTGTAGGGAGCGAAGCTCCCGCAGGACCATTCGCCGTTTTGAGTTGGAGCCCAGGCCCTTGACATTTAATGTAATGCACTTAACCATAGAGAAAACAGAGTGGGTTTGTAGCTAGCGTAAGGAAAAATGAGGAAGAGGCAAATCTCACCCAACCATCGAGAGTCGGAAGCCTTGAAAAAAATAAAGGTGAAGGGTCCAGGCCACTGTAGCCAAACGAGTCTCCGAACCTGAAAAAGGGGAGAAAAGAGAAGGGACAGAAGGGGAGGGGAAAGAGACAAAAGACACACAAAAGGACGAGGCATAACAAATAAAAAACAAAAATATTTAAAAAACACAATTAAACTAAATCTAGTGGTCGGGACTATATCTCCCGGCCGGGGGCAAAAAAAAAATGTCCAAGTCAGGGCCACAAATGACCCTTCCGGGGCCCAACCAGTGGGTCCACAGCTGGACGAAGCCCCCACAGTAGAGGGGGGAGTGGGTGGGAGGCGGGAGAGGATCAGCAATATGCAGATCAAAATAGACAGTTGGGGACCTAAGGATAGTAACATCTGTCAGTCACTGGGGGGGAGGGGGAGTCTAACCCACCAGACCGCCCAAACTGAAACATAAGTAAAATGCAAAAAAGTAGTGGGACCATTAAAAGAAAAATGCGTATAAACATAAACCGCAATAACAACAGAACCCCCTAGTGAGCAAAGTAGACACATTCCTCCCAGAAACTAGGAGGGCCGAGAAAAAAAGATACAGTCACGGAGGGGGGGGTTCCACCCTTGATCTTCTGGAAGAACGTTGCTGGCGTCTAGCCGGGTTCTGGACCGTCCAGACCGGGGGAGGCGGTGGTGGCGGAGCAATCAGTTCCCAGTTCTGTAGGTCAGGGAGAGGAATATCCATAGCAGTGCAAAATGGCTCCAGGTCTGCATAGAACCGCAGGGTAGCAGAGCGTCCATTGTGCCTAGCTGTCAAAGAAAAGGGGAATCCCCAGCGATACGGTATTTGCCGGTCGCACAGAAGCTGTAGCAGAGGGCGCAGATATCTCCTTTTCTGTAGCGTAATCCAAGAAAGATCCTGATAAAGTTGAATCTTGGCTCCTTCAAATTCAAAGTCTCTAAGACGACGGGCCTTGGAAAGGATGGTTTCCTTCAATGCATAATCGTGTACGCAGCAAATAACATCACGCGGGGTGGGGCCAGATCCCTTGGGACGCAGGGCCCTGTGCGCTCTATCCAGTTTAATTTTATGCGTAGGTGGTTCCTGCAAGATGGAGTTGAAAACCTCCCCCAAGGTAGCATGTAAATCCTCCTCCTGGGTAGCCTCAGGCAGCCCCCTGACTCTGATATTATTGCGCCTGCCCCGGTTGTCCAAGTCCTCTAAATGGCGCTGCATGTCATTAACCACCTGGCATTGGGAGAGGACAGTGTCCTGGAGGTGAGACACATGAGAACGGGTCTGGTCATGATCATCTTCAAGGGTATCAACCCGGTTTGCAATATGTTGGAGATCTTGCCGCAGGACAGCGATTTCAGTGCGTATCTCTGAACGACATGCCGTTGTGACTTTAGCAACCAGGGAATCAAAGTCCTCTTTTGACGGTAGATGAGCAAGGTAATCAAGCCATGGTGGAGGGTCAGAAGAGGCTGCCAGAGCAGATTGTAGCGGAAGTCGGGGTGGCGGTGCAGACGGCGGGGAGAGCTGGGTACAAATAGCCAGGGGGGACAAAGAAGGAGTCGTCCCCAAGTCTGCCTCCTCATCTCCTAGGAGGGGGTGGGGGCTGCTGCAAGGGCATGAGGCTAGGAAGTTGTAAGGACTGCCGGGAGGTGAGAGGATCCCCCACAGGGCTAGGAGGACTCCCACGGTCAGATGGTGACATGTGGGGAGGAGAGGCAGTCGCTGAGGTCCCCTGGGACGCTGGGTCCCCCTGATATTGCGTGGGGGAGCCCGCTGAGGACTGTACCGGCTGAAGCTGCGGGGGGAGGGGGGGCAGTCAGCGCTGCGATGTGAGCGGTCGCAGCGCTTGTCTTACCCGGCGGTGGAGATCGAGCGCCCGGGTTTTCAGCCTCCAGAAGAGCAGGAGGCCTAACAGGGAGACCTCTCTGCAGCGCGGGAGCCCCTCGCGCTGCCAGCGGAGCTGCCGCTGTAGTTATTCCGGAGGCGGTCGGCGCCGCTGCGGAGGAAGATGGCCGCCGCCTCGTGGAGGCCCGCGCTGCTGAAGCTGTTGCCGGCTGCAGGAACGCGGACAGGGTAGATTGTGACCTGTCCGCGGGTGCAGGGTCTCCCACAGCCAGTGTCCGGCTTGTTCTTTTAGCCATGGGGTTCTGTATGTCCCAAATGGTCCCACTTAGCTGACGGTAAGGTAGGAGCTCCTCCAAAGTGCGTCCTACTCCATCGGATCCCAAGCCACGCCCCGCCCTGAACATATTTCTAATACAGATTTATACAGTGTGAACTTTTGTTTTTATTAATTCCTATGTATTTATGATGTGCTTTTATTAAGTATTCTTTTTTTTTCTATATTATTATTATTATTATTATTTTTTTTTTTTTTTTTATAGCTGCAGCTAAAGTACGCTGTCACAACCGCTGAAGTCAACCAGCTGAAGGACAGGGTACGTCCACAGTGCTAGACCTTTCTGCTTAAGACTTGCTTTAATGCAGACATCACAGATTTACTTCAGTTTTCTTGTCTGCTTTTAAGGGATCTATATTTTATTGGGATGTATTACTAGTATATAACTCTTACATAACTGAAGTAGAAATGAGCAGCCTGCGCGACTACATAGCAGGTATATTAGACCACAATATTGGCTGGGTATGCTGAGATGGTTTATAAGGTGAACTTCTGCAGATGGATATGGGACTTGGTACCCAGTCTCCCTTATCCTTGCATTACCCTTTTCCTTTAAAGTGTACGTCTACTTTTATAAAACTTCTGACCTGTCATCGTGATATTCAGAAACGTTAAATGGCTAGTACCTAGTTGCTGAGACCTGCCTAATCTTTTGCTTAGCTGAATGTCATGCTCCTTTGGCTGTGTGTGGTTCTTCTCACCTCCTGTAGATGTAAGCAGGGTGGTGTACCTTGTATGAGAATCATCCCCGCAGAGCCAAACATGGCCGCATGATCGCAGCGCTCAGCTGAGGGCTTCTGCCCTTTTGCTTCTTTGGTCATGGGGTTCTTGACATCTCAGATGGTTAGGGACTGGGTGCCAGCAGTGATCTTTGGGGACATTGGTACCCAGACCCTAACCATCTGACATGTGAACAGATCTCTGAAGCAGGAGGCACACTTTAAAGCTGATCTGGCGGTTCTCTTTTTCATTTTATAGATCAAAGCTGCAGAGAATGAGAAACTGGATTGGGAAACAAATAGACTGAAGTATCAACAGTCTGTTGAGGAGAACAAGGAAAAGATAAAGAAGCTAGAGACCTACTGGTTGGAGGCTCAGGCGCTGTGTAAGACAGTCAATGAACATCTGAAGGAAACACAGGAACAGTATGATACACTGGAGAAGAAATACACCAAGGCCAAGAAATTACTGAAGGACTTCCAGTTGAAGTAGGTTGAGTACTCCCTTTACAGAAGTACCTCCTCGTGTACCATTGCTACTTGTGCTTGGTAGTGCAGCTCAACCCCATTCAATCGAATGAGACAGGATACATTTCCCTGCACATCTGGGTGGACCCAATGTATAGGGATAGCTTAGAAGGGAGTACCTATTTAGGGATCGGAGGTCCAACATTAATAAAGTGATGGTATATCCTACCAATATGTTGTTTCTTAATAAGATAAAGAACCTTTAATAAACGCTATTTAGAAAATATAGAGGACCCCCACTTAATAGCAATGGTAGACTAGCCAATCTGAATTAGTAGAGGTCAACCCAAAAAGCATTTATTCAATAACACACAATCTATTGTATTTTATAGGTGACATATTTGTGATCTCCTATAACTTGTTCCTTTTTTTTTTTTTGTTTTCCCTTCTTATTTATAGGGAAATAGAATTTGAGAAGAAAGAACTAGAGCACAAGGAGATGTTAAAGGAAAAAGACAGACAGCATGCTCAACAAATGAATCTTCTATATGCAAGGGTAAGATTTATTTTAAGTATCTAAGCCAATGATGGCGAACATTTTAGAAACGGAGTGCCGAAACTGCAACCCAAAACCCATTAATTCATTGCAAAGTGCCAACACGGCAATTAAACCTTAATACTGTACGGCTCCACAATTGCGGACAGTTACAGATCCACAATATACGGTCGTGTGAATGGGGCTTTACAGAGCTTTCCATGATGCAAACAACTTTGTACTGAAAGGTAGAAGTTTGCATTTGGTATACTTTTGAACAATTAATGTTGACTAAACATGTGAAGGGCCCTTACACAGTACAGTATACTCCACAGTGGCCCCCACACAGTACAGTATGCTCCACAGTACTTACCTGCACTCTAACAAAGAGCAGCAGGACGACCTCCTTCTTCCACCGCAAAGCAGGTGCTGATGAATGACGTCATCGTGCCAGCGTCGGTGCAGAGGTCACAATCTTCTGTCAGTGTAAGCCGTGGACCTAAGGCCTAAACAGACAGTTTTCAGATGTACACACACCTGAAAGAAGCGATGGCTCGCTCATTGGGAGATCTGGGACAGCAGTCCCAGGTTCCCTGTTACCAAGCAAACGAGGAGCTTGGCTGGGGCGAAGGCGCATGTGCCCACAGAGTGGGCTATGAGTGCCCCCTCTGGCACGCGTACCGTAGGTTCGCCACCACGGATCTAGGTCTATCTGAAAAGATCAAGTGAATTAGGGGCTAAGCTGCAACATCGCTAAACTTTGTTTGGAGCCATCTGCTGCCAGCTCTGTACACTGTGCAGATGATACCCAGGTTCCAGTTGTCAGATCTACCATTTGGATAGGTCATTAATATCTGCTCTTGGACAACCCATTTAGGACAATTCCTTTATATTCTACTTATTTGAATAACGCCTTTTGTAACTGAGGAACCACTGGCGATCACCAAGGGTCCTGAAGTAAAAATCTTAGCAATATGTATGTTGTTGCAACCAAATATGTGGGGGGTTTTTTGTGTGTGTGTGTGTGTGTGTGTGTGTGTGTTTGTGTTTGTTTTTTTTGTGTTTGCTCAGAGAGGAAATATTGAAAAATAAAGAAACTTTGCAATAACTCTTAATCAAAAATGTACTTCTGTTTTTATTTCTAAAGCAACTATACAGTCTATGTCTCCAAAGTAACAGACAAAAAACAAGTCCCATATTATAATCCTGAAGTCTGTTTTTTGGGGTTTATTTCTCTTCTTCTTTCTTCCTCTTTCTTCCTCCCTCCTCAATATTGCTTCATTTCTCATTTTTGGACTATTAGAACAGTAAAAAAAAAAAATGTGGTTGTAAAGGTCGGCATAGCCTCTAAAGCTGGGGGCTGCTGCAAGAATTTGCATATTTCACCTACAAAGCCTATTAATGGGACAACTTACATGTATTCTTCCTATATGCCCATCTGTGTTCTTGTCATGTTTTGCAAGTGTGTTCCTACTGCATAAAATATACACAAGTGGACTAAATTGTTGGTACCCCTCGTTTAATGAAAGAAAAACCCACAATGGTCACAGAAATAACTTGAATCTGACAAAATTAATAATATATAAAAACATGTTGACAAGCCGCAAAGCTTCTGGGAGAATGTCCTATGGACAGATGAGATAAAAATCGAAAGTTTTGGCAAGGCACATCAGCTCTATGTTCACAGACGGAAAAATGAAGCATATCTTGAAAAGAACACTGTCCCTACTGTGAAAAATGGAGGAGGCTCTGTTATGTTCTGGGGCTGCTTTGCTGCATCTGGCACAAGGTGTCTTGAATCTGTGCAAGGTACAATGAAATCTCAAGACTGTCAAGGGATTCTAGAGAGAAATGTGCTGCCCAGTGTCAGAAAGCTTGGTCTCAGTCGCAGGTCATGGGTCTTGCAACAGGATAATGACCCAAAACAAACAGCTAAAAACACCCAAGAATGGCTAAGAGGAAAACATTGAACTATTCTGAAGTGGCCTTCTATGAGCCCTGACCTAAATCCTATTGAGCATCTTTGGAAAGAGCTGAAACATGCCGTCTGGAAAAGGCACCCTTCAAACCGAGACAACTGGAGCAGTTTGCTCATGAGGAGTGGCCAAAATACCTGTTGAGAGGTGCAGAAGTCTCATTGACAGTTACAGGAATCGTTTGATTGCAGTGATTGCCTCAAAAGGATGTGCAACAAAGTATTAAGTTAAGGGAACCCTCATTTCTGTCCAGGCCTGTTTCATGAGTTTTTTCTTTTTTTTTAAATTCTGTTGAAGCATGGTTGAAAAGCAGTGTCTGGCTTTCATTTGTTCATTTTCATAGAATTTTTATATATTATTACTTTTATCAGATTCAAGTTATTTCTGTGACCATTGTGGGTTTTTCTTTCATTAAGCGAGGGGTACCAACAATTTTGTCTGTGTGTATCTACTTACATTGGGCCTAAATTATGTTCCACATCATGCATTTTTATATTGGATGAACATATATGGCAATTTTTATTTTACTTTTTTCTTTTTTTTTTTTCCTCTCTCAAACTGTGTATTTTAACTGGGATATGAGGAAGTTCTAAGTGTGTTTGGGGAAGATAATGAATAATGCAACATTTATCTTAGTTTGCTGTCAAATTCTGTTTTGCCATCTTTTAGAAATATGGTTGAGATTTAGAAATTGGCCAAGTACAGCAGTTATGTAGGCGGCAATGTTAAACTTAAACCTCTTCTCGAAGATGATGATTCTTTCAAAATATATTTAAAAACGCTCAAATCCTTGCCGTCAGTCCTAAAATAGACATAAGTGCATACGCCTCTTATCTAATGGATTAGAATGAATTTCTGCTGTTATTAAAATAGTCTGACAGAATATCAGACTGCATAGGAGTCTGAGGAAAGTTCACAGAAGGAGTTCTCCTGGATATACATCATTCTGCTTTATGGCTGTATATATTACAGTATGGGTGTCATGTCTAGAAGATCTAGATAAAATCATTTCTGCTTCAATTTTTTTTAGATTACAGAGCTCGAAAACAAACTTGAGGCATATGAACAAAAACTTCCGGTGATCCCAAACAATAGGCATGAAGATAAGGAATCCATGCGACCTATTGTGACCACTTCTGCAGAGGCTCCTGCGGAACTGGGACCAGAAGTGTCTACCCACCTAGAATCTTCTGTATCTGGTAATTTGTAAAAGAAAGTTGACACAGGTTTTATTTACAATAGTGAAATATTAAAGTTGCGGCAATTCCTGGAGTTTAAGGGGATTTGCCAGGACTTTGATATTGATGGCCTATCCTTAGATTGGTGGTCCTGATACCCCCATCGGTCAGCTGATGAAGCGGCTGCAGAACTGTTTCTTTCCCTTCACTATTAACCTTTACAGCATCTTGAATTTTGTAGTGGATATCCTGTTAGTGTATAGTAGCTTGAGTGGGACTAAGCTGCAGAGATCTTGAATGGGACTGAGTTGTACAGACCTGCAGTAACAGACATAGCCACTACAAAATGGGCATAGATGGTATTTTTAGAGCATCATTATTTCCATGTGGCTGTACATTTTGAGGGTTTCCATACAAAACACACAATACTCAAAATAAGGGAACGTCGGAGATAGCCTAGTGGCAACTGTCTACTTGTGGACCTTTGGTAGAATATACCATACTCTGAAAAAGTTCTAGGCATGAGAGATTAACTGGTTCAGGGGGATAGAGGGCCCTGCCCGCAAAGTTTTACAATCTGATGGAAGGGGGCTAGAGTAGGTGAGGGTGGAAGTTGGGTTATTCAAGGTTGTAGGCTTTCCTGAAGAGGTGAGTTTTCAAGATCCTCTTGAAGGTTGTGATTGTAGAGTCTTATGTGTCGTGGTAGAGTTCCAGAGTATAGGGGATGTGCGGGAGAAGTCTTGGAGACGGATGTGTGAAGAGCAGAGCAGAGTAGGAGGTCTTGGGAGGATTGGAGATTAAGTGTGGGCAGGTAAGGAGAGATTAGGTCAGAGGTGTATGGAGAGGACCGGTTGTGGATGGCTTTATATGTTATCATTAACATTTTAAATTCTGTTCGCTGGGTGATGGGTCATCAGTGAAGAGATTGTCCGAGGGGAGAGGCTGATGGAAAACGGGAGGGGAGGTGGTTTAAGCAAGCGGCAGAGTTTAGGGTGGACTGGAGGGGAACGAGATCCTTTGCTGGGAGGCCATAAAGAATGTTATAGTAGTCTAAATGTGAGGTTATGAAGGCATGGACTAGCATTTTCAGGGGTTAGGAAGGAGTGGATTTTTGCATGTTGGAGTTGGAGGTGGCAGAAGGTGTTGAGGGCTTGGATGTGAGGCTTGAAGGATAAGGGTATAATCAAGGGTTACCCCAAGGCATCAGACGGTGATAGCCGGGTCAGGTTGGTAGGTGCATTTCTGACTTTGGTTGGGACGTTTTTAGTGAAGTGATGGGGAATTCTAAGTTGGAATTCTGACTGTTGTCTGTGAAAGACCAAGTTGGGTGAGAGATGGGAGGATAGTTCAAAGTGGTAGCAGTGAGATGGGTTAATAGTTGGCTGGAGGGAATGGGTTGAGGGATGGTTTCTTAAGGAAACATGACTCGTATGTGGCACTATGTCTAGCTTTAATCACCAAAGAGTTTAGCAGATTGGATGTAAATTTCACTCCTTTGACTATGCATGATATTTATATTATCTATATTGTGTTATGGTGCTGACCTCTTGGGTCACTGCTGAAGCATACAAATAAGATTGCAATAGGAGCTGTACTGTATAACACAGCTGCAGAGGCTGAAAAGGGTAACTTAAAAGTAACGGGGAATGCAAAACATGGGAGGTTGCTGTTTTTTTTTTGTTTTTTTTTTGTTTTTTTGTTTCTTTTGTTTTTTTTATTGCTCAAACTATATGCATCTCAAAATGATACTAAAAAACTGACTCCAAAAAAATCTAAATTTTTCAAAAAAACAAGCCCCCACTTTGCTGAGTTAAAAAATAAAGGTGGGAACACAAACTGTCTTTTGTCCCTATAAGTGTATTTTTATTTTTCAAAAGTACTAAAAGGTAAAAAAAAAAATGCTATACATGTAGAGCATTGCATTGTATTTGATATTGCAATACATTGGTACCATAAAAAGTGCACCTCATCCCACAAACAAGCAGCTGTCATTCAACTACATATTAGCGGAAAAAAAAAGTTATGAATATTGGATTGCAAGGACAAATAAAATTTCTCGGTCATTAGGTGACAAGCGGATCTTGTAGCTACAGGGTTAAATGGATTTGTCTGTCTGCACGCAAATCCACTTACAGTACGTTATTTGCACAGTGTTTAGGGCTATGGTTAGGGCAGACTTTTACTGCTGCCCAGGGGATTTTTTGCTTGGTTGACAGAATCACAGCCCACCCAACCAGTTCCAAACACACCTGAGTTGGATTTTTAGCTAGTGCCCGCCACATGCCTTTAAAAATGGTTTTGTTTTGTTTCTGTAGACACCATTTTATTTCGAGCACCACAATGTAGCGTATTAAGATTCCTGCAAATCTGATTAACATCATTGATGTGAAAATTATGTGTGTAGACTTGGCTGACATCCTGACAATCTGTGATTGACTATAGATTTTGATGCCTGTGTGGGAGAGATCCAGCGTTTGGACACCAGCGCCCACAGAGCCAAAGCGCAGCTTGCTCTTAAAGTGAAACGCCAGCGGCCCTCGAGGAACAAATTAAAGGAGCAAAGCTCTGGAAAAGAACAAAAATTGTATCCAGAGGTGAGACCATAAACATGAAGTCTAGTACTTGTCTAAAAAGGGGGGTTTTGTTCTTCAAATGCTTGTTTCATTCTGATAACCTATCCACAGGTTCGGTTATCAGTATGTGATATGTTGGGATCCGACACCTGGACCCTGCACAGATCAGCTGCCTCTGGGTGCAGGAAGCTGCTACAGTGGACAGGGAGCAGAAGTCGTTCGCTCCTATTCAAGTAACAGGAGTGGAGCCACAGATTACTTGAGTTTACCTGAATAGGAGCAGAGCTACTTCCAGTCCCTCATCCACTGCATCAGCTTCCGTAAGCCCCATAGGCTTTGAATGGATTGTCAGCGCACATGCTCGACCACTGCTCCGTTGAATCCCCCCTAGTTGCAGTTGTGCAGTGAGGAAGAGTGATGGGCTTGTTACTTACGTTTTACTGAACAGTGGCTACCTACTTTCAGACTAGGTAATAAAAACCCTATTTTTTTGGGGGGGTGGGGGGGGAACACTTTAATTGAGTTATTCAGGACCCCATGTGCATTTTATACAGATTGCATATCCACTGCATAGGTTATCGATATCTAATTGGTAGGGGTCCAACACCCAGGCCCCCGCACCTATCAGTTGGAGTCCTGTAGTACCCTTGTGCTACCACTTTACAGTGGACGGTTCCATACATTGTAGCTGTGGTGCTGAGGTACGGAAGCTCTGCTTCTGCAGCTGATCAGTGCCGCATCCAGGTGTTGAACACCCAGTGATTAGATATCAAAAGCAAATGGAGCCCTGGATAACCTCTTTAACACCTTATGATCTGTACGCTTACCTATACGTTTTAAGTGACAAAATTCCTACTGCCTGCAACCACCACTAGGGGGAGCACACTGAATTCTTCACATGTCCTGTTTTGCTCAACAGTAAATTAGTATACAGTTAGTGCCTATCCTTCTCATAAGTCATTAATTAGAGATCATTGTGTTTCTGACATCCAGCCCCCACACACATCAGCTCCATGCTGTGCAGGGCTGAGCGCTACTATTACAGCCCAGCTCACATTCAGATGAAGCAGCGCTATAATAGCTGCATTCAGCTGCTGCACAGTATAAGAAGTTGTATTTGGAACTTTGTATCAGAAACGCCAGGCTCTAACAAACACATGGTGAAATAAATCTCTACAGAAGTTTGACCCTAATAATATTACATGATATTGTGGTCACTGGTTCCATACTGGATATGGATCAGCTGCCGTAGTTTTCATACTAAATTGGGAATTGTATTTGACTGTTGTAATGTTCAATACTCCTTGTAAATGCCACACAGGAGGATGAAGCTGAGGAGACCCAGAAATCCGAAACAGTGAGCCCTTGTGAGAAAACGGACGATTCGGAGGACCAGCTTGGCTCCCAAGATGAAGATCAAAGGATTGAAAAATCTCAAGCAGCAGAAAGTTTAGGTAGTCTCCTGGAGTCAAACCCCTCCATTTCCACTTCCTCCTCCCCAGCCCACAGGACTAACACTGAAACCATTCTAACCTCCAGTCAGTCTCCCACTGGGGAAGGGCTAGCTCAGAGCTCCTCAGGAGGATACATTAGGAATACCAAGCTGAGAGAATCCAAAGGCAAAGCAAAAGTTGCCAAAGGTAAGATCGGTGAATAGATATACCGTACAGTGTACATAAGCCACAAGTTCCAGCAGTAACTATATGATCTGGGGTATAATCTCAAGAAGTTATCGTTGTATTGGTAACAATCACAGGTGGGTACAGAAAATGTGACTTTTAGGATCTGTTCACATCATGCTCTGGCTATACATTGGAGTTGTCGGGGGTATTCCCTGACACATACTGTATCACCCAGGCACTGTTTTGTCTTGTTCATATGCCAAATGTGTTCACAAATGTGACAGTTTCATGTGACAATATATGTCTGCGACTCTCACTACTCCAACCCCTTGGTAGAGCTGCTAAAAAATGGAGCCAGGTCCTTACACTCCTATTCACATATCTCCAAAAATATGCAATGTGTTCATAGCTCAATACCAGGAAATAAAAACGTCTGCAAGTGGATACAGATTTCTCTGTCTGTCGCTAAACATCTTAGGAAGATGAGATGGTAGACACAAACATCAGGAAGATGCGGTGAAAACTTCTTCTGGTTTCACCCAACTATTCATCTCTCCACCTTTTCAAATTTGTCTTTATAAGTGGTTTTCCTAGGTCTGTTGGATCAGGTGAAATCCAGGGTAAATGGAACAACCAGGCGTAGTGTAGACTGTTTGTGTATGTATATAATATTCACATGTGGAGAGATAGATCTATCTGTCTATGTATGCAAATATTACAACCATCTGTGCCGTGTATAAAACAATAGTCTCAGAACACCAGACTTGCCACCCTGGTTGTTTGGCGACAGGCAAGTTTTGATACAACTATATCATTGCTACAGGCTGCATTTTATTTCCTGGTATTAAGCAAATTCTGCAGTTTTGAAACTTTCACATGAGTCTGATAACTTGCAGCAGCACGGTAACGTTGCACCTCAGCCACTAAAAAGTCAAGTTTAAGTTTGCATCTATAAACATCATGTGGACCAGCCTTTACTGACTGCAATGCTTAGGTTTCCTGAACAAGCAAATTGTGTATTTACTCAAGCATTGGAAATGGCTTCAGCTTCGCAGGGCATGTATGTAATAATATGCTCTACTATGATGACCTGGTAATATGCTATGTATAGTTTGTATTGCTGCAAAAAGGCATAGAACCACATATTTTAATGGATTTTTGCAATGATTGTACAATTGCATAAAATGTAGGCAGATACATAGAGAAAACATATGATTCCACTTTGAATTGTTTTGGGATTTCCTATGCTATACCCTATCTGAGCACCCTGGTTGAAATGCTGCCAGGCCCTATAGGGAATCCTGAGTATCCTGCTTTCCTTCCCTGTACACACTGACAAGTTTGGCTGTATGTAGACAGGTCCGCGAGTCAAACGCTTTATGTACAGGAGAAAGAAGTCTGCTTATTTATGCAAGAGAATACACGCACAGATGTAATGATGCGTTTTGAGGAGCTGTAATGGCAGCAGTTAGTTAAGCAAATGGTATGAGTAAGGCTATGTTCACATTTGCGTCGGAGACTCTGCGATAGTGTCCACATGAAATCCGTGTACGAAAGTCCCACATTCACTGATTTTTCACATTGTTTTAAAACAGACACCCGCACGGACCCCATTACAGCCAATAGGGTACATCAGGCTCCGTATGTAATTGCGATTTTAGTGGTCCTCCTGTCCGTTGTTCTGATCTTCCAACTGTCATTAGTGCGAACTTGGCCTCCATTTACATCTGCATCTTGGGTTCTGTCATAAATGAAAACTACATTTGTATGGGATCCATTAGTTGGAAGAGACTGACAGACCCTATTGATGGGGACCATTGGTTCTACTGCAGTGCTGGTTTTACTCAAAAACAGCATAATCTGACAGTCCTGTTCCAATACAAATGTGAACACAGCCTTCTAAAATTTGCTGAATTCAAAGGCTTTTTTATTTGCTACAAATTTTTTAGGAATTTATTTTCTATATTTTTTTATTATAATTTTAGCTGCCTTTTTGCCATTGTTTGCATGTAGTAAATTTCATTATATTTGTTCTTGTTTGCATTAACTTTACCGTACTAATTTTTGTATGGTTTTCCGTTCCCCACAACTGAAGCCGATGTGTCAGGGTTTTATAGCATTGAATTCTAGAGGAGAAAATGAAGAAAAATTTACAGGGTGAATACAAGGGCCTATTAACTGAAACCAATAGTGGTCACTGCCCATATTGCAGGGTGATGGTGAGGGTCCTAACTATGTCAATGACTATTCTGACGTTTCGGTCCCAATTTCCTGTACCTTTATCCGATACAATGGCTGCAGGATAAACTCATTTTCTGCTTTATATTAAGCAAAGTATTGCTGTAGAGGAACGACAGGTGCAGGCCCAAGCTGAGCCCTCTCATAGCGGCAGAATGGATGCGGATCCCACTATCCTATGGTGATGTCCCTACCGAGGGTGCGGGGCTCATGATGATTTCAGGAGCAATTGGACCGGGTCATGTCACCACAGTATTTTACATGTGACATCAGGCCAGATCTCTCCTGTGCATAATTGTAGGATTGACATATAAAGTCCATTGTTTACCGGTTCCTAAGATTGTAGAATATTTTCTTCCTTCTCTCCTCTGGAAGAGCAGAGTCCATTAGTTACATTATATCCATGTGTGTCTTAATGCCTATACCACACAAGTTACATTTTATGTGTCCATAATATATGTATATATTACAAAATGTTTTATGTAACATGTATTTGCCTGCACAGATGACAAGAGAACAGATGATAAAGCTGCAGAATCAAGTGAAAACACAGCAAAGCACAAAAGAAGATTCCCCGATTTTGGGTATGAGAACACATTTTTCTTCCTAATACAATAATAATTCTTACTGGAGGAATGGGGGCAATAGAAAAAATGTTCTGGAATTGGGTCAGGATGGATTTTAAGGGGTTGTCTGGTTTTATTAAAAAACTTGACACAGACAGAGAAGGGGTTAAACAAAAACAAACCATGCGCTATTTCCCTTGTGTGAACCCCTGCTGCTCTGGGGTTCAGTCTCCGCTGCAGCCCGCTGGTGCTTGCACCAGGCCTTTGGCACTGTACCAGTATATACTTGAGTCCCACTAAGCATTATGATCAAGATGTTGAAGTAGATTTGTACATGTAGTCACAATTTTAGTCTGAAATCTTGAGGATTGCGCCGCTGCAGAATGTTGCTAAAATTTTACTTGCATGTTTATCCATCATCCTCTCTAGAAGAGCCGTGTATTGTCCTGTTTGTTTTATTACTATATAATATTGCTACTTGTGTGCAAAATTTATTTTAATACAACTGAAATGGTTTACTTTAGGGGACTAAGAAAGTCTGGAGGGAAAGGAAAAAAGCAAGATCGGGAAAACCAGAGGGGATCCTTGGATAGTCGGTAAGTAACATACAGTTGTGGGTTGTATATTGATATGTCACTAGAAATCCTTAACAAAATAATAAAGCGGCCTTCCAGGCTCCTCTTTTCATTTATTAGGGCTTATTTACCTCCGTGCTTTATTGGTGGGGTACTCTTGCTGTCCTGACTCTGTTTTCTGTGCATGGACTGAGCCTAAGGGCTCATGCACATGTGTTTTTCACGACTAGCACACTAACCTGTTGGTTTCTATGGCCCCATACACATGAATGTTTATTTTCAGGACAGATCTTATTACCGTTCATTTTGCGGCTCGTGCTCTCTGGCAGCAGTGAATGGGGCCATGGAGGCACACGGAAGTCGTCCGTGCGCCGTATAATCACGGCACGTGGTAGTGAGCATGTGGTCTAGGTTTGGCTGCTGTGTATAAACCCTATCAGAGGAGGCAGAGCTGCAGGTAGGAAGGAGAAAGCAGCAGCCTGGACCAATGATGGAACAGGGGAAATATCTTGGACTACCTCAGGCTCCCTGTAGGCACTGGAGCTAAGCAGTAGTCACAGATCACAGCACTGCTTTAATGGAGCTCAACTAAAGAGCAGCCAAGCAGTACAATTTGGGGAAAATACATGGCATATTATTATCCTCTATAGCAGGGGTGTCAAACTCATTTTCACCGGGGGCCACTTCAGCCTCACGGGGTACCTTGAAGGGCCAAGATTATTTTACACGTGTATAAAAGTAACTTCTCCTTAACAGTTAAGCGAGCTATTAGACAGCGTATAATATAAACAGGCACCATAGCCCCTATTTATAGCGCCCCATTTACGCACATTATAATGTTCCACAGCAGTCCCTACACACTGTATTATGACTCGCAGCTGCCCCTGCACACTGTATTATGCATGGTATTATGCTCCCTAGTGGCCCCTGCACACGGTATTATGCTCCATATTGGCCCCTGCACACTGTATGATGCTCCATATTGGCCCCTGCACACGGTATTATGCTCCACAGTGGCCACTGCACACGGTATGATGCTCCATAATGGCCCCTGCACTGGTATTATGCTCCATAATGGCCCCTGTACTGGTATTATGCTCCACAGTGGTCCCTGCACAGGGTATTATGCACCATAGTGGCCTTTTCAGACCCCAGAGTATAATAAACGGAGACCCAGGGGAGGTGACAAACACACAAACCAGTGTTACTTACCTATCCTGGACATCGGTGCACTCCTTGCAGCTTTCGGCCCTGTTTAATTGCGCACACACATCACGTGATCAGGCCGGCGACGCGACCTGATGACGTCACCAGAGGCCTCAAGCCTGCTTGGAGTAACACCGATCACAGGAGAGGTAAGTAGGATATGTTTTTATGTTCCCTCACCTCCCCTGGGCCCCCCGATTATTATACTCCGGGGTCTGAAAAGACCCCGGAGTATAATTAATAATAGTATTTACGGCCCGCGCCCTCACTTACCGATGCCCGCGGCCGCTCACAGCGGCATCCACTTCCCTTTCTGCATCCGATAGCAGAAGGAGAAGCGGAGGCGGCCACGAGCAGACGTGGGGTAGGTAAATAAATAGGCCGTGACCTGCTGGAGATACTCCAGCTGGTAACGGCCTATATAGTTATACTCACCTGCGATGCCTTAATGCAGCCACCGCCGCCTATTCTTCTTCTTCTTTTTTTTTAAAGCGGCCTGTCCTGGGCTGGTTTACATTGTATAGTAAAAATGCTGCCCCCAGACAGTGAGGAACAGTTCCGCCTCAGGCAATAAAGATGGCGGCCGCCCAGGGGCGCACCGCTAATGAGGCGAAGTGAGGCGGCCTCCATCTTTATTGCTCTTGTATTGCGTGAGGCCGGGTCGGATAACAGAAGGCAGCGGGCCGGATTCGGACCGCGGGCCTTGTGTTTGACACCTGTGCTCTATAGCTACAGACTTACATAGCACTTGTTAGGTAAGGACTGAAGTTATTTTAATGAAGACGTCTTACAGGAATCTCCGGCTTATCTATAACACTCCAAACTTCTTGTACATTTGGATTGTATCTATTTCCCTGCAGTTCAGCATTTTGTCCAATTTTAACCAAACATGATCTGTTGGTTAGTGGTATGCTATCAGTCCCATGACATTCAGTACAGTTGGGCAGCAGCTAGAGCCAGTACCATCTCTGCCTGCCAGGAGGACAGTATGATTTATCATTTCTTCAATATTCTCTTAAATGAGCTAAGCGACCATTGTCGACCACTGAACTGTAACCTACTTCCTTTTAAGGGTAGGTTAACACCTGCGCCTGCTCTACGTTCAGGGTTTCCGTCCCCATATCCGCTTAAAAAATGCGGAGAGAAGTCCTGCAAACAGGACTTTTCTATCCACATTTTTAGGGCAGAACCCAATATAGTCTATGGCAGGTAACCGCTTTTTAATTTGTGTGAACCTAGCGTAACTTTGTGACAGGCGCTGTCTACTCATCAGCAGTAATTGACAGACGTTTACTCCCCCTGTGAAGAGCCTGTGTGGAACAGTTCATGTGATTTTACCATACAGGAACATCTTGGTGATGAGTGACACATTGACCTTGCACAAAATAGGAGCAGTTCTGGCTCAGTACAGTATGTAGTATAGCTTTTTATGTAGGTTATACCTGTATAGTACATAAACTGTCAAATGATATTAAAAATTGAAGCTATATATCAAGCTCCTCCTAATTCTGTTCTGTCTTCTTTCCAGCGGATCCAGGGACTTGCTAGATGAAGCTGGAAATCAGTCCCTGTCAGATTCGGACTCCCCAGTTCCCACATGCATGCCTTTTTCTTGGTTTGGCGAAAGCCACAAAGAATCTGCTTACAGTGGTAGCCTGTCCTTTCCCAGCTCCGAGCCTCTTGATGAGCAGGAGAGGGCCCGACTCAAGGTAATGACAGCCTTAAGATCACTGAGGATGCTACCATTTTTTGACTTAACAAAAATAACCTTTGGTAGAAAAATCCAACTCCGTATGGACCATTAGCAAATGTCAGGGTGCATTGTCTACCTGACTCCTAGGATTTGTGTAGCCTTGCACTAGATTAGGTGTACATTCTACAGGAGATACAAATACATGAGGCCACAGTTGTAGAAACTATTCATAAGCTTTTTGGCCCTTGTGAAACACTCTGCAGATCTAGTTGACAACCAGTTATGACAAACAATTGTGTTCAAAGGAGTTGTCGCTTCCTAACTTCTTCACAATTTTGAGGAGTTCCTTAGGGTGCATTCTGGTATATTTCATTCTTAAAGCATCCGTCTAGTTATAAACATTTAATAAATGAATAGTACAAGTAAAAAATAAGCAGCTTTGTAATATATCTTTATATCTGTTTTCTTTTCCACTTTTCTACATATTCGTTTATGAAGAGGGGGGGGGGATTAGAAAAGACACTCAAATAATTGCTATTGTTACACTCTGTGTTTGCTTTTTTTAACACTGCTAAGTTGTAGATAAGAGGCGGATAATACACAGAATGAGGCAATAAATGAATTAACCAGCGGGCAGGAGAATCCTACTCCACCCCTCTCTGATCCATAGAGCTCTGTATGCGAGTCTGAATACGGAGATGGATATAATGTAAACAAGCAGTCAGACTGAAGATAAGGAGCAGGAGAACAGCTTTATAAGAAACCTTGTAATACATCTTAAGGAGATCTGTTTCCTTCTCCCCTTATTTTCACCTGTACTATTTCATTTATGAGGAGCAGTTTATAACTGGAGGTATGCTTCAAGGATGTTTTTTGGGTTTCCTTCCTACATTAGGTTGGGTTATCTCTCAGATATAAATCAGCAAAGTATAATCTGACTCTAGAAAACTACTGAAGTATCTGATGTCAGAACAACCAGCGAAATACTGTATTGTATATGTAAGCAGATTGGTATACCTAGCAGATTAATAGAGATTTCTGCACTGCATGCATATGTTCTGATGCTACCCATGCACAATAGATTCATTGTCGAATTCGCCAATTTCACCCACACAAGCCGATCATGTAATGATGATTTCTACTGTTGGTGTTCTCGAAGCCTGATCCTTACTTTCTTGGGATGCAACTGGCAACAGCCCTCTCCTCTTTCCCATTTAGAACACCTTCACACTTGACCAAGCCTAGTGTGCATGTGTATGGGAGTGTCGAGAGACACAGCTTTGTGATGTTTATGAGCAGCCTTAGAACAGTAATAATCTAAGACCTTGAGTATGATGCTGCAGCCCACAAGATGGCTTTGGGTATGTTCACACGTGTGTTCTGGCTTCTGTTCTGAATAGCACCAGCTGAACCCTGCCAGACCCATTGTACATGGGATACCACCAGAACTATGCGGATCCCATTGACTTTGGCTGGCTTTACACTGGTGGGCTCAGTCTGTGAGATGCAGACCAGATATTGGGCCATTTTTCTTAAAACCTGAGCTGGGACCTCGACTCCAAGCATCATAGTCATGTATGATGCTCCTTGTCCCTGCATCTGTGTCCCATACCTAAAACACGATTACAGGATTACAGTACAGACCGCAGTCCTGCCTAGAATCATAGATGACTATAATGCTGGGATTCCAGGTCCTGTCTTGGGGTGCGGTTGAGATATATGGACGACACCTGGTCTGTATCTCACGGACCAAACCCGCCCCTGTGTAGCCAGCCTTATAAGTGGGATCACTTGAGTTCCATAAAATCAGAAAAATAGTGCTGCATGGAGTGTCATTCTGTACTGTAAAATTTGGCAGAATCTGCAAGAAAACTGAGCAGATCCTTACATGAAACGATGATGGGCTCACTTTAAAATGTAATGGCTCTCTTGGTAGAATGATGAAATTGTGAATCCAGCGAGCCGGGAAATACATAATTATATCTTTTGAGGGAATTGTCTGCAAACTTTTCTTTCTTTTACTGGTGCAGCGTCTCGCTCGGAGCTGCCGCAGTCTGACTTCAAAGTAACACGCTGGAATTTAATTGTAACGTCTCGCTGTTTGTTTCCCTCCGCGTAATTATCGCAGCGAATATTTCTATAATATGAAACCAAGTCAATTGCTGAAAAACAATAATTGGAGAAGCATTCTGCTCAGCAGCCAGATCTCCCGGCTGTGACTTGCATGTTTATTATCTTGGCGGATCATTGAAGTCAGTCTCCACTAGTACCAAATTTATAGTGCCAGCAAGGTGAGCGTTATGTCAGCACCGGGATAGGTTTAATGTATCGGTCACTGTGCAGCGATCATCATGAGAATCGGCAATGCCAGACTGTTCACCTATACTGCCAGGCTGATTTATTATAGTAGCTGACATGTAAAACCTACCCCTGCTATCGGGCAATAGTCTATTTGCTTGGATTATTCTGGGAGTTACACATGTAGCAATGAATTCAGGAGACAATTGGGAATATCCTGAAACCAGTAGGAAGTCATAAGGGGAAGGGGTGCTGCCCCATAGATAGTATTGTTAGTGGCATGGGTCACTGGCACCATTGTAGCTAGAGTCGTCATGAGGCCTTAAAGGAGGGTATGTAAAAGGGGGTATCCCGTTCACATGATGTATTATAGATACGTGTGAGAAGATGACTTTGGTTTAGTACATAACCTTCAATCTCTATGGCACTGCTCAGGGATTTCTTTTTCTTTAAATGTGACACAGTCTAATAAATATTTCATTGAATTGACTAGATTTTTTTTTTCTTAGAATTATCAGATTTCTAATGCCAAATGTGCAAATTCTGGTGTTCGGTAGTCTGAGAACAGAATGTGACCACCTTATATGCATATATGACATGCCAAACATTGGCTAGATTTTCCCTTTATTAATGTATTGTTGGCCCTCTTCTTAAATGGAGTTTGTCACAGAACCCAGTGTATGAACACAGCCCTGCAGATGGCTTGATTCAGGTGACCCTAACCTTAGTGTTTTCCCATTGTGAATCGCTTCCTCCGTTGCTGAGATATTGCTTTTTTGTCAATAGGCAAATGAGCTCTTTGGAGCAATGACAAAAAGTGCACCATCTCAGCAACAGAGGCAGCGATACACAAGGGGAAAACACTAAGGTTAGGGTCACCTGAATCAATCCGAACGACTGGGTTTATATGGGATGGATTCTGGTGACTCCCTTTCAAAAAATGCATTTTTGGCCCTTTTTCTTAAAGGGATTATTTAAGCATACTGTCCTGCCGCATCTGACCTCACACATGAGACATACACCCTCATGGATCTGGTTGCCAAGCAAATTCCCAACACCCAGAAAATCATGCATGGATCCAATTAATCATAGTACATAGGTCTTATTTTACTTGCGGGTCCTTGGCATCTATCCAGCCCAATGTCTGTTTGTATCTCTCGTATGTCTGGATAGCCAGCCACTATTGCATGCCATATCTGTCTCCTTCATGTCACCATCAATTGACCTGCTCAAAGACTAGAAACTGAAGCTGCTATTCCTAGCATCGCTGAGCTCCTGTGACACAGAAGACGTCTTTATACAGTATGTCTAAGGGTGAATTACAGGAATATATTATATTTTTGAGCATTTTTTTTTTTTTATCTTAAGTGTCCCTTTAATAGAGAAGACTTGAGGACAGTAACCTGACGTTGATGGTGAACTCTCTCTTGGTCCTTGCATGCAGCACTGGGTCTTCTAGTCCACGTGTGTTAGACATTACATGTATGTGATACATGCAGAGTAATTTGGTGCACTGTAACTGATATTAACCCTCAATGACCTGAAGCTTATGTCACTCGCCCCTGTCTTCTGTACAGCCCTCCATGTGCATAGTGCTTATTGCATTTCTGTTCTGGCTGTGAGGGGCTCCGATAATACAGTCTTGTTTCTACTTGTTTTCAGAGTAGAGTTTACATAGATGATACATACAGTTTCAGCCATTGCTCTGATCTATCAGGGTTGGTGGCAGAGCCCTCCCTATCGGGACGCTCACACACTTTCACCTTCTCGTCCAATGAGGTGAGTGGCAGAGATGTGTACATGGTGTGGTGTTAGTGTTTTTTGTAACCGCATGTCATGTGCTGTCCTAATCTAGTCATGTACAGCAGGTGTGGGTTAACAAGTCCCCATGCACGACTACAACCTTTTCAGTGCCTGCCATCAAGAGATTCGTGAGTCATGAATTAGATTGAGCTAAAATAAACTTGTATCACTGATCCAGAATGCTTAAAATACAAGATAGGCACTGAAAATGTTAATAACCCGTTTCCTCCAGTGTGTTACCTAACCGCAATGTCATAACAAAACTAGAATACCCTAAAAATGCTAAACTATTGCTACGTGTCACGTCAAGGGAAGCGGACTGCAAGAGACTCCTTCATGTCACATACACAAATACCAATTTGAGCTGATGGATTTAGGAAGCCCATATTTCTATTCAGGCTTGTACTGTGTACTGTGTCAGGTAAGGACAGAAACGGAAGAAGACTTCTGCCTCCAATTCCTCTTCCATTTCCACCCTTCCACCATACTGCCGCAGAAAGCCAAAGCAGAGTGGGCCATGTGCGGGTTCTGCAGATGAATTGTCTACGGAATCTGTGGCAACTTTGCTTATTTTTTTTTTCAGAATCTGGCACCCTGATGGTCTATACTGTACTTTCTGGTCCTGTCCTGACAGCATGAGATTTCTGGAAATACCGCTCAGCCAGTCAATGGTTGATGTAGGTCATCACTGAGACGGGGCCAGCAAGTAGAGATGAGCAGGAATCGTGTACACCATCAACCTCACCAATCACCCTCTATTTTGATCATTTGCTGTAAAATTTTATCCTGCATAGAAAGGACTGGGGCCACACAAAGCAAACACACTGCTGAAATTCCAGTTTCCTTGAATATTGCTGTGCAAAAACCTATCTGAAATTATGATTTTTGCAAGCGCAACCTTTGTATTGCAGATTTTAGTTGCAGTTTGTGGATCTGTTTACATGTCATCCACAATCCTGCACCTTTAGGTTCTATTGGGTTAGACTCCAGTAAGTTTGTGGCGGCCAGCCCACTGCAATAACTCCCCATGTGTGCCCAGTCTAAGGGGGTGTAAGTCATCTTAATTACCAAGAAAGCTACAATATGAAATAGGTTTCCTGGTCTGCAGATTATAGTTACTTGGACATTGGTGTTGGTTATTTGTTAGATGTTGTGTATGAGGATCCTGTATACCTGGGAACGGTTTTCAAGGTATTTTAATTCAAGCACATCATTTAGAACATTGATAATCTCAGAGTACAAAATAACATCTGAGATTATTCCAGATTTTACCCATTAGAATAGTCTCCGCAGTATTTCCCCCATTCACCCCTCAGCCTGATCAATCAATAAGAGTCCATAGCTGCTAGTTCACAGTTTTGCTAAAATTACTGACACACTTGGACTAAAGGGACTAATGTTAAAAATATTCAATAATTTCTGCAAGTATTTATCTTGTAATGTCTACCTTGCTATTGGAGAATTAAGAAGGATTTGACAAATTGTATTCCCATCATAACCATTGATCTAGTTATAAATTACTATTAACCTGAAATATGTCATTGACAATAAGCTAATATGTAGCTAGACATAGTTCCTCTGTGTACGGGAAACCTCCTCTGCCGTGATGTACAGCGGCCTTTCCTGCGCCCGTTGATAATCTGCAGTGACATACAGCCAATAAGATTTAATACCCCCATATGTTGTAGAGGACTTCAGTAGTAGACAGTGATGTCTCTGGGCACAGCAGTGGTATATTTTCACCTGGCTGGGCTGCGAATGGTCCGCTGCCTCCTATAATATATTACTTTGTCCACCCTGTGCACATTCAGACATTGCTTAAATTTTCCTATTGGTCAAAGAACAGTTTGGATAGCAACAGAGACAACAGAACGGAGTTTGTCATTTGGCACAACTTTGTGATGTCTGCACAAGTCCTCAGATGTTTTTAATAGGACTATTGGTAAATCTATTGCATGATGTAAGGTTACAGTGTTATCAGTTGTACAATCGAGGTTATTGGCAAATTCTGCTCTGTTACATTTATTAGACTGGCAGGACGCTTCTCCAGAGGACAATGCCCCAGACTTGTACAGATTTAACCTCACTGTGCACACCAAGAACAGCTTATACAGTATACTATCTTTACAATGAGTCTTCTCACAAGTGCAACTTTATCTGTACCCTTTGTAGGTTCTTAAAGGGGTTGTCTGATGCTTTTCAAAAATTTAATAGAGGTAAAAAATGTTACCAACAAAAATTAAACTAAAACTCTCCCTTAAATGCGACTGTTGCAGTCAGTCACTGGCCTGAGCAATGATGTGCAGAAACGACACCTTACTGCTGAGACCAGTCAGTCGCCTGCTATTTGTGCATATATCACAGCTGAGGCCAGTGATTGGCTGCAGCAGTCACGTGATTGCAAACAGAACAGCATCACTTTCAGACAAGGACTGGAAACGGCAGAAAATGGAAAGTTGGTGCTGGAACACTGAAAGTTTTAAAGATGACTTCTGGTTTTTAATTTAGATTTATACAATTTTTTTTTTTTTTTTTTTTTTTTTAAGTGAGTCTGACAACCCCTTTAAGTACGCATTTTCTATGCTTTAGATAGTGGCCCCTGAATTACTAATAGGCAGTGTTAACGTGGACAGACAGTCTGAACACGCACCAGATTTATCACATTGGCTGATGTTGGATGATAAATCCGGTGTATATTTACACGGTCTAGTCTGTTTCTACCACCTTTTAGATGGCTTGCTTTGAGCCAGAAGTTTACGATACAATTTTGGTGCATATTTGGTGAATTTAAGCCTTGCCCCTTTTCTCGAAAGCCACACCCACATGTCTATGAAGTCGAAAAATGTTAGATTAATCTAGATATGCCAGGTTTATGCCAGATTTTCACAATCGTAAATCTGGGCTGATCCTTTTTGGAACTCTAGTTCTGCCGAAGTGTTTCTCACTTTGACAGGAAAGATTGCTGCAGTACTCTCAGACTTGGCACGAAGATTGCAATTCTATACAGTGTCGGTCAGTAGTCAGAGGTTTTTAGTTAATGTACCAAGGGGTACACTGGATGCCATAATATATTTTATATATTTAGTTTGTTTTTACATATATCAATGCACCAGGCTGCTTTCTTAATTTAATTGTAGTGTGAGTTTCTGTAAAATGTCTTGGTTTTCCCTAATATCTTAAGTGACTGTCACTGATTTGGACCCACTTCTATTGGGCAAAAAATAAACCACACAAAGAATGGTTCCCTCTCTGGAGGATGGGACAGTTTTGGACACTTTTGCACACATATTTAAATGTTTGCTTCTGAAATGCAAAATTTAGCAACTCTCTAAATAGTCTGCATTAAAGACTTCCTAACATTTGGATGCTGCAGAGTCTGTGCAACTCCTGTACATCACAGGCTGTGCTGCTACCTATGACATAGGTCTGACAGATCACTGCCCCTGTGCTTTTCTCTCCCAGTGATACAGATGCTAGAAGGGATGATGTTGTACACATAGCTTAAATGGGGAGAAAAGTACACAGAGGGGAAAGGGTTGATTGAAACATGCAGAGTATGTGTAAAGGGAAAGGAGAGAAGCTAGTGCATACTGTAGGGGTGGTAAGTAGAAATAACACACTCCTGTGTGTTAGCACAGAAGAGATTCCTCATGGGCTGCTGTACAGGAGTGAAGGTGTTCTGCTACAGTAGATGCTAGAATGGGGTTGGTAAAATCAGGTGCTGCCTGGTATGCTGTGTATCCAGTAGGTGGCGCTGCCTCCTGTCACTGTTAGTATGAAGCACCACCTGCTGTATCCATGTCAATCCAGGCTGGTTAGGGCTGCATAGAGGAGATGCACAGCTAGCCTCTACTTCAACAGTTCAACCCCTGAAAATGCTGAGGCTCTGGGTGTGTTAGCGCTAACAGGCTGGCAGGTGGACCCTGCCATAGCCAAGGCAGCGCCACCTACTGGATCCACGACACACCTAATTTAAACCATTCCAATCTAGCTGCAACTGTGCTGCTACCCGAGAGCTAGTGAAGGTAACCGCATCCTGGGCACACAGACTCCACATCCAGTATTCATTACCAGGGCCGGACATGTCCACAGGAGAAGAGTCTGAAACTAGGAACAGGTTGCAAAATGTACATCAGGTGGTCTAAAAATAAATGACAAAAGCATGCTGCATTATATTTTAATAGAATAGAGCATTGCCACAGTGTGTCCCAGAAAAAAAGTCCATCATTCAGTAAAACCAAAGTTCTGTAGGACTTGTGATGGTAGGATGGCGTGGTATTTTCAGCATACATCATACTGTATCATTTGTGTGAAGTAGAGGAATAGAGAGGTAAAGGAAGTTACTTCCCCTTTAAGAGGTCGATACAATGTATAAAGATTCATGGAGGTCGAAATTCTAGAGCACTGAGCCATAAATGAGTGGCGCGAGGAATTGTTCTGTTCTGTATACTTTTTTGCCATTACACTTTGTATTACGTAAAACCTATTGCTGTCACAGACCAGTCTGCAGTATTATCAGGAATCTGCTATGAAGACACCAGGCAGAATTACCAAATAAGTTCAAGCAGATAGAAGAGCAGGATCCGGGCCAGACATTGACTACATCGTACAGAAATGAGACCTTTAGTGCCAGGATATTGGGGCTTTTCTGTTTTTCTTTCCACCAGTTATTACTTTTTTTTTTTTTGACCTGGAGTCCTTCCAGATACCTATACCCTACAGACCACTAGCTACAAGGATCTTAAGCGGCGTTACTAAGCATTTCTCTTATTGCAGGCTTTAGACGATGACGTCACCCCAACGGGGAAACAAAACCAATGGCATAGCCGGCCTGTGTCTGACTGGAGCACCCAACAAGTGTGTCACTGGTTAATGGGAATGAACATGGAGCAATACATTGAGGAGTTCACAGCTAAGAACGTCGATGGTCAGCAGTTAATGCTACTGGACAGTGATAGATTGAAGGTAAGGTGCAATGTATCCTCCAGCTCGTGGAGCGCTGCGCTGCACTCTGCCAGCTGGAGCTTCTTATCACAAGTGATCACAAGTTTATTAGCAATAAAAATAAATAGTAACAAAACAGCACAAAATATTTTCCAATAATTGGTAATACTATGTCTTCTCTGTCCTTCTTCTAGTATTGGTAATTTAGCCTCAGTGAAAGGCTGCCATCTGCTGGTAAAGTAAGAACTAACAGTCACATTTAGAGTGCAAGTAACTCCTGCACTGGTATTAATGGAGTTCTGTAATATTCCAGTTATTACCAGTAGAAATTTTTAAAGTGAATGGCCTAACCCGGTCAGTATTTAATTTTTTCTCTCCATTATATTTTTTAATATGAAGAAACTGAAAATTTTCTAGTGCCCTCGGACCTTTATACAAGAAGGGTGAGATACACCACCTGTGTTCTTGTGATCATTGGGTGCCCCAGCACTGGTCAGACATTGAGGGGAATTTTCTAACCCATCTATGCCAACATTGTGGTACAGATGGGTGTAAATGTGGTTCATAATTGGCTCATGATCCTTTTTTGTGCCACATTGTCTGCCCTTTAGCCTGAAAATAGAAATTACACTAGTTTTCTTGAGTGAACTATAGTATATCAGAAAGTCAATGGGAGCAGAGCTGCGGTAACAGTGCTCAGCTACTATACAGTGCTTTCAGCTCTGTGCACTGTATAGTATTGGGTGTACCCCCGAACAGCAGATCCATGTGGGGGTGGCAGTCAGCCCCATCAATCATATATTTATGGCCTTTCTTTATAGCTGGAACATAAATTAGTTTCACTTGTAAATTTAGAAAACTTCACCAAAAATCACATCGAAACTGCATGCATTTTTTCCAACGGGGTTTTGATACAATTGTAACTGCATCACAACTGCACCATGTGAATACACCCTCAAAGCTACACCATCCTATATTATACTCACCTTTTACCATACCAGGCTCCCTTAGTAGCCCCCACACAGTCCACAGTATAATACTCCCTGTGACCCCTACACACCCTAAGAATGCCCCAGTGGCCCTCAGGCATGTAGTATTGTCTCCCAATGGCCCCATACTGAAGTTTGTGCTACATAAATAAAATAAACCCCACTTCCTCCATCCCATCCTTGTTCCCAGGAGCTCTGCTGCTCTACAGCTTAATGCATCAGGTCTTCACCAGGCATTACTAGCAGATACCTGAGTGATAGAGCAGGAATAGCTTCCTGCTCCACCATTCTATTCAATTACATCGGCGTCCTTAGTAGGATGGTAAAAAGGGAAATGCCGACCCGGTTGGGAATCGCTGTGCTATATATTAAGCAACATATTTGGTGAATCTTCCTTCTGCTTTTTTTTTTTTTTTTTTTCTTCTTCTCTCTCTCTCTGCAAAAGTGCCACACTCATCCGTGGACTGTCTCTGGTATTGCAGGTCAGCCACAGTGCTATACCCACACAGTTACCTTGGGTGACAATACATGTATTTCAGATTTAGATTTTTGTTAACCCTTTCTTTTACTTTAAGGCCCTGGGTGTTTCCAGCCAGACGGACAGAGCCACAATCAAGAAGAAAATTAAGGAAATTAAAAAAGCACAAGAGAAACTGGAAAAGCAAAAGGAAAAGAAGAAGGAAGCGCAGAGGAGGAGCGGCGGCGGTGGCGGCGGCGGAGGCAAGGTGGTGACCACTGTAGAATCAAGCTGCTAAGATACCAGCCCACAATCCTTTCCAATCCTCATGTTGTATATGTATATATCTGTACAATTAAAATAGGAATGGCAGATCTCTAACGTAATAGATCATTTAACTACTCGTAGGGTCATCTTCTGAAGCGTACGTCACCCGAGGAACCTGATTTTTATCTAGCGTTTTTTTTTTTTTATTAAAAAGAATAGATACTATATTTGTACTGATTTCATGAACTGTAATTTTTAAGTCGGAGGATGTGGATATTTTAGAGATGATCTTTATTTTCTCCTTTCCTTGAAACAACCACTTTAATATATCGCATGATCACGTATGGACCTCGTGTGACAGCCGGGACAATGGCCGCCTCCATATAGTACGTGCTCTTAGAACTCCTGTGGTTGACTAGATTGTCTGTAGTTGGTGACCGGATGTGTGTGAGTGTGAGTGCAGTCAATGATAGGAACGTCATAGTAAAATATGTGACCAGAATACAGCTCTGGCAGCTGGAGGTGACGTCTCTATATAAGATCAGTAGACGGACGAGTATGTATGACCACTGATAAACACATGAACCATGATCTCCTGTAATAGCTTCTGTATGATCACCTGCATGGCCTGGGCTTCTTTGACAGTCCTTTCTAATCCTCCTTATACTTTACCTACTCGCACTAACCATTTCCACACAGGTCTCCTGGTCTTCCAATGAATCCTGGAGTCTTACCCTCCACATGCTGTTATTTCCTTATCAATTTCCCACCTTAGACACTTATTTTTTTCCCCCCCTAAATAAGTCTGTGCTGCCTACTTTTCAATATATCAGTACTGTGGCCAAAGCTCCTGCATAGACCTAGTCAAAGAGGTTTTCCCATTACCAACATGGCCACACGATAGGGGCTATATCTCGACTGCTGGGGTCCCCAAATCCCCTGTGTGACTAGAAAGGTAGTGTGCAAGCGTGGCCACCATTCTATTTGCTTTTATGGAGCTTATCCGTTCCATAGAAATAGAGTGAGTGGTGGTCGCGCAGGCGCACTTCTGCTCCATCCACACAGGGGATTCACCTCCTGTCTTGTCATTGCTAGGGGACCCAATGTGAGAATTTCCCATCGATCATTCATTTAATGATGCCATTCCCACTGATCAGATCTTAATGGCCTATCCTGACTGGTGGGCCCCCACTCTGATCAGCTGTATAGGGCCACTTCCGATGCCCGTTTTATACACAGTACGGAGCTAGAAGATGTTGGCTCTGGTCTCTGTATAGTGGCCAAACACTGGTACTGCAGCTCAGCCCCCACCCAACTGCTTCCGGCTCCGTGCCGTGTATAATACGGGTGTCAGAAGTGGCCCCATACAGCTGATCTGTGCAGGGTTTGCCTGTCAGTCTCACATCCATCAGATAATAAAAAATTTACGGACAACCCGTTTAAACTTTTTCCTATGGTCTAAACCTGTATTTGGGAGGGTGCACTTACAGCAAGCTACTTAAACATTAATTTCACTGATAAAACTGTATGCAGTAAGCGCCCCCTAGTGGCAGCTGAAGGCACCTTGAACATTATAAATTGACCCTGTTAATGCAGGGTTATATTATAGGGTTGCCGCTTTGTATTTTGGTTTCAACAAACCTAAAGATATGTTTAGGAATGCTGGACCTAAAATGACATGGTGGTAAAAGGGGGACATTGATACTCTGACTCCCATAATTTAAATTAACCATATTTCAAGATGGGTTGGGTGCACTGTAAGTACTTGTTTGGGAGAAAAAACATGCACCTATCTACCTGTGGTACTCTGTTAGTTGACTTTTGCTAATCCAGTCCTTGCACATCAGATCTTCACATGTAACACCTGCTACCATTGGCTTCTCTGAGTAAGGCTGGGTTTCCATGTTGCGCCAGTCACATGCCTCCATTTTATCTGCAAAACCGTGTGCCCATTGGCAGGTGAGGTTTCAACCACCTGGAGCTAAAGACTCAGTCTGAAAAAAGCTTGACAGTATAAAACAAGGAACAGATGTATAAAGGTTCACCCTATACGTTCTCCTCTGTGTGTTCAGATTGTGGCTGACCTATAACGGCTTTGCTGGTATGTGTAGTGTGACAGTGAGAGAGACTGAGGTCCGTGTAGTTTTCTATGTCTAGACTACAGATTTTGTATACTGTAATATAGAGCTTGATACACACTTATATTTTTTTGTACTGTTTAGTGCAGAGTAAGGGTAGTAACATGCTATTAGGTTTAACCTCTAAGGGGATGTATGTACTGCTTATTTAATGTTAAAGGGAACCCATCCCATGAAAATGCAGGGCACCCTCCATGCAGTATGTTGTGGAGCAGATTGTTATATAGTGTTGTGTCAGTATAAGGCCTCATGCACATTGTACATAAATCTGGTCTATACACTGGCTGGATTTCCCAGCCCTGAGACCTAAGGTAATATAGTGGTTTGTGATGTTAGGACTCCCTGTGGCTCGGCTGTGCTGTGCATAGTATGGGGCAGTAGAGCCACAGCGAGGCGGGCACCCCCAAGTGTCATAGATCACTATAATGGCGTCCAGGTCTGCAACCTGGGATCAGTGCTGACAATGCACAGATTGTACAAGATTCCCGTATGTGTAGGAGGCTTTACTTGTCATTCGTTGATTGAAATCTCTGCTCAGGTTGAGCTTAGGAGTCCAGTGGGCGGTCCTACTGAGTGACAGCCCTTCCTGTATGATTCTTGTTAAGACTGACCACTTGACTCCTAAGCCCAGAATGAACAGACGTTTCAGTAAATAAGATATACCGAATCTTTTCCCACACGGCTATAGGCTACATGCTGACTGCATTCTCAATATAATGGGTTCCCTTTAAATATCGGTCTGCCATGTCCGGGAGAGGATTCCTTATTGCATATGCGACTATTATGGCTCCATGTAACCTTTTAGAGGACTATGGAGCTCTACTATAGCACCCATACAGATTTATGAGGATATTCTGTGCCCACTTACACCTTCAAGTCACACTTATAAATCCAACAGAAAAAAAAATTTCTTTATTGGCAGCCATATTATGGGGCTACAGTGTTGTCCTCGTGGCAATGCTTCTAGGGGAGAATAGCTGCGTAATATGGGGTGCCATGAGGCGACTGAGGCCGACACTGGCACATCCCATGGTAACTGACAATTTGGCAGTTTCATGGAGCCATAAATTGCTAGAAATTTGGAAATTCTTGTAGAAATCCATTACTACTACTGTATTTGAGAAGTTTGCAGCTGAACCCAATGAAATGCAGTAATAAAATATCCCAGAGACCTGGTGGACACACTGGGGCAGAGGTATCATATCATGGCTGGTACAAAGGAATAATAGAGTATGTGCCCCTGGCCGCCAACCAGAATCCAGCGACCTGTCGTGTTACCATGGACGACTACTCTACTTTCCCCTTGTTCCGTCTCTCCTACTTTTTAGTTAGTGTGACGAACTCCTATTTATTTGTCAGAAAATGAGCGACACTAACCTTTTTTTTAAAGAGACAGTTTAAAAAAGAAAATAACTTATGTAAATAGATTTTTAGAATTTGGAAACCTCCCCCAGTGTAAATGTAGGTAGCTATGCACCCCCTGCGTTCACCCCTTCACTTATCTTTAGATGATGCTGTCCCTTTTTCTATATAATTGTACAGTAGTCACTTTTTTTTTTTTTACAGGGGGTTATCCAAGGCCTAGATCTTGATGGCCTGTCCTTAAGACGGGTCCTTTATATCAGAGCCACAGCGATCTGCCACCACCACCAATCCACAGCCAGTGGATCTGAACGCTATATGTGAACAGGCGCTGAGCTGTAACTGATGACTACATCAATATCAGGCTTGGACAACCCCTTTAAGTACAGATAAACTCTTCTTTACCACTACATGACTGTACTATTTCTTCTGTGCTTTTTTACAATCTTGTACTAATTGTTTTTTTCCCAATTGTGGACCAATTCTTGCTCTGGACTTCACTTTTTTTTCCACTAAATGTAGATCTTTACAGAAAATCATGAGACTAGAACATTTTTGTATAAAAGAAAGTGTTTTATATAATAAAACTGACAATTTTCTGCAATTTTGTCTACTTTTTCTATTTTAGTGTTAAATGTATTTACAGGTTGTCAGACATTAAAGGGGTTTTATAGCTGGGGGTAAAAATTGCCCAGTGTGAAAAAGTAATAGTGTTATCCATTTACTTCCCCAAGACTTCTCGGGTGTTCTCCACCAGGCTGCAGCTGTGACGGACCTGTATACCATGACCACAAGCAACTGCTGTGGTATACAGCTATATCACTGGCAGAGACTGCTGGAGCCATGGGGAAATAAAACAGTTGGTAACGCTATGTTGCCTCATTTACCCCCTTTGGGGCAATTTTTTGCCTAAGGCTGAGTTCACTTCTGTGCCAATGGACTCCATCACAGAAACCACTGAAAATCAGAATAATAGTTCTGCATGGAGGAATTTTTTTTTTTCTATGCTCTTTTCAGTTCTTAAAACTGCAGGCACCTGCCAGACCCCATTATAGTCAATAGGGTCTGCCAGTGTCAGTGTGTAACCGCTGTTGTAGAGGTCTGGCTCAGTCATTCAGGTCCCCCAGCAAACAAAACTTCAATGCAGCACATGACCTCGGCTGTGGGACCGATTACATTGCAGGGGAGAGTGCAGAAAGGAGGGGTTCACAGAGAGAGCAGGCAGATGAATCATGGGAAATGTAGTTTGCCCACAGATTCACAAGCCAAACAAAGGGTGCACAAGGGAACAGTGAGGATTTAGCACTGCTGTGGCTGTATTTTCAGAATTTTTGGAAGCTGGATAACCCTTTAAGGCTAAGGCCCCACGTATCGAGCCACTGCGAAAAAGATAGTAGTGGAAACGCATTGCCATTTTTTTCCACAAAATCCAATTTTCCTTTCTGCCCCTATTATGCCAGCATTTCTGTAGGTATAATCGACATGCTGCAATTTACAAAGACGCGAGCATTTCCACTGCAGACTTTTGTTTTTTTTTTCTGCAATATGTGAATGGGATTAGTCAGAATCCCATTCACTTTGTAGGTAATGTAAAATGCAGCTTTTTTTTTTTCTGCAGTGTTTTCACAGCGTGGAGCCCCGGCCTTTAGTAATATCTGTTACAGGATGTGATGTAAGGGCATGTTCACATGGCAGAATTTCTACAAGCTGAAAGACAGCATTGGGAGTTTGAAGGTGAATTTTTTGACCAAATTCCACTATGGAATCTACATTTTCCACACCAGGCAGAAAAAGTCTATCAGGTGAAGATTGAGCATGACACTTCCTTTTCAGCAGGTGTAAAAAAAAAAAAAAAAATTCAGCATCTGACTCCCATTGAAATGAATGAGAGGTAGATTTCAAACAGAATTTGGAGCCGATTGATGTGAAATCTGCCTCAGCCATGTGAACATATCCTTAGCCTACATTCACATGATTTTTTTTTTTTTTCACAGCTGGCTGTTGTCCTATTTTTACCCAATTTTCAAACAGACCTTGAAGGGTGGCGATTGGTCATGTGGATAGCCCCCATTAGGCTAGGTTCACACAGTGAAAAATCAAGAGAAATTTCTCTTCATTTTCTGTCGCCGTATCTGGCCATGGGATTGTGCGATGGCATGCTGATACAAGGCATCTACATTCAGTCACAGCTTTCCTGTGCTAATTAGGGTTGGGTCTAAATCAGCAGAGACTTCCAGGCCGTTAAATCCACAGCAAGATCTAGCAGGATGCTGATTTTTTTTGCTGTGATCTTTGTCTCACATTGAAAACGATCTATGGCAGATTCCAACATGTGACCGTACCCTCAATATACAGTGAATATAACGCAGCGGTGTGAAAAGGAAAAAAAAAAACCCATCATACAGCCTAATACCACTGTCATGTGAATGTAGGCTTACCCTCTAAAAGGAGATCTTTAGAAACAAGCTGCTCTACAAACCTGGCACCTGCAGTATCCCAAATATTCAGAAGTCCATTTCACCATCCAGTTTCTCCTCCTGGGTTTTGCATGAACAATGTGTACAGTGTATGTATGTAAACAGGAACAAGGTGACCTATACAGAATATTACACATGATATATAAAAGGGTTGTGCCATTAATACAAATGGTAGTAAGTCCAAACTTGCTCTAAAACGCAAACCCATTTTAAAGGTGTTATGTAAAAAAAAAATAAAAATTTCTCACAGATAATGCAATTATCTACTTGTAATAGCTCCCCCTAGTGGTCAAAATGTATAGGGGTGTGCAGGTTATTGTAGTGAGGCATTATTAATCATGCATGCCTAAGAATACAGTACAGCTTCTGCTCTATCCTCAGTGGAAAAAGCAGGAATATATCTTTAAGGCTGGGCACTTTTCTGCTGCCCATGCTGGGCTCTCTGAGAAGTAAAGGACAGTCTATGTCCAACTTAAATGACTTCCCTGCTTCTTCCACTGTGAATCCAGAAAAGAGTTGTACTATATTGTACTGGGCATGCCTTATTTACCAGCAGGCTGTGGAACTACAACTCCAAACATGCCCCATTCACTCCTATGGGTAGCTTGAAGATTACAGACACAGCTGGAGTGCTGAAAATTGCCTATCCATGCGCTAGAATGACATGCATAGACCTGTACATTTTCACCAGGGGGTGCCATTATAGACAGATGATAGCAATATATCTGCAATCATTCCTTACAAAGTGACTATAAATCTGTATTTAGTTTACTTCTTGCCATATACATTGATGGCTTAGCCACTATAATGACTATATATTGCCTGGAAGAAGAAGAAGAAAATTCAGGCACATACGAGTGATCTCAGAATCTCACTTTATTGATAATGATCTTTTGAGATGCAGTTAATAATATTTCATCTAACATATAAAAGGTGGATGTGACTGCACAGACTGATGTGCGCTGCGCACCGGCCTCTGGTGCTACATAAACAAACAGTCATGAACTGAAAATCTCCACTAACAGCAATAACGTGCGGCCTGGTTACATGGAATAGCGGACGCCCCTTCGTTCTGACAGACCGCGCTATTCTTGCTGTGGAAAATATGGAAACCTTAAAGTGAACCTCCATGTTTTTACACTGAAAATTCTGTTCCGGCTGATTTATTTTTTTGTGCGTCTTTATAGCAGTCAAAGCTCCATTTTTTTCTGATACAGAGTTCCAAATCCCCTGCATAAATTTACAGTTAAAGGTTAACAAGCTGGCTACCTTCAGCTGCCAATAGAGGGCGCTTACTGCTGTTATCCACTAAGCCTACCATGCTTTTGAGGGATTTTTCAGGATAAGCTGCAATGTGAGTACATGAGGAATAACCCCATATCTGGCCATTATGTGACTTGTATTCTGCACTACAACTAGGGTTACACTGTAACTTTGCCCACGACTCTGGTCACATGACCTATGGTTACTGTCCTTCTCTAACTTAGAGTTCTTTCCCTCTTGAATATTTCTATGAGCACACTTACATTAGCTGACAGTCCGTCTTGGGAGACCAAGATGAATTCCAAAGAGATGACTTTAGGAGGAAGGGCAGGAGAAGAAAACGAGCCCAATACATGGAGAAAGAAGAGATCTATTACAGGGTTTCTCATCACTTGTACTATTGCTTTATGCAAAGTTTGTTGAAAACAGTGTTAAAACTTAAAGGGGATGTCCGTGATTTTTTTTTTTTTATGGTCTATATTTATAAAATAAAATCAAGGACAACCCCTTTATAGTTTAAAGGGCCACTTACCTTTCAGCAAACCTTAATAAGCACACAATTTGCAGTAAGCTCCCTCTAGTGGTGGATGGATGTATCCCATGAGTTGTCTTTTAAATCTATGCAGGTTTGGAGCTTCGTATTAGTACTTCTTTATGGCACTTTGAGTAATTTCTTCAAGAGTTTTTTGGGGTTTTTTTCCCCCTCTAAGATTTTTGAATTTACGTAGATAAAACAAGCAATTAACAGTGGATATTCACTTTAAAGCTGTAGTGTGAACAGAGACTTACTGGTGAGTTTTTTTTTTTTTTTTTCTCTCCAGACTTAAAATGGGGAAAAATAAATACAAATTAAAAAAGTGCATACATAAACCATATGTGCTGTACTGTATATAGGTTATAGAAAAAAAGCCTGAGAAACACTATCCCACAATTGTAGCAAGACCCAGAAGATTAGCTTTTTCTGTGATTAGCTTTTTACTGTAGTTCTCAAAAAGCTCCATTACCACTTGTAACAGCTCCTGTGTGAACAAGGACAATACCACAAAATTAGCTCTTACAATGTAATATTTTTCTTTTTACAGCTGAACAACAGGTGTGAATATGGCCTAGATTTGATAACAAAACGCTCAAAATGTTTAAAAAAAAAAAAAAAAAAAAAAAAAAAAGGCACAAAAAATATTCAAATACAAATGAAACAAGGCCTATGTATTTACTGTCAAAAAAATAGCAAAGAAAGGACCAAACCAAAGAGGCACAATACTGAAAAGGATTAAAGAGAAAATCCAACCTGCAGGAAAGTACAGCAATGGTTACAAAAAAAAAACATTTTTTTCCCAGAGGTTATGGACATTGCCATTTTTTTCTTACATGTTCCATATGGAGTCAAAGAAAAAGAAACCCTGATTATTCCCTTTCGCTGAAAGATGGAAGGTACCATATGCTAAAGGGGTGGTTGAGGACCAAACAAAGTTGGATACTAATGACTTATAGGTCATCACTATCAGATGGGTTGGGGTCCAACACCCTGACCCCAAGCTGCTCAGCTGTTTTGGTGACTCCAAAGTTGTATACTAGGTATATGGCTGGAACCAGCTTTTCTCCTATTCAAGTGAATGGGAGCAATGCTGCAGATCCTGGCGCCGCCCCTGCACTTCCTGTCCATACACTGCAGCTACACTGTATACTTGAATAGGAGCAGGGCTGGTTCCATCCCTATGCCTAGTATATGGCTTCATGCAGGCAAAACAGAGGATTGGAACGGGGTCTAGGTGTCAGAACCCTGTGTATAGGTCATCAGTATCCAGCTTGGCTAGGTCCTGGACAACCCCTTTAAATGAAATAAGTCCCCCCCCCCCCACACACACAATGCAAGTGTGAAGTAAGCCTCAAACTTCAGAGAAGAGCAGCTCAGTCACATGGACTCTCATCTGCCCTACAATACTGCACTGTGGAGCCAGAGATTTGACTTAAAGGGGTTGTATCACAAACAAGACTTATCCCTGACTCTGTGGATAGGAGATAAGTGACTGACTGATAGGGGTTCAACCACTGGGGCCGCTGCTGATCATGAGAACAAAGTTTCTAAGTTTCCATTAGAATGGCCTGATGGCTGCTACACCAGTCAACTCTATGGGATTACTGAAGATAGTGAGAACAGGGCTCGACTAGCTGTGTCAGCCCCATATACCCTGAATGGAGCACTAACCACTTCAGGGGTCCACATAACCCCCCCTTAGAATGTAGTCATGATTAGTGGGGGTCCCAGCGTCTGTGAACAGGGAAGAAGTTTTGTTCATGGTACGACTAAGAGCTGGCCTATCTTTTTTAAAAAGTGGATGGGCACCATTGTTACATACTGTAGAATTCAATAAGCCCATTAGTTCTTATGAAGGTTCACATCACATTGTTGTATTTTTGCCTGTAGTGAACATACAATGTAGTTGTGCACCTACATGGCGTCCAAAGTGGAAGAGAGAAAACCAGAGGGCATGTTGCTGTTCTCAGAGGTCACCAGACATTAAAACTGACCCAAAACCAACTATAGAGTTGGTTGTCAGAAGTTTAAATCCAGCAGTTTTCAATTATTTAGGAGGAGGAGGAGGGGTTAAAAAAAAAAAAAAAAAAAAAAAACACAAACACACAAGGGCCTGATGTATGTGAACTGTACCTAACTTAGATGGCTGAAAAACCTACATGCCAGTCACTGGTAGGATGGATAATAAAGGAGCCAGACAGTCCAGCACCCAAGGGCACCAGCAGGACTTCGGGACATTTGGTGTCACTAATTATATATATATATATATATATATATATATATATATATATATATATATATATATATATATATATATATATATATATATATATATATATATATATATATATATATATATATATATATATATATATATATATATATATATATATATATATATATATATATATATATATATATATATATATATATATATATATATATATATATATATATATATATATATATATAGAGATATATATATATATATATAGATATATATATATATATATATATATATATATATATATATATATATATATATATATATATATATATATATATATATATATATATATATATATATATATATATATATATATATATATATATATATATATATATATATATATATATATATATATATATATATATATATATATATATATATATATATATATATATATATATATATATATATATATATAAATATATTTAAGAGAGAGAGAGAGAGAGAGAGAGAGAGAGAGAGAGAGAGATAGAGAGATAGGAGTACATTATAAAGCTATTAGAAGGCACTGTGGAGTTGGGTTATCATACAGATATATGATAGCAGTCCATCGGCTTTTACAGAGAGTCCTGCTCTCCAAGTTTATGCGATATTGTGTATCCTACAGGCTAGCACTGGGTATAGTGATTTTAATACTATGACCCCCTTAGGTATTTTGGCATACCTATGTCAGGCACCTTCATCTATCTGGATCCAGTGAACGGTGTTTCGCCAATTTCTGACCTCCACATTCTCCATAGACGTCAAGGTCTAAGAATAGTAGGAATAGCAGAAACCTGAATACCCAAAGGGGTTGTCTGATCTGGACAATCCCATGTGTAGGTTAGGACTTGCTGGCGGTCAGTGTGGGTGCAGATGTCCAACTATTATTACCCCGGAAAGCTGCAGCAGGCCACGTATTTCTCCTAAAGCAGCTACGGTGGGGAACATGTCATATTACATGAAACCCAATGAAATAAAGGTCTGCACAGCTCTCTGCCCTGACTATTAAAAGTAAATGGGGAGGAGGGGGGGGGGGGGTTATGACATCTAAATGCACTATTGGGGAACCCCTTCAATAGTAACATCATATGTGAAAGGCAAAGATCTGAACCTTCACTGCAGGAGAGTCCCTCCAGGAGCCTGTGTGGGATATGAGTCCCTCCAGGAGCCTGTGTGGGATATGGCATCACTTTATGACTGGTGGGGATCAGACCCCTGCTGATCAGCTGTGTAAAGGGACCACAGCGTCATGACATGCCTTGATAAGATTCATGACAGCCATGCCCCATCCCATTCACTTCTATGGGACAAGACTGGAATTACATTGACAACCACCAGGAATCAGACAGTGTGTGATGTGAAAAGAAAAAAGGTCATGAGCGCTGCGGTCCCTTCACACAGCTGATCAGCAGGGGTACCGGGTGTCAGACCCTTACTGATCTGATTGATGACCTATCCTTAAAAATATTTACCTGGAAAATATATTATGTTATGTTAATACTTCTATATAAAGTCTCTGGCTCTACAGTGTAGCCAGAAAATACACAGAAGCCAAATGCGCCCCGCACAAACGAACAGTTTTGTTTTGCTCAATAATTTCGTTGTCTTGATATTTCTGAAAATAAAATATATTACAAAATAGCACAAAAATATCTATAGAATAAGAGAATCTTTCAAAGACATTTGATATTACCAGTCAAGATCAAGTCTAGAAAGAAATCCTCAGAAAGTCAGACTACAAAGCAAAAAAACAGGGAGGAAGTGCCACATGACCCCTAAAATCCTGCAGTGTAGCCCATAAAAAGTATTGCTAAGGTTACGCTTAGCCTCACAGCACACCAGATACTGAAATACAGACAGAAAACAGATATATAATAGGAACAGGCAATACAGAATACGCCAATTGCTTTGACGTGAAATGCTGGTTTTCATGAAAGAGCATTTTGCCTAAAATATAGATATATATATCTACACACGCACCTTCGTAAAGCAGTCGTCTGCGTCAGATAATATTTTTGTTAGACGAGTTCGCCAAAAAAACAAAAAAAAAAAAAAAAATAGACTGATCACAGGGTGTCCCAATGCTATTACCCCTGGCTTTCAGCTGGGTAAGTAATCAGGCAGAAAGTGGTCAAATCTCCTGCAGCGCCACCAGAGGAGAAGTGAAGAATTACATGGTGCCAAGATGTAAAATGGACTCTTTCTGTACCTAGGAGGAAGAGAGTTGCCTCCTAGTGCCACCTAGTGGAAGTAGCTAGAAGTAAGTCAAAGGCCAAAGCTTTAACATGTTTTTCTCCTCATAGAGAGGACCTGGTTTGGTAGGTATCCTAAGTTATGTTGCAAAGCATGATAAAAGGTTTGCACAATGACTTACAAGACAGGTCCCTCCGCTAAGAGATACCAAAAAGACAGAGCTAATGAGAGTCAATATGCATACAGCCTGGCAAAGAGAAGCCGTACCCCTTAGGTGGTGTTGAGTGAGTAAGAAAAACTAGCAGGGTAGATTCTTGGTAGGTTCTTGCTCTGGAGGGCCATGTAATACATGATCAACCATGTGGATCCTATAGATAGGTCATCAGTATGAAAATTCAATTTGGGGGCAGAAAAGTCCTTTAAACCTGTTCCACACTTAAAGGAAAGGAGTAACCCCTTTAACTGGCAATACAGGAGGCGATATTAGGAGAAATGCTCTTTCTAGTCTAGCGCTGGCTTACTATACTCAGCCTACACATTATAGATTAGCTTAGGAGACATGAGAAGATCTGTATATACATTTTACCGAGCTATAATCATCTATGTGAAATGGATTTCCTCCACCAATCAGCCTGACACACTGTGCACAGTAGTCACATAGGACTGGCCACAGGAGGCAAGGGGTTAAGCTTGTACAATACATTTCACCACAGTGTGCACAATTGGTAACCACTGAATAATATATAAAAGGTGCAAACCGAACAATGAAACTGTAAATGACAAGCCAGGTCCAAGATGTGCTGCAGCCGAGGGCCGCTCAGCTGCTGCGGAATGTGGTCATGTCTTTAGGTTCGCTGCTTGGCACGCACCAGTCGTCGGCCTCGTGGTTGGTTTTATAATGTTTCCAGGCAGATTTATTATACACAGGGAGCCTCTCCACGGACTCTGTAGATAAAGCCTGGATATGGAGGAGAAAAATACTGTGTTATTTACACCGGCAGCCAGAAAGAAGGAGTAGCAGCAAATTCACATTGTAACAAAGTGCAGCTCTACATTCGGACACAATCCGGCACCTGCTTTCGTTGTGATAGAAAGCCTATATTTAGTGTCTTTCTTCTCTTATCTCCTTCCTGTCTACTCCTCCCCCTCTGCTCTCCATACACTTGTTTAGAGACCAGTAATCTGAATCCTGTGACCTGCAGTCCATCTCGAGACAGATAAAGCAGGGATTTCTAGAGTTTCTTATCTTCTGCGCAGTTTCTTGAAACAGTGCCTGTTTAAATTCTAAGATGCCATGGTCAACTACGACCACAGCATGTAAGTAGTTGGACACAGGAAGGCAGTTCACCAATGTGATCACAGGGTGCTAATGGGTTTCAATACCAGCCTGGGGCCTAACAAAAAACTCCAGGTCTGCCTGAGGCATGGCCTAATAGTCTGCCTGAGGCATGGCCTAATAGTCTGCCTGAGGCATGGCCTAATAGTCTGCCTGAGGCATGGCCTAATAGTCTGCCTGAGGCATGGCCTAATAGTCTGCCTGAGGCATGGCCTAATAGTCTGCCTGAGGCATGGCCTAATAGTCTGCCTGAGGCATGGCCTAATAGTCTGCCTGAGGCATGGCCTAATAGTCTGCCTGAGGCATGGCCTAATAGTCTGCCATAGGCATGGCCTAATAGTCTGCCATTGTGAAAATGCTTTGAAACATTTTTTTTTAGCATTTAAAAAAAAAATCAAGTTGTATGTAAATAAAAGGCAAGGGCCTATATTAAAGGGGTTTTCTACGATAGAAATATAGATTATCTGTCCTAAGGATAGGTCAGGTGCTGGATTTCGGCCCCCCCCCACTGAACAGCAGCTGATATACAGAGAATGGAGCAGGAAGCAGATTACATACAGATTGTGGAGAAGAATACCAATCAGAATCCACCTGGAATTCTCTTTGTGAATATTCCACAAGGGGTCTACCATTTTCTAAATCACAACTACAGAAAAACTTAGGAGCAATCACAGCTTGCCATACCTTGATATATATTACAGCATCAGTTCCGTATCCTTCCAAAGAATACAACTTCAGATCTCCCTGAAAGTACCGGGCATACAGTCTGGATATAGGCAAGCCATAGCCGAACCCTGCCTGTTTATCAAGTGGAGAGTGCAAAAATTATAAGACTATACTTTATCTATTCACATATACACAGGCATGCTTGTGAATACATGCAGTATCTGCTGCACTGACAAGAACCAGGTTTTCGTTAACCTCTTATGATGCCTTCACACAGGGCACATTTTGTTGCAGAACTTTCCGTGACTGAATCACTTGCATACAGCTGAGTTTTTGCAACAAAATCTGTGAAAGTGCCCTTAGGGTTCTCAAACACTGGGTGAAGTCGCCGTGCGTCAGCAGCCATGTATTTGCCAGCAGTTAGCTCGCTCCAATTTACAGTCACTACACTAAAAACCTGTGTTGCAGATTTTAAACCCCCAGCATGTAAATCATTGTAGCAGGTTTCAAGCCTTGGGAAGTGTCTTGCACAGTTGGTTGTAAGCTTACAGCGTGTCAATTATTGCTGCGGATTTCACCCATGGGTTTCCACACCAGTGTGAAAATAGCCTTATCTAACCAGTTGTGAAGTCAGGAACTTACTAGTGGCGTGGCACGAGAGGTCTCCATTCTAGGAAGAGGTGCAGTAGAATACATGTAGTTAAACAGTCTATCAATCTTCCTGAGGGGCACTCCACCTCCACGGTCACTGAGCTGTAATGGAACACATACGATTAGTTATTCTCAGTATTTCAATACGAGGTCAATTCCTTTAGGTCTGACATCACTGGGATTAACAAGGGCTCTACTATGGTTTCAGGAAACATATACTTGTTGTACACTGAAAAAGTTATTATCTAATATACTCATAGTTTTCCTAATCTCTGCTTGCAGTCAATTAATGCAACTCCATCACATGACTTGAACAGGTTTTTTTTTAATCTTCTGGAAGTGAATAATGACTATTCCAATTCAATGAGTGTAAGCAGAGAAAATCATGAGGAATTAATACACAACATAGTTAAACAATAAATATGTTCTAAGTATCACTTTAAAGATCAGAGCCTGCAGAATGGTATGGGAAGCGTCTATCTCTGTTTAGTCTTCTGTGTCACAGGGGCCCTTCTGGTGCCAAGGCAAGGTCTCAAAATGCACCTAATTTAGCATCAGGCCCAAGTTACAGTGGGCATGTCTCACACAGTGAAAAGATTCAGACATAGGATCACAGACTAAGGCCTTATTCAAACAATGTCCATTTTTTTGGCTGTGAAAAAAATTTTTTTTTTTTTTTTTTTAAATGACCGTTTTGAAGTAACTTTGCATTAGCTCCGACCAAAGTTCCCGGTTCAGACACAAAATGTGTTGTCAAGACTGCATCAGACTAAACTATCCAATCCGTGAAAACCAATGAGAATGTGACTGATCATCGGCTGACCTAAGCCAGCCTATTACGTCTGTCACTGAGACTTAAAATCACATTGAATCTAATAGCTTTAATGTTTTTTGTAAAAATATAGAGCATTAGCACAACTCACCTTGACAGTTAGGTCTTCACTTCCCAGGGCTACTCTCACTTTGATGGGAGGATAGACGCCTTTATCTGCGTGGAATTCCAAGGTAGCACGCATTGCATTCTAAGAAAAAGAAAAAAAAAAAAAAAAAAAAACAAAACTCAAAAAAGTCACCTATACAATTATATAGGAATGAATATTTACTAGCCATAAAGAACGCATTATGTTAGGATGGAACTGCATGTGACTTGTCTATAGCTTCAGCTTTTTGGGGTAGAGTGTCACATGAGGACATAAAAAGCACCCAATGCATTGAAAAGTTAGCCTTTAGAGTAGAGTAAAGCAATATACCAAGAGCAATGAGCTGTTTCAGACTATGAGGATACTTAAAGGGGTTTTCCATAACTAAAATATAGGCCATCAATATCAGTTCCATGGAGGTCCCCCACCGAGTAGCTGTCTGAAAAGACTGCAGCATTTGGACAAGTGATGCGGCCTCTTCACTACTTTCCAAGCACCGAACCTGACATTATGCAGCAGCGGTGTGTGGTATTGCAAGTCAGCTCCATTCACTTGAAGGAGACTGAACTGCTAGCAGGAGATGTGACAGATGCATGGAGTGCCGATTCGCTGATCTGTGGGGTGTCAGACCCCTGCCAAAAGCCTGAAGATAATGGTGACAATTCTTGTTCTGACTATTGGCAGGTGCAGGGTTATCACTGAGATTGTGTGTAGATTAAAATGACCAAACACAACAATATCTACATCCTTCCAGGCTAGGCCAATGGCAGGTATATGAGTATAGAGTATGTAGGGGGCATTATATAGTGGGTGATCTGGGCCTCTGGTTTTCAATTTATTTGCCACTGGTTTAAAGCAGAAAATTTAAAAAAAAAAAAAAAACCTTTCATACATGTGAGCACTTAAATGTTAAAGAGTTTGGGATTTTAGGCTTCCTGCCCCCCTGCACTATTATAAGGATGAATATATCTATTACAGCACAAGAATACACAGTTATACATGTTCCTAGTCATTGGGATGTTAAGATGCTGAGGTCACACACCTTGAAAAGCTCAAACACCATATGGTACAGATGCGAGGGGACATACACCACCTGAATCGGCTGTCCTGGATTCTGTGCTGGGATAGAAATTAAGTGGACAGAGATTAACATCTAGAATTTGGATTAATGTTTGTTTTTTAGCATTTTACTTTGATACACTGTATTTGTAAATTAGAAGCAAAAGACCTGCAAATCAAATGCAAATTTCCCATTTAGTTAAAAAGCTCCTTTAGCAATTATTATACTACAAGGTGTCCCTGTACTGGGAAATACAGTGATAAGGGACAAAAGAAAAAAAAAGAATAAATTTATACAGTATAAATATAAAATATTGCACCAATAACATAACAGATGTATTTATAAGTAAAGTGCTACAGCCACCCATTTTACTATTAACTTCTAACCCCAATGAACAAGGAGGAGGGCAGGCGGGCAGAGTATTTTGGCAAAGAAATGAACAGAACAAACAGAAGCTTTGAGAAAGTGAATTAAAGGAGACTTGCTAGCAGATTTCTGGATACTAAACCACCAACATGTGTTTATGCACCAATAGTTTAGTGTCCCAAAACTGCCTATGCCAAGTAGGTCTTCCCTAGAGAGTATCTTATATAGTTAGGGAGAGGAATCCAATATTCCCCTGGTACATGCAGGTCTTTGAGCTGGGGTCAGTATACCTCACTTCAGTGCACACGATCCACACATAGGGTGCAAGTGCAGTGAAGCTGAGGCATATGGATTCCAGCCTCAAAGAACTGTGCACGCGCCAGTCAGGGTAACCATCAAATGTTTTAACTCCCTCCCATGACATACTGCTGGTTAAGTGTCCCAAAACATGCTGACAGGTTCCTTTTAAGTCAGAGAGACAATATGTACAAGCAGGATACGCACCATTAAATTCTGCAAGCTCCAGTTCAGGGGAGCTCATATAATACAGGTCACACAGTTGTTTGGCATTCTCATACCCATCTAGGGGACGAAAAACACATAAGTGAAAATGCTGGGTTTACAGGCATGTTTTAGATAACTATATACTATACAAGTGAGGATACCTGAGCGGCTACACACAGATGATAACCAGTTTTCCTACTGATCATATACAGCGGCACGATTTTGCCAAACAGAGTTTTCGCTTACAAAACTGTGTGGTCACGAAAAATAGGCAAAATCATCATTTATTGACTTATCACTGCCTGGGCAAAAGACCATGCAAAGAAAATTGTCAATGAACAGGTCACAGCTTGCAGAATAATATCGTCTGCAGGAACTGAATTATACAGCAGAGGGATTGGAGAGGTGTTTACTGTAATTCATTTCCAAGCTTGGCAGTGGCTCCTGCTGGAAAATGTCAGTGACTGTGACCGTGGCCTGGATCTTCTCCAGTACAGTAACCTGACGTGACCCCTCTATGAGTAAAGGAAACCACGGGGCATTCAGCGCTTCAACGGGACTCCATATTAAAAATTCATTCTTAGGAAGAATTAAAGAGTAAAAATACTTTAAATTAAATAAACAAAAAAAAAAAAAAAATATATAATATCACATGTAAAAGTTCTATAACCTTTTTACCCCAGATATAAGGGATAATTGTCTGAGAGGTTAAGAAATGCAGCTGTCTGCCAGAAATGTTAGAAAATTAAAATACAAAAAACAACAAAACACTGCTCATCTGTTAGGGTATGTTCACATGGCAGAATTTGCCACTGACTTTTGGGGGTGAATGGAGTAATGGAGAGGAATTCAAGGCAGAATTTCCTCCACGTGAACATATCCTAAAATGGTCACTTTTTTAAACAAATGTTGAATAAATTAATAGTACAGGAAAATACAAGAGGCTTAGTAACAAATCTTAGAGAAATATACTTATTTTGTTCTGTTACAGCTCTTTTCCTGCAGCCCCTTCTTAAACTGACTTTTACTCTGAAATCTTTGCTATATCAGTCTTAATATCTACTACAGCTCACAAGGTGAGCATGATTTTTTTTATTGTATTTTTTTTTTTTTTACTTTCTCACATTTGCTACAGTCAGTTCCATTTCTTAAGACTCTTAGACAACCCCTTTAGAAATGTGCTTTTAGTTTTTTTACTAACACCATGGGAACTACCTAACAACAATGTTAAGGTAACGGCTAATGATTGACATATTCTATTTACCAGGTGAATAAATGTGCAATCTCTTTGCACCAGAAATGAAAAATTAAACTAGAGACAAGAGTAAAATTCAGTAAGACATACAGAGGTGTCCTTCCTTGGAACAATGGGTTTCTTAACCAAATCTAAGGTAAGGAGAATGTGGATACATCTGCATGTCATGCTACACTCTGCAGTAAAGCTGAGAAGAACTTACCTCTCACAACATCAACCACGTGACACACGGGATCTATGCTGCCGATGTGTTTTGGATGGGCTGGGTTCACTTTCACTTTTCCACCAAAAAGCAGAGCTATAAAGATAAGATTTATAGGGACAAGTTATATACCTATTGTGATTACTTAAAGAGGACCTTTCATGTCCTCATGCACATGCGGTTTTATATACTGCTAGAAAGCCGACTGAAAGCTGAATTCAGCACACTCTTTGCTTTCCCGTTATGTGCCCCGGGGCTGGAGATATCGGTGCCGTTAGTTTCTACATCAATCTCTGCCCACTGTCAGAAGGGCGTTCCTGACAGTCTAGCTGGGCTGTGAGGAACCCCCCCGCCCCGACAGTACTCGCCCATAGACTTGTACTGGGGGGGGGGCACATTCCTTATTGCCCAGCGATGACGCTGAGCTGTGAGGAACACCCCCCCCCAGTACAAGTCTATAGACGAGTGATCCATGAAAAATAGAGCATGCTGCACTTTTTAACAGATCAGAAACAAGGCTCTGTTTTCAGGGACCTGAGTCAATAGGTCTGTTAAAAGAGAAAATAGGATGCTCATCTGTGCAACAAAAAACAAAAAAAAAACAGTCGATAATCAGCCCAGTTGTGTGAATATAGCCCAGGAAGTGTGTGTGTGTATAACAGCTTCCTTTCTGATATAACATACACTTTACAGAATAGCCTATGTGGTTAGCGAACAATCTACACCAGCAGGCTAAGTCTAGGGGCAGTTTCTACTCTTCTTAGTACATGCAATTCAGCAAGAAAATCTGGTTCGGTGTGTCCCATGGTATTTATGCCACGGGATTTACAGAGCTTTATCTCGCTTTAACACTTTAATTACATAGGCAAAAACAGGGCTCTTACTCCTACAGTGGGCAAGTGATGCCACACCTTATGACTCAGGGAAGAAAACATCTACAGACAGCGGGCACACATGTACATGCACAAACAGGAATGGAAGATCTGAAAACTGAAGTAAGCAAATAAAATAGTAAATAAGGAGGAATGACATTCTGCCTTTACTCTTGCCTGAGGATGGGGCTAGTTCTCCACGGGAATAGACAATTGACTGCATATCCTGAGAATAGCCCATGAATATCAGAACAGCGGGGTGTGACTCTCAGCACCCCCACCAAGTGGTTTCGGATACCTTACTTGGCTTGTACTGTTCACTTAAAAAGGACAAGGCTGCAATACCCTGCACCGCCACTACTTCAGGTCAATGGACTGATGTAAACAATGAACGTCACAGACCCTTTAAACAAGTGACTGCAGAGGGTCAGATCCCCACTGATTCTATCGACAGGCCATCAATATTCTAATGCTATTAAACCGCTTGGTGTACCCCACGTCATACGAATGCAGTTGTACTCACACCCACTTTAACTCAACTCAAAACCCTGTACACCTTGGCATTACAATCACTAGTGCAGACAGTTATACTGACAGCCTAAGGGTATACAGAGCCTTGCAAAGTCCAGTGAAATGAATGGGAGGACGTGGCTCTTGTGGGGGTTATACCATGGTAGCAGGATTAGTCAGTGGCTGCTGCGGGCCTCATACTTACTATGCTGATTGAGAAGCATCCTTATTGATATGCGACTCATGTAGAAGCGATCTAAGAAATACTGCACGTTTTGAGAGGTTACTGGATCAGCTCCAAAGCTGTCTTTATACTCCACAACGCCCTGCGCCATGGTGGGGATGACATCATTGTGACGGTTTCGGATTGTTATTACTGTATCTGTGAATCTTTAGAGGAAAAAAAAAAAATTAAAAAAAAATGTCATAATCTACATTAATGACATACATGATAAAAGCAAGAATATGGGAAACTATATAAGTAAAAAAAACAGTTTTCTAAATCTCTGCTGCAGGGGTATTACAATCTAAAGCCTGAGGCTGCAAACACCGACTGCATATACATATCTGATCCATGAAGGTCAATGGGAGCAGAGCTGCAGTAACGGCTCCTGGCCACTAAACAGGCCGTGGAGCTAGCGCTTTAAGGTTTTGGATTCCTGCAGCCTCACAATTACATTGTACTGCTTGTCTGAAGCAAAGTATTCCCCATAGACATCAATGTATTAGATGAAGATGATGGCAGCAGAGCGCAGCGTACTTACTGTCTAACTGTGTCAGGATCATCTGTATTTCTGTCTTTAAAGTCAACTATCTCCTGGAAGCTCTGGACATACCTGCAGAGAGACAAACATGTCTGATGAATAATCAGAAAGGTGCACAGTGCCAAGCTTAATATCTTAAGCTATATATACTGAGAAACCTGCAAAATATGGAAACCAAATATAGCTGACTACACCTCAACCCCTTTAGGAAGCCTCTAATGCATTCCAGGAACACATGATGATGGGTATTGTCTCCAGTACAAAGCTCCAGGTTACCAGGATAATCTCATGTATACATGTGACACTGGTTATGAAAGCCACATACTAGTTTTAGCAACGCAAATGACAATGTGGGCTTGCAGGATGTGTCAGTAACATGGGAGCAACTCTGCTCTCTGCCATATCATAGCTCACACTAGTCAGGAAATATGGTGCACGCTTCACAAATTCTGACTGTGTTCTTAATGGCCGAACCTTAAACTATACCTTGAATAAGACATAACATATAGGTAATCTAGATGAAATGTATGTGTTACTCCCCATATAACCTATCTATATATGAAAGATTATAGACATGGACATTCAGATGAAAAATGTAGTGAATAGAGTGAATTACTATGAACGTAAATATAAAATATATAACACACTGTACATCCAATTCATTCACATTAACAATTGTATCATATGATTAAAAATAACTTATGTCTGGCAGTGGCTTTCCCTCTTTTTCCCCCCATTGAGAACACATGCATACTCGGCCGAGCTGAGGGTACAAGCGTATTGCGGAATTGGGTAAAACTGAGGCCAGTGGACAATAACAGGAAATATGTCCTAGCCGGAGTCTGAAATTCCTGGTCCCCAGTGCAATATCTTTAGGAGGACCCTGATCACCAAAGTATTTCCTCTTGGTAGAGAGACCTTTAGGGCCACCTCCTACACTACAGATATCAGCTCTGTTCAGGGTCCTGATTCTCAACCTTCTTCACTGCTAATCTGCAACCCCAAAAGGACATGTGGGGGAAGCTTTACAAGAAGGGCTGAACAGTCATACAATTGTTAGAGCACTATCACAAGGCACAATTGCAAAGACTGTAGAGACATTTGGGAGACGCTCTGTCCCCCAGGGATCCTCTTACCAGCTCTGCACCAGTTTGATAGAAGGCATCTTCAGGAGGTTGTCAGGAAGCAGACTGATCTCTTTCATTATATTGGCTAGCCGTACGGGGAGTTCTTGGCGGAGAAATATAAATGACGTCTTTTCACAGGCATTTACCGATCCTGCAGAGAAAAAAAAAAAAGTTCATGGCATAAACCACAAAATAAACATGACCAACAACACATTTTATGGACACACGAGTTCAGCTTTTATTTAAGAGGGGGCACTTGGGTTTTTATTTGTCTGATCCTTTCGTTCTCAAAGCGATAAGTCACCAAAGTGCTTAGCAGCAGCTTCTCCACTTTTCCTACTGAGAGTACATGCATGCTCAGCCAGGAGAGTTGGAAGAGATTGCTGTTGGCTGCCTACAGTATGTCCAGTCTTACTACAAAAACTCTAGATTTAACAGGAAAGAGCATACGTACCACAATAGGTCACCTAACCGCACCCAATTCTCTTTTTTCCACCTTTTATACCCTATAAGGATTACCTGCTGCAGCTCTATACACAATGACGCTTTACCATAAAGACCGAAGCTCAAGGAAAACCGGGAGAACAGGCTGGAGAGAAGGGAACAGAAATTTCCACAAGGTCAACTGATTTTTTGGCTTTAGGGATAACACTGGCAAGGCTCGCCCTCTCACCTGCTGGTTCACATGCAGATTTATGGCATTTTTTTGTTTAGAAAAACAATTTAAAATTTATGTTTAGTGGATTTAATATGGAATGAGGAGGAGTCTATCACCTCCCCCCCCAAGCATATTCACCTGTCACCACCATGTTACAGAGCACATTGCAGTGATAAACCTCATACCTTTGTTATGTCAACTGTGAAGTCTTATGCAAATGAGGCAGTTGGTGCACTAGGGGCGGGCCTTCAGCTCCCTGGAGCACTGCCCTTGCCACGCAGACCCATAACATCTACCTGCGACACCCTATGTAGTCAGAGTTGACTCTCCCACTATGATTACACCCTATATAAGCAGCAAGAGCAGCGCTCTCGGGGCTGAAGGCCCGCCTCCAGTGCACCTACTCTGCATTTGTATAAGAAATCAAAGCTGTTTTTTCCACCCAAATCTATAAAAGTGATACACGTAAAGGTATAATGTTTATCACTGTAATGTGCTCTGTAACATGGCGGTGACAGGTGATAGACTACCTTTACAAACCATTTATAGCTATATATATCTATTGAGATGCAGCCTGTATTATAATCCAGGCCTGTAGTCACAAAGACAACACCCCTAACACGTTAGCCAGTTCCTACATCCTAAGGTTAAATCATACGGAAGATTTACCAGCGGGAACCATCATGCAAATCCCTTTGCCAGCAGCACAAAGATTTCCTGCTCCCATTCACTTCAGTGGGAGGTTCGGGTGGAATATACCCAAAGATCGAGAAGAACCAGAGAACTCTAAGGGCATGTCCACAGGTAGTATACACACTGGATTAGCTGTACGGAGTGTTTTACAGTAGCAGGAAAGTGGATCACATATTAACAAATGTCATCTACAAGATGTGGGGAAATTCTGCCTCAAAATCCTCTCCAAAAACCGAGCCTTTATGATGTGATTTTGCACACTGATTATGGGACTAAACAGCATGAGACCCTGCGCCACAGTTTCTACGGTGATTCAGCTGTGGAATCTGCAGCAAGACGGAGCAGGACTGTTCTCTCTTCAGTTATGGGGCAGTTTTTAGAGAAACTTTTGATGCAGACGACTACCTAAAATTCCTCTCAAAATTCTGATGTGTGAACCAAACACTGACTGGGAGTAACAAAATGCAATTCAGAAAAAAAAAAAAATGTAACGAAAAACGCAATCGCAAAAATTCTTGCGTTTTACAGCGTCTGGAACTCAGAATTATAATACAGGTTTGGAGCAGATCTGTCAGCTTAACACACTGCAATGTAAAGGCCGCACATTATGGCTACAGGTGTGGACTACTAGTAGCCAGAACAACACAAATATGGCATTTGATGCCAAGCCTGTAGCTGTAATGTTCTTCCCTTGCAGCACTTTGATTTCCTTAGTTTGTTTGCATCCAACGTATTTGCAGAGTTACTCAACTTTTTACGTAACTGGAGGATTTGCCAGGACAACCTGAATGATCCTCTATTATAAACAGCCCGTCTTGCAGCGCCCATTGCAAACAAACCAGACACACGGAAACTCTCCGCTTCTTGCCCTTGAGGCGTAGGATGAAGGTAATACATTGCTGGCTATTTATAAGCCCCTGACCTAGCGAACATTCATATGCTGCTTTATTCTGAACAGCACAGAAGCTGTGCAGACGTCTTACAGGACACGTACAGAATATGGGGCGATCACGTTACAGCTTACAGTGTTACTACAGCAATGATTCAGCACAACACTACAGAGAGTTAGACACCAGGACTAAGTTACAGAGCCATTACTATTCTTAAAGAAGTATTCCGGTCACAACAAGTTACCCCCTAGCCACCGGTACTCCCACCAATCTTGAGAAGGAAGCGTTTGAATGGAGCAGTGGTCGAAAAATGCATGCCCCTGCTGTACTTAGACTATGTCTGGTGGTCCCAGTCTAATAAATGGAGCTGGGGGCATTTCTGACCACTGCTCTATTCAAACTGGGGTGCAAACACTCCCATACGTCGAAGGTCTTACAGATTGGTCCCCTACCCATCAGCAAGTTATTCCCTATGCCGCAGATAGAGGGTAACCTTTTTGTGGCCAGAATATCCCTTTAAAGGATTACACCCAACTTCTATAGCTCTGATACGCTATCATTTCATGATGGGTGGGGGTGCCATCTTTGTGCTCCCAACCTCTAAGACCCCCAGCAGTCCAGACAATGAAAACAGTCACAGCACTGATTCAGTGGTGTAGCCGTATCCTCTTCACCGGTTACATCTCACACCATCTTTTGTATAGCAGTCGTGCAGCGACGCTATGAAACAGACGGCATGTGATGTCAACAGTGAGGAGGTCACGGCATTTGTGTGTTTACCACGGCCCCTTCAAACAGCTGATCAGTGGGGGTCAGATACCCCCGGACCTGCACAGACCTCTCACTGCTAACCTGTTCTGGGAATAAGTCACCAATAAACAGTTGGACAACGAGTGAGTTCACCAGGAGTTGAGGTAGAGAGGAGTATCAGCAGGAGAGAAAATGTTATAGTGCTAGAGTTTTACCTTATGCATCATATTGGCATCTGTGCCTTGGGGTTCTCCTATAGTGCATATGGACTACCACAGTGTCCATAGTTCAATATAGTCCCCAGAGAAGGTGAACGGGGACTATCAGCCATTGTGTTCAAAACTGGACTCACACAGAAGGGGCACATCAGCATGGTAGAAGTCACCCCATGTTGCCCCCTCTCTTTATACAATATCATTTCCAGAACCCAGGAAACTGCCATTAGTCGAGGACTGATTGTGAAGAATCCAAGAAAGAATGGTCAGTGGTCTCCATATATGTCAGCAGATGTCAGACTACCACTGATCACCTGTGTGTCCAGAGACCTGTCACCTCTCCTGATGTGAAACATTGAATTGTCAAGTTATTCATACATTTCCAGGAAGAATAACAGAGGAGGAGCACATCGCAGAGTTCTGAGAAATGGGGAATATATGGATTTACCAAGAGAGGCATGTGAGGAGCGGCGAGGGGTCCTCTCTGAGTAATAGTAGTGACAGTAATGATACAGGTCCAGTACCAGCTGCCAACAGGTGAGTGACAACGACAAGCATCAGAAAAGAAGTTGTCAATTTCTAAAGGGGTGTATAACCTATCCATAGGCCAGGTGAAAGGGGTCTGATCAGTGGGGGCCTCACTGCGAGGCTCACCCACACAGGCCCCCTGTCCATGTGAATGGATTGGCGGTTGTGGAGTCCGTTCATCTTTATGGGACTGCCAAAGAGAAGCGGAGAACAGAGCTACCAATGGCACTCCCATAAAATTCAATGGGGCGGTGGCATGCATAGGGCAACTGTCGCTTTCCTCAAACAGCGGGACTCCCATTCTCGTGATTAGTGGATAAGGTACAAGCACAACTGACAACTGTTTACCTGATGCTTTCCATAGTTGTCACCCAGCAGGTCATGTACGGGGTCAATGTATCATTACTGTCACTCTTATTACCTTCACTGCATATGAACTAACAACACCTTCACGTGTGACTCTGAGCTGTCCCTCTGTTATTCCTCCTGGAAATGAATGCATGAATAGACATGTAGGTGCTTCTACGCCTCTTTATCAATGGTGCATGTCCCTGCAGACTCTGATAGGGTCCTGTTTGTGCCAGGCAGCAGGGACACACCTTATATAGCAGAATGTACCATAACACTGCCCTCTATGGACACGATGAAGGAACTGAACAGACCGGAGAGCTTTCATTCCTGTCTGACATTCCCCTTTAACCAGATGGGCAATGAATGGATGATTTGCAGGTTGTCACAGAACTCACCAAAATCCAAGAACTGCTTCATGGAGAGGGGGGAAGGGGAGAACTTGGAGTAGTGGTCCACCAGAGAGGGGGTGCTGCTGCTGGTGAGGGGCGCACTTCTCATGAGGGCCCGGAGGAGCCGCATTTTGACAGGTGGTGGTGGTGGACCCCGTAAGATCACCTTTAGGGGGCGCTGTTAAACGGAATGTCACACTCACACCCCTTTGAGGTCACATCAATGAAACCCGTCCTTTCCCACGCACTGCATACACCGGCTGTGTACCATTCGCCCCCGGAGCCCCCGCCGTGTCCTCTCCGCTTCAAGGATGCAGATTCTCCTTTTACACGCGTTTCTCCCACCCCAACCAATCACACAGCAAAGGACACAGCAAGAGGCGTGGCTTCTGGAATAAACAACCGGCGCCATCTTTCTCCTCTCAACCAATCACAGCGTTCAAAATATGCCACATGAGACAGCAGTCTGCCAATCAAAATCCTCCATCATGTACCGCCTACTGACAAACAACAACCAATAGAACATAAGGAGAGAAGAAGCTGACCAATCAACGAGGAGCATCGTGTGAAATCGTCACTAATTAACGCGTTTCCAGGGCATACAGAGACGACTAGATTAGATGAGCAATTGTAGTGGGAAAGATCTGGAGCACCCTCTGCTGTATGGCGGTGGGAAATGCTGGCAATGCAACACAAAATACACAGCCGGTAGGAATAATGACATGGTGCACACATTAATATATTTATGTTTATGAAATAACTTACATTTTTATTTAGTTTTTAGTTGTTTTTTATGACATTAGAAAGTAAATGGGTCTATTGAACAAGTAGTAAAACAAGTGTAGGGAACTGCCATTTCTACTAGTATATAATGTATCTGGCTTCTTTGCCCCTGCAGTTTGGCTTCAGAGACCCCAGGCATTTAGTGTAAGTTTTGTTTTGTAAATACAGTGAGTCAGACACATGTGAGGCAGAGCTGCTGGGGGGAGAGATGTGAGCAGAGCTGCTGAGACAGACATGTTGTGTCTGGGGGAGTCTAAGAGCCACTTGTTCCTCTTTACTTCACAGTATATAGTTAGGTATGTGTTACCCCCTATATACTCACAGGACCTAGCTAGTAACCGTAGTTAGGGATCCATATATATATATATAGTTCAGGGCAGTGATAGGTTAGGCTTCCGAAGGCCAACTAGCTAGTTAGAGGCCCGGTGGCACTAGTAGTTTAGCTGGCAGGTTAAGGACTCAGTGTTAGGGTAGTCAGGCCTGCATCTACTGCCGTCACCGTCGCCCTGTTTGCTGCCTGTGAAGAATCTCATCATCATCATCATCTCCTGATCGGCTGTCTGTCATCTGGAAGAATCCGAGGATCCACAGTCATCCACAGGGGCCCCTGCATCTCTTCTGTTGCCTGGAGGTATTGTGCACTGGACTCTTGCTATATATCTATATATATATACCCGGGTATATAACCTAAGACGGTTGAGGACTTGCTGGTTGTTGTAGTACTGCTGTGTTCTGAGTATATTTTATGTATGTATTATTACCCTGTTGATTCTTATAAAGCTACTGTTATAACCTTATGTGGTATCTGTATGTATTCTTCAGACTGTGAGATTAGTACAGTGATCCTTGTTAAGGCTACTAACTGTACTTCATGGGTAAGTCCCAGGAAGAGATCCTCCCTGTAATACAGAGGCTCTATCCTGGGTGGAGGCACTGATATATTTCATATATGTTCCCACTCTTCCCTTCAGCGAAGGCTTCAGGTCCCATTATACACACAGGTCAGCGCCAGAGTCTGTTGCGGGAGGGATAATACTCATACCCCCCCCCCCAAATAGGGCTACATTTGGAGGCACTGCTGAGATTTAGAAGTGGGAATAGTCATTGATATGGAGAAGCGATATAGCTCAGAGGGGAACCTCCCACTAGCTACTACATGGGATTACCGACCTCCTGTTCCTCCCCTGGTTCAGGTAAAGGAAGAACCCCGCTCAGCCAGTTACCCCCCCAGTATGGCCGTCGCTAGCAGTTCCTCTAGTGACAGTGCTATTAGCACTTTAGCCAGGCTGACTGAAATGTTAGCTCAGGGCCTGCAGGCCACTCACTACAAGAAACTAAAAGTATTCTCTGGTAATGTCCCAGTACCACAAGGGGAGGAAAACTTTGAGATATGGAAAGAACATACTCTCCAATGCCTGAAGGAATGGTCTTGCTCTGAAGAAGGCAAGCGGCAGCGTATCAGTGAAAGTTTGCGGTCTCCTGCTGCAGAATTGATCCGCTTGTACAGAGACTCTCATGAAGGAGTGAGTGCATTGGACTATATACAAGTACTGTCTGATCACTTTGAGCCATACTATGACCTTGCCCAGATGGTTGCTGATTACCGAATGGTTCGTCAAAAAGAAGGGGAAAATGTCTCTACTTTTATTAACCGTTTACAGCTACTTCTTTCACGTCTGGTGTACCACGCAGCTATATCTACTTCAGAGGTAGACGCTATGAGAACCAGTCAGTTGGTGAGAGGGTTACAACCTCATCATCCTCTTGCTCAAGTACTCAAGGTCTTACTATCTGATAGAGTCCTTCCATTTCCTGACTTAATGAAGTTAGTGAAGAAACAAGAAGCTGACATTAGTTTTAGTACCCCTAAGAAAGCGAAAAGCATCTCTAAAGAAGATGTTGTTCCTAATTCAAACAAGGACAAACCAGCGGAGCGGTCAGAACTTAGACAGTCCGCCACTCCACCCACTGCCACTCAATGGAGGAAGGATGCTAGAACCTGTTATAAATGTGGTCAGACGGGCCATAGTGCCAGACAGTGTACGGAGGACAGTGAGGGATTGAGACACAGTGCTGTCTTCTCTATTCAGAATCAAAGACACCGAAGGAAGGCGGGCCGAGTAAATACCAGAGGCGCTATCGCGGGCTCCAGGTCCGTTGTCAAAGTCACTGTCAATGGTCATGCCGCTCCTGCCCTGTTTGATACAGGATCTCAAGTGACCCTGATTTATCGCTCGTTCTACCAAAAGTATCTGAGGGATATACCTCTTCAGTCTACAGGACAAATGAAATTGTGGGGGCTTAATTCAGGATCATATCCTGTAGATGGCAGCCTACAAGTAATTATAGCTGTCCCTGAATTAGAAGATCAGAGTGTCGCTCCCATGAAGATTACGGCTCTTGTCTGTCCTGATACAGGGGATTCTTGTGCAGCTCCTGTGATACTTGGCACTAATTGTCCCGCAGTGCATTATGCTTTTCAGAAGTTTCTTGGAAGAGATTGGAACCCTGCAGCTCAGCCGGTGAATATATCTTCTGATCTTAGAGAACTCTGTGATGCCCTGTCTACTGGCTATCGACATGGAATGGTATATCATATCGGTGAGAGAACCGTGGAAGTTCCTGCCGGCGGGGAGAGAATTCTGAGAGTAGCCTCCAGCATTGCTCCCGATTTGCTTGAAGGGGGGAGTTATGTCCTTATGGAAACCCCTGAAGAAATGATTAACCAGAATGGCTGGATGGTGATCCCAGAGAGAAAGGACTGGAGAAATAAAGTGGAGTTATCTACCTGTGTGACAGTGAGGAACTGTTCACCGCATCCGATTGTAATTGGACCATACCAGAATGTGGCCCACTGCTACCCTGTGCTTGGAGTAAATCCATACGCTGAAGTGTGCAGGATTCAAATCCGAGATGCAATCCCTAATCTCAATCTTGACTTGAGTGATCCACATTTACCAGAGGCCTGGAATCAGCGACTGACACAGAAGTTGTCTGAATTATCGGAAGTGTTCTCCATGGATGATATGGATGTAGGTTGTGCTAAAAGTGCTCAACACACTTTCCGATTGACCGATTCTACTCCCTTCCGGGAGCGACCACGGAGAGTTGCTCCAAAGGATGTTGATGAGTTAAGACAGACTCTACAGCAAATGAAAGGTCAGGGGATCATTGTGGACAGTAAGAGCCCCTATGCCTCACCTATTGTGGTGGTAAGAAAAAAATCTGGAGCAATTCGCCTATGTGTGGATTACAGAACTCTGAACCGGAGAACCTTACCTGATCAGTATACACTGCCGAGAATTGAAGAAGCTCTGGAAGCTCTGAATGGAAACTGTTGGTTCACAGTGCTGGACCTAAGATCGGGATACTATCAAGTCCCAATGGCACCTGAGGATCAGGAAAAGACAGCCTTCATATGCCCCTTGGGTTTCTTTCAGTTCACTCGTATGCCGCAAGGTACAAAAGGTGCGCCAGCAACGTTCAAAAGGTTGATGGAAAGAGTGTTAGGTGATTTAGTGCCCCGGGAATGCCTTGTATATCTTGATGACATTATTGTGTTTGGAAAGACGCTGGAAGAACATGAAGAACGACTCATGAGAGTACTCCATCGCTTAAAAGAAGAGGGGCTGAAGTTGTCGGCTGACAAATGCAAATTTTGTAGATCTTCGGTCACTTATGTAGGTCATATTGTTTCTGCTGAAGGAGTTGCTACCGATCCTGGTAAGATTGAAGCTGTGGTGAATTGGCCCCGACCGCAAAATATTACGGAGTTGCAATCTTTCTTGGGGTTTTGTGGATTCTATCGACGATTTGTGGAAGGATATTCAAAAATTGCTCGAGCCCTCCTCGACCTGTTGAAGAGTGATGCAGGAGATCCGGGAAAGAAGAAAGGGTCTTCCAAAAGCCTTTTTGGCGATAGGTGGACTGCGGATTGTGAAGAAGCATTTAAGTTGTTGAAGAAGAAATTGACAGAAGCTCCCGTTCTGGCTTATGCTGATGCACATAAGCCATATGTGCTACATGTAGATGCCAGCTTTGAAGGATTAGGTGGCGTGCTGCACCAAGAATACCCGGCCGGGTTACGGCCCATAGCTTTCATAAGTCGAAGTCTTTCTCCCAGCGAGAAAAATTATCCAGTACATAAATTGGAGTTTTTGGCGCTCAAGTGGGCCATTGTTGATAAATTACATGACTATTTATACGGAGCCACGTTTGAAGTAAGAACAGACAACAATCCACTGACATACGTTTTGTCAACCGCTAAACTCGATGCTACAGGACATCGCTGGTTGGCAGCTTTATCCAACTACCAATTCACACTCAAGTATAAATCGGGGCCTAAGAACATTGGGGCAGATGCTCTATCAAGACGGCCTGGATTACCTAGTCCGGAAGTAGTGGATGAATGGGAAGAAGTGCCAAGTCCTGGAGTAGGAGCTTTGTGTGCCATGGCTGCTGTAGTTGAAGACCGAGTAGCCTTTTCTGAAACTCGGCTTATTGACTCTATTGGGGGAGGTCCCGAAGCTGTACCAGACATGTTTGCCTACCCTGCCGCTTTAGGATCCTTTGAGAGTTGTTCTATATCTTCAAAGCGAATGATCTGGAGTCAAAAGACTGATCCTTTAATTGGACCTCTTTATCAAGCAGTGAGTTCTCAAGACAGAGAAATGTTAAAGACATCCCTACCCTCTGAATGCAGTCAACTTCTACGAGATTGGGAGAAGTTTGAAATAGACAATGGCCTACTTTATCGTGTGGTGCTGTATCATGATCACCCTGGAAGGCGCCAACTAGTTATTCCAAGCTGCTTTCAGAAGATGATTTTCCGAAGTCTGCATGATTATCATGGTCATTTGGGACCTGAGAAGACTTATGGCCTAATACAAGACCGATTCTACTGGCCCAAAATGAGAGATACCGTGACTCGTCTGTGTAGGTGCTGTCGCAGATGTTTGCAGAGGAAGACTGTCCCGGTTCGAGCGGCCTTCATGGGACACTTGAAGAGTTCGGGCCCCATGGATCTTGTCTGCATAGACTTCCTTTGTATTGACAACGACTCCAGAGGATTTGGAAATGTATTGGTGGTGACTGATCACTTCACACGATATGCTCAAGCCTTTCCGACTAAGGATCAAAAAGCAGTCACTGTTGCAAGAGTGCTTTGGGAAAAGTATTTTATCCATTATGGCTTACCACACCGGTTGCATTCTGATCAAGGCCGGGATTTTGAGAGTAACCTGATCAAAGAGTTACTTCAGTTGTTGAACATCCGCAAAAGTCGGACGACGCCTTACCATCCAGAGGGAGATGCCCTTCCTGAAAGATTTAACAGGACTTTACTTGATATGCTTGGTACCTTACGAATTGAGGATAAGCGATCCTGGAGTAGAAAAGTGGAGGCTATGGTGCATGCCTATAATAGTACAAGGCACGAGAGCACAGGATATTCACCATACTTTCTGATGTTTGGAAGAGAGCCTAGGCTACCTATTGACATCTTGTTGGGAGTCTCTACCGATGGTATCAGTCATCGAGATCATTACCGATACGTGGCACGTTTGAAAGAAACGCTTAAGAGTGCTTATCAGCTGGCTGAGGAAAATGCGGCCAAAGTGAATGAAGGAAATAAAAGGAGATTTGATCTTCGAGTAAGATACCGAGAATTGAACCCTGGGGACCATGTTCTGCTACGGAATTTGGGAGCATCTGCAAAACATAAGCTGGCTGATCGATGGCGGAGTGAACGCTTTACAGTGGTAGATCGGTTGCCTGGAATACCAGTCTACAAGATAAAAGGACGGGACGGGAGGATCAGGACTTGGCATAGAAATCATTTGTTGCCTGTACCTCAGATTGATGGTATGGATATCTCCAATGATGGCTCGGCCTGCGATTCTCCACAGTCCTTAGCCGATATTCCACCTGACCTTCCTGAAACTCCTGAGAGTGATTGGACTGTGGCTCCTGAAGTTCCTAGATCACCAGTATCTTCTCCTTCAGGGAGACCTATGAACCCTCAAACTCCAGAATTCGTACCTAGATCTGTGTCTACAGATGAGCAGGGATCTAGCTCTCCTACGCCACCAGCACCATCCCCTCCCATGGCAGACAACCCTAGTTTAGGGCCTGGACATGCTAGTTTACCTCAGAGAGAGGTACGGAGAGGAGAGAGAATTAGACACCCTCCACCTATGCTGACATATGATAGTTTGGGGGACCCCAGATTTACTACTCAGCCTCATTTATACCATGCTTGGGTGGGTGCAGTGTCCACTTTGGTCAATATGTTACCAATTTTCGCTCCTGCTGGCATGTATACCTATTAACCTGTTGTGACTCTGTAAATGCAAAAGCAACCATATTGATATTGTCATTGGTAATGTTGACTGTATACTATGACTTTGTATGTCTTTGACGTGACGTAAAGATTTCACCAGAGGGAGAGTGTAGGGAACTGCCATTTCTACTAGTATATAATGTATCTGGCTTCTTTGCCCCTGCAGTTTGGCTTCAGAGACCCCAGGCATTTAGTGCAAGTTTTGTTTTGTAAATACAGTGAGTCAGACACATGTGAGGCAGAGCTGCTGGGGGGAGAGATGTGAGCAGAGCTGCTGAGACAGACATGTTGTGTCTGGGGGAGTCTAAGAGCCACTTGTTCCTCTTTACTTCACAGTATATAGTTAGGTATGTGTTACCCCCTATATACTCACAGGACCTAGCTAGTAACCGTAGTTAGGGATCCATATATATATATATAGTTCAGGGCAGTGATAGGTTAGGCTTCCGAAGGCCAACTAGCTAGTTAGAGGCCCGGTGGCACTAGTAGTTTAGCTGGCAGGTTAAGGACTCAGTGTTAGGGTAGTCAGGCCTGCATCTACTGCCGTCACCGTCGCCCTGTTTGCTGCCTGTGAAGAATCTCATCATCATCATCATCTCCTGATCGGCTGTCTGTCATCTCCTGGAAGAATCCGAGGATCCACAGTCATCCACAGGGGCCCCTGCATCTCTTCTGTTGCCTGGAGGTATTGTGCACTGGACTCTTGCTATATATTTATATATATACCCGGGTATATAACCTAAGACGGTTGAGGACTTGCTGGTTGTTGTAGTACTGCTGTGTTCTGAGTATATTGTATGTATGTATTATTACCCTGTTGATTCTTATAAAGCTACTGTTATAACCTTATGTGGTATCTGTATGTATTCTTCAGACTGTGAGATTAGTACAGTGATCCTTGTTAAGGCTACTAACTGTACTTCATGGGTAAGTCCCAGGAAGAGATCCTCCCTGTAATACAGAGGCTCTATCCTGGGTGGAGGCACTGATATATTTCATATATGTTCCCACTCTTCCCTTCAGCGAAGGCTTCAGGTCCCATTATACACACAGGTCAGCGCCAGAGTCTGTTGCGGGAGGGATAATACTCATACCCCCCCCCCCCAAATAGGGCTACACAAGCTAGAAGATTTATAGCGCCCTCTGCTGTGCCGGACTGGGATTGTAAGGGTATGTTCACACCGGGTTTTTTTGCAGGTGAATTTTCAGTTGGAATCTGCCTCAAGAAAACCCATTAATCCCATTAATTTCAATGAGCAAAGTTTTTCCAACCTCCCATTTATTTTAATGGGCTTTACAAGGCAAATGTGCCTGAAATTAGGTCATAAAAAGAAATCAGCTAGAGGAAAAAAAAATCTGCTACTGACTCGTGTTGAAATGAACAGGAGAGTTGGGAGATGTTATTTTGCTCCGGATACAGCTGAATTACTGATGGCTAGTGTAAAGCTTCGGCAATTAGAGATGGACGAACCTCTGAAGATTAGTTTAGTGTCCAGTTTGGGCAAAGTGATCCTTTGGTTCGTTTTGGTCTGAACTTGTTCAGTTAGAAACTGAAGTGAAATTATTATGCTCTGGGATCTCTTCAGACCCCAGAGTATAATAGGTGGAGGCCCAGAGGAGGTTTAAAAAAATAAAATACATTTACACCCATCTTCCCTCGCCTCTTTTAGTCCTCCTTGCGGCGTCTGGTGCTCTCTCTCTCAGTCTTTTCGGTGACATCATGTGTCTGGGGTCACCGCTGAGGCCCAAGGGTACACCAAGCCTCATGACATGATGCTCGACGTGTCTATGTGACTGCTGTGGTCCAATCACAGGACACAGCTGTGACCCCTGGGCCTCCATCTACATACCTCCCAACCGTCCCGGATTCGGCGGGATAGGATCCGGAATCCGGGTCCTGATCTCACGCTCCCGGTCGGCCGGACATATGTCCCGGTATCAACTCATCTGCGTCCGGAAAGGACGCAGATGAGTTGAATACAATGATGAAGCAGGAGCCGTCCGTGGACAGCTTCTGCTTCATCACTGTGCTCCCTGTATGCACCGGCCCTGAGAGCTGTAGGCGCAATGTGATGACGTCACTCACATCGCCCCTGTAGCTCTCTGAACAGTCCAGAGAGGGAGACCTCAGACAGAGCAGCAGGGGAGCGAGGAGAGGTGAGTATCAGTGTTTTATTGTTAAACTATGGAGGGGGAACATTAAACTTGGGGGCAGATGAAAAGTTGACATTGAACTGGGGGCAGATAGAGGGAGGGACATTAAACTGGGGTCAGATGAAAAGGGGACATTAAACTGAGGGCAGAAGAAGGAGGGGACATTAAACTAGGGGCAGATGAAGGGAGGACATTAAACTGGGGGTAGATGCAGGGGGGATTAAACTGGGGACAGATGAAGGGGGGCATTAAACTGGGGGCAGATGGAAGGGGAATTAAACTGGGGCAGGTGAAGGAGGGTATTAAACTGGGGGTAGATGAAGGAGGGTATTAAACTGGGGGCAGATAGAGGTGAGCATTAAACTGGGGACAGATGGAGGGGGGGCAGATAGAGCATGACATGCAACTGGGGGCAAGTTGGAAGGGGACATTAAACCGTGAGGGTAGCTGGAGGGGGACATTAAACTGGGGGCAACTGGATCAGGACATTAAACCGTGGAGGTAGCTGGAGGGGGACATTAAACCGTGGGGGTAGCTGGAGAGGGACATTAAACCATGGGGGTAGCTGGAGGGGGACATGCCTGCCTCTAGTTGCCCCCAGTTTAATGTCACCCTCCAGTTACCCCCACGGTTTAATGTCCCCCTCTAGTTGCCCCCAGTTTAATGTCCCCCTCCAGTAGACCCCAGTTTAAAGTACCCATCCAACTCCCCCCATGGTTTAATGTCACCCTCCAACCCTCCAGATGCCCCAGTTTAATGTCCCCCTCTAGTTTCCCCCAGCTTAAACTGGGGCACCAGGAGAGGGACTTCATACTGTGGGGTAATTGGAGAGGAACATTATAATGTGGGGGCATATAATGGGTGACTGTAGGAGCATTATACTGTGTGGGGGCACATAGAAAAAAAGATCAGAGTGGGCGAAGTCAACATAGAAGTGGATGGAGCTAAATTTGTCACAGCACACGTACTGTCCCTCTTTCTGTCCTTTGAAAGTTGGGAGGTATGCTCCCCAGACCCCAGAGTATAATAATATACCACAATGCGAAGTGAGGCGGCAATGTCCGTCACTGTCTGGGGGACGGCATTTCTACCATTTATTTAATGTAAACCGGCTCAGGACATGCCGCTTTAAAAAAAACAAAGCTGAGCGGGGCCTGTCCTGGGCTGGTTTACGAGACCTCTGCATGTCATCGCAGGCGGCGATACAATGACGTCATCGCGCCTCCTACGCTGACACGCAGACGTCGTGGACAAAAAGAGGGGGCGGCGGCTCCATCATGGGGTTGCAGGTAGGTGACAATAACTTTTTTTTTATATATAAATAGGCTGTAACCTGCTGGAGTAACCCCAGCAGGTAACGGACTATTTACTTATCGATCCCTGCGCCTGCTGTGGCCGCCTCCGCTTTCCCTTCTGCTATCGGATGCAGAAGGGGGAATCAGAAGAGGCTGTGAGCGGCAGCGGGGATCGATAAGTGAGGCCAAATACTACTATTATTATACTCCAAGGTGTTTTCAGACCCCGGAGTATAATAATCGGAGACCCAGGGGAGGTGATAAACATAAAAACCTGTGTTACTCACCTCTCCGGCGATCCGATCTTACTCCCTGCAGGCTTCGGCCTTCTTTGGTGACGTCCCAGGCGTCACGTGAGCCAGCCCGACGTCATTATGTGGCGACGCCGGTCTGTGCGACGTTGAAGAGGGCCGAAAGTAGGGAGCGCACCGGAGCCCAGGTAAGTAACACTGGTTTTTATGTTTGTCACCACCTGGGTCTCCGATCATTATACTCTGGGGTCTTTTAGACCCCAGAGTATAATAATAGTTCATGGGTGGGTTACTATGGAGCAGAATACTGTGTGCATGAGCCACTATGGAGCATAATACCGAGTGCAGGGACCACTATGAGGCATAATACCGTGTGCAGGGGCCACTATGGAGAATAATACCATGTGCAGGGGCCACTATGAGGCATAATACCGTGTGAAGGGGCCACTATGGAGCATAATACCGTGTGCAGGGGCCACTGCGGGGCACAATATTGTTTGCAGGGGCCACTATGGAGTATAATACCGAGTGCAGGGGCCACTATGGAGCATAATACCGTGTGCAGGGACCGCTGCGGGGCATAATACCGTGTGCAGGGGCCGCTGCTGGGCATAATACTGTGTGCAGGGGCCGCTGCAGGGCATAATACCATGTAATACTGTGTGCAGATGCCGCTGTGGGCCATAATACCGTGTAATACTGTATTAAAAAAAAAAAAAAACACCTACTCACCTGTCCCTTGTGCTCCGATTTCTCCCACCGCAGTCTGGTTCTGCTGCTCTGGTGTTCTCTTCTGGCGGAAGTCCCACCACACATGACCGCTGAGGGGAAGAAAACACCGGAGCAGCAGGACTGAAATGCGCTGGGAGACACCGGAGCACCTTCTCCAGCCTCATAGTAAAAAAGTGGTTATCCTGGACAACCCCTTTAAGGTGGCAATTGGTCTTTCCAGCTCATTTTTATTGATGTTCTATCCTTAGGACAGAGTGTGGAGAGGTGAGTATTAGTGTTTTTTTTTATTTCTACATGGTAGGAGAGGGACATTAAACTGTGGAGACAACTGCAGGGCTATGAAGATGACCTTGGATTCATTTTAAAGATGATACTCTCATCTTTACAATGATACCAAGATCATCCTGATAGCCATTACAGATCCGGAGCGATTCGCTGGTGACAAGGATGTTCAGCATTGAGATCCCAATGCAGATCTCAATTCCTGACAGCATTTTCAGCAGCGAAACACTCCGAATCAGTAAGGACTATCATGATGATCTTGGTATCATTTTAAAGATGAAATTCTCATCTTTAAAATTAATCCAAGCTCATATTCAGAGCCCTAACCGATCTTGAGATATGGGGGTCTAAATTGTCCTCCTCCCTCCTGCCTCAGACAGCATCTTAGAGCTGCGTGAAGGAGGAAGTAGGGGGAAGGAGCAGAGCTACAGACTGCAGAGACAATAATAAATCATCATTGTCTGTGCATAACCTGTATGTGACCCCAGGGGGAGGGGTAGCAGGGACTTCTGCAATGTTATCCCCTCTCTTATCAATCAGAGAGCATACTATACATTTACTTTCTGATTGTCACATAGAGGTATAAAGTAATGCCCCTCTGAGCCTAATCACAGGGGTATTTTATGTAATATCGCTCTGAACATAACCAGGAAGTTATTGGCGCTATGACCCAAACGTTTACCATCGTCCAGGTCGCAGCGCCAAAAGAGTTGCACCAAACACTTACACAACACATACAAAAAGTGATCACTAAAGTTTACATTTTTTCCCTATCCTGTCCACACCTGATCTTTATGGAGTAAAATACGCCGACCGTCTCTCTAGCAATATCCGTTACACACTAAAGTAATAGAAATAACGATTATTACTAGAGATGAACATATAAAACATTTCTGACAGGCAGAAAAGTTCCATCAGTCAGATAACACATATTCACCCATTGAATGTCACCATATAAAATCCCAGTTTTTGGCAGCTTTCAGGTGGGTATAATAGCGGGTGGTGATGGGGGGTGGGCACTTATGAAACTTTTGCACTGGGCCCACCAATGTATTAAAACGGCCCTGGCTCAGCAGATCAATGCGGAGTTCAGGTTTCAGACCCCCAACTATTAGATACTGATGATATATCCTGTGAAAAGGTCATCAGTATCCAATATACAGGGGGTCTGAGACAACTCCTTTAGTATACGATGTCATGATCGGTGTGGGGTCAAAGTAGGAGAACCTGTCACACAAGCAGTTCACACAAAGGTCGGTGTATATAGGGCTGTGCTGATCTGCTTGCTGTAGCAATCTAAATACTTCACATTTATTGCTTTTTTAAGTGTCACTGCTATGTATGTATGTGATGTGCATATATTTGAGCTGTGTGTATGTGATGTGCATGTATTTGAGCTGTGTGTATGTGATGTGCATGTATTTGAGCTGTGTGTATGTGAAGTGCATGTAGTTGAGTTGTGTGTATGTGATGTGCATGTAGTAGAGTTGTGTGTGTGATGCAGTTGAGCTGAGTGTGCAGATCTGATACAAGCAGATACAGCTTAATCTGCTAGAAAAGACTCTTGCTCCCCCACTGATCATGACATCATCATAGGTCGTATACCTTCTAGAAATTTTCGAAGTGTGGCCAACAATTATTTTATCAATTTTTTGTAAATGAACAGGTGACATGGTGGTTATGAATTTTACTAAAGCCAGTAGAAGTGTACAGTCATGTAGGATTTCACCTACAGTTACAGCCTATTTACATAAATGTTAGAAGAGGAAGTTTATACTGTCCAAGGGTAGTCATATATAGTCGTATAATGCTACTGAAACATACAGAAGAGACAACAATTGTGATGAGAATGAAATAAAAATATAGGATGAAGACAATAGTCTGCAGATTGTCAAGATGACTCTTGGCACAAATACTGGGGTTGCCATCTGCTGGTCTAGAGGGATGGTGACTTCCCTGACCCTAGACCTGGTGTGGATGCATTAGCACTATATGGGCGAACTGTATTTACAAATTTAGACTGTGAGCCCCTAATAGGTCCTTTATTGCTTTTTGTGAGATAAAATGTATTTTTAATGGAATACTGTAATTTTGGAGCAAATATAATGCAGAATTTGCCTCAAAATCAATCCCAAATTCTACCTGAAATCTAGCTCCCATCCAGTTCAGTGGAAGACAGAAGAGAGGAGTATCCTTCCTGCTCGTTCTTTGGGCACATTCTTCCTTTGAAATGAATGGGAGGCAAATTTTGGAGTGTTTTTTGAAACAGATTTTTAGAATCAGCTGCCAAAATCTGTTTAATATAGTAGACCCTCTTAATATATTAATCTGTCTTACTATATTACCCACTTTGTTCTTATAAAAAAATTCTGTGGACACCTTATCCACGCATGGTCAGATGTAGGCCTTACTACATTAGCAATGTGACATGTTCCATTTGTGCTACTGAAAAGGATCGCTATATAAAGGCCCCCATACACTTTAGACAGAGTTCAGCAGATGTGTATGGGGGTCTCACAGCTCTCCACTGACAGATGATGTTAGTGCTAAAAAGGATTGGGCATGTTGAATTCATTGCCCAATCCTTTTGTTCTTGCTGGAGATAAACCACCCCCTGGAGGTGGCACAATACCCTATTAATTATTTTTTCCCAATTATTTCCCTACCATTTCTGTCCTTTCTTATACAGACTAACCTACTGTCCTGAATTTGCCAGGACTGTCACAATTTTTCGGTAACAATCCTGGAAAATTTGGGCATGACTCAGCTTGAAAGGAACTGTGTTTGCTCAAAGGGTGTTTGTCTAATCATCTGCCTGGTTTGTGGCTTAAAGGGGTTGTCCAGGCATAACTTTTTCTGGCCTATCCTCATCAGCTGTACGGAGCTGCTTTCTGCACTTGTCATGTACACAATACAGGGCCCGAAGCACAAAGCTCCATCCGCTAGGTGCTGTCACTGCTGTTCAGCTCCCATTGAAGTCAGTGCAGTGAAGGAGCCGGGCCGCTATACAGCCAACTAAGCTTTCTGTTTCCGCCGCTGTATTAAGCCCGGACAACCCCTTTAAGCATCCATATTGCCCAGGCCAGCAAGTAGGTAAGTATGCTCATATTGTATTCAACATGCAAGGTATATAAAATTTCTCACTTTTCTTTTTTATAAAAACATCTTTATTTCACGTTTTATTTTACAAATATCCACAGGTCGGTATATTCACTGTTCAACATTTCTAGTTAGTTCAAAATGAATTGCAAATAGAAATAAATGTGACACGTAAACCGGCGTTTAACACTGTACATCTCATTGAAAAGCAACAATTGGATTTGGTGGGAAAATAACAACAAAAGTAGAAAATACAATGTTAAAAAATGGTTTAGAAAAATGCAGTGCTACAAGCCATGTTATGTACACTGCACCCCACTGCACACTTGTCTACAGTAAATTAGGTAAAATATTAACTGACCTGCCCAAAGCTGTAATTCTGCGTTAGAATTATGTGTGCCTGCTGCCACCACTAGGGGGAGTTTAGGAGCTTACTGCATACTGGCTGTATTATTGGGCTCAATGTAAACATCCTATGCAGTAAGCTCCCCCTAGTGGTAGCAGCAGACAAATAGAATTCTATTATTTAATTCTGCCTATTTTCAGACCGGACGTATCCAAATTTGCTAGTCAGTACGTCTTATTTTCTCAAGAACATTCATCATATAGAATCATATTTTTCTTTATTATATCATTGAAAGCTTTGTAAAGATTTTTTGCCTATAGCCAACTAGTGTTATTGCCAAGGGATTGAAAGTTTTATAACTATGTATCTAGAACATTTCTAGATCTGTTACGATCGCTTGAATGTGAAACAATATAAATGTATCTGTAAAAATGTATAAAACGCTCAAACACAGAAATAATAAAGCAAAATTAGCATGGAAAAAAAGAGCAGCAATTTCCACAATACTATAAAGTGTAGACTACTGCGAGGGCCAATGAACTGCATATTGGCTTCATAATAGACATTACTAGAAAACAAATGGGATGGTGACAAATTCCTTGGTGCAGTCCTGTCTTGGAGTTATAGATGTATTCCAGCTATTAAAAGGGTTTTCCTACTAAGACATTATCCCCTATCCACAGTGCCCCATGTGAGTTGGGCTGTGGTGTGCATGCTTGACCATGGCCCTGTTCTCTTCAATGGTATAGCCATCCTGGAAGTCCCATAGAAGCCATACCATGGAGCGCTAGCTGAGCATGCACACCAGCGCGTCATTTGTATGGGGCGCTCTGGGAAAATTGTGGTCCCTCAGGGACCTCCTTAGTGTCTATATGGGCTACATGTCTATATTGGAAAAACCCCTTTAAACCCAAGCACTGACACCCCCCACCGACTGCTGGAACATGGAACCAGAGTGGGGGGTGATCAGCTCCTATATAGTTATAGAGCTACAACCACTCCATACAACACCTCCCCATGACAGATATGCATTCCAATGGTCCATTGGATACAGCCTTAGCAGTCAACTCCCTCCCTTCTAAAATGTATCACTCATATTGTGGTCAGGTAATAAAGGTATACAGCCTAAATACTACACGACTGCTGTCTTTCAAAAGCTGCACATTTAATGGATCAGAATGCAATACCAGACACAACCCCTGCACAAGTGTGGCACTGTTTTTGGAAGAATGCCATGTTTTCCCTAATTCTCGACACTACCTTGAATCACACCGACTTCCCTATTTAAGCTGATACTGATATATCATCATATTGCTCCTTTGTATTAGAAAAATATCATGTACAGAAATAATTCACCTGCCCGAGAAGCAAGATCCTACGGTATATACACATGTCAAAATAGTTAAATATAAATTCTTTATCCAGTGTTTGCTCAGTCACCCAAAGCAGCAGATCATAGAGAAGAGGCTTCTGCTTTCCTTATAATACAGTACAGTATTTCTGGTTTTCAATTTTTTTATGTTAATATATAACGTGCCAAAAAATATTTATAGTGTCCCTATCAGCTGCACAATTTATATTAGTCACCCTGCAAGTCTGTTCTACAATACTTGAATACTACAGGGTTTAGGTAGAAAAATTCTTATAATGTATAAATTAATTTTTTAGATTAGATTTTTTTTTTTAGATGTAAAAACTATAAGAAGTGTACAGAAATGCAAATCCCTTTGGGAAAAAAAAAGAAAAAAGTTGCATAACACTGTGAACTCAGCCTTGTACCCATGTACCAATGTCCTCACAATTCTTTTGTAACCAACATGGTACATTGCTCACACTGTCAGTGTGACTCTAATTTAGGTCATGGCCTGACATAAATTTGGTCTTGCAAACCATCAGCGTCTGTAAGGGCCTGTCAGCTCAATATCCTTTTTCACTTTTTCCTTTAAATAATACCCACAGATGTATTTTCACTGTCTATCACACAAATACATTAGTCTCCATATTTTATACATATCACAAGCAGCACCTGGCATGCATGGCTTCTTCTCTAGTGCACTCCTAGTCAGTACAGACAATACAATAATGCAAGGTAGGAGAAGACGCCTTATGTTGATGTTTAGGGATGTTAACCCTATCTCTCGAGTCATCTTGTCACATGTAATAAGGAAAGGCTTCCATCCTGTTTTCAGCTCTAAATATAGATTTCCAGCGCAAAGCTATATCAAAGCTGTGTGCAAATGCAACCTAAGGATCGTACTACAGATACAGCCTATGTGCCACAGAATGGTGTCTTCATAGGGTCTTATCTTATAGAGATATTGGATGAATGAAGATGTAGTGCAGGGCCCCAAAAACTAGAAATCCTGCGGGGAATTTATGAATGTTTGTATAGCAGTTTGTGATTTTTTTACTGCATGTGCCAAAAAGTAGATAAGGCGCAGACATAACTTCATAGGAAAGGGTCAGAAACTGGCACAAATTATAGCCCAAATCTATGCCAGCTCCTTTGACTTTCTGGCACACGGAGGAAACTACCAACCAGTCTTGATAAATCTCCCCCATATCCTTTTGTGAATCTAACGCCATTGAGCTGGCCTAATATATAGATATATGTGACATGTAGTCAAGTACAGAAATTGCTGCCCTCATGTGACATGTTCCGATCTCTAAGCCTTCGTGCACACGACCGAGTGTGTAGCCCGAGGGTGTTCTGATGCAGCCCATGTGTGTTCTGATGCTCTTTTCCGTTTTATAAAATATGAGAATGGTACAAAGCATCGGAACACCCTGGGGTTGCACACTTGGTCGCGTGCATGAAGCCTTAAGGACATACATAATCACAAAGTAGCCTAGGAATAAGTGAAATGCTCTCAAAAATATATTCTCAGTGTTACTAGTAATCTAGTACGCTGACACTTGTTATTGTATCACTAGTTTTACATACAGCTCTGCTACATCTCAAACATCTCTACTACATTGCAGACCTCTCAGGAAATGCACTGTACACTTGTAAACTGCTTCCCAATGTTAAAGGGTTTCCATTTTTATTTTTCTCTTTGCAGTCATATAAATAGTTCAAATATACATGGACATTTTTAGAAAATACTCTTCATTTACATTAGTTTTACTTTTCTGGACAATGTAAGGCACATATAGATTCTGATCCTAGTACTATACGGAATATAATCTGTAAATTGTAGGATATTGATACCCATTGCACCGGTTGGCAGACAGGAACAGAATAAAAGATTTATGAAATTCTGTAAAAGAAAAATTGTCTGTGTCGCCGATAACAACCATTCACAGTGTGGCTTTCGTTTTACTCAAACATGGCCTAGATGCCCGTAGCAACCAAACCCTGTTTCCTATTTTTCTAATACAGTCAAAGATGAGGTGAATTCTGATTGGTTGCTATGGGAAAAATGACAACACTTTTTTGATTTTTCTGATAATTTTGATACCCAAGGCCCATGATGTATGGACAAATTATGCCTGAAATTATTCCCTATTCTCAGGACAGGGGATCAGAGTCCGATCGCCAGGCCCCCCAGTGATCAGGACAGGAGGCCAATATCCCCCCAAGGCCTCCTTGTGAATAGAGCACCAGTGTGCTTGCGTGACCAGCGTTCCATTCACTTCAATGGGGCGCAATGGAGTTTACAGTCCCAGCAAACGCATATAAGTGAATGAAATATTCCAGGAATATTGGGCTGTGGATAGAGGATAAGTGTCCATAGTGGCACAACCCCTTTAAGTCATACTTGTCAGCTCTCCTAGAACATATGGCACACTCCCGAAAAAGAAGTGACCTCCAAGAGTCCTGAAAGAGTCCTGTGCCCAGCGGAATACACTTTATTATGTGTAAAAAAAGAACATGGCCGTGGCATGTCAAGGCGTCAGAGGTGATGTGGCCTCATCAATGGGAGTTTGACCTTGCCTAAAAACTTCTCCCCATTCCAAATGTTGCCAAGTGTAACTTTTTATTGTGAGTGAAGTATTTAAACACAGTAGCTTGCACTTTTTTTGTCACTTTTTTTCTATACGTATTGCTGGAAGCAGACCTTTCACAGGTTAACTACTATATTTTATTTCCTGGACACAAAACTAACATCCAGACCTCTATTTTTCCATGTGAATATCACCGTAACATGGCATCTGATGGCGCGTGCCATGATTATTCACATGGTATCTGCATGCATACACAGGAGCAGTCTATGGTCATTGTATTATGGTTCTGGACGTGGTACAGAGCTATAATACGACCATGTTCATGAGGCCAAAGTCAACTAGTTAGCTCCAAGCTCAGGTCATATTGTCTCCTACCAAAAAAGCTGAGCCATGTATAACCTGCTGTATTATAATATAGATCTAGTGTTCCAAAGGCATAGTAAACAGAGACATGTCGGGCTTGTGTCCCTCTTTAGAAAAAAACCATTTTATATGTACACATCACAGTATTTACACACGCAGCGCATACATGGCAGATCTATTCACATACGAAATACAACACAAAATATAGTACTGCATTATAACAACATTAACATATAAGACAATAGAAAATTAGTATAGACCTGACCATATAGATTATATCAATAGTTACACCCGGACAGAAAAAAAAAAAGGATTCTTTGGCCTTTAGGAGTATTTATCATATAGACATAGTGGAGTCAGCCATTTTCAGAAGAGTAAGGGATATCAGTGATACAAAATGGCTGCCTCCATTGTTCACATATGATACGGATACTTAAAAGTTAAAGGCAAAAGGAAGCAATAAATACCTCACAGGTTCAGTTATATACAAAAGAAATGGTGAAGTGTTGTCACTAGGTTTGGAATCTGATTTACAAGGAGGACAGAGAACCATATTGCACATTTTCACTTTTTACACTTTTAGCAGTTTGCAGCCTTGAAATCTTCAGGAATGTGTATTGAAAGTGAATTAAATCTGTGATTTATTGTTTCATATCTGTGTAAAGACCTTTCACCATCTCCACCAATTCCAGCTTTCTGCTCTAGATGCTGCTCCACTGATTTAAATATTTTTTTCTTTAGCCCCACCATTTGTGAGCAATAGGTGCTGTTAGTTTTGGTGCCTGATATGCTGTCTAACCTCTCTACTGTTAGGTGGGTGGTCTCAGGACACAGTAGGCAAAGGGGTATGATTCAAAGCTCTCTTATCCAGTTGAATCGGAAGCCAACAGTGTCAGATCTCAGAATCATGCCCCTTGTCTACTCTGGCCAACGACCACCCACTTGACATTAGGGAGCTTAGCATATGAGGCACCAAAACTATCTGCAGTGATTGTTCAGGAACAGTGGGGGCTAGAGAAAAAAATTCCAACTGTGCTGGAATCAGTGGAGCAGAGCCTATTGAAGTATGTAAAGAGTTGGTAGAGATGGTGAAAAGTCCACTTTAAATATAATGTGTGACCATCTGAGCTTCTCTATAGCGTTATGGTAATGATATACCAGTCAAATGTCCATTTGTTGTATGTTTAGGTATTAAAAGTATATATGTCAGGAGAGTTCTATGGCATAAATGTGGTGTAAACCTAGCCTAAGACAAAACCATTCAGAATAATGCAACACTCGTTTCTAAAGTCTTCCTTGCAATGAAGGGGTTAAAGGCACGCTGTACCAATGCTGCTGGGAAACTGAGCTACAGTATGTGCCATTGAAATGACTGTAGGAAGACAGTTTGCATAGGTCATATTACCAAAGTAACAGAAGTGTCATTTAGCATGTGGCACAGATACATGTGTTAAGGCAAACAGATCACAGATCTCATCAGATTTTGTAAGAAGGTCTTATAGCAGCTATAAAATCCTCTTTACATTATTAATGCACTTAAAGTAATTCAGTGGCTGTCCTCCATTATTGCATAATAACAGCAGATCAGCATTAAATAAGACATAGCACCCCTATTTCCCAACACTTTGTACACCTAGAAATGGAATCATTACCAGGTAATGACTTTCATGTCACATAAAATAACTTACCAAGACAACCCCTTTTTTGTAATAAAGCCAGGCTGGCTTCAGATTCCTCTGCAATGCCTACTAAAGGGGAAATGTAGTATTACATGTCGTTCACTCCAATAAATGGGCATTCATGTAATACACTGAAAGGCCGCATCTGCCAAAGCAGGCATTGCTGAATCTCTGCGGCTCGAAACTCTGGTCTTCAGAGGTGTAAAACTCATCAATGATGTCCATATGCCTTATAGGGCACACAAACAGAAGTTGTCCTACTGGGACAACACCTTTAATTCAATATTCCACTTGCGACCCTCAATTCATAAAACTTACGATCAAATATCAGTTCACAGAGCAAGTCACATATGTCATGGAAGTAACATCCAGACAACAATAAAGTCTATTGACACATATCCAATCCATCCATGTGGTGCCATCTTCCTACTAAATAACCCTTATTTTAAAAATTCTACCCAAAAAAAAATTTTAAATTCAAAATAAAACAACATCTCTAGGTATAGCTTTCGTTCTCATTCCAATTGGTGACCCATTGTTTTTTTTCAGTGTTCTGTTTATCTTTGAATTGGCGATCTTCTTTGGGGATTCGTATAGCGTGGTATCGCGGGACACTGTCATCGTACCTGGAACGTTTAAAAAATCCACACTGGAAAAAGAGACAAGATTTGGGTCATTATGAGACAATTAAGTACGATTCATTCACGGTGAGGTCAGCTGCACAAGGGAAGGTACAGTCCGGAAAATACAGTCCGTATATCGGCCACATTTTCCAGACTGCATTCTGTTCGGAGACCTGGACTCATAGTATCATAGTGATGTTGTAAGTCACTGCCTCACTGTGGGGCTACTGTCCCATACCATATGTAATCTTGATGGGACAGCAGTCACATGGTAAGGCAGTAACTCACAGCATCATATATTACGATTACACTGTAAGTCCAGTTCTCCAGACATAGTCCAGTTTGCGAAATACGGTCAATATACAGTATATGGACTGCATCTTCCAGACATTGACTGCACATGTGCAGCTGGCCTCAACTGTGAACTGCAGACAAACTGGACATAAACATGAAGCACATTACCAAGCCCAAGGAGCTGTTAGAAGAAGACAACAATGTGGTAAATGAGAAAAGGTTTTGTAAACTTTTGTAAATAAGAAAGCCCACCATGAGGAAGTAAGTAATAAGGTATATTAAGCGATCTATTTGCAGTTCCATCTGTTTTTCTTTCTATCCACAATGCACTTGGATAGACATACAGCACCCCAGTGCAAGAGAAGAGAGAATTCTGGGAGGAGTACCCACTGCACAGTATGGGTAGATCCATGTGGAAGGTTATGCTCTGTCGTCTACATATCATAGTTGCCATCTGTCCCAAATTTGCTGGGATAGTCCTGAATTTATGTCAACAGAAAATTTGGGCACATCCGGATCTGAAAAAGGGGCATGTCTTACAAAACCTTGCCCAAAAATGGGTAGTCCCACTTAGTCCAAAGGTGGTGTGGGACATCATATAAACTTCGATTTTCCCAACCTATAAGTCTAGTATGCCTACAAACTATCAATACAACTGAATGGGATAGGTTTTTTCACAGTGGGAGTCAATTGTGGATGAACTGTATATCATTGGCATAGTCATGTGCTTTCATGTGCATTTCAAAGGCTTTCGATAAAATTCGGGGCCATACACCTTCACTGGCTGTCAACTGAACCTTTGGCTGTTAACTGGGCCTTGGGAACGCCCTTCTCCTTACACATGCATGCTTGGCTTGGCCATGCATTTACTGTATGTTTCACCAATAGGGAGATAGTAATAAGTCACTGCCAGACACTTTTGCCAGTGGCTTTTCCCTGTTGGGTTTCAATATGTCCGACTGTTCTTTTCCCCCTGATGTTTGTTGCCATACGAAATGGATACATTTGGCCGGTGTCACCTAAATATGTAGAATTGGTCAGCAATTATCTAATGTGCATGGATCTCCTTTTTTCCATGTGATACTTTGATCTGATTGGGAAATTCTCTCAAAGTGTCCCTTTATCTTCATAAGTCTTCATTCTCAGTGAAAAAATAAATCATAAAAGTTCAAAGCCAACAGTAAGTGGACAGATACAGAACAGTAGGTAGGTATTTTTAGGTGCTCGTTCCATGCATGAACATGTTACATATATGTGCTGTAAGGATTAGACATAAGCAAGAAGACAGACAATTTAATAATGGAAGTAATCTGCAGCAAAAGCCAAGTGTTATGCTTCAAGGTAATCCTGCAGCCAATCCAGCACCCAAAAGCATTGATTGAAATAGTCAATTACCAATCACAGAACGCTGATCAATACTATGCGTCCGATGTCAGCCTCTCTTTATCAGACGGCTGAGTATGGATTTCAGCCTTGTGATAAGTGGCATCAAATTCATCTTGCTTACTTCTCTTGAAAAAGCCACACTACAAGGAACGAAGGTTACACATCGGATGATTTGTGATGATTGGAGGAAGGAATATGAAAGCAAATCAAAAAAAATCAGCAGTCATGGAGAAGCAGTGGTCACAGTGGTAGGGGATCTCATATCAGCATCTCTCAGTGGAGAAGGAACGATTCCTTAAAGTGAGTTTCCCACTAAAAACACTTATCCCCTATACACACACAATAGGGGATAGGTCTCTGATCCACCACTGGGCCCACAGCGATTACAAGAATAAGGAGTCCCCTGTGTGAGTGAAGCAGCATGGCCCATGTGTGACCACCACACATGGGGGCTGACGCTGTACTTGGCTATCTCCCAAAGAAGAGAATACAGCAGTGAACAGACATGTATACTACTGCTCCATTCACATCTCAGCTTCCAGGACCCTTATGAATATAACAAGACAAAAGAGCAAAATGTTGGTTAAGCTTGAATTTTTTGTCATGCTTAAATTTATAAACCCGAAATGGAGTTCAGTTTTAGCTTTACCATTTCTATAAGCTGGGGGGATACTATACTACTGATAATGCAGTCTTCTGTAAGCTGAACAGAGTGGTATACGGTACAATAAAAGGTTTTTTCCCGGGAAACAAGTTATTTACTATCTAGAATAAGGGATAACTTGCAGATCAGTGGGGGTCTGACCGCTCAGACCCCCATGGATCAGGAGAACAGGGGACTTTTCTCCCCCATTCTGGAGCAGTGGTCGAGCAATGCACAGACTGGTCGGTTCAGTTGAATGGGAGCGTTGGAGATATCCAAAGTACTAAGTGCAAGGCTATCTCCGACACTTCCATTGGACTGAATGGAGAGGTGCAAAAAGTCCCCCATTCTCCTGATCAGTGGGGGTCTGAGCGGTCGGACCCCCACTCATCTGCAAGTTATCCCCTATCCATAACTTGTAGTTTCTATTACCTTTTTTTTATCGTCTACGCCCATAAAGTAATAGGTCAAAACTTCAATCTCAAGTATAAATATAATTTATTAGCTATTTGCCTTTTGCCCTTTAGGTCTCCCATAAAGCGGATCTATCAAATACATTACTGACAGATAAACAGCCCCAAACTGCTCAGCTTAGAGTAGACCGCAGTGAGTTAATGAAAAACTATCAAATAGCAGGAATTATTATGACATGTATAGAATTACACATGGTAGATTATTTAGGCAAGATCAGCTTTTAATGGATTGTAATGATTCTGATGCAGGTTAAATAGCAGTATCAATGAACTGTGATCTGAGTCCGACACCTCCCAGCCTCCCCCATTTTCTTCTATAAAGCTAGCCATAGACATAATATAGCTATCGTACAAATGCTCTGTCTGCTCACAGCTAACTCGCTCAAGTCCTACACATGTATGCTAAGCTACACTGATCGGTTTATGTGTCCTGAACGGGGAGAAGGAGTAAAATCTGCTGCCGGAGAGGTCTGTCAATGGCTTATCCCTTTAAGAACAAAACTATAAGAATCTGGAACACCCCGTATTCAATGGACAGTCAGCCAGTCCCACAAAAATCAGTAGGCTTGACCAACACACATCTATTATGCATGGCCAACTTTAGGCCAGCTGTGAAATTCACTCATTTCTATGGTACCAGTGGCCCTGATGTATTGGCTGTCAAAATATAAACAGGTTCGCTCAGTCCCAATGTCTAACTCAATAACTGTGTAAGCTTTAAAAAGTCAGTCCTAAGTATATAAATCTAATGGTAGATATTATAGATAACCATAGACATACTCACCTTCCATAGTATAAACACTAATAGTGCAAGCATTAAGATTCCTGCTAGTATAGCAACCAACACGATCCACCATGGCACTCCGGTGTAATGCACCTGCGTCTTCTCTGGGAAAACTGTGACACGGACCTATATAGATACACATGGTAAGTGTTCTGCTCTTACTGTACAGACTTCATAGTAATGTCTATTTATTTACAAGGCTTTAATACTTAAAGGGAACCTGTCATTAGGTTTAACCCTTATAAGCTCTTCCCACCGCTCTGTAGGACATGAAACTATCTTTCTAAACTTACAGAGATTGGTCTCCAATATGCTGCACAGCTTAGAAAATGAAGTTGATAAAACTCCTGTGCTAAATGCTAACCAGCCCTAAAGTGTCCAATGGGCATATCTTGACCTTTCAAGGGTCCTTCTGAGTCCTCAGTAAGGCAGCCATTTTTACGCTGTTCAACATGAATGATGCAGCGTCATTGTAGAACATGCACAGTGGAGGGAATTTATTAACCCAGTTAGTTTTCCTGGGAGTAATTGTGGGACATCTTTGGTGCACTTCCCTTTCTTGCACCAAAGATGCACCACATCCCTTGTTCTGCACCTCACTCACTTTTTGTGAAACAGGGCGGGCCAGGGTTGGGACGCCGCGGCCTGACAAACTTATTATACAACTGGTATGAGTTATACAGGAAGTCTATGCCAGTTCCTGACTGGCGTAGATTTCCACTCTGGCTCATGGGCGTGCGCCTAAGCCCCTTGGCTTTCTTATTAATGAGGACTGGTGCAAGTGCAGAACAATGGATGATTTATATGGATGAGGATGCTAAATAGCTCTCCTCCATGTAAGTCAATGCCTGACCCTCTCAATGACTCCCTACCAGTTCATTACCTCTGCAAAGAGAATTAGATGAACCTGCAAAAGTTCAGAGTCTGGGGGCAAATTTACAAAATTCTACTATATAGATAACACATACAGTATCAATATACTTTCCCTGTGATAAGCTAAAGATATGTTTATGTACCTGATATCCTTCATTTGTCCATTTAATGTTGTCGGCTTTGGTGTCGAGACTGATGGACGCTTTCACAATTATGTCAAGATAGCTCATTTTAGAATATTCCTGTAAACAATGGTGGGAAAATAGAAGATGAGCGCTTGGAATCAATAAATGTATAGATGTAAATGATGTAAGTACATTAGAGCGATGGTACCTCAAGGAATGTGCTGTTCCATAACCTGGAGCGGATGGCAATAACAGCATTACTATCCAGACCTTGAAGAGGGCATTTAATAGTCACACACCTCGCATTTGTTTTACAGTCCTGAAAACAATGAGAGAGATATTAACAATGAATCATATGTATGAAATAAAGAAGAAAGAGAATCATGTCAACCATTACGTGGCTAAGGGCACATTCAGATCACAGTTTCCATGTTTTGTAGCGGGTCCGTTTCCGTTTTTGGGTCTACAAACGGACCTGAAGAACGGAAACCCCAATGCAGATGTGAACCTAGAGTAAGGGATCTATAGAACAGTGAATTTTTCTGCAGACTAAATAGTTATTGATTCCTGCCCATGTATGTGGTGAAGCGGGTGGATCAGTAGGAAAAAGGACCTTCTTCAAAAAAGCCCCATGAGCCCTCTTTGGGCTGCAGACAGACATAGAAGGTGCCCCAAATCCAAAAGAATTTATATGTACAGTACAGACTTTGTGTTCAGATCCGTCTTCAGGGATTCTATGTTTTTGACATTAAGAATACAACTGTCTAAGCTATAAAACTCACTTGCAAGGTAAATTTCCACAGTGTCCCCCATCAATGATACGTCTGCTTCTATGAGCATATCAGTAAGACATATCATCAGAGTCAAATTGTTGGGATTAGGCAGCAAATACAAAGGCACTGAATCTGCACGTGACTCTTTAGTCTTTTAGACAGCCCTGAAGACATGTCTTAAACTTATATACAGACTAAAGTAGACATAAAGAAGACATTTTCCACAACGCCTTTGTTTAATCTATGTAGAACTACGTGTACAAAAGTCCAGACACATAGAAGAAATCAGTAAATCTTACCAATGTCATGTACTTCCTATCCGAGAAAAATGAAAAAGATTTGCCATCCGGATCAGTTTGCTTTTCCGCTAATTCACGTCTGTGTCGACTTTTACCAGATTCCTGTCGCAAAGAGAAAATTACGTAAACTTCCACATCATAGGAACAAATCTATGTAAAATAGTTTAATAGTTTAAATCTATGTAAAAAGTTGAATATTCTACAGATACTATATTGTACACAAATACCGTTTTTCTATAATTTTCTCCAGAAACTGACATGTATATACTGTATATTCCCTCACAGACAGCTCAGTGGTAACATACCAGCAATTTCAGCTTGTTAATTTCATTGACTTGTTCACATGCGACTTTGTCCAGTCCCTTGGAGTCTATTCTGACAATGTACAATAGCCATTTTCCATTGTCGATCTCTTTTGGCCACTGAATTTCTAAAAATGCCTTGCCCAGTGATTTAAGAGGTCGTCCAAAGTTAGTGATCTGAAAAGTAATACACATGTAAGAAGGTTAAAATAGCAAGCAAAGTGGAAAATTAGAGTCAATGTCTGGCTGTTGAGTAGGAAGATCCATCATACAAGATAATGCGTCACTTGCATATCATGACATCCACTGGTGGTATATATGTGTTGTTTTGGTTGGATATACAAACACGCCTAGTACACTGATGGTGTGCATTAGGCCTTAATCCACAGCTGGACATTACTTTAGTAGCCGGTTTACATTTTTTACTATCCAGGCCATTAGAACTGCTATAAACATCAACAGAAAATGAACCATAAATGTAGATGCCCCCATCAAATTTTGAGGCACATTTCCTAATATGGTTTTGGGAATTGTATCCATAGCCATGTTTCAAGGCTTTTCAATTGGTTGTACATTAGCAAGGTATCTATCTATAATCTATCTGCTATGTTTTTTTTTACTGCAAAGTAAAATGTCACATAAGGTGTGCGTATTATCCTGCTAAAGCTGCAGAGGGCGCCCTAGTCTCACAAATTCTATCCAGACATCAATGAGGCTAAGCTAAATACTCACTCTGAAGTCTATATTAACCAAACTTCCAACATCATCTTCTGTTTTCATAGCACTTTCTCCAACGACTTTGCCTCCAAAGTATACCTGAGAAGGATCTGCAATCCTATTAAACAAAAGAAATGTACATGGTAAATGTAGTGCACCATCAAGGTCACACAGGATTTGCTGAGTGTCAATAAGATGGTACAATTTAGCGCAAATCATAAAGTTTTCTAATTTTTTTTTGTTCTCAGTTGTCTTTTTTAGTTATTTATTAAGAGTGCTGGTTTTTCGGGGAGAAACAAAAAATGTCACTCCTGCATTACAAGAATCTACAAGGATACTGTAGGGTAGGGTTAGGCAACCTTCGGCACTCCAGCTGTTGTAAAACTACTACTCCCAGCATGTATATTTGCTCTGCTGTTCTTGGAACTCCTATGGAAGTGAATGGAGCATGTTGGGAGTTGTAGTTTCACAGCAGCTGGAGTGCTGAAGGTTGCTGACCCCTGCTGTACGGTTTTAATAACATTTTGACCCATGACTTCCACACTCCATGCTAAATTCTACGGCTAAAAGTCGTATTACTGACCACACAAATCATAAATAGAGCTTCCTAGTCTTCCCCTATGGGTCTGTTTTCGAGGCTTTCCCATACTACTCTACTGTTTTCCAGGACACTTGTGTACTTTCAAGTGATATTGATGCTCATCTCAGTGGAGACATATAAACTTACCCAGATAAGGAAAGCAGAAGTTCAACCACGACTCGAGCCTTAGCAACTAAAGGTCCTAGATCTGCTTGGGAGCTGGTTCTGTATGGTTATAAGAAATGCATATAAAATTATCTCTAATAATAGACTGATAAATAATAAACATGACAAAAATAGCCTAAAAGTGGAAATAAAGTAGATCACATTACTAAATGGATAAAAACATAATGGGAAAAATGTATTAAGTCTGGCATATTGTACGCCAGTCTTAATAAACAGCCCTACTCGGCAATTGTAGTGTGGCCTCTTCATAAATCTGTTGGACGTCCCGGTACCAGAATGGAAATCTATGCTAGGTTAGGAACTGGTGTAGATTTCCATTCTAACTCATGCCAGAAAACTGGTGCGAGTTATAATAAATCAGTCAACCCTGCCTCGGCTCACTCCGATACCTGCCCCACTCCTCCCCCAGTCGCACATGGCACATGTTAGGTGCAAGAAAGGGCCTTGCGCCAAACATGCACCTCAACATCATCCCTCTATGCCAGAAAACTGGCGTAAAGGGAATGATGAATTTCCCACAATATTCTTCTCTTCAAAGCTATATGTACTTAAAGCTATTAGCAGTATAATGTTGTACCGTGTTAGCCATTGAAAGTAGTGGAAGAGTGAAGAAATCAGGCGATACCTTTTAGAGGCTAACTGAGTATATTTGATAAGTATTGATAAGTAAGCTTTCAAGAGACTAGCTCTCTTCTTCAGACATGGTGTTATACAAGAACTGAAAATTCACAGATTATTTATACTCTATACACATGATCTTCAAAGGATTTTAGAGTTTAAGGACTCTAAAATCCTTTGAAGATCATGTGTATAGAGTATAAATAATCTGTGAATTTTCAGTTCTTAAAGCTATTATACAGAGAATAAAGTAACAGGCACATCAAGCACCAACTTGGCCTACAAGAAGAAGGGTGCAATAACATGGAATTAAGGGGTTTGCTTGGTTTGGTATATCCTCAGTTGAAGGTTTTTCCCACTAGAGATAAACCAACTCGCCAAACAGGTCAGAATTATTTAAGCATTCCTATAGATGAGACAGTCTGTTCTCCTACTTAAAATTTTGTATATTAAATTGAGCCCAATAGTTTGGGCAAACTCCGCACCGATTCATCAATAACTGAACAAAAAACCTTAGCAAACCCTAGCTTGTTCGCTGACATATCATTACTACTGCTAAACTTTTTGAGTTCACCTACGTTTCCAAACTGAGAGGAATCTGAAGCTCCGTGGTGTCGACTGTTATTTCACTAGTACTCAAAATCAGAGCGAAGGTTACCTGAAGAAAAGTAAGTTGTTACATTGTTACACATGCATTCTAAAATTATGATTTTAATTTTAACAAGTTGCTACAGGGGAAAATAAAATGTGTTGTCCAAAATGTATTATATATTGATGATCTAACCTTAAGATAGATAAGTCATCAATATCACATTGATACCCAGCACCCCCACTGATCAACTAATATCTATGCAGTGTACAGCACAAGCAGCTCCATACAAAGTGTAGCAGCAGAGAGAATGGGAGCTGAGCCGCCATATGCAACTTCCATACACTATGCTCCAAACAGCTGATGTTCTCCCCATGTTTTCTCCTCCCACATTCCAAAGACATACTGATAGGGAATGTAGATTGTGTGCCCTACTTTGGACAGTGTTGACAATATCTGTAAAGCGCTGCGGAATATGTTGGCGCTATATAAATAAGTTTAAATAAATAAATGGGTGGGGTGCTAGGTGTTCAGACCCCACCGATCTGATATTGATGATCTATCCTAAGGATAAGCTGTCAAGGATGAGATAACAAATTTGTTTCAAGGGTATGGATGGCTATGGATAAGCAGAAAGCAAACTCTATGCTGTGCCTCCTCCATGGGCCTGGGATTCACAGCAAATAAGCACCAATGATCCAAGCATGGGTATAATAAACAGATGAATCACTTACATTGGAATCTCTCTTGAAAGGATTTCCAAGCTCGCACTCCACTTTGGATCCATTTTGGTTGGACGTACAGAAAAAATTTCGTTCCTATGTTTTCATGAGAGAACAGATTGTTACTCAAAAACCAGTGGCTACCATTAACTCTTTGTGGCTTAATGGTTCTATTACTTACAGGAGTTTTAGCAAAGTCCTTAAAAGATGAAAATGATAAGGTGGTTGGAAGATCTGCAATGAGCTTCGCTTCATGGGCATCGTCACCATCTTTCTTGGGATTGTTCGGATCCGAGGGTTTATTTGTCACTGTGATTTCAAGAGCAATTGCTTTCTGGTTTTGGAGTGCCAGAACTGGAACACCATTCTCACTGGGTTGTAGAATGAGATAATAACAATCAGCATTGTAGCCAATGACAGCCAGTCTGTCATGTAGCTAATTTTGGTGACTTTTAAGGTGAGAGGCTGAAGAGCTGTGTGAATGTGTTTCTATATACAGTATATGGCTCAATGTTAATGATTAAAGTGTACCAAGAGTGAAAATCTAAAATTCCCACTGCTCTTAGATCATCATGTACATTATCTATATGAAGTCTTTCTCTTTAAAGCTCATCTGTTTGTGCTGCAGATCACTCTTTGCCATGTTATAGATACAGGACAGCTGCAGCCTGGTCACACTTTCTATGAGACTGCCACTTCAAATTGTACTTCCTCCTCCCCTGTTGGTACACTGTTTGAATCAGTGCCCATGCTGCTGTAATCACAGGATTGTATTAACTAGCAATATGAATAGACTGTATTATAATAAAGGACTCCAATGTAATAACTGACACTGAGAACTTATTTATTACACTGGGGACCTCTTTCAATAGTAAGTTTTCGTTTGAAAACAAACTTTCTGTTAAGGTAAGAATATATTCTACCTCTTCAGTTCTGTGTAGGAGTCTGCTCCATCCTTAGTTAAAAATTTGTAAGAGATCTTCATATTACTGTTACAGACATTGTCTTCTCCACATCCTTCTTTCAAAAATTGAACCTGAAAAGTTAAGATACACCAATAATGCAAATATAGACTTCAAAGCTATTGAAGTGGTTCATTTTGGTATGACAGGTGATCACTGCAGTTCTTTCTGAACCATATTAAAACCTAGGGACATCTCTGGATGCATTTTTTTAACCTGAAATGTATGTATATTTGGCTACAAAAAATGTTAACTGGTTTTATTACCCATTTGTCTTCTGCAGCTTTTGTGTATCACAGTACATAGCAAGCTGCAGAGTGCCATTCACAATAGAATATGACAAACAAGTTCTACGATGGCATAAACCATATTAGTTTAGATAGGTAGACATGTGGGGTAATCTTATATGTTTAATTCCCCTGCAGGGCCACCATAGGGAATTCAATATCTATCCACATAATGCTTGTACGCCAAGTGTGAGACAGGTTGAGAGATCTTCCAGAGCAAGAGACACTATTCTCTGCTCTGACTAAGGCTGGATTTATATCTACAGATTACGCCTAAAATTATCAGAGAGAAAAGTCCTGCATATATGGTTGGTTCTGATTCAAGTAATAAAACGCATCAATAGAACAAATAGCGAAATAATTGACCGGTTATTTCTAAAGATGACATTTTACCAGAAGATTGACAAACGAAACATTTTCCTTGCGCTATTGTGACATAACATGTAATATACTGTACCTCTGCGGTGGCTTTTTTAGGCTCATTTGCGTTCTGGATTGGCATAAGTTCTGGCAGTGAACTGCTCTGCCTCTTCCTCCGGCGGACATTTTTAATATCTACACTAACAGACACAGGGATTTGTCGCAGCCTGTCCTTTATATTATCCTATTAGAGTGAGATAATTGTATAGTTAGTGCTATAAATGTCACAGCACAAAAAAAAAATAAAAATAAAAAAATATATATATATTATATATATATATATATATATATATATACATACACAGTATATATATATATATATATATATATATATTATACAGTGTTATTATTATTCATTACTCAATGATTTCCTGCTGTCCCTGGAGAAATGTGTAGGAGAAGGTATTACAGTAAGAAGACCAGTCATAGCAAGGCCTTCATTCACATGGGAAAAAGATAAGGTTAGCAAACACTGCCCTGTATTGAAACAGCCTGATGGGTGACTTATTGCCCACCTCCATGACACCCAGCTATGTCCCTAGTAAAAGTCCCTGCACATTACAACAAAGTCAGACAAATCCACATGTCTGAGGGCCTCCTGATAATTTTAGGGTAAAATAAAGTCGAGAATGTTGAACTTCAACATCCATAACCTTTTGTTTACCAACACTGGTGTCTGGCAGCGACTTGCTACCATTCCATTTGGAACACATGCATACTTGGACAAGTCAAGGGTGTATATAGATTGGGGCTTGGAGGAATAGCTGAACCATTGTTTGACTGACACCTATGGAAGGTGTATGGGCGCTTTAATAATGGGAAGTACAGGGAATGTCTATGAATGAGATTAGAAGTGAAAAGAGTTGACCTTTTTCATGAGGTTGCGAAAAATTCAGCAATGAGTATAATGACCTATCCTTTATCAGTAGTAGACCTCTACGTCTTCTTTTAGACGTCTACCTCTATGTCTTCCTTCTTATGGTATACTAGAACCCGTTTACACAAGTCAGTCCACTCACCTGTAGATAGAGAATGTGGTCAGCGCATTTAACCTGATTTTGTACTCTGAGTTCCATTGTGTTTGTTAGCGGCCCTGAAAAATTGGCAATTCTGGAGGACAGGCCTAGGCTTTGTCTTACACTTTCAACTTCAAGTGTGTATGCGAGAGCTAGAAAAGAATTAGGAAATGGTTATAAGATCTAACAAAGTAACTTTAAGTATTAAAAAAATAAAATGTATGATATTCACTTACTTAATCTTGGATTGTAGTCTTTAGGTACTGCTGTATATGACAAACAGACCTCCGCGGTCAGGCTGAAAAACAGAAGGGTTTTTGACTTTAGGTCTTAAGGCAGTCTATGTGAAATTTACAGAAACCTCTTTAAGACGACTACCTAAAATAGCATTGAAAGTGGTCTTATACGGGTTGTTCTTCAAACTATTATATGAAAATCTTCTCTGGATAACAGGTGGTCTTTTGGTTTCATTGTATTTATAAACTCATATGCCAAAGTCAAATCTTAACATAACCTACCAGATTCCACTGGGGATGACACAGTTTTTCCTATTATAATCTATCTTGTCTGGTGTCACTTTAATAGTCTTCTTGATGCTGACCACTGGACGTGTCCTAGAAAGAAAAAAAAAAAATGTATACAATGATAAATTTAGAAATCTGCAGGAATCGTTTTTATAGATCAGAGAGTTAGGATAAGTTTATCGTACCTGAATACACTTATAGAATCTGACAAAGATCCCACAGCGATATCTGGATATGAATTCTTATCTAGATCCATATTTCCCGCAATGGAGTAGCCAAAGGATTTGGTGTTTGTGCTCCTGCCATCAATAACCTTCATGAAATATAGAATCAATATTAGAATTACAGTTCTAGTCCACTTTAACACAAGCATGTTCTTTGAGGCTATGTAACTTTAGCTAGTCGGGGACATCATCATATTGGGATTCGTGTGATCCAATGCAATACAATTGGGCATGAAGACCATTGGGCATGAAGACTTCCAAGAAAACTCTGTACAGATGAAATTAGAATCTAGCCCATGTCTTAGGTCTGACAATAGTTCATTCATAATAAAGATCAGTACACTATGGTCTGAATGCCATGTTTCACTAGCAGGGGCACAACATGAAAAAATGGCATTTTAGCAACAATAGGCTGATTGAAATACCCATATGAGACTTCTTGCAGTCAACATAGAGAAGTGCTGTAGCTATAGGGGTGCAAAGGCAATTGCTACCAAGAACCCAAAGGTTCCTCTGCCATGCAAGATATCAGTATTACAAATAGCTCCTAGTAGGTGGGCCCTGTTACAGATTTCACTTTGGGGCCCAAGAACTTCAGGTTATACTTGTTTTTGAGGCCAGGGCCCCACGTGGCATAAAAGCCGTGGTTTTGAAAATATCAGCATGTCAATTATACCTACGGAAATGCTGGCGGTTTCCCTATAGGTATAATAGAAGCAGAAAGTCCGCGAAGGAAACCTCTGCGCATTTTCTGTGAAAAGCGCTGTGGGAAAAACCGCGATGTGTTATCGCCGTGGCTTTTCCGCATCACTTTTTTGCTGTGGCCCGCAACGTGGGACCTTAGCCTAAAGAAGTTTATCAACTACTTGAACCACTAATCTATAGGTGACTAGAAGCAACCAAATACAGTGTCATGGTTGGACCAAATGGACATGACTGACCAGGATCTAATAATGGAGATGGAATAAATCCTCCCTAGTATCATGACTCTTGGGTTTTGTGATGTAAAACTAAGATTCATATACCTGTGCTGCTTCTCGATTGATGCCATCTTTGGAGCCATGATATATATAGACTTTCCCAAAGCCGTCAGCATATGGTGCTCCAACTGCAATATCTAATAAGAACAAAATATACAACTGTGAAATCCCAAAATAAAATAGGTCTGGGTCTTGTTATACAGAAATCAGCGTAACCTACACAGAAGATAACCATGTACCATGAGTCAGGTCCATATTTCTTATGTTACATTACCCTACTTAAAAAAGCAGTAATAAAATGATTTATATAATATTACTAAACTTGGAACGTCTTTACTGCTCAGCTACTTCCATACTGGAGCAACATAATGAAATGATCTGCAATGTAGTAATATAGAAAGATCACACAAATATATGACATGAGAACCTTGCCTTTGGTGTCATATGAAATATGAGATTCTCTGCATATAAATATCCTAATTCTAAGCATCAGCCATGATTGAGAAGAGGGCAGGTTTGGCTTGTGAACTGAGCCAGACTGTCAGACTTCTTCATCATGTCACCAAAACAGAAAGGAGGAGGAAGCAACTCCACTTCTGGACCATGGTACTGGCATGGAAATTGGGATATCCGTAAATATTTGACAATTAAAGTATATTACAATGTAAGGTAGAAAAGATCTACAACAACATTACAAGATAGTAACCCCTAACTCATTACTTAACAATGAATTCTCTTACCAGGATACCCGTCTTGATTCACGTCTCCGACATTCTTCACCGAAATTCCAAACATGGAATCCCTGGGGCCCTCAATTCGGATTGGTTTAACGTCTTCCCACTTTCCTTCCTTATTTATGTACACATAGATAGCTCCTCCTATGTCTTTATTATCCTTATCAAAATATTGAGGTGCACCAACAACTATATCCTGCCACCTGTGGAGGAGACAAATTCAGATCCTCAGTGTTATTTTTAGTTAAGAGAGTTTATTTTTTATATATCCTAGTCTAAGAGTTTAAGGACGCATTTAGACATAGCTGCTTTGTTGCAGAATTTCAGTGAGTACAAAACAAAACCCCATTTACACATAGGGAGATTCCACAGTGGTTTATAGGTCATGCTTTGGATTTTCAAAATCTGCAGTATGTCTATCATGTTGCAGATTCTGAAGACTCCATTCACAAAAATTGTCTGCTATCAAAGACACACATTTAGGATAAGGCCAAACTTAGGGTGGGAGAGAGGGAAGTGGTGTGAGTCAGCTCTGAGTGGCCCAAGGCATCATGGTAGTTGTAGGAAAACACAGAACAGGAAGATGCCCATGTAAACAAAAGCAGAAGATGCCAGGAGCTCACAGAGAAACCCAGAAATCACTCAAAACACTGCTAAAGGTATTTGGGTGCACTTATTAACCCATTAAAAGCACTAACAGACCTTTTCTGAAAACCTCTTTAAGGTATATGCGAAAAAACTGAAAACTAATACAGAAAGTACAAAGCTAATGCTCTTAGTAAATGGTAGTCAAACCAAAATTATTATGGGGGACAGTCACCAGACCCAGAGGACTCTCTCTGCTATTTTATTTCTTTATAATGTATTTCGTCTTTTATAGTTCAGTTTGGTTTAGTATAAAATAAACCGTTTACACGTAGTATAAACATTTAACGTGCAATTTATCGCATGTGCACAGCGTAGGAATGAGATTGTGACTAATAGGAAGGATGTGATGTCGGCAGGTTTCAATATGAATATATCTCCAGCACTGTGTGAGACAGAGGGTCTCTGTAATCGGCTGCCAACTCTCTTATCAGCAGCTGTTGTCGGTGTGTGCGGTGGATACGCATTAGTGGCGGCTAGCTACAGACTCCCTAATGCTTAATAATAATGGAAAGGTTTTAATCACCTCCTTTAACAATAGAAAACAAAGCTAATGGAGGAAATTCCCTAATATGACTGGCTGCACACTGCTACAACACAGGACACTGTATGGGAGTAAATATTGGTCTTAACAATTCATCTAAAAAAAAAAAATCACAAAAACTCTCCTGGCTGTATGATATTGTTTTGTCATGTACTGGTTACATGTATATGGCAATGTCACTTCTTCCATATAGGAAGGAACAGATCAGAAGAACACTACAGCTGGCCATACATATTAGGTTACTGTATTGTTGGCCAAACACACTGATAGCTGATCATCTAATGTGGGAGCAAACAACTCCTCACCAGTGGCAGATGTGAGGGAGATAAGGATTGGGCAGTTGGATTTCAACATGCTCAATCCTTTTGTTCTGAGCAGATATAAGCTTCTGACCGAGGTGTCTGGCAACAGCTTGCTCCCCTTTCCATACTGAAACTACCTACACACTCAGCCAAAAAAAAATTCTAGCCTTGACCATTCTCCACATAAAAAAGCTACAGCTTTCTTGTATACTATGGACGTATCATTGGTGTAATTTATGGAATGATGACCTTGTATTTACAGTAAGTCGCCATACCCCACACTGATGAAAGTCTAAGCCCCCAACCTTTTGGTGGTTCTGTGGTGTTTCTATACCGAGTCTACATCTGCATGTTCTTGTTGGATTCTTGTTAATATAGTTTCCAGCTCTCCCTGTATCAATGTGTGTGCCCAGAAGGCTGTCAATCACTGCATGTGGGGAGGAGGTAATCAGGACTCTTATTTCAACCACTATGTGTGGGCGGGGTAATCAGGACACTCACGGACTCTCCTAGAAGTCCTGTCAGGATTTACTCTGCTTTTTACCTATAAATCCTGTTCAAATTCATATATCCCTATATATCACAGATCTCAGCTTCTCTCCTCTATGATATAACCCTATATATCACAGAGCTCAGCTTCTCTCCCTCTGTCATATAACCCTATATATCACAGATCTCAGCTTCTCTCCTCTATGATATAACCCTATATATCACAGAGCTCAGCTTCTCTCCTCTATCATATAGCCCTATATATCACAGAGCTCAGCTTCTCTCCTCTATCATATAACCCTATATATCACAGAGCTCAGCTTCTCTCCTCTATCATATAATCCTATACTATATATCACAGAGCTCAGCTTCTCTCCTCTATCATATAACCCTATATATCAGAGCTCAGCTTCTCGCCTTCTATCATATAACCCTATATATCACAGAGCTCAGCTTCTCTCCTCTATCATATAACCCTATATATCACAGAGCTCAGCTTCTCGCCTTCTATCATATAACCCTATATATCACAGAGCTCAGCTTCTCACCTTCTACCATATAACCCTATATACCACAGAGCTCAGCTTCTCGCCTTCTATCATATAAACATATATATCACAGAGCTCAGCTTCTCTCCTCTATCATATATCCCTATATATCACAGAGCTCAGCTTCTCTTCCTGTATCATATAACCCTATATATCACAGAGCTCAGCTTCTCTCCCTCTATCATATAACCCTATATATCACAGAGCTCAGCTTCTCTCCTCTATCATATAACCCTATATATCACAGAGCTCAGCTTCTCTCCTCTATCATATAACCTATATATCACAGAGCTCAGCTTCTCTCCCTCTATCATATAACCCTATATATCACAGAGCTCAGCTTCTCTCCCTCTATCATATAACCCTATATATCACAGAGCTCAGCTTCTCTCCTCTATCATATAACCCTATATATCACACAGCTCAGCTTCTCTCCCTCTATCATATAACCCTATATATCACAGAGCTCAGCTTCTCTCCTCTATCATATAACCCTATATATCACAGAGCTCAGCTTCTCTCCCTCTATCATATAACCTATATATCACAGAGCTCAGCTTCTCTCCTCTATCATATAACCCTATATATCACAGAGCTCAGCTTCTCTCCTCTATCATATAAACCTATATATCACACAGATCAGCTTCTCTCCCTCTGTCATATCCTGCACCCAGATAGGACAGTAGAAATCCCCTGACAGGTTTTCTTTAAGTAGTCAGTGAAGTATTCTGAGCATGTGGAAGATTTTATATTTTAAAATAACACAGCTATGTCTACCTGAATATTTTTAGTACAAAATAATAGCAGCTTGATGCTATCGGAAATTTTAATGCAGCTTGTGTATGTAAAACAGGAACTAGGAAAAGGAAGAAAAGGAGCTGTTGTTGAGAGATAAATTGGACGCAGCAGTCAAGTAGGCAATGGGGAAAAAAACAGCAGAGTCTGAAATGAAAACATGTGAAAGAACACAATGAGCAAGAAGATTTAGGAGATGTCAGTGGATGAGGGAGACTGTTTTTTGTTGGGGGAGGGTTGGTGAGAAAATAGGCCACTAACACAGGAGGGAGATAATAGGGGTCTAGAGCTAGGGAGTATGGGGGGCTTTCAGTTGGTAGGAGAGGATTTGGATCTAGACAAAGAGCCTAAGAATTGATGAAAAGAGAGTCTATTGACATAGGGAATGTAAAGAAAAGAGATAAGTTTTGGTAAAGAAATTCAATTTGGGTCTCCAGAGGAGGAAGAAAGTGGCAGAACATGAAGAATAAAGAAGAAGGTATAGAAGAAGTCATGTGGCTCTGACTTCATGAAAACATTAAGGTTGCTGCTGAAAAGCATAAGAATCCTTGAGAAACATGGACTTTTCCAAGGTGGGAAAATATCTAAAGCATGACAATGGCCTAAAATAACATCATAACCTATAGTGACCTGATAAATCACCTGCTGCTCCAGCACCGGCTCTCTGGTTAATCATGGGCAGTGGCGGTCATGTGGGTGTATAGCACCCAAGTCTGCAGAAAAGTCAACAGTGACTGGTGGGGACCGCTGGGGTAGCAGCACTAGTGTTGGGGGATTTATCAGGTCAGTATAGTCTTGTTTTTGGTTGGACTGAGTTTCACTTAGACTACTTTTTCCCATCACAGAAAACCCCTTTAAGTAGGCCGAATGTGTGCCGATTTTCTAAGGGAAGGCACCCAGATCCCACTCAGATGATTCTGAGACATCTGTGATTCATTATGGCAGGGTTTCGTCCCGTTCCAATATCACAGAGCAGGACAGGACCTGCTCTATAATTATCGGATCGGAATGGAGCCCTGTTTGGATGGCACACTCATTCAACACATAGGCCTGAAGAAGAGAATTTTCATTGAGAGTAAATTGGACGAAACAGATGTCTGAGGTTACACAAGGTGGAAGATACATGTACGATCTATTCAGCTCATGCTAACCAAAAACACAGCATCAGCAATAGGCGACATCACTTTATTCATAGACCTATTTACTAATGATCTTACGTGTCACGGTTGAGATCCGCTACTGCAACATCATAACCAAATGAAGAAGCAAGACCCTCCCCTTCAAAGACAAACTCAGGAGATAACATTCTCTCGTTGGGTGGATACTTCTTCAGAAGGACCACGGCTCCACTGTGATTGGCTCTGGGTGCACCCGATACAAATGTCATCTCGTCTTGTGAGGTGATTCCTCTGCTAGTATCCAAAGAGAACCCTGAGAAAAGGAGCCAAGCAAATCTAAATAAATACTAACTAAGATAATACAATAGGGATATTGTAAATTTTATGTAATGAGTAAAATGTAAAAAATATTACATGCAGCGAGGCATGAAGAGGATACCACATCACAGTTACCCAACGCTCTACATATTTAACACATATTGCACAGTATAAACCACTGTATGAGGTATATTGATGGATATGAGTAGTGTGAATGCAGTGTGGAAAAAATGTAACCACTTGCTGGATAGCAGCCTCAGAGGGTAGCAAAAATGACAACTGAATACTGGGTCATCTGTCAAGCCCTCTTTGTCATGTTTGACCAACCAAGTCCTTCAAAGTCATGCTTTTGGAAAACTAGGCTAGAATAGAATAGACCCCTGTATCCTGCTCGAGATCAAGATTGAATACAATGGGAGGCACAATCAGGGCTGAATCTGACACCTCAAAAACAGAGCCAAATTCACACACTCTTAGATACAGGCCATTTTTTTGGCCATTAGTTTGGATCAGTGTTTGTAAGTAAAACCAGGAGTCCAAAATACAGAAGTAGCGCAAATCTTTCCAGAATATCTTTTATCTGGATAGATACAGTATGTTCACTTCCGGGTTTGGACTTTCAAACACTGATGCAAAATACTGACCGAAATACTGACATGTGAAAGTAGAGTCAGTAACATTTTATGGAATATATGGACAGGGATTGATCAGCAAAAACCAAAGCTACCCCAAACTGCAATGAGCAAATTTTGGGAGAAACTGTGGACATGCAGAAACAGGGTAGGTAGGATTTTACTGGGCCCCCAATCACTGGAAATATTTGTAATATAGGATTCCCTGGAGTTCTCCTCAGTGACAATTGCTCTCCGTAGTGACTCTACATATATGCCATGATAGGATATATAGGCAATGGCTATTCTGAGAGGGCAATAATACACACCGCAATACAGTGCAATATTTTCAGAATTATAATAAATTCTATATTATATTATATCATTATATTAAATTATATACCGTATAGCAGCTGCATTTACAAATGTAGGTGTGAATGAGGCCTTCGTAGCATTCTACAGTTTCATGCACGTATTGGTGAATTCATCATGGTGCTGGCATTTACTACATGTCAATCTAAGTGCCATGACCTCATGCTACCCACGCAATGAATGATGGGTGATTTCACCAAAACATAGCACATTCCACAATGAACCACAAACCTAAGTAGCTATTAGTTGCCACATCGATGGATTTATGGGATTTATGACCCCTTGACTTTGGGGGCTCAGACTTATACAGAAACTGATCTGGATCAGTATTGGACACTGTTGTCATAAAAAGGAGACCTGCGTATTTATAGGCGCAAGAAGACATAAAATGAAAAAAAAAAAATATTCAATACATAGCATGACACAACAAATTTGATTATACAACCCATCAGTTCTTCAAGACGGACGAAGGTGATGAGTCCGGTTTATAAATAATTCCTAATTAACAGGTTGGATCATATGATGGCACCTACCACTGATGGGTACGCATGTATGTGCCCAATATACAGTCAGAAGTGAATGAATGGTTACCTAAGTAACTGTTAGCTGGAACAGGTACTAAGTTTGAATCGCGTTTAGTTTCACCACCAGTCTCATAAGGACCATCTTCAAAAATGAACAGGTCATCAAATGAACTATTTTTGTGTTCTGCTCGAACAAAACCTAAATGAATGAATGAGTGAAATGGCAAATTAAAGTAGGTAAAAACATGGCAAAAAGTATAACAGAACAAGTGGAATATATGCTGTAAATGTAAAGAAATAAAGAGATGTTATGAGGCTATAATCCTGAGGGCTGATCCTTAGGATAGGCCATGAATATTGGACCAAGAAGGGATCTATATCAGATTTGGGGGGGTTCTATATCAGATCACCCCTACTGAATTGAACTGGACTGATCTGCAGTGCAATACAAGGCACAAACGCTACCAAATGTATGGAGCAACTATGCCTGATAAAAGATAAAGGCAACATGGTATTCACTGGGGTACTGTGGCCCCTTCAGTCAGCTAACATTGCCAATGCCAAGAATTAGCCCCCACAAGCTGATCTTGTAACCCCAGAAAACCCCGTCATAATAGAGTGCTAAACTGGTGAGAATGTAGGATGGAGATAATGAACACTAGACATTGCAGTTTGCCTATATCTACCTACATGCTAAAGCAATGTATCTAGTGGGCTTTCTTTCACCCACAGAAAAAGTATCAATATGCAACCCTAGCCTTGCATCTAAATACCCTTCAGGTATAGTTTTGTTGCCCCCCCCCCTTGACCCAGTCCCATTCATTTAGGCTCAGGAGCAGTACTGTGCAGAGAAAGTGCCCCTTTCTACTGTGGACCATAGCAGGCCCAAGGATTAACAGTCGTCTTGCCAGTGTCCTTGACATCTACTTGACTATGGCCAACTCAAGTCATCTAAACTTGATTAAACACTAATAAGAAATATTTGTATCAATCTAGTGTTGTATGCACCATCAAAATACAGAAAACACTGATATTATCTAGAACTTTAAACTTATATATAGCCACAACTAAATATGTACATATGTGATACATGCATAAAGCCTACAGAGATAGTTGACTATATTCTTACAAATTAAAAATAACCATAATATACCAGGAGTTCAACTTCTCAAAGGCTACACCATGTCAGACCTCCGCTGAGTAGCCAGCAGAATAAAGGCTTGTCCTGAGGCTTCTTACCCTGCACAAACTTGCACCAAAGAAAGTAGACATTGGACTCGCCTGCATACCTTTCCAGTTGTATGTCCCAGGTGCACCAAACACAACATAATGGTAGTCCTTTGTAAATGTTGCAGCAACACCTTGCTGACAAGATCCAAATTTCTCATGACCCCTGAGTCGTCCATCACAAAAATTCCAGTCTCCTCCATCCATTTCATCTGAGATAGTAAGGTCTTGGCTCAGCACGTAACACCTTCCAGTAATGTCACGAGATTCTTGGGGCGTATTCACAAATCTCCTTCTTTCGTATCGATGAGCACAGGTCTATAGCATAAGACATGACATATTACAATACGAACAATATTAAGCAGTTTTCTGGTCAAGATTTCACCACCACCACTTCTCTAATGCCCTTTCAACACAAGTCTATTGTTAGATCTTGTGAATGTTCACATAAAAACTACAAATAATGTACATAATATAGTGCCAACTTACTCATCAGTGTTTCGCAATTTCCTCCATTTTGGAACTTTTTATTACTCATACAAAAAAAAACATGTTTTGTTGGGTATATCACTATTTAGGAACTTACTTAGCTCAAGTGACATCACTAAAGCACATTGATATATATTTCTATATTGGGTATATTTCTATATTGCAGCAATTTCTTATATAAAGCTTTGAGTCAAAAGAAATATTTTTCACAATACTTACCACAATTTTGCCTCCTGGCCCTTGACTCTGAACACTTACACCCATCCATTGGTTTTCTTTACTCTCATATGTCAGGTCCACTGTAGAGGAAAGTATAAGGGGATTATTCCAGTGTGTTTGTGGCGTTTTATTGCTGTGATTTGCACATGAGCGCTGCATGCTTGCCTTTTTGTGTAACCGATGTATTTTTACAAAAACTTTATACAAATCACAGAAGAAACAGCGCACAACTGGCACATGATAATATACGCTTTTGCATCTATTAGCAAACTGAATTCTAAAAGCACTCATGAGAATTCTGGTGAAATATCTGTTATATACGGAAAATTGTGATGAGATGACGTAAAATGAATATAACACTGTAGATGATAAGGCTATCATATACTCTGTCTAGAGTCTCTAGGCACTGGCATAAATAGAAGAGGAGAGAGTTCCCTATAGCAAAGATCAAAATGGAACCCTGGGTTTTGTCACTCACAATAGAAGGGCTTTGTGTTTGCTTCACCATCCATGCCCTTTCTATGCGCCAATTTCCAAAGGCTGATGCAATGCATTAGTTAATGGACAGAATCCACCAGTACCCAATATTGCCAAGAGTTCCTAGCAGCTGTATAATGTTTCCCTATAGCCTCTGGTCCATTTACAAATATAATATTACCTTTGAGATTTGTTACAATTATAATACATCAGCTTTTATATTATAACATGTAAGTGAATGGAAATTTACCTGCATTGTCAAACACAACCCTTGTGCACGGAGTGGTAGATGTAATATCGCAGGCAAACAATCCACCTGATACGTTCGCTTTCTGTGCAGGAAAGGCCTTTGTTCTAGGTGCACCAACCAGCAATCTGACAAATAATAGAAAAAAAAAATCCTACTTAGAGATAAGATTCCAATGGCTTACATCACTCTTAGGCTACTAGAACATAAGTGACTTTATGTACATGAGCCCCTAATAGTATTTGCATATATAGTCTACATGTGAAAACCTAGGGGACACAAAGAATTAAAATGCAGCGTACATCATGAGAATTGAGTCTACAAATTCCTGTAATGTCAAAGTAAAGCAGCCAGACTGTCATGGCCGAGGCCACAGCACATTCAGCGAGAATAAAATGACACTAAAATCACCCAATAAATTGGAGGAAAAGTATTACGACACCTACGCAGGTTTTATGGCAAAAAATATATTTTTTACATAATTTTTTTTTTACACCAGTAAAACAATATTTCAAGTACTAATAATTCCCCTCTGCAATTCGACATCACCATAGTGCTGACCTCTTTAGTAAAACACTATACATTACCTACAGAACTGTAGATTATATCTAATATGATAGTTCATTTATGTGGTCATCACACGTTGTACATATTAAATACATTTGTCATTGATTTTTATATATTTATATAAATATATAGGGTTATTTTTAAGTTTTGGTTCCTAGACAAACACAGAATGATTTCGACATTCATTGTCATTACATTATAGCTATACAAAGTTTCTAGATGAGAAGTCGGGGTACCATATCTGGAGTAACTAAATCGGAGAGCCATACAATGAGGCTCCCAGGGGCTCAGGCTTGGCAATGACACTTAGGATAACATGAGGGTCTATCCACAGCCGAAATGTGGCTAAAACTAATATATTTAAGTGGGTGAGCAATCATTACATGGAGTCTACCACCATATCTGGCCCTCTATAGCTATTAGCATTGGTGTGTAGGGCAATACATGCACCTTTTAAACACTCTCTTCCTGTGCTTTAGCGAAGTGTTTGCCGAAATAAAGTTTTTATTCTTTATACAGGTGAGTTAAATGATACATCAGGGGGTTACCTGAGCCTCATAGCAGCTGAATGTAACACTGCTGCAATACCTATAACAGTGGCTATAAAAAAATGGCGTGTCAACACTGCAACTTCAGGCATGTAAGCAATACTGGGAGCTGCGGTCCTATGAAAACAGGAGTTCCAGAAAGTCAAACCCCATCAATCTAGAGCCCCACACGACACTAGTTGTGTGACGTCCATTTGTAGTCCATGTTTTCAAGGGATCCTACCAATAACCAAGATGAACCAAGGTTCAAAAACCAGACAGGAATAAGAACTGTTCCATATTTTGTGTCTTGGTCCTACCGCCCCCCCCCACGGATCCGTAAAAAAAATGAATAAGTCTGCTATGGGTATGATATCCATATTACAGATCCCTAGTAAAAGACAGTGCATGGACCAAAACTAAGATTGTGTACATGAGGCCCATGTTTGTGTGAGTTTCCTCCGGGTACTCCAGTTTCCTCGCACACTCCAAAGACAAAGTAATAGGGAATGCAGATTGTGAATCCTATATGATTGTAAATGTCTGTAAAGGGCTGTGGAATATGATGGCGCCATATAACTAAGAGAAGTAAATAAATAAAATTGAAGACCTATTTAAGGATAAGCTATGGACTGATTTTTATCCACTGGGAGTAAGCAGAATGCATGACAGCAAGCAGAGATCTACAAAACTATGAGGAATTGATAAAGTATATTGGAAAATTGTACAACTTATTATACAAACCATAACATTTGTCTCTCAATAATGGTCTGAAACTGGACAACCCCTTTAAATGTTTGGATCCAATAATATGTTAAAAAAAAAAATAATCTAATTTTTTTCAAGGGGGTTGCGGTGGGGCTGTGACATGCCACAAAGAAATTTTGCACCTGTATGACTGGTCAGACCTGGCTTGTGTCTGTGCCAACTAGTTATAAAGCTTAGGTGATACATTTGTCAATAATGTTAGAGGTAATATAAAGGTAAATGCAAACTCTGATCAGACGGAGTCAGGTCTGAGACTTTTCGTTGCAAGGCTCATTCTACAAATATGACACATTCCTTAAGGTTTTCATTTGTGAAATTTGTCAGGACTTGTTTGGCTAATGTACAGATGCATGACTATGTCTGCATGTTACTATGAGTATCACTTTGGTGGTAAAGTGGATAGACTGAGTCAAGAGCCAATCTATATTATTGTATTCATATCTGTTTCTTTTATTCCTGGGTATTGTAATAAAATATTGCATAGAACAGGTAGCACTGAATAACAGACTGTCAGTGCAATCCCTCAGGGTATAAGTCATGTACTTATCAACAATGCCCCAAACCTATTGTCACTTGTGCAAAGGGAATCTATTGTGTGTTGCAATTTTCAATCTGATTCACAACAAAAGCTACAAAATGACGCTGCATCAAAACAGTTGTAAAGAAGGGCTGAGTGACAAACAGTAGGGACACTATGTTCCTACTAAGCTTGATTTATCAATAAGTGCAGTCAGCTACTTGGCGTTTACACTAGTAGGTACGCGCCATTTATATTGTGCTCTTTATACATTTTGCCTTACAGTACATCTGATCTAATGGAGGCTCATTTGCTTTAGAACTGGTATAGCGGATTTTTTTCTCACTAGCGATTTAGCTACAATATACCAGTGATCAGATCTCCATACACTAACTTCCTTGACTTATACACAAACACGAAGTAAAGCTGCAGTGTAAAGCAAAGGGGACTGTTAACCAGCCAGAGTCATAGATAACACAGGTGAAGAGTGGCAAAGTTCACATCACAACAGACTAAGGCTCCTTGCAGACGACCGTGGCGGTGATCAGTGTGCTATTCGTGTATTTCACGGATATCACACTGACCCATTCATTTCTATGGGCCCATACACATGACCGTGAATTACATGGTCACGTGTGCGGGCCGACAGTCCGGGTCGCGAAATATAGAACAGGTCCTATTCCTGTCCTATTTTGCAGCCCTTGCTTCTGTGGCTCCTATTCATTTAATGAAAGGGGCTGCGGAAGCAAGGCTTGTGCACGGACGGCACACGGGGGACATGTGCATGTCCCCTGTGCGCCGCCCGTGCCTTTAATTCACGGTCAGCCGGCAGCACACGGTCGTCTGTAACTGACCTTAGGCTGGGTTCACATTTGCGTTGGAGTCTCTGTAGGGGACTCCGCCACAGATTCCACAGACAATAGGACAAAAGTCCTATTGTCTATGAATTAATATCTATGGGGTCCGCGGGTCTCCATCTTTCGGGTCCCCATGCAGACCCGAACGACGGAGAGACGAACATTAGTGTGAACCTTGCGTCAACTACAAATTACACTCTCGTCTACACAATATAGCTAATCTGAAGGCATTGCTCACAGCGGTGCTCTAATATCGCAGACTACGCACGGTCCTTTTTTTTTTTTAAAAGTTGATGTTATGAATGGTTCAACTACAGACAGCACCGAACCCAGAAATGTGCAGGATCGTCAGCTGTCTGAGATAAACATGGACATCCACGTCCACTAAAAGCCATTTGACATCCGTTTTTACGGATCCTCATAGACTTGAATCTATTGAGGGATCTATGAAAATGGACAAGTATAGGACATGTTCTATTTTCTGACGGTCCGTCAAAAAAAAACAAAAAAAAAAAAACACGGACATGTGAATAGACGCACTGAAATCAATGGGGAAGATTTATGAAAACTGTCTTGAAGAAGACCTGTCTTAGTTGACCATAGAAACCAACAGCACATCACAATCATTTTTTAGAGCGCTTGTGAAAAATGAAAGCTATGCTGAGATTAGTTGCTTTCAGAAATCTTCTCCAGTGTGATGTAAAAATGGCCATGTCATGGCCAGTACAAAAAAAAAAGGCCGTCACACTTCCATTTTTGCCATTCACGTGAATAAGGCCTTACATGTTCTGTAACTGGACATCTGCTGTAAAGCTCGCGTCTTTCTACTAAAATTCTCATTAAGAAATAATACCGCCAATCGGCTGTAGTATTCTGCCCTTCACACATAAATGCTTCTGTCCGTGCAAATGCAATTAACTACGAGGAATTAATAAACACATGAAGAACAAAGACTCAGGCGCAGACATGGGAGAGATGAAATGGAGCGTGGAAATATATTATTGTTCCACAATTTTTTCTAAAAATTGGCAATTGTCCACAATTCCGTAATACATGCTACAATTTAGGTTATTTAAAGTGGCGACATTATATTCGGATTTATAGAGTGTGTTCAGTGACTGAGCTAAGTACTTTTACATTCGCTTTCCATTAGATGTATGCACAGAACAGGCAGCCATGTTTAAGCGTATGAAATCACAAGTGACTAGCGACACAAGTGAAGCCTGTGCACTGGAATGAAAACCTACACCAGTCAGAAACTGGCATACATCTCCTATGCAACTAATGTCAGTTTTCTGGCATGGGTTATAACAAATATGTGTGTCCGAGGCCTCCCTGTCCTGCTCAGTCTCCAACTCCGACCGCATTCGCAGACAGTGGTAAGTGAGGTGCAGAACATGTGGTGCATCTTTGGTGCAAAATATGGCCGTATACTAAAGAAGCAACCCATCTTCAACAGAAAACCGCTGCAGATTAGTGGCTAAATTGCCCCAATATTTCAAGCCGAGGTGTCACTATCTCGGCCCAGCCTGTCCCCCCCACCACATTTACAGAAACTGGTGAGTGAGGCGTAGAACAGAGGATGTGCATGAAAGATCTGCCACATTAACAACTATCTACGCCACAAAACTGTTGTAGATGGGCTGACAAGCTAGCTCCAATATATGGGGCCGAGGTGTCCCTGAACCATCCCGCGCTACTCTCCCACATTTTCAGAAAGTGGCAAATGAGGCGCAGAATGGGGAATGTGGCGCAGAAAACTGTTAGAGATGAGATGATAAATTCCCCCATCAGGAAGCTGTGATACAGGGAGCTGTTTGTTGAGGGTCCTTTAGACAAATACATTTTTGAGTGCAATCTCTTTCTATAAAGCGTAGTATTTAGGTGCTATATAGCAGGCTACAACGGGTTTCAATAACTGTCTTGTTTGTATGTCTACAATCTGTTTGTCTTCTATAGAGCATAAAAACTGCAAAGCTGGTAACGTAGGAGAAAAAAAACTGAAAAACAATGTGACACAATGCAGTATTTTCTGTCACCAGTGGAGCAAGAAGATAAGATTTCATTAACCTCATATTTGAGGAGCACAGACTGTACAAAGAGCACAGTCCACAGTTGGCGTCTTGGCATTAGAGGTGTTCAGTTACATGAAAACAAGGTATTGACTCCTCATTCGCTGCTACGAGTGATTTACAAACCCAGGGAAAGTAACAGATAAGTGATAGAAAGTTCAGACTTGCCAACAGGAGAAAAGAATTTGGAATAAAACTTCAGTTCGCTTCCCCATGTCTAAAGAGCAGCTGGGGGAGGACCGAGCGCCTGACAAATGAGATCATAGTGAAAACACTATCAATATGGGCCCCCTCCTGATAAGTATTACCGACCAGTATCTATAGGGTGCCAATATAACGAAACAGCAATTCCTATTGTGCACAATGCACAGCCAAAATGCACAGACCCTGAAGTATCAAATTAACCAATGCGGCAGGATAGGGACAGTGCCCATCCACCCAAAACTAAGACTCCCAGTGTCAAGCAACTAACTATGCTATGGGCACCACTTTAGAAGAGAAAGGAGAAAGCAACATTTTTGGTTAGAAGACACCACTTGAGTTTGTCACTTTGTCCAACCTGGTTCATAACCACAAAAATAGCATTAAGGGTGTAATCTCTGCCTTCCTTTCATTCTATTCAGATCTGTACAATATGAACTCATCGGACTCAGCGGATTTTACAGCTGACAAAGTTACTCGGATGGAAGAATTTCATAATTCTCTTTCTTTGCCTTCCCTGTCAACTGCTGATGCTTCGGCACTCACGTCCCCTATCTCTCTCTCTCCAATTGCAATATTACAAGGTATTCCAATCTGAACTGCTCCCTCACTTTTCTCTATCGTGTAATGCCGTTATCGGGGAAATCGCTACCCCACCAAGCTCAGGAGGCTTCTCAATTTGGAGCTTAAACTATGGGCGAAGATCTTGGCCACTAGAATAAAGCAACTTCTCCCCTCCCTACTGCATCCTGATCAAGCAGGTTTTGTTTTAGGCAGAGAGGCAAAAGGCAATTCCCAGTGTTTACTTCATGCCATTACACATGCTAGAAAAACTCAGTCAAAACTGGTCCTTTTGGGCGTTGACGCCGAGAAGGCATTTGATAGAGTAGATTGGCTGTTTATGAAAGCCACGTTAAAAAAATTTAACTTTCCTTTCCAATTTATAAACGCAGTTTTCACTCTATACGATTCACCTTCAGGTCGCCTAAAGATCAATGATACACTCTCACCCAGTTTTAAAATTACAAATGGAACCAGACAAGGTTGCCCCCTATCACCATCTCTCTTCATTCTAACACTGGAATCCTTACTACAGGCGGTCCACTCTTATCAGGATATATCTGGCTTCAAGATAGGAGAGCATTTCTTACATTCTGCAGCTTTCGCGGATGATGTACTGTTTCTAATATTTAATCCTGAAAAAGGATTACCTGCAATTATTGATCTTCTTCTAAAGTATGGCTCCGTTTCAGGCTACAAAGCTAATCTTGACAAGTCTGAAGTATTTAATGTAAATCTCTCCCCGAAACTATCATCGAAACTTGCCCCTTCTTCGCCATTTAATTGGACCTCGAGATCCATCAAATATCTAGGGGTCCAACTGACAGCTGACTCCTCTCAGCTGTATGCTGAAAACTTCCAGCCATTATTAACGGAAATACGCACCATGTTATCAACTTATCAAGGCCTGCCGTTTTCCTGGTTTGGCAGACGGAACCTGCTGCAGACTTATGCGCTTCCCAAGATCCTTTACCGACTCCATATGTTGCCAATATGCCTACACCCTCTCTTCTTCAAATCAATAAGAAGTCTTTTCTCCACCTTCCTCTGGCAAGGCAAACGCCCTAGGCTCTCCATTAAGTTCCTGATGAAGAAAAAGATGGCGGGGGGCATAGGCCTTCCGGACATTTCAGAATACTACAAGGCGGTTCAATTGAAGCGTTGGATCGAATTCACATCGCCAGGACAACCATCGTCGTTCCACAGACTAACCAAATGCACTTTTGGGCCGGCCTCACAGGTGGACCTTTGGATGTATGGATCTCCAGGCCATCGCTCCAAGCAGATTGATCAGCTCCTGTTAGGTTCATGTGAAAATTGGCGCCCTCCCCTTCAATCTTGCTCCCTATCGGCATACTACCAGAACAGATGGGTAGATCGAACATAGCATACGCGGACATGTGGCACCGTTTACTCTCACACAAACTGTTAGATGTTTTGGATAAGACAGCGGTGGTGGACTTCCCAAAATTGGAATAGCTGGTCTCGGACAACCCCCTGACTTTTCTTCAACAGCATCATCTGCATAAACACGTGAGGGACTGGATGGGGGCCAACAACCTACGTACAGACCTCACCCCTTTCAAGCGCGCGTTACTAGCGAAACACAAACTTCTGTCCAAGACGTCTTATGTCCTGGCTACTTTTGTCAGTCCGATTCAGATTCATAAACCGGCCATTCTCACGTCATGGGAAATTGAACTGAACATAACTTTTTCAGAGGATCAAATCAAACAAACACTTCGCAACTCCCATGGTTTCTCCCTGTGTGTACGTCTCCAAGAGACCCACTACAAGGCTTCACAAAATGAACTTATCCGAATCAGATTTGTGTTGGAGATGCAAGACCCACTGTGGATCCCTGTCACATATTTGGTGGTCTTGCCCAGGAATCCGTCAATTCTGGACAGATGTCCAAGAAGTACTGCGACGACTCTCTTCTCCGACTTTAGAAATCACCTCCACCATGGTTTTGCTCTCCTTACCGTCTAACACTTATTCTCCCTTGAGATCTAACCTGATCTCACTTCTTTTGTCGGTGGCTAATTCTTTAATTCCGCGCAGATGGTTAAGCCCTGACCCCCCGTCCATAGCTGAATGGATAGAGAAGGTGAATCAGATTTCCCGCTTTGAGGAGTTGTCCAACTGGAAGGCTAGGCGGCATGCTCGTTACCTGAAGACCTGGCCACAATGGAGAGCTCTGGGACTGTGAGTCTAGTCCCCTCCTTCCGCCCTTCTTCCCCCTTCTCTCTTCTTTTCACCCCCCCCCCCCACTGTGTCCTCTTTTTCTTTTTCTATTCTTGTCCACTATGTCCCCCTGCGATACCACCCTCTCCTCACTCTTGCCACCTCTTCACCCCCCCCCCATCCCCCTACTTTCCATCAACCCACTAACCAACTCATGCCCCTCACCTTCCCTCCCCCTATAACTCCCAATTTCTCACTTCTATTCTTCCCCTCCCTCACTCTCTTACTTTTTCTTCTCCTTTTTTCTATTTTTCTTTTTTTTTTATCTCTTTGTCCCACCTGTCGTTGTGAGCGCACTCCCCCCTTCTAAATATAGTCAACACTACTATTACTATTATGTAGGCGGTTGCTACTATCATTTCCGCCACCATCAGAGGCGGTTATCGCTTGCCTGACACTTGAATCCTGCTACAATTTTGTAAATGTCTGTTACGATGTGCTGGCGAATTTGCCTCGCCATATTGAATGTTCATCTCATGTTCTGATATTTTGTTATGTGAAAACCATTAATAAAAACATTATTAATAAAAAAAAAAAAAATAGCATTAAGGGGGTTTTGCATCCCTGATTAATTACTTTATGGTTGAAGTGAGACCACAACCCTTTTGGGGCCAGCCACATGCTTTTGTTATGTGAGCACATGCAGATGAGGGAGCTTTCCTTCAGACTTAGGAGATTTGTCAGTTCTGCAAGGAATCCGAGAGGTCATCCCTTTTTGTCGGGAGACTTCAAGAAGTTCCAGAAGAACTGTATATTCTATGAAAAAATTCTTAAGAAAAATACTGTTAGAGCCTTCAATGCAGATGTGAACAGAGCCTAGTATAAGGCTCCCTCCATTAGCAATGAAAATGTATGGGGCACCAACCCAAGTCGCATTAAAAATGGTCTTTTACAGGGGTGGTCCTCTCACACAAGATGTCTGGTATGCACAAGATGATGGAACAGAATAAGTGGATGGTCTTCTCAAAGACATGGACCTTTGTAGTATATTGTTGCAGTGAGTTGTTCAGGTAGTCAGCTGTTTCTTTTTTACACTGGCAAACAGAGGGGGGTCTATACTATACCCTAAGAGGGGTCATTATGTTGACAACCACAAAAACTACAATAGTACAAGGGTCACATCTTCCAACACAGGTCTTGAACATTAGAAAAAGTCACCTGTACATTTTCACTTCTACCCTTTGAGAGAACTTTCAACATCCACAGTAGAATCATTTGACTTCTTTCCACATCCTGTCTGTACATCCTTCCAGCAAGAACTACAGAAACCCCAATGTTACTCGCTCACGGCAACAAACAAGAGTGAGAGGAGCCTGACTAAAAGTAGCTGCACTCTAGCACTCCTGTGCATAGACATCTAATGTACTTATTCAAACAGTCTAAACCCGTTTCCGGCTGCAATATATATTATATCATAATGGATTTCCACAGAAGGGGTAGCATTGATGTTTGGAATCAAGACACAACAATATTAGTGCATATTTTGCTGTAGACAAATTTTATTGCTGAACTTAGTATATGAACATGAATACTGTGGCGTTTCTTTCCTGTGCTGTTATATAACAACCCCTATTACATCTTCAGAGTACACGGCCTTTATGACAACTGGCAATTTTCAACGGGTTTCCTAAAGCTACCGCTGGTTGAAAAGCCACCACCACCAGTCAAGTGAAGATTGAGGATTACCAGCAGAAGGAAAGCTCTTTCCCAATGTAACTGAATACAACCACCAACTGACCCGCCTGGGAAAGTCACACAGAATACACATACATGATTCATGGATGTTTCAACAATCTTGAAATACAGATCACTTAACAAAAAGTTGGTCACACAAGGCTTGATCTTTTTGGCCCATTTACATGGTTTGTATATTTGTGGTTAACAAGAGCCAATTGACAATACAGCATGTTGACTGACTCTTAATAACTGGTACCTTTGAGGATAGAGGTATGCGGGAAGCCGAAGGTAAAAAGCTGCAATTTTTGCACAAAATTTATTTGTGTATGAAATTCAGCTTTTTTCATGGTTTATACAACAGTTTTCTGGCATACCAGCCATGATACAACAGCCCCAAAGCAATTTTATAGTACAGATTGTACTGTGACATCACTGTATGCACTGAGATAATACACACAGTGAGTCACAGTACAGAGATAACAGACACAGTGATGTCACAGTACAGGAATAATGCACACAGTGATGCCACTGTATAGAGATAATATACACAGTGATATCACAGTAGAGATGTAGAACTATGACATCATAGCACAGGTATAATGCGCATTCAAAAAAAAATCACTGACATCACAGCATATAAAAAAAGTTATTGTAATGAAAGGTTTAGTCTCTGTGGAAATGGATCCCTTAGTTGTTAGGACTCATAACAGCTGCTAGGTCTGTTACCCTGGTAGCTACGTCCTTGCATTTATGGCAAATCCCGTGGAAATGCCATAAATTTCTAATTTGGGATTATGACTTTAAATGGGATGCCCAAGAATAGAAACCTTTGTAAAATAAAGAGAAGGTCTATACTCACCTTTTAAATGCCCAGCATCACCGCTCTGGTCCTCGCCATACCTGCTGCTGCTGGTCTTGCAGCAATGACTTCCCATCCATTGTTCATGTGACTGAATCAACCAATCACTGGCCTTAGTGGTCATCTGCCATACATGTATGCATGACTACTATGAACATGTGATGTCATCACTAAAGTACTAGCAGGGACCTGTATGACAGGACATTTAAGAGGTGAGTGTGGGCTGTATGCACTGCAGAGAATAAAAGTGTATAATAATATAGAACATTTAATAGATATAGATACTTAGTAGATGGGTTCTTCCTATTCCTGCATTAATATATTTCCCTCCAATGAAAACGGAAATTTTAAAGATGGAAAAAAAAGACCACTGGAGTACAATAAAGGACCATTTACCATCAAAAAATACTAAAAAAAACTGTATTAAGTCACAATGGTAACATGGAAATGTTGGTGAGGCTAGCAGTGGACCCACTGACAAGAGCGCCACCATCGCTCTGTGTTTGCTCCATGTACAGTTTTATGCATTTAGTTGTAAAAACCGAAATGCAAAATTGAACATAAAAGACACAAAATTATGTTTCTGGAACGGATGTACAGTACAGAGTACATTAAACTAATATTTATAGCTACGCTAAAACAATAGCTAAGAAAGTATGTGGAGACACAAGTTGTTTGCATTTTTTTACATAGGATTCCATAAATGGTGGCATTGTACTAAAAACAACTCCAGCGATGGAAAAAGGGAATTGTCAGTACTGAGGCCAGAGGGATGCTAAATAAAGACAAAGCCACCGATATAAAAGAAGAAGCCTGACATAGGAGATAATGCTGAGATCTATCTCTTGTAAAAACATTCCAGGCCTTGTCTGTATAGATAAAACACACAAGTTTCCTTCTACATAAACGGATTTGCAGTATTTTCCAGCTCACACATGTTGCCTGTGGTTTTTCTGTTCACAAAAGGAAGAGCATACAGCACGCCGCAAGCATACAACCCAGATGTCGTCCAGTCATGCCAGGCAGCAGACCCTATTAGCACAATTATTAAGACTTAGTAGATTAGGAGCCATTAGTATCATGAAAGTACAGACAATCTAAGGGCTGGAAAGGCTACAGATCTTAGGTAACTGAGGTGTGCTGCGGTTTACTTCCTACATCAGCGAATTATTCCTCTGACTTCTTGGGGTAGGTTCACACTACCCTTATTAAGGCTGAGGCCCCACGTTGCGGAAACGCAGCTTTTTTTGTTGCAGATTTTGCTGCGGTTTTTTAAGCCAAAGTAAAGAATGGCTACAAAAGGAATGGAGAATATATAGGAAGTACCTGTACTGCTCAATCCACTCCTGGCTTTGGCCACAGCAAAATCTGCAATAGAAAAAGCTGCTTTTCTGCAACGTGGGGCCTCAGCCTAAAGAGGTTTCCAGTAATTGGACAACTATGGAGGGGCCGAGGGCAGGTGTAACATAACAAAACATACTCACTCCGCTGCATGATGTACCATACCACTGAATGGTCATCTGAATAAGCCACTGTCCACTTGCAGATAGATAAAGGGAATGTATTGCCTATTTTTAACTAAATAAAACCAGATAGTGATGAATCATTTTTATATAGTCCGTTTTTTTTTATGTTATGTTGTCTGGAGATGACTCATTTACTTCTATGGGGAACGTGTGCGACCTGTGCAAAGGTCATTGTGCAGGGAGGGGGGAGAGCTGTGACCACCACTTTTGTGATCCTGTGTTAGCTACATATAGGTGTTAATGTGTACATAGACTAAAGGTAACTGTCATTCCGCTGACAGCTATTCCCCATTCGCACGGGTGACCAATAAGGAACGCTGCCATAACTTTCTTGTATGTTTGATTGTTGAGGGGTGGGATTTCATCAAAGCTTTCCACACTAGTTCTGGCGCTGGCCTGACCCTACCAACATCTCCACACAAGAACTGAATAGATCCAACTATAAAAATTTGCTCTTGGTCTGTTTTAGTAAATTCCCCACCGTCTATTCTGGAGCATAAGTCTCTGTGGTGTTCCAGGCCTCTCTTACTCCTCCTGGAAATAGATGAATAATTAAACAACTGATTATTACCATTCCCCTTGTCAAGAGAGTAACCCTTTGTCTCATTTCTTCAATTGAAGGACAAACAGAGAGTCTGATCGAATGACTGGGCTACAATCTGGCCGTTTATGGGGACGGGAGAATTACCTAAATGTTACAATTAATGTAATTATAACATTCCTAGAATTGCTCTTTTATTAAATTGCATAACACTGTGATAACCTTACCAGGCATGAAGCTGTGGCCAAAATAATGGAATGACTGAAACCACTAATGTTCATTTCACTACTGTCTATCATTTTACATGAACGTGCCAGTGCTCTGCGACTAAGTTCGCCAACCTTTATGTCTCTGGGGACTTCTCAGTCTATAACCTGCGCTGGATGACACTCAGATCACTGATGCTTTAATAGGGGATCACAATGGCAGATGTCAACAACAAGGAGCGACAATCCATACCATGCTTTAAATAATTGAACGCATTTGACTGAGGGCGCCATTGACACTTTACTAGCCACAATTACTGTAATTTTATTATTCATAGCGTTCCATAAGAATTATATAGTATTTCCAATACCGGACTATATTTGTGACTTATACTGTAAGAAATAAATTAATCGGAGTAAATCTTCGGGATTGTTACAGCACAGACCGCTAGAAGCCGTAACTGGGAAAGAATCAATAATTATGTTTCTGAATCATTTCCCTATGGATTTCACTAATCCACAAAGACAGCAAGGAATAAGAGAATTGATGGCTAGGCTGTCAATACCAGACTGGCACCCCACCTATCATGACTTTAATGGGAACAAGCTGCAATACCATATACTTCAAACAGGCGACTGCTGGTGGTGTCGGGAGTTGGACCCCCACAATTAATAATAATAAATTTTATATCACTGAATAACCCCTTTAAAGTTAGTGATGTTAAAATGTCTATTTTTACTACTATGGCATATCCTCAGAATATGTAATAAATAGATGGGGTCCCTCACCATGGCCCTTATCTTTCAAGTCCTGGCTCCAGCACCACCAACTTAGGTAGCCTTTGGGTGACCAAAACATCTAAAAAATCCTATCAGACAGATATGGCATATCATATGGGGACTCCACAAAAGTCTATAATAATATATCTAAACATCAGCATCATAAAACTTTACTCTTTAAAGATGAAACTTAAAGGGGTTTTCTGGGACTTACATATTGATGACCTATCCTAATATGTGATCGGCAGGGGACTCCCGATGGCATCACATTCATCAGTCACATGGCATTGCAGCAGCTGCTCAGTCCCATTAAAGTGAATGGAGCTGAGCAGCAATACCAAGCACAACCCCTATGATACACCCAGCTGTGTGCTTGGTTTTCAGTGAAGGGGGTGCAGCGCTCACCTGAATGTTGTGGCCTCTTCAACCAAGTGATTGGTGGTGGTCCCGGGTGTCAGACCCCAAGTGATCACATATGGAAAACCTAGCCTGAGGATGGTTGGATTTCTTTACCCTACAGTAGGCCAGAACCAGAGCTGCCTCACCGCCACCTGCACAATACTGTATGTTTGATGATCTCACACTTCAAGTTTATGGAAAAAATTTTCAACAATGCGGTTATAACATCTGGCTGAGATCACAAGACATCACAAGACATTGCCCATAGACAAGAGGATTTCTGGTAAGTGATTCAACAAGAGTCCCCACTGCCGGCAGCTTTACGACTTATTTGTCCATGTGCTACTTCTGACAAGTGGATAGAGGCCACAGTCTAACTATACATACACACTAATCCCTACTATACAAATCATGTTTTACATTTTGCTATAGAATCAGAAACATTGCTCAATCGATCTTGTGTTATGGAAAAATGCCTTCAAGTGCTCTTCTATGCCCATGATGTCAACTGGTTCCAATATTGCCCAGCTTGGAAAATATGCTTTGATATTGCAGTCCCGAATCTGATTGTGAGGGGTTTCGGCAAGGGTTATCTTACATTATTAACTACAGGATGGACGGTGGGATAAGTAAAATTACATTCCGATTCCTGAGACCCCCCCATCACAGACAGGACCAAAAGGCCCCCTCATTCTCGGACAACAGTGGAGGTCAGAGAGCTCACAGCTATTCCACCCCTCTCTTCCATACACATGCATGCTCAGCTAATCTAAACATGCATGTGTTCTCAATAGGTAGAGAACAAGCTGCTGGCAGACATGCATGCCTGACAGTTCTTGTCCAGGGTGAGTCTGAACACCCCCATAGACATTAGATAGTTGGCTACACCCATATCATCAGTTATCAAGTCATCAGTTTTGGCCAATGTTCTTCTAGTGGCCGCCTTAACTGTCCTTATTTGAGGGTGTGTGTAACTTTCTTTCTCCACCACCTTCACTGGAATGTTTGTCAGGCATGTGCAGACAAGATTAGACGCATTTCATGTATCTACTGGCCAGACAATATTCCTGGTGTCTTTGTATTTACTTAACCAGACCCCGCTGATAACAGAGCCCTTATCTGCATCAATATGCCAGGGATTTGTTAGAAAAATTGCCTGTTCCCATAACAACATTCTGATCAAAATGACGTAACGTCGCAGTACAAGATAACAGTGTAATGAAGATTCCTACTCGAGTCGTTTCTGACAGCTACAAAATAGTAAGTTTCCTTGTACGTGTACCATGGGCAAATACAGTACAAAGGTTACATGCTTATAAATATGTGCTTGTACGAGACACGGACAGCACATGGATGATATCCGTGCACTATCTGTGGCCTCCATGGACCCATTCATTTTATTAATGAGCCTGAGCTGCAATGCGGACAGGAATAGGATTTGTCCTGAGTTTTGCCCCTGGGCGCATGTACCCCTACACAGACCTGTGATAATACATGGGCGTGTTTATGGAGGCCCAAGAAAATAATGGGTCAGTGTGCTAGACATTAAAAACACAGCTGACAAACTGGCAAAACACATGTTTGTGTGCATGGAGTCTTAATCTGACCATAGATATTAGGTGAATGTTGGTTGCCCCCGACAAGTGCACGTCAGATTGGACATTGTACAGCCAAAGCTCTTGGACTGGAACATAGATAGGGACCTGCCCATGTACAGAAGAAAAGCGAGCCCTCTGACTATGAGAGCATGCGCCAGTTCAATGCAGTATAGTGCAAGTGCTAGATTTGGAGGAGACTGTAGGTGACACAGAAAGTGTCGTTAACATTGTACAAGGAAAGACCATATAGGCTATCAATGTAAACACCGGACACATCCAAGCAGAGGATATGCTCAGCCAACTCTACAGGTGATAAACAGGTATACATTTAGAAAGGTACTAGAGCGTGGCGGGACCAATTTATGGGGGTGAAAATTGATGATGTATTCCTTATCATGGCTCTTTGATACATCTCTTCACCCTCCACTATCATCTGAAAGTGAAATAAAAGGCACATTACACTATCCAGGAAATAAATGTACTGTACATATCATATGTTCTTATCTACTACATTTCAAACATGGCTTGGCTAAACTAATATAACTTTATGATGGGCACAACCTTGCAGATTCTTCAATGATGTGCCAAAGCATTTGCCTTCCCACTACACCTACTACTGCCCAGTATACAATGACACAGTAGACTGAGCCATCAGGTGTATGGGATCTATGGCATAAATCAAGCAACATAAAGATTGCTATAGCCTGGGTAACTAGTACATAACTGAAGCCTGGGGAATGCAGAAGGCATAGAAGTATTTCCCCGGCACTCATTGCTTTACAGCCAATATAAGTCATTCAGCTGTGTCAGATGGAATGTGAGATTGAAATTCATGAAAATTTACGGCAGGTTAATATAGGGCAGGGTGTGGTTCCTGTCACTGCCTTCGGGAGGATTCATCACACTCAATTATGTTACTTCTACAGGGTCGAATCAATACTTGTTAAAATAACTTTGGGTTTTTAACATATTGTAAATGTACATCCATTGCTAGCCATCTGATAGCTACCCAATGAAAGCCAACATACAGATGAATGAATGATAATCTGGCATCAGGGATGTTTTATAGAGAAATTGGCCTTGGGCAACAAGCAAAATAATCCCTCCCCTGCTCACCATTATGCAGAGGCAGAGGGTGCTGTGTGCCTGTGATTCACTAGCCATACAGTCCTCTCTATTGCCAAGAATATCATACACAATGGAGTGGAATGCTTTTCTGATCCACTCTCAGGTTTCTTGTTGGGTCCCCATATTTGAGGATCCCTGGGGAAAGGAGGTGCCCAGTTTGCTGACCACTAAAATCTGTCCTGTTTTGCGTCTGTGTTGGATAAAATTATTTTTCAGATTATTTTTCTTTTTCTACATTTTGGAGTGTCCTCCTCAAGTCAACTCAAGTCTTAGGCTGAGGCCCAACGTTGCGGAAAAGCAGCTTTTTTTGTTGCAGATTTTCCTGTGGGTTTTTTGAGCCAATGTCTGGAGTTCTATTGAAGTGATTCTTGGCTTTGGGTAAAAAAAACGCAGCAAAATCTGCAACAGAAAAAGCAGCGTGGGGCCTCAGCCTTATATTGGTTCCTACACACGTCCCCTCAGTTGTGAACTGACATTGCCAATGATCAGATGTCACAAATTAGTTGCATGAGATTGAGAGATTGAATGAATGAATGAATGAATGAATGAACTAATAGGAAAACAGTTTAGTAACAGGGAAAAACTTTACTTACAAGCTGCATAGTGAAAAGAGTGTTCATTGGCAGATCTCCAACCCCCATTATGCTGCCATTGTAATGGAGACCCTATCCCCCCTCCCCTCGAAACATGACTAAGATTCCACAATTGGAAATTTTATTAAGCAAATCTTATCACATAAGACTGAGCCTTTCTCGATGACATTCGGACTCCAAGTCCAATTATCCATTTTACCCATTCAATATATTGTATCTAGCCCGGGTATCTGACCTATCAGCTTCTGATTTTCAGTGTATTTTGTACAGGTTATAACTTTATATTACTTGATGTTAGTTATTAAAGCAAAAGGCCATTATATTGTAATCCTTGTACTACACAAGAGCCTTCATGATATAGCCCAAGTAGTAAGGAATGACATAAACTCTTTGTAGAAAACGATGTCTATTATATGCCAGGTCTTCATGGGGGGAGTAGAAAATTTTTCAGTCCAATAGTCTGCAATAGTCTGCATTTTCTCCTCCAACTTAAGCCTGTTGAATAACAAAAGACTGCCTGCCTCCACACTAGGCCAAGTCATTCACAGCGCTGACCTTTTGTTGTCCTGGAATTCTCTGCTCGCCAGCCAGTCCTATGTACACGTAGGTAGCAATGACACTGCAAAGTGCACTGAACATGCCATTGAAAGTCAGTACTCTGCAAATGCACCATACATTGTACTATCTAGGTTACTCTGGGAATGCAAATAAACAGAATGCAATGTAGGGATGTAAATCATGCAGTATGTGTGGCACAAATGTACTATAGAGAGAGCAACCTTAAAGCGAACCTGTCACCATCAACCTGGCATATGATCTACAGGCACTCCAAATGTGTGAACATGGTCTAAACAATGATCGAGACGTGAGAAGTATCTCCAAATAATTACTCCTTGAGATATCAGACCGAGGTAGACATTGATACACAGCGACACTCAGGTAGACTGCAAGGGGGATCCACAGTATAAATGCAAGCACCGAAGCCCCTTTGTACAGCTGATAGTGGGGTCGGATCTCCAATGATGACACCTTAACCAAAAATTCAACAAACTGAGTTACCCATCCTGCGGAAAATAAATCTATTAGCAAATAATAATAATAAAGAACATAAAGCATGTACAATATACATGAAAGCCACAACAGATGTGAATTTCCGGAACGCCCTTAGATTTTGTATTCTAATCTAACAGTGATGTTTTATTAGAGAGCTGACAGTCAGCACACATAGAGAAGTCATTGGAGTGTGAAAAGCCAAAGCAAGCACATTCAACAATGCAAATATTAGTGGATGGGGAAGAGAGAGGACTCTCTAAAGAATTCCCACTGGGACAAAGTGCAAAGTGGGGGCAGGGGTTATGGGGGGCAATTAACCCTTCAGTGTTTATAATTACGGTTCTTCAGATGAGAATCTACATATCCAGCCAAATGTAGATCATACATTTTGCACCTATACTGTAGGTCATGTTAACACAACTTATCTCAGGTTGAGGTAACCTGTACATATCATGCTTTGGCAAAACAGGGTTCAAGGCGCAGCTTAGAAATAAAGCATGAGAAATTCAATTAGGGTTTGGGATTTTTTTTTCAGGCAAATATTTTGTAGAAATTTGTGTGCATTTACTGCAGTCATCCTTGATTTATTAGTGGTGCTGCTCTAGTTATACTACAGTACGTGGCCTTATTTTCGCTGCCAGTCTCCATCAGGCCCGTGAGCTTTCTAGTCCTCAGCAATGTTGTGTCCATAGTCACATAACATCTCATCCAATGACTACCTCCGTGACGTCACAGAGGCTTAAAGTGGTTATCCACTTTCTGCAATTGATACCATCAATATTACAACTGCGGGGGTCCAACACCTGGGACCCCCATAGATCATCGGTACCATGGTGGCACAGGAGAGCCATGCTGCTCACTGTATAGTGTAGTGTGTATGATACTGCAACAGTGTCCCATAGACTTCTAAGGATAGGTCATCAATCGTAGAAAATGGATAACCACTTTAAGGTGGTCAAACATTCATTCGGCCAATAGTCATTTCTTATGACCCCCTCATGCCAAACTACATGTTTATTTCAATGGAGAGGGGGGAATAAGTCGCTGTCAGACTACTCCGGCAGCAACTTGCAGTATCTTCTTTTGGAAAAATGGATCGGGGCTTCTCTTCGCACTTCCGAGAGCCAAATGGCCCACATACACATTACACAGTCGGATCACTGTTGAAATTTGGCTTTGTCTACTATGTATAGCCACCTTAAAGGGAGTCTACCACCACCAAGCCTATTCAAAGCCACCTATATACTCCTGTTAGGACGGATAGTGGCATAGCCAACATATCACTTTTGTGTCAAAGTGTTGTTGTTGTTGAGAAAATTAACTTTTAATATGTATGCAAATTATCTATTCAGTGCTCTGAAGGCATGGGCACGCCTGCCAGGGCACCATTTTCACCTGTGATCACTGACCCCTAACCTAAAGATGGACAGGTCCTGAAGTACAGCCACCACAAGTAAAAATGGATGCTCCAGTAGATCCACCACAGCCTTAGGTGCACCAAACAGCTCATTTGCATACAGATTAAAAGTTTATTTTATCACCAGCAAGATCACACTTGGGCACAAAAAAGTATGATCACTAAGTTACTAAAGCCACCTACATCAGCATATAAGTGATTTGGTAGCAATTTTGGCGGTGGTGGACTTCCTAAATGTGACTATAGGATTGACATGTAAAAGTAACCAGCAGCGAGGAACAAACTCATACATTGAGCATATTACAAATACTTTTTTCTTATTTCTTGCAAGTTTTAAACAAAATACAGCAAAGTTTTAAATAACTATGACGTTATATTATCATATCTGTATCATCATAGTTATAGCACTTCTTAGCAAACTATGGTGACCACACCTCTAGCTGTGGTGGTTTATCTGGACACTGTTTGCACGTTTTTTCAGGATTTATTTTTATATTTTACCCTAATAAAAGTTAAGATTTATTGCAATGGACTAATTCAGTGAGTTGGTTGTATTTTGCGAGTCCTGCCACCATCAGTGATTTCCTATGGTGACAACCAAAATATAGAAGTGGCTATTAGATCTCCTACAGAGTTCTCACCCAGCTGAATGAAAGGCAAATCTGCCTGGTTATGCCGCAATGCCCTACTGTATGGCTGGATAGAATATTTAACAACCTAAGTGAAGTGGGCGACTCAAGGAAGTGTATTTTAGGGTGATGTATGTTGGGGCATTGGTGTAACAGGCTAAGGCTACCTGTGGCTTTTCTAGCTATAGTGAAACTGTGAGTTGCAGCAACGTGCTGAGACTTGTAGTCCCCAGAAATCCTCTTTAGTGACCCAATTTCATTCCTATGGTCCTGCCTGACAGCCCCTATTCATTGCACACTGTGAAGTCATTTTCCTCTGTATGTTTTACTTATACCACATTTTCCAGTCTTCCTGTTAGACCATGAAGAAGAGAGAACTGAGAAAGTTAAAAAGGGCAACGTCTCGTATATTATTCACTGGATTAATCATTTACTCCGCAGTTACAAAGTCCACTAACCTAAGCAGATGTTCAAAGAGGACGGCGACAATAGACTGATCACTTTCCAAACACCAATACATTCTAGACACTGGGCGTAAAGTGCTGTAAAGCAGTGATCTGTGTCCCTCCCCTAGGCACTGAACACAATGCAGGTACTCAGCTCTGCTGCAGGCCACTGTGTAATCTATAATAGAACCTCTGCTCATACAAGGTGCAAATATACAGAACATCTAACCAGGAAAACCATAAAGACATCACATAGAAACAGAGAAGGCTGACAGCCGAAAAAAGACCACATGGTCTGTCTAATCTGCCCTTATATGATTTATTTTTTAGATTAGGATAGATATACATTTCTTTATCCCAGCCATGTTTAACTCACTCACTGCTGATTTTCCAATCACACCTGCTGAAAATGTATTCTACACATCTACTATGTAATATTTTACTGAACCTTCATTCTGAGCTAAAATCTGCAGCGTACAAAGAGCTGTTAAAGGGGTGTTCACACAAGGCATCCATTTGTCCTATTAGGGTGCTGCCACATGATGTAACAGGTGGTGATGTCACTGCACTCCAGGACGAGGCCGCCGATACTTAAGTAAAAGCCCTAACTGAATATGAGTTTTCTCTTATTACAAGTCACGCAGTAACCTGAAAAATTTTGCTGTCAGTATTGCTCAAAAGCCAAAAATCAATCCATATGTTCACTTATATGAAGGCACCGGAGGCCCTTTCTGGAGTGCGGCTGCAACGTCACATAGTGCAACGTGTGGCAGCAACCTCAAAGGGCATATGGGTGTCCTGGTCGAACATGGAGTGGCATGACCCTTAGGAATCCCCAAGTGGCTCTTGGTCTAGTAGACCCTGATGATCACATATTACATGATCACTTGATCAAGGGAGTTATTCCACAAAGAGCATTTATCACCTATCCACAGGATTGACGATACAAATATGATCACTGGGACCCCCAGAGATCACAAGAACACAGGTCACCTCAACTATATTTGCCAAAGTAGAAAGTGGTTCTTGGTCTGGTCGACCCTCAGGATCACATATTACATGATCACTTGATAAAGGGAGTTATTCCACAAAGAGCGTTTATCACCTATTCCCAGGTATATGACCACTGGGACCCCCAACGATCACAAGAACACAGGTCACCTCAACTATATCTTCTGCCAAAGCAGAAAGTGGCTCTTGGTCTGGTCAACCCTCAGAATCACATATTCCAATTATTAAAGGGGTTATTCCACAAAGAGTATCTACAGGATACATGACACAAGTATGATCACTGGGACCCCCAGCGATCACATGAACAGAAGTTCCCTCCACTTTATCTCTGTCAGTCCAATAGAAGTGAATAGCACGGTGGTCCTGCTTGCACCCTACTCTTCAGGGACCCCCTTTTAGTGCTCACCTGGGGTCTAAGCTGTGGGATCCCCAAAAATCAGACATTTACCCTAGGTAATGTATACCTTTAGTAAGATAACCCTTACTGGCAGTCAGAAGACAGACATGTATGCAAACGCCTCAGGTCCTGAATAACTACAGCCAGCCTCTCCCTAGCCTAAAGCGGCTGATATCAGAAAATAACAGAACGCACTCAACTGCACCCCAATGCAAATTTTTGGATTTTCTAATTCTTCTGTCTAATGCAGAATCCCACAAGAACCAATGACCATGACCCCAACATCGTCCAGAAGAGACCTCCATTCCTGCCAATGCATGCACAATGATAGCAAGCAGCAGAAAGTTTGCCCAGTCCGGTACAATGCCACCTGGGCAGCTGGGTACAATGTTGCACTTACAGAGTCTTGTCCTCAGGTTGCAGCTGCCTGTGCATGGCCAATGAGAAGCCGAATAAACTCCCGGGTTCTCCTTGCTTCAGGATGACATTGTCAGTATCCAGGTTAAAAGCTTTGACCACAGTGCCCAGCAGAAGTCCAGAGCCGAGTAGGTAGAGCCATGCCATCCTCCCCTGAGCCGCCATGTGTGTGCCCAGTGCTGTGCTACTTCTCACCCTCTCACCACTTTTTCAGTCCTGCCCCCCTCCCTGCGCCCCGTCCCACTCTGCTGCTCAATGCAGTCGTTGTTCTCAGGAGAGATGGGCTTTTATATGAGAGCAGACCCCGCCCGTCTTGTCTGCAGCCCGGGGGTAAGGTCTCTTCTTCTTCTCCAGGGCTTCCCTGCCCTGCCCACAGCTTGCACACTCTCCTCAGTTTCCGGGCTCTACAGCAGGTGCTTTGACTGTGAGCTGTGTCTGATAGTACTGTGTACAGTGCGGTCCTAGGGAGGGGCTGACACAATGCACAGGCATAGCCAGGAAATCTGGGCAGGGGGCCAGCCTGTGCTACCTCACTAAGTCATGCCCATGGCTCCAGGTAGAGCAGGGTGTGGGCACTGGGGAGACTGTGCAGGGAAGGGATCAAAGCTTTCCAGTCACAATATTCTGGTACACCCCCTGTATAGTGTGGACTTCTAATACTAGGTTCACACCTGTGTTCGGATTTCTGTTCGGTGGGTCCGCTTGATCCACTTAAAAAAGCGATTACCAGCGGACCCCATAGACTATAATGGGGTCCATCAGGTTTCCGTCCGAAAAAGGCAAAAAATACGAAGAGAAAAGTGCTGCTTGCAGGACTTTTCTCTCAGCATTTTTTAAGTTGGTTCGGGGACGGAAACCCCGAACGGATTTCAAGCCTTATACAGTTTTATAGGTAAATGTAGATTTAGGCTGGGGCCCACGTAGCATAAACGCAGCGTTCTATACATACCTGCAAAGTGAATGAGATTCTGGCTAATCCCATCCATACATTGCAAAAAAAAAATCCACAGCAGAAAATCTGCGTTTTCAAAAACACATGCACTTTTGAAAATCGCAGCTTGTCAATTATACCTGTGGAAACGTTGGCGGTTTCCGTATAAGTATAATAGAAGAGGAAAATTCTGTGGAGTTTCTGTGAAAAGCACTGCAGGAAAACAGAGGCGTGTTTTCCGCCACAGTTTTTACGGCCGCGCTTTTAATAATAGAGGCAGAAAGTCCGCAGAGGAAAACTCTGAGAGGCCAGGGCCCACGTAGCAAAAACGGTGCAATTTGGCCACGGCAAAAAATGCAGCGTTTTACATTAAGTGCAAAGTGGATGGGATTCTGGCTAATCCCATCCACACATTGTAGAAAATAAGCTGCAGCTGAAATGCTGCGATTTTAAAAACGCTAGTGTTTTTGCAAATTGCAGCATGTCAATTATACCTACGGAAAAATTAGTGGTTTCCGTATAGGTAAAATAGAAGCAGAAAGTCCGCAGAGGAAAATTCTGTGGAGTTTCTGTGAAAAGCACTGCGGGAAAACAGAGGCACGTTTTCCGCCACAGTTTTTACTGCAGCGCTTTTTGGCTGTGCCTCGTTATGTGGGGGTTTATTTGCCCAAATCTGTTTTTGTAATGTTTATTATTATTAACTTATTAGCTTTATATTAGTTATTATTATATATATATTTATTTTATTTTGCTTATAGCTATTTATTTGTGTATCTATTCATGTAACTCCCCAGCATTGAGGACAGTTTTACGCCAAATATTAATTGTCTTGCTTTTATTGTTATTTGTTAGTTAGGAATAGCTTTGTGCTGTATGTATGGTGTTTGTGATGGTGTAGCAATCTCCACCAGTCCCTTAAAAGTGAATGGAGTGGTCATATATGCACACTAATGCTCGATTCACATGGACATTCGAGGCCCCCCATTCTTATGATCTGACACATATCCCCTATAGTGTGCCATGTTTACCTATGAAAATCAGCATAATGTAATATATTATGCAGATAATGAAAACAGCTGGAGGTTTGTTACAATGTGTTTAGCCTTTATAGTTTTATCTTTGCTAGGTGTGCATCCAGCACAGATCCGTCAGAAATACTTAGATGTAACAGTGCTGCAAGTCTGACTTTTTCAGTCGGCGATTTCAGTTAAAATAATTGACCCCGACAGGGCCCCTCATAGCCAATAGGCTCCCTAGGTCTCCATTCATGTCCACTATTTTTGAGATCCATTTTCCGTTCTTTTGGTCCTCCGTCAGACCAGAAGAACTGACTTCCCTGCGCAGATGTGAATGTATGTGAGCTAGACATAGCAGCACAAATCGTTCTCCTGCTCTGGCAGTTTGTTACAATGTAACACATGGCAATATGACCGCACTATAGTCACAGGTTGCAGTCATATTGCAGGAGGTTATGGTTTTATTGTAAATTTTAAGAAAATGACCCTAAAATAAATCTCTTAAATGTGTATCCCATCTCTGCATTTATGGCTATATCCATAAAACTGCCTGCTTGGTATACAAGTGTAATTCCCATACAAGTGAATGCAGAGACGTGTGTACAGTATGTGGAATCTCTTTTTGTTCCCTTGCAGGTGCAGATGAGGCCCCATAAACCACAATGAGTGTGATTTTGGAGATCCCCTTTAAATTGAGGAATTGGTGTCAGTAAAGTTACCTTCATTCAGGTGAACAGGACAAAGCTTCAGTACCATGCACCCTCACTACTGTGTAGATGGCAAGGATGTGGATGGACCATTGTAGACATGGACGAGGTCACAGCCCTTACACAAGCTCTGCTGCCTCCTCAGAAGCTGAATGTAAGGATAGGCCATCAATATGCTGAACCCAGAAAACCCCTCTAAACTTGAGCTGCCCTTTAAATTCCCTTACGATGGGCTGAGATTGTGGGAAAATACAGTACCGTGAAGAAAATGAGAATTTGTTTTGGAATCAGTTATGTTTGTATTCACATTAGAGTTTCACAACAAGAGGCTATAAATAGCTTATTTTAGCATTAACCCTTACAATGCGTGCTATTGTCACTGGAGGACACTGCCTGCCACTGTGGGAAAGCTAAATCACTGGCGTATAAGGGAACAAACCCTTCCAGCAGCTTTAAAGGAAATACATCATCACGGACAACAAAATAAACGTGAACAAAACCTTCTTTTCAGAAGATGCAAATTAGAATCCGACCATTGTCAGCAACAAAAACCTACAGGAACAAATCATGTGACTGTCCGTAGTTTACACATATAGAAACCTCAGGGGGCATAGGAAGTAAACCTAAAGTTATTGTAGCAACTCTAAGGAGACACAAAGAGCGATGTTAGTGAAAAACATGGTATTTGGACAAGAGATTTTAGGGTGAATGAAAGAAAAGGTTCTGGCAGAGGAGTAGAGCAAGTACTAGATATATGTGCTCTATACTGTACTCTCAAGTATATGGCTCTGTTCACACTTGAGGTGTAGGCTTGCCATCAGGGATTTCAGTATTTTGACAGCAAGAATAGTTCAGTTTGCAGTAATATTCCTGCCATCGAAAAGATTAAACCTGATGGGCCTGATAGGTAATAGGCTATCCGACTTCTTTTGTTCAGCTCATCTTTAAAGGGAGCCTATATCCAGGTTTGGGGCCACTAAACCATCAACATGTCCTTATGCAACTGGAGTTTAGGGTCGCAAACCAGCCAATATCAAATTCGTCCATAACCATAATGTTTAGAAAATGTATTAAAACACTACAGGTGAGTATTTCCTTGGCTTCAGGCACATGCACACTGTGCAGATGAAGCAGAGGGCTGTATATCTCACCTCACTGTGTGCAGCCATATGCACAGTGAAGCAAGGTGTACTATCCCATCTGCACAATGTGTATGTGCCTCAAACTAAGTGATGTGTTCTTTTTAGGCCCCATGCACCCAGGCAAAAACGGTCCGGAAAATCTGGAATTTATATTGCGCACATTTCCTGGACTGAACCTGGTCACCGGGACACCTTGTCTTGGGAGTCCCTGACTTGCCTCCAGCTCTACTGACCTATATAGTATGGGAGCGAGGAGACAGGGACTCTTAGTATCATAGATCACTATGATGCTTGGAGTCCAGGTCTCACGGCTGGATTCAGGCTGAGAAGTTAAGTTGATGTATGAACTGGATTTTCTGGCCCATATTCACCTATGTGCAGGAGACTTTAAGGACTATATCGTCTATGAAAGAATAGTTACTAGACCTGTATAGCTAAAAAGAAAATGCTAGATATCAGGTATGAAGTGAGAGGTAGTGGTCACGCTCAGTCCCTGATGTCTAAGGGTACCCCAGAGCTCCTCTGACACATATGAAGACACCAGTGTTATAAATAGCACATGGTAGATGGGGGGCCTTTTACAGATTTAGTACTGGGACCTTGATACTGTATTGTAGAATCAGTGGCATATCATGTAGGAAATGTAGAAACTTTAGAATTCATGTCCTTCTTGTTCATTTTTCAGTGATTTTCCAAGGTTATGAGCCCATTACAAATTAACATAGTGTCTTGGCTGCTGAATTATCTGATGATTTACTCTGCCGAACTATTATCTGCAATATAATTTCTTAAAAGCATCGTGTCAGGGGTTACTAGAAGTACTAATCTGGTGCTAAGTGACTTATCCAACAGCTCCAACCACTTGCATCTTCAAGGAATTCAGATGGCTAAGATTTCCTAGCCAGTTTCATGAGGGTTTGGAGATGTCAGGCTTAGTTTTGAATAGAAACTATTATTTTATTATTCACAAATTATTGGTAATTCTTACTGGTTGTGCTGGCATTCCTATATCAATGTCAGCCTTAGGCGGGGGCCACAGGCTGTGGGAAAAATACATGTTTTACAGTCACAGCAAAGTGGATGGGATTCTTGCAAGTCCCATCTTGCAGTTTTGTAAATCGCACTATGTCAATTATACCAATAGAAACGCCGGTGGTTTCCCTATAGGTATAATTGAAGCAGAAAACCAGGAAAACTCTGTGAACTCTCTGAAAAACGTTTGCAGGAAAAACCACAATGCGTTCCTGACACTTTTTTTCCCGCAGCGCTTTTTGCTGTGGCCCACTATGTGGGGCTTTAGTCTAAGAGCCTGTTCACATGGCTGTTTTTTCATGCCAATTTTGGTGCATATTCCACACCAGAATCCTTATAAAAACTAAATGTATTCTGCCTCCCAATGTTTTCAATGAAAATCCACACAGTAGTTCTTAAAAGAACTATTAACATGTCAACTTTTGAGATAGATTCCATGTGAAAAGTGAGTTGGGTAGTCACAGATTAGCCCCATAGTAGTCACAGATTAGCTGCACTGAATGAGACTGATGTATGCAGGGTTTTGATGAAAAAAAAAACAAGGGTCAGCCTTGGATTCCTGCCATGGATTTTCTTCCAAATCACTGTCACATTTTTTTTTAGCCTAAAAATTCTGTTTTATGAACATGTCCTTAAAGTAATTCAAAATGTAAATACAAAAATATCCTTCTCATCTGATAAGAGTCATACGTAAAAAACCAAGGGTTGCCATACCCAATCTGAATATTAGTCAGTTTTCAGTGTATTCCTGAGTACCCACAACAGGAGGTCCTGGAGACCCCATTTTCATGACTCAAAAACTTTTTCTGCTTCAGATTTATGAAGTCCAACCTGGACTGACCCTCTCTCACCAGGGCACATAACAATTGCATGAAATGTCTGTTTGGTACTTATCTCCATGACTGATTCTGGCATAGCCCTTACCACAATCCAGATTTCTGAAAATATTAGACCAATATTAATGGTAAGGCAGCTTGCTGCATCAGGAATCTTCTCAGACTGCTCTATTTGCAATTGGAGACTATGAGAACTAATCTCTGACCTCTGAAGTAAATTTCATGCCCCTATTTTTGTGTGATCCAGATTGAAAAAAATCTGAAAATATTAGACCAATATTTATTGGGTAAGGCAGCTTGCTGCTTCAGAAATCTTCCCAGACTGCTCTATTTCTAATTGGAGACTATGAGAACTAATGTCTGACTTCTGAAGTAAGTTTTACGCCCTTATATTTGTGTAATCCAGATGGAAGGTTTTAAGATGAGAATGGTCCATGTGGATTTTTTTTTTTTTCCATTATCATTTTTTCCCAGAACTTTTCAGAAAGCTATAATTAAAAATCTATTTGACCAACCGCGACACATTGCTGGATCCATCGTACGATTCACATCACCCGTGTCTGACAGACCCCATTGACTTATAATGTCTGATGTAATTTATCCAACATATATGTGAACAAGGCTTTATCCAGGATGAATTCTTTGTAACCATACACAAGCTAAACTAGAACGATAGTAATGTACAGTGACAAAACAGGGGAAGGAAAGGACACTGCAGAGATTTCCGTCACAGCAGCGCAAATCCTTGAAGTCACTTTACATTGGCCTTAAACTTTCTCCATATGTGACCTAAGTTGATTTCAAGTCTCTATTCATCTCCAGGATATATTTGTACGATCCTGCTGGAGGAACAACCCGTCTGATAATCACTTGGCATTAGTCACATCCTGTATAACGTTAATCTCACAAATGTTACACACGTCTGTGACTGCTAGCATTATATAGCTACAGAGTTCACTTTCGCCAGAATATATCAAGTCTCTGTCATCCATTGTGAGTGCATGATTTAAAGGGAATGTATTACCACCAAAATTACTTTAAACCACTTACTGTATATGTTATAAGGGTGCTTAGTGACATAGTGAACATACCTTTTGTGTGTCCAAGTGCAATCTTGCCGCCAAGAAAATTCATTTATAATCTTGCACAAGTTGTTTCTGTAACCTGGGTGCGACTGTGCCTGCCAGAGCATCGGTTTTGCCTGTGGTGACCACCCAGCGCTGCCCCCAACCAAAAGATTGACAGGTCTCAATGTGCGCCAAACACAGTTGAAAACAGGTGCTCCAGCAGATGCGGCCATGCCCTAGTGCACCAGACAACTCTTTTGCATATGGATAAACAGTTGATTTTTCTTAGCAGTAACATTGTACATTGACACACAAAAAAAAACCCATGATGACTGTTCTAGGACACGACATCACAGGTCGTGATAGTCACATAAAGATAAAACAGACCTGGGTCATTATAGGTGTCACAATTTTCTGTTCTTTGAGTATGAGAATTGTATGTGTATATTTATACATGTGCCCCATTTCCTGCTGCTACATACAGCACATTTTATCTTTAAGTTAATATCTGATATTGTTCAGCAGTTCACTGAATTCTGGGTATTTGATATCATCATTCTGCATTCTCTGTAAAAAAAAACCCTGGATCACGACGATATAGATGATATACCCTCCCCCATTTCTTATTTTTAGTGTGTACTTTGCTCTGTGTACTTTGTGTCTACCCCAGGCTTCTTCCCTATTATACATCTTCTGTCTGGGCCACAAAGACCTTTCTTCCCATATAGATTGTTTTCCTTCCTTTATGAGGATTTGTCCCTTCCTATGGTAAATCTTACATTGATATTCTATCTTCTAGGTTGTGTCTTTTTGCTGCTTGATTGATTATTGTGCGGTGTCTTAGGTTATCTTAGTGGAAGAGTGAAGAAATCAGGCGATACCTTTTAGAGGCTAACTGAGTATATTTATAAGTAAGCTTTCAGGAGTGCTCGCTCCCTTCATCAGACATGGTGTGATACAAGAACTGAAAATTAACAGATTTTTATACACATGGTTTTCAAAGCATTTTAGAGTCCTTAAAAAAAATTGCAATCTAAGTAGAGAAGTTATTTACAACAGGTCAAAAAAACAGTCTGGAAACTTGTGGTGCGTGATGGAGGGATCAGTAATTCTTGCTGTTATCTGTTTGCTATCAGGAGGTGATTTGTGTCCCTCACAGGTCATACATAGTGTGATTTGAAGCTGGCATGAATATTGAGTTCAGTTCATGCATAGTGTGACATGAAGCTGGCATGAATATTAAGTCCAAATTGCAGAGTTTGAAATTTTTGCATAAATTTATACTCCCATTCTTTTCTTTTCTCCTGTGTCTTAAAATGTCCCATTAAAACCACAACCCGCAAATCTTCAATAGAGTGGTTTTCTCCGGAGAAATGTGCGGCCACTGGGAGATCGGTTCTGCTGTTATTAATGGTGGATCTGTGTGAGTTCATTCGTTGACTGAGTCTCTGTCCTGTTTCCCCCACATAGAGGCCTGCGGTGGGACATTGCACACACATTATGAGGTACACCACATTGGAAGACCTGCAGGAAAATGTCCCCCTAATTCTGTGCACCTGTTGTGACTGTGGGGTAGGTACACTGTCAGCGGTGTGGATGTGCTTGCAGGTTATGCACCTTTTATGTAGACAAGGTGAGGTGCCATTTTCAGTTGGGGTCTTCAGGGCACTCCGGACGATAATACGCCTCAGGTTTGGTGGTTGTCGAAAGGAAAGGAGAGGGGGGACTGGAAATATGTCCTTGAGCCTGTTGTCCCTATGTAGCACAGGTTGGAGCTCCTTGGCAATCCTTCGTAGGATCTCCAGCTGTGGGTTGTAGGTGACAACTAGGGGCACTCGGGCATCTTTCTGGGTCTCTCTATATGTGAGCAGACTGTCTCTGTTAATGGCTGCCTCTTTGTTCAATTGGTTGTCTGTTACTTTTGGTTTGTATCCCAGTCTGAGAAATTTCATCCTCAGATACAGGAGGTGCTTGTCCAGGTCTGTTTTGTCGGAGCAAATACGATTGTATCGTATAGCCTGGCTGTAGATTATAGATTGTCTTGTGTGCTTGGGGTGGAAGCTGTCGTTTCTCAGGTAGGCCGTTCTGTCTGTGGGTTTGTGGTATATTGATGTGAGTAGCCGGTGGTCTTTAATGTATATTGTGGTATCCAGAAAGTGAATTTCACTCCCTGAATGTCTAAGTTTAAGGTTGATGGTCGGGTGAAAGTCATTGAAGTCATTATGGAATTGAAGTAGGGCCTCCTCACCTGCAGTCCAGATGACAAGGATATCATCGATATAACGAAGGTAAATCATAGGTTTGGTGGCGCATGTTGATAAATATGTTCCTTCCAGTTCTGCCATAAAGAGATTTGCATATTGGGGTGCACATCTGGTCCCCATTGAAGTTCCCATTCGCTGTAGATATAGATCCTCTCCAAAGGTAAAATAGTGGCTAAGGATGAATTGTATGAGCTGCGTTACAGGTTCTGTTGGGAGGTTTTGTTTTGCCAGGTGTACCCGACATGCTGCAACTCCATCCTTGTGGGGAATGTTGGTATACAGGGATTCCACATCCATGGTGGCTAAAATGGTACCCTCAGGTAGAGGGCCCAGGGCATTCAGTTTGTTAAGAAGGTCAGTGGTGTCCTGGATATAGCTTGGAGTATCCCTGACAAGGGGTTTTAGGAGATTTTCCACCCAACCTGAGATGTTTTCTGTCAGTGTCCCAATGCCAGAAATGATAGGCCTCCCAGGGTTGCCATCTTTGTGTATCTTTGGGAGCATATAGAAGCAGCCCGGTCTGGGATCTTGTGGGATAAGTCCTTTTACCTGATTCTGGATCTGGACTGGAAACTTCTTGATCATACTATTTAGTTCTTTCATATAGGCTTCTGTGGGATCACTTCCAAGTTTGGAGTAATGGATGGGATTTGACAGTTGCCTGTTTGCTTCCTGGATATAGTCTGAGATGTTCATTATGACTATTGCGCCCCCTTTGTCAGCCGATTTTATTATTATATCCTGATTTTCTTTCAGTGATGTAATAGCCTTCTGTTCCTGCAGGGTTAGGTTATGCGCCTGTTTCTTTTGTTTCTCCAGGATTTCTGATTTTACTTTGCTTCTGAAACAGTCAATATATTTATCCAGTGCTGCATTAGCTCCAGGGTGTGGGGTCCAGGTAGATTTTTTGGTAGGATTCCTTATGGGCTGTTCCATCTCAGAGTCGCTGCTGTATGGAGGGTCTTTGTCATAAAAATATTCCCTCAATCTCATTTTTCTGAAAAACTCCTCCATATCATTGCAGAGTTGGATATGGTCAGTATGTGCCGAGGGGCAGAAGGACAGACCTTTGGAGAGAACTGACATTTCGTGTTTGTTTGGCTCATAAGAGGAAAGATTCACAACACAGCTTTGCTGAGCTGGGCTAGTACTTGCGGTTGTAGTAATGAGGCCTTTTTGTCTCAGTCTGTGGAGCTTTTTCTTTTTGTTGTTAATAAGCATATCCTGAAGTTTCCAGTAGTATGTGTCAGGGATACTCCAAGCTATATCCAGGACACCACTGACCTTCTTAACAAACTGAATGCCCTGGGCCCTCTACCTGAGGGTACCATTTTGGCCACCATGGATGTGGAATCCCTGTATACTAACATTCCCCACAAGGATGGAGTTGCAGCATGTCGGGTACACCTGGCAAAACAAAACCTCCCAACAGAACCTGTAACGCAGCTCATACAATTCATCCTTAGCCACAACTATTTTACCTTTGGAGAGGATCTATATCTACAGCGAATGGGAACTTCAATGGGGACCAGATGTGCACCCCAATATGCAAATCTCTTTATGGCAGAACTGGAAGGAACATATTTATCAACATGCGCCACCAAACCTATGATTTACCTTCGTTATATCAATGATATCCTTGTCATCTGGACTGCAGGTGAGGAGGCCCTACTTCAATTCCATAATGACTTCAATGACTTTCACCCGACCATCAACCTTAAACTTAGCCATTCAGGGAGTGAAATTCACTTTCTGGATACCACAATATACATTAAAGACCACCGGCTACTCACATCAATATACCACAAACCCACAGACAGAACGGCCTACCTGAGAAACGACAGCTTCCACCCCAAGCACACAAGACAATCTATAATCTACAGCCAGGCTATACGATACAATCGTATTTGCTCCGACAAAACAGACCTGGACAAGCACCTCCTGTATCTGAGGATGAAATTTCTCAGACTGGGATACAAACCAAAAGTAACAGACAACCAATTGAACAAAGCGGCAGCCATTAACAGAGACAGTCTGCTCACATATAGAGAGACCCAGAAAGATGCCCGAGTGCCCCTAGTTGTCACCTACAACCCACTGCTGGAGATCCTACGAAGGATTGCCAAGGAGCTCCAACCTGTGCTACATAGGGACAACAGGCTCAAGGACATATTTCCAGTCCCCCCTCTCCTCTCCTTTCGACAAGGAGTGCCCTGAAGGCCCCAACTGAAAATGGCACCTCACCTTGCCTACATAAAAGGTGCATGACCTGCAAGCACATCCACACCGCTGACAGTGTACCTACCCCACAGTCACAACAGGTGCACAGAATTAGGGGGACATTTTCCTGCAGGTCTTCCAATGTGGTGTACCTCATAATGTGTGTGCAATGTCCCACCACAGGCCTCTATGTGGGGGAAACAGGGCAGAGACTCAGTCAACGAATGAACTCACACAGATCCACCATTAATAACAGCAGAACCGATCTCCCAGTGGCCGCACATTTCTCCGGAGAAAACCACTCTATTGAAGATTTGCGGGTTGTGGTTTTAATGGGACATTTTAAGACACAGGAGAAAAGAAAAGAATGGGAGTATAAATTTATGCAAAAATTTCAAACTCTGCAATTTGGACTTAATATTCATGCCAGCTTCATGTCACACTATGCATGAACCATGAACTGAACTCAATATTCATGCCAGCTTCAAATCACACTATGTATGACCTGTGAGGGACACAAATCACCTCCTGATAGCAAACAGATAACAGCAAGAATTACTGATCCCTCCGTCACGCACCACAAGTTTCCAGACTGTTTTTTTGACCTGTTGTAAATAACTTCTCTACTTAGATTGCATTTTTTTAAAGAATCCAAAATGCTTTGAAAACCATGTGTATAAAAATCTGTGAATTTTCAGTTCTTGTATCACACCATGTCTGATGAAGGGAGCGAGCACTCCTGAAAGCTTACTTATAAATATACTCAGTTAGCCTCTAAAAGGTATCGCCTGATTTCTTCACTCTTCCACTACTTTCAATAGCTAACACGGTACAACATTATACTACTATTAGGTTATCTTAATATAGGATTCCTTCTCATTTTGTTTTGTATTCTTGCTTGTGTGTATGTAAACCACAGGTAACCGCACAGCAATAATTGACAGTTTGGGTTTAGCAGGGGCCCCTCCATTATGATATGGAATATGGACCATGGACAGGAGTTGTCATTTGCTGCAGAAGAAATATGGCTGTCTGAAATTTCCCCCAACCACCTGATCACCAGGGTGTTTACAGCCTCATTTAGAGAAGTGGTTGTCCACATAGGACAACCACACTGAGACTGAGGCCACGCGGCGGGAGAGCACTCAAAATGCGTGATTTTGCCTCTGGGAAAGGCCCCCTGCTGCCATAGGGTCTGGTGCATGTGGACCATTTGCCCTATGGATAAAGCACGCGTTTGGTTACATTGTTTAGCGTCCATGACATACTTATTATGCCACTCTTGTGCAATAAGGCCAGCTGCAACATTTCTTGTCTTAAATGATATTTTTACAGCATCCTCACTGCATTCCTGAAAAGGTTTGGGCGGGACCATCAATCCCATCAGATTTATTATCATTTATGCCAATTTTCTGTAAATGATGCCTGAAATCTATACCAGCAAGGACCTGGCATAAGTTTCCGTACTGGAGCAGGCCCCAATGGAGGATGCACTTGAGTCTCACCATAAATCAGGCACATCCTCCACTGGAGCAGAGATTATCAAGAAAACGTCAGTCTTGATAAATCTCCTTGACTGTTCAGCAATCTTTGGAACTGAACGGGATGGATCAAGCAGTAGGTAAGTATAACATTGCCTATCTGTCATTACCTGTTCGAATAATCCAATAAGTAGCAGCCAAATGATTGTCAGTCTTTGGAGCAACGATAAGGGGGCATACAGTAAATGTGCATTATACTGTATCAGGAGACAAGTACTATACACAATAAAGTATAGTTGGGGGCCTGGTACACATTTTGCATTTGGGGCCCTAGAACTTCAGGTTACGCCTCTGGCCACAGGTATGAGATATTAATGACCTATGCTGTGGCTAGGTCATCAGTATCCAATACACATGAATAATACACCTGGTTTCACCATGTATGGAAGGAGGAAGAAGTGTGCTCGTGCAAGATTTTGGACGCTCTGCCTCTGCAGTCAGATCTTCTCTGCCATGTCAATCATGTAACAATGGGTGCGATCAAAGCTCTGACTACAGATGGGCGCATTTATTCATAACAAATCGAATTTATTCTGAATCTCCCAGAAATTTCTGATTCTGAAATATGGAGACCATCATTTCTCTCTGATGATCCAGAATCTTTTCATTGATGTTGATATGATGACATGATGATGCTGGAGCTTCAGAGCCTGATGATAAGCCTCAGCGGTGACATGGGGGAAGAGTGACGTCATCAAAATGCTGTGCAGAGCCCAGAAAGGGATCGGAAGGATGACAACTGCTTTGTCGGGGCCTAGGACAGGTAAGTGATGGATTATTTTTTTTTTTTTTAACACCCTTCCCTCAGATTTTATTATTTGGAGCCTGAAGAGACACAGTCCTATGAACTGGAGATACATATCATGTGTATACTGCAAGACGTGACTAATATAACACAAAAACCTAGGCGTCTTAGCACTGAAGAAAGTTTACTGTGTGGTGTGATTCTTCAGATGGCAGGTCGGCTCCAGGCCCGGCCCTTTTCACACAGAGGCGCGATTGCTGCACTCATGACCTACAACTGTGAAAGGGACAGTGTAAGCCTGTTAGGGAGCAGACACGTTTCTGACCAGAAATACCCATTTCTAGAGGCTTGTGTGCGGCGTGCACATGCATAACTAATGAAATCCCCGAGTCAGGTTTATATACCTCTGATCCTGACTCACATGTATACAATCTGTAAATCACACAGCTCAGCCTTGGACAAGGTCATTTGTGAAAATCAGGTGTTAATCTCTTAAAGCTGCAGGTGGTCAATAGCTAACATACTGCTTGATGTGCTGTAGGGCTCATGGGTACAGTAAATGCATGTGCACAAAATCTTTTCAGCAGTGTATAGAAGCCATATGACTCCATAGTATAGAGTTGTATGTCCTCCGTGTACTGAAGTAAAGAGTTACATGCCTTTATCATGTAGTATGTCACTGGGTACCTATTGAATCCCATCCACTTTGCTGCGCCATTTACACCACATGGGGCCCCGGCCTAAAGAGGTTTTTCAGGACTTAAAGGAAGTCTATCATTGGGGAAACGTGTTTTTAACTGAAGCAATGTTGGAATAGCCTTTATAAAGGCTATTCTACTCCTACCTTTACTTTTCTTCTCCTCGCCGCCGTTTGTCCAAAAAAACATTTTATTCTCATATGTAAATTATGCTCAGGGAACGCCCGCTGCTTTTTCACGCCCCCTGCATCTTCTTCTGTTTATCTTGCATCTGTTTTCTCCGTCGGCCATTTTTCTGAAGTACACTGGTGTAAGAAACTAAACAAAAATGGCCGATGTAGCCACTTTGAGTTTTTGTTTAGTTTCTTACACCAGCGTACTCCAGAAAAATGGCCTACGGAGCAAGAAGCAGATGCAAGATGAACAGAAGAAGATACAGGGGGTGTGAAAGAGCAGCGCTAGAGGCGAGTTGTGGCGATGACGCAGACATGGAGCACAAGGAGAACGCCTCCGGTGCTCCCTGAGCATAATTTGCATATGAGAATAAAATGTTTTTTGGGACAAACGGCGGCGAGGAGAAGAAAAGTAAAGGTAAAAACACGTTTCCCCAATGATAGACTCCCTTTAAATACAGTTGACCTATTCTTAGGATAGGTCATCATTATCAAATTGGTTAGGGTCCAACTAGTTGGGGTCCAGAGCTAGTTGTGCTGGTGTTAATGCCACTTCTGCTTCACAGGCCAGTAATGTTGAGTTTATCGGTCACATCATCGGCCTGTTTGCAGCTCAGTCCCATTCAAGTCAATGGCGCTGAGCTGTAATACCCAGCACAGTCCCTATACAATGTACAGGAGTGTGCTTGGTGTGCAGTAAAGATGTTGCAGTGCTTGTGTCTGCGAGGATAGAGGATATCAGATCAATACCAATATTATGCTGACGACCTAATCTAAGAATAAGTCAATGTCATAGCCATAGAAAATCCCTTTAAAGGCAGGGCCCACTTGGTGTAAAATCTAAAACGCAGCGTTTCCCCCCGCAGACAGACCACAGTGTTTTACAGTCACAGCAAAGTGGATATGGGATTCTAGCGAATCCCATCCCCACTTTGCGGTAAAATACGCGCTGCAGACACGATGCGATCTACATAACCATCCCGGTTTTGGAAATCGCAGTATGTCAATTATACCTACGGAAACAGCGGCAGTTTCCCTATAGGTATAATCGAAGCAGAAAGTCTGCAGAGGAAACCTCTGTGAACTTCCTATGCAAAGCACTACGGGAAGAACCACAATGCGTTGCCGCTGCGGTTTTTCTGGCAGCGCTTTTTTGTTGTAGGACGCCACGTGGGTTCTTAGCCTAAAGGTACAATTTCTGTATAACTTGATACAATTTTTGTATAACCCCGTTAATCCAGATCGAATCTCACAATTTAGACCCCAGACTTGAACACATCATTTAGCGCACTTATCTTCACATTATTTTGCTGTGTCATACAGTTCTTCCTTAAAATATAAGGACGCATTTCTTATTAATTCTTCAATTTCCAGCTTGGATGACCTTTCAATAACATATGAGCAGAAGAGAAAACATTAATTTGCCTGTAAAGTCATAAAGCCGACAGGCAGCCTCCCAATGGCGGTAATTATGCAGGAATGACATTGCTCCTATGAGGTCGACTATGCATTGAGAATAGAGTAATTATATTAAGAGGTGGATATATACGCGGCTTTCAACACTCGTACTTGTGCGGTGTTAAAGGAAGCTTAGTGCTCCTGCCTAAAACAAAGTTTACCTTTGATAAATACCTATTTGCTTGATGTAAGTTACAGGAATGTGAGCTGTGAATGACACATTCATGTGATACAACATGGGAAGTAGACCGTTTACCTGACAGTTCTCCATTTAACATCTAGGTTTCTTTTCTAAGTGCTTGAAATCCTAAACCTGCTCATGTTTAATGCAGTATTTTTCTAAACATGAGGATTTGTCTGCAAACTTGTTGGAGCGGTGTGAAGCAGCCTTATGGGTGTAAGGAACACAGTACAGATCTTGGTAAACATGGCGGTACACATTGTTAATGCATTCCCTGTTTCCTCCAGTTCCATGACGGAAGTTCTGAGGTTCTCGTGACTGCTTTGGCAAACCACTGGCCTCAATAGTCGTATGTGGGGTACTAAGGAGGCCGGTGATTTGTCATAGCAATCACGGGAGACTCAGCACTTCTTACCAGGCATGTTTCGGCACTGGAAGGAATACAGGATGCAACTGAGGACCAAGGGTAGGTTAATATGGCTTCTTTTTATTTTACACTTCTCTCAGCCACTGGCACAACTATGGGGATGGTAGTGGTCACACTGTGTCTGGGCCCAGAAGCCAAGGAGGCCCATAAGTTACCATTAAAGGAGTTGTCCAGGATAAACCGTTTTTGGCAAGGAGACCGGGGAAGGTAAAAAAAATAAAAAACTCACCTGTTCCGACTGCTCTGGCGTCTTCCACCGCTGTCCAGTCCTGCTCCTCCCAGGGTCTTGTTCCTGCGGAGGTCCTCGCCGCCCATGACTGCTGAGGCCAATCAGCAACCTAAGGAAAGGACAAGGGATATCACAGGTGACGTATGTGAGTGACGTCCTGGTTCCTTTCCTTAGGCCACTGAGACTGCTGATTGGCCTCAGTGGTCACATTTGGCGAGGACTTCCACTGGAACAAGACCCCAGGAGCAGCAGAACTGGACCCTGGTGGGAGACACCAGAGCACCGGAGACAGATGAGTGTTTTTTGGGGGGTTTTTTTCACCTTCCCCGCCTCCTGAACAACCCCTTTAATACACTAGGGCAGGAAATTCTTCTTTGATCTCCTCTATGATTTCCTTCGATGCCTGACAGTCTGTGCGTTGTAAATTCATGACCCCTGCCCACTGGGGCACTGCTTAGCCTTTCAGTATTAGAAAGAAGAAAGTCAACTTTTAATGGGAAAAATAGCATTTGGTCAGCAGCATATAGTCAAGGAGAGATTGTGTGGAGAGGTTGTGACACAAAAGGGGTCAGGATTACTAGGTTATGGGAAGCCTGACACATTTGTGAGGAGAAGTTGAGCAGGGGCCCAAATTTAGCTTTTGCAGCAGTCTTTAGTTACACTCCTGCCCCCAGCCATCCCTGAGTTTTCAGTTTATCCTGGAAAGCGCCTTTAAGAAATGAAAGCTTATTGGTTGCTATGGCCAATAAACATGGTGTATGTTTTAGAAAATTTTGATAAATCAGCTCCAAGACCATTACAGATTATCCAACTAACCAGAGTCAAAGTAGCCTATCAGAATATTTCAGATCCGTCTGGTTAGCCTAGGCTGTGGCACAGTAATGGGTCCCAAAAGTCCAGAACAAGACAACCCCATTTGGAGAAGCGTTTGGAGCCTATCACCTGCTTATAGAGTCTATTTCTTGGATTTATTAGCGAATAACCTATTCCATATTAGGCCTCTTGCATACAACTGTGTGCACAGTCAGTGTGCTAGCCATGTTTTTCACGGCTAGCACAGTAACCCATTTTTTTCTATGGTCCCATACACACCACCATATATTTTCACAGTCCGGTTTATGGAGCTGTGAGCAAACCTCAGGACAGGTCCTATTCCCATCCCTTTTGCGGACCGTACTCACTGACCCCAGTGGTCGGTTTTGTGCATGTCGCCTTACCAATATGTATTGTGTGTACAATGATAACAAAATTCATTACACAATTTAAAGTGAATGTGCACATGTTCTGTACAGATGTAAGATGAACCCTGGAGGGCTCAAGCCAGTGTCGGACTGACCCACTAAAGCACCAGAAAATTCCTCCGGTGGGCTTGGGCTCTAACACAAATTTGAAGAGTACCATAGTCTATTTTCTAGGGATTGTTGGAGGTGGGGGCCACCAGGATAATTTTATCTAGTAGGCCCAAGAAACCACAGTCCAACACTGGCCCAAGTAACCCCATTTTCACACTGCAAGTAACCTATGAACCCACGATTGGTAACCTTAGGGTACGTTGACATGGGGCTGCAGATGCTGCAGATCTTGTTCTTTATTTTTTTGAGTTTGTGAATGACATTTGTTTAAACCTCAGTCTATGATCAATGAGGGGATGCCCTCTGGGACTCCCTGTGATCCTGAAAATAAAGGGGCTGCTTTATCATTGTGTCCCCTTTACTGTCTTTCCCTGCACAGTGTGTGGCCTGGAATGGAGGGAGAACTTAGAAGGGGACCCAGCACTATACCAACATTGCAGCAGAATTTAGGAAGGAACGCACCACTATACCAACATTGTAGCCTCTTTCAATTTTAGGAGAGGTTTCAGAGGTCAGACCCTTCACCAATTATAAAGTGACAGCATATCTTAGCAATATGCCATCATGTTATGATAAGAATACCTCTTTTTAGTTCTGGACTGCCCGTTGGCTATATACGTTTTTCCACAGTTAAACAGCTGCACAAAATTGTGCAGCCCGACCTCCCATATTATTACCGTCCCTGCCTTCCCAATTGCTGTGCTCACAGCGGTTAAAGAGGAGTTCCACGTGACTGCTAGGGGCTGGGAACTGTGTGAGCGGCATGCTAGCATAGGCGGCACTCCTCCCGTAACTGGGGATAATGCATCAGCCACAGTTATGGGGAAAATCAGCAAAAAAAATGTAATATTAAAATGCCCCTCAAAGGTCTAATATAACCATATGGGGGGACAGAATGTATAAAAAATAAATAAATAAAAAATAAATAAAATGAGAAAAAAAAAATGCCACGCCCACGTCACAGGTTCTAGCCCCAACCCCGGAAAAACATGCAAAAATAAAAGCAACAGAAAGATAAAAATCTATTAATCACGGATAAAAAGAATGAATGAAAAATGAATTTAAATAATCCAAAATAAAAAAATGATATAGCCCTCAAAACTGCATGTACGAAAAAAAATAAAGATGTGTCTTGTCCTGAACTAGGGAAAATAGCCCGGTCCTGAAGTGGTTAACAATCCTCTTTTTTCACTAGTGATTTAGTAATATATAACATATAGTCATTCTAATCATGCTGTAATAGAAATATATATGGCATATACACCTCTATGTGAGAATATCTGTCATTGTTTGAGACAGTGGGCTTTGGTCTGTACACAGCAGCAAATTCGAAGTGGAGCTACAGTGTAAAGCAGGGAGGACATGGGTCAGGTGATAGCTATAGCCTCAGCCTCTGACCCAATCAGAAATTAGATGGAAGGTGGTTTTCTGACTCCAACAGAGCCAAGTTAAGATGCAGCCAAATGGAGGTCAGCCTTACCCAAGAGATTAGTGACATAGATCTTTTTTTAAGGTCATGCCTGATTTTTAAGGTCATTTTATGCTTTCAGTAGTTTTCTCCATGAGCTTCCAGACTCATTTATACATTGAACACAAGCAAATGAACCACTTATCTGCATCACCGACCCTCACATTACTGATCCTCTTACCTTAATAAATAAGTGACAGAAAGTCCTATACACTTATGAATCAGTACAAGTCAGTCGTAGCTACAGTATATATTTTACTCTTGTGTGCTTTTTATATATTAATAATATATTTTATATATTGCATAAAATTTATGCATTTATTATATATAATAAATGAGAGTAAAACATGTTGTCCATATTCACGCTTGTTACATAATGTATAATACAATACTGTACATGGAATGTATTTAGAGGGGTAAAGTCATTTTTTACCTTTCTTAACTATGTTTATATTTAATTGTTTGCTTTACAAGACATTTTAGTAGACTATGTCTAACAAAAAAATTTGATTTTACCGGTAATTTTCTCTTTATACTGTATATGCCCTTATATAAATCAAGAATTACAATTTAGAAGTGTAAGACTGGCCATATACATATGATAGCAGTGGGCCCAACACTTGGCTGACAGCTATTACACGACCATTACCCATGTACATGCACACTTGGATTTTCCATCTGCGTATGTGTCCTCAATAAGGACAGGGGTATAATCTGTGGTCAGACAGCTCTGGTGGTAGCCTATCTCCTCTGAGAACAAAAGAACTTGAAAATGTTGAAATCCAAGTGCCTAATACTTCTCTGCTGACATGTGCCATCAAGGGAGAATCGGAAGACCACCTTACACATTAGATAGCAGGCTGGTCCAGTGGGTTCGGATGACATTAATCTGATGTGTATGGCCGGTCTATGTATAAATGTAGGTGTTGTTTTGTTTGTTACAAATGAAAAGGCAATCTCCGACCACAGGGTAACTCACCTTATTATCATTATCAGTGTGATGATTCTGCTTAAGTGTGGCTGTGGCTCAGGGATGTATTTTGGTCTCTGGGTAGCGTATCTCTTTACTCATAAGGTGCGCAGCTATAATCCTAGGTGTATGTTGTCATAATGTGGCCACACTGTAACAATAGGGCTCCATTGTACTCCTATACAGCCCTGAGTGATCAAAGAAACAATAGTGCATTGTTCAAGCCTGGGCTGTTGATCAGACCTGCCTGATAACATTGTATTATTCCAATTGGTCTCAGCTCTATACAAAAGATCTGGACTTGATTGCATTAACTCATCAGACTTGCTGTTGCCGGTGACCTCATTCTGGGAGGTGGCATAAAGGGTATATAGGATGAGGTAAGAGGTCTGTGGGAGGAGATTATGCTATGGAGTTGAGACAGACCATCACAGACTACAAGAGATTACAGACAGACTAACCCTGAGAAGATATTTGTGTTGGGATTACAAGCGAACACCATGAGGAGATTTTTGTGATGAGACTATTGGACTAATGCTGAGAGACTGTTATGAGAGCATGCAGGTGGGATTATTCTATTGATGCCACATGCTAGGAGTTAAGGCTGAGAAGCCTCCACTGGTGACTCACACATGCCATGTGTGAGTGTTGGACTATAGAACCACATCAAGGACATGTGTGGTAAAGTAATTATTTCACCTTTATCCCTTTTATTTTATTTGTACTGTATCTTGTAACTAGTAACTGTTAATGCTTGCATATATCTGCATATCTGTTCTGAACTGTATATGTTAGATGTTAATACCGACCCATTTAGGGGTTAATAAATATATAAAATTTAGAAGTCTTGTCTTGTATTTATCTTGTGAACCCGACACTCACTGGCGGTGAGTGTGGTTTTTATATGAAAGAGGACTCAGGTGGGGCCACAGCGGTGTTGGCGCACTGAGGATCTTTCACAATCAGGAAAAGGGTTTTACGGGTTTTTAATATCGATGGCCTATCTTTAGGCTTGATACATAAATTATACTTATGTAATGCAGTTTTAGCCAGTTTTGTGTTCATGACATGTACACTTAGTGGTATTAGTGCCATCCGATGTCATCCTTCTGCAGTTACATTGTATTTGACACCAAGAACTGTGTCAAAATGATGGACACCATGACAAAACCTTGTCGGATCCCACTTTAAGTCAGTGATGTTTTTCAGTCGCTGTTGGTGTCTGTTATAGCTTCCATTTTTAATATAAGTCATGATACACATGTGAACAGAGTCTAAGGAATTCTGCAAAACTACTGCTCAGAAGTAAAATAGTATAAAAGCAACAATTTAAGTGATTTTATTCTCCCTTAATAACAAACGTATAACATATACAGGTGCATCTCAATAAATTAGAATATCTTTGAAACATTTATTTCTTTCAGTAATTAAATTAAAAAAGTGACCTCCTATATTTTCTAGATTCTTTACACACAGAGTGTTCTATTCCAAGTGTTTTATTTCTGTAAATGTTGATTATGTATTACAGGTGATGAAAACTAAAATCTAAGAAAATTAGAATATTGTAAAAAAGTTCAGTATTGTAAATTCAGTGTCACCTGCCAAGGTTTCCTAAGCCTTTACATGGTCCCTCAGTCTGGTTCAGTAGGACACACAATCATGGAAGACGCTGATTATGAATTGTATTACTGAATTACTGAAACGAATGAACGTTTCAATAATATTGTAATTTATTGAGATGCACCTGTATTATGGTTGATATCTAATTAATCTGTTGTATAAATTCACATACAAGCAGTAGTGCCAGACAAATACCAATAGATTAACCTGATTTACATATCAGGACCCTGCAGACACACAATGGTATCTGGTACCATTCCGATCATTTATAATAAATGTAATGGGCTACAGATTACATTTCACACAAACTGTGTGTTATAAGGCTAGGGCTACACAGAAATTTTGGCCACAGCTCCTGCGCGTGACTAAAGATTGCCAGGTTGCCTTAGCTTTAGGCTAAGGTCCCACAAAGCAGGCCGCAGCAAAAAAGGGATGCGGGAAAAAAACGCTGCGGCGACACATTGCGTTTTTTCCCCACAGTGCATTTCACAGAGAGTTTCCTATGCAGACTTTCGGCTTCCATTATACCTATAGGGAAACCACCGGTGTTTCCGTATGTATAATCAACATTCTGTGATTTCTAAATGGAATTTGCTAGAATCCCATCCATTTTGCAGGGACTCTAAAACGCCGCGGTTTACGCCACGTGGGGCCCCGACCTTAAAGTCACTACTAATAGACACTACTAACATTTTCTTACATGCAGGGCAGCCATCACCAAAGGACCTTGTATCCTTGTCTGCAGGTCAACATAAAGGCATGGTCAATGGTAATTTTGTCCCTAACAGTATATCAGTGATTTTTTTAAATATTTTAAAATTTACAAAATATGATTTAATTAAAAAAAGCTGTTCATGGAGTATGTCTCAACAAAATAGCTGTGATTGAAGGGGCTGTAGTGCCAACTACATACCCTGTTTCCCCGAAAATAAGACAGCGTCTTATATTAATTTTTGCTCCCAAAGATGTGCTGTGTCTTATTTTCAGGGTGTGATGATTCCGCTTAAATATGGCTATAACTCAAAGCTGTATTTTGATCTCTGGGTAGCGTATCCCTCTCTTAGTTACATTTACTCATAATGTGCGCAGCTCTAATCATAGGTGTAAGTGGTCAGTAGGGCAACCTTGTAACAATGGGGCTTTGTATCCATCCCAGAATAGCTCCATTGTATTCCTACATAGACCTGGGTGATCAAATAAACCTGCATTGTTTAGCCTGGGCTGTTGATCAGACATGGTTGATAACATTGTATAATTTCACTTAATCCTATCTCCTTACAAAGGATCTGGACTTAATGCATTAATCAATCAGACTTGCTGTCGCCGGTGACCTCATTCTGGGTGGTGTACTCAAGGGTATAAAAGATGAGGTAAGAGGTCAGTGAGAGAGACTATCCCTGAGAGGAGATTGGGCTGAGACTACCACTAGAGGATACTGTGATGAGCATGCAGGCTGGAATGCTGCCGCTTACTATGATGAGACTACAAGAGACTGAGAGACTATTGGGACATACTGTGATGAGCATGCAGGCTGGAATACTGTGTTGATGCCACATGCCGCTGCCTCCATTGGTTATCCCCACATGCTATATGTGAGGGTTGGACTACAGGACCACATCAAGGAGATGTGTGGTAAAGTAATCATTTCACCTTTATTCCCTTTTATTTTATTGTACTGTATCTTGTAACTAGTAACTGTTAATGCTTGTATATATCTACATATCTGTTCTGAACTGCATGTGTTAGATGTTAATACCGACCTATTTAGGGGTTAATAAATATATAAAATTTAGAAAGCTTGTCTTGTATTTATCTTGTGAACCCGGCACTCACTGGCGGTGAGTGTGGTTTTTTATGAAAGAAGACTCAGGTGTGGGCCAACGCGGTGTTGGCGCACTGAGGATCTTTCACACAGGGGATGTCTTATTTTTTTTTCAATGAAGAAGAATTCACATTTATTGCTGAACAAAAATATGAGCATTTATTATATACGGTACTGTACAGTAGTTGTCATCACAAACCAGCATAACCAGACAAACTGTGAATCCTACCAAGAATTTCTTACTACTACCGTACCATTATTTCCATGTACAACAATTAACAGTATGGTACATTTACCAATATTTACGGTACGAATAGAAAGTAAAATTTATTCAATGACAGTTATGTCATCATCTTCTAGGACATCATCATAACAATCCAAACCATTAATTTCCCTGCACACAGTATCATGTCCCATAGTGGCCCCTGCACACAGTATCATGTCCCATAGTGGCCCCTGCACACAGTATCATGTCCCATAGTGGCCCCTGCACACAGTATCATGCCCCATAGTGGCCCCTGCACACAGTATCATTCCCCATAGTGGCCCCTGCACTGAGTATTTTGCCCCATAGTCGCCCCTGCACACACTATTCTATGTCCCATTGTGGACCACCCATGAACAATTATTATACTCCGGGGTCTTTTCAGACCCCAGAGTATAATGATCGGAGACCCAGGGGAGGATAGAAACATAAAAAAACAACGTTGCTTACCTGTTCCTTGCTCCGGTCCACTCCATGCTACTTCCGCCTTCTTCAATGTTGGACCAGGCCGGCGTCACGTGATGCGGGCCGGCGTCGCGACGCAAAATGACGTCCGCCGACGTCTGCGACATCACCAAACAGGCCCGAAGCCTGGAGAAGTGTAGGAAAGGTAAGTACATTGTTTTTTATGTTCCCTCACCAACTCTGGGCCTCCGATTATTATACTCCGGGGTCTTTTCAAAGACCCCAGAGTATAATGATAGCAGTGATTGTGGTGTTCGGCCCGCGGCCTCACATACCGTATGTTCTGTTCGGGAACATACGTCTTACTTTCGAGGGGTGCCTTATATTGGGCAATTCTATGAAAGCTCTCCTATGTCTTACTTTAGGGGGTGTCTTATTTTCGGGGAAACACGGTAGTAGTGCCCACATGATCTGAGCGTGTAATAGTGTCCAGACAGCTGTGCCATATATAAGGTTACATTGTATCGATAAACTGTAAATATTTACATACATTTTGCATAAAGTTCAAGTGCAGCAAGTCCCATGCACAATGTAGCGTACACATTCAGTAAGACTATTACTAGAGTTATCCTCTCATGTTGGGCCAGCTTTTACTATCAATATCACTATACTGTAGTGTAGTCATATAGAGCTTTACATTGTGAGAATTTACAGAGGATATAAAACCCCACAGGACTAGCAAACAGAAGGCAAGGATATCATTACTATCCCATCTGTCAGCAAACTGTGGCCCTGTGGGAGTCAAATGTCTTCTAAATATCATGTCCTTAGAATGCACTTACACTATACTGTATAGTGAGCTGTACAATAATGGTGACATTTACACTAAGAGCACAGAAAGAGAGAGTTTTGCAAAACTTAGAGAGAAACAGAAAAGTCATCTGTCGGTTTCAGTGGAAACATTTAAAGGGGTTATGCCACGAACAATATATATATATATATATATATATATATATATATATATATATATATACACACACACCATTTATCCTCTATCCTAAGGATTGAATATATATATACAGTATATATATATATATATATATATATATATATATATATATCAATCCTTAGGATAGAGGATAAATGGTGATCAGTGGGGGTTTCACCACTGAAACCCTCACCAGGGGTTTGGCTGATACTCTAGTGGGTGCATTCACACTGGGGTTAAAACAACCCCTGCTCTTAGGATTGGTGGGTGTCTCAGTGGTCAACAATCACCAATTACCAATTTATCCTCTTTCCTATGGCCAAAGGAAAAGTGGCCAAACCATTGGTGGATGCCAACAAACCCCCCTCCTTTCCAGTTCCAATTCTCTTTAGTGGGATCACCGGAGATAGCTAAGTGCTGTACTTCGGCTATCTCAGGTACTCCCATTGAAATAAATAGGAGTGGGGGTGCGTTTTTTGGCTGATTCTCCTGCGGCATTTACAGCAGGGGTAAAACACCCTCCACTCTCTGGTTCAGTGGGGTCTCAGTGGTCAGACCCCCACCAATCAACAATATATCTATGGATAGAGGATAAATATTGTTTGTGGTATAACCCCTTTAACTATCTATTGTGTATGGCGACCTACCAACTTCCCCTTGACAAATGATGTTGGGGGAACGAAGGTTCGGAAATGAATTTCGGGCATTGTCTGAGCCTTTAGTTCTCTTGGAATCTGGCAATGACTTACTTCTCTTTCCCTGTATTAAAACCAATCATGTATGAGGATGTCAGGAGGAATAGCATTTGGCTGGCAACTATTGCATGGACACCTTTAGGCTGAGTCCACACGTTGTAGAAAAGTTGCTTTTTTTGTTGCAGATTTTGCTGCATTTTTTTGATCCATGACTTCGGAAATTCTGCAACAAAAAATAGCTTTTCCACGGTGTGTGGCCTCAGCCTTAGCTTGATTTACAACATATCCTGTAGAACATAGAAATAGCTGTCAGTCATTCATAGGACCGCCCACTGGACTCCTAAACCCAAAATAAGAAGGGATGTAAATTAATAAGTGATCTTTTATTGCAAAACTATATATTAGTCTGCTCAGCTCCTCTTGCTCTATAACATGCTGCCTGCAAATAGGCCTGCATGTTCAATGTGACAGGTTCCCGTTAAAGTAGTGATTCAAGGAGTTTACCCACAAAAGCAAGTTATCCTATAGGATAGGAGATAGCTTGCAGATCAGTGGGGGTCCACACTCAGTTCTCCACTGATCTGGAGAACATAAGTCTATCGTCCTCCATTCTGAATGGAAGTGTGCCCAGGCAGCGTGCGCACCACTCTGTTCATTTCAATGGCACGGCTGGAGATAGTGGGGCGCTGTACTTAGGGGATCTCTAGCACTCCCCATGAAATGAATGTGGAGCACGCACTGCACGACCACCGCTTTATTCAGTATGGGGGAGGAAAGTCTTCTGTTCAGTGAGGGTCTGAGCAGTCGGACCCCCAATGATCTGCAAGTTATCCATACGATAGGGGATACCTTTTGTCAAAAAAACCCTTTAAGGAATGGTTTCTCTCTTTTTTTGAAAAGAAAGCTGTGAAAAATCACTGAGCTTGCTGTCCTGGTTGACAAAAGCTGGCGCCATAATGGGGTCCCATTTCTCTTTGATAGATAATGCCAGAGGTGTAACTTGAAGTTCCTGGACCCCAATGCAAAAAAGGTAACAGGGCTCCACTTACCATGTACTATCTATAAAGTGCTGGTGTCTTCTTATTCTATAGAGAGCTTTTTGAACCCTCTGAGGCTCCAGAGTCCACTAGCAATTGCACCCACTATAGCTAAGCCATTATCACTGCATATTCCCAAAACTCACTACTGTCCTCCATACTAAGTGTGTATTTACTTGTTGGTAAGAGGTCATTGTAGCTGAGCTGATGTCACATCATTCATTGCATGTATGCCCATTCAACAACCTTTTTTATGAGCTGAGAAATACATTACGTGTGTGGGACGTTAGCAGTGAATAAAAAAAATGGGACATTGTTCAGATGAATAGAGAATTGTGAATTCATAGACATTTGTCGCTGCCGGGCCTGACATATGTAAGTTATTCATGCCATACATTGCTCTAGAATACCACAGCGCAACGATGGATAAAGTCACAATGGCAGAGAGATAAAACCAAGACAGAACAATATTGTATTGTGTCAGTCATGTAACAACATAAAATCTAAGTACAGAGAAGTAAATTTATTATACTACATACTGTATCTTATTATAGCATTGAGCTAGCAGTCGTTGTATAACAATATTCACCACTAGTTCTGTACTAGTAGAGTATACCTGCATGTCCACAGGAGTGGAAACATTTGGATATATCACCCACTATATACAGTGTCCAATACTACAAAATAGCCTTGACATATTGTAGCTTGGATTTGACATAAGCAGAAATGATCATATAGGGTGTAGCAATAGTGGCTTGCACCTAGTACTTGAGGGAGTACAGAAGTCTCTCTGTCCCTTAAAGGGGTTTACCATTAAAGACACTTATCCTCAATTCACAGGATAGGTGATAAGTCTGAGACTGTTGTGGACTGACCACTGGGACTCCTAGTCATCAGGAGAATGGGGGACCGAAAGTCTAGCTGCATCCTTCCAATAAATGAAGGACCAGTACACGTATGTGACCAGCACTCCATTCACTTCTATGGGGCATTCAGGACCACACTCAGCTGATATGGCTGCCTCCAAGCACTGGTGGCTATTGAGAAATCCTGCTGAAATCCAGCCAATCCCCTACCTCTCAGGACAGTGATCGACAGGCTGCTATGTATGCATTGATACACAGCAACCTGTCAATAACCCATGAGGCAGGTGGAGGCAGGGTGTCTGTTCTGCTCATGAATACAACTGGTTTCATACAATATATGTATTCTTTCAGTACTGCTAGTAGCAATACAGCATAGCATTTGTGCCATTTTGGCTACTTGCAGTATTGACTTGTAGATAACATGCTGTCCTGGTTTAGGGCTGCTATTAGCTGACAGATACCAATTATAAGTGGTGATACCAGGTAGCTGTGGGCTGTATTACAGATTTTGCAGTGGGACCCTAGAGCTTTCGGTTACAACCCTGATGGCAGATATCTCTTATATATATATAAAAATGAGTTTCTGTCTGTTCTTTATGCGCGACCAAACGACTGGACCGATCCTTACCAAATTTGGCACACGGGTACATCAGGTGTCCGGGAAGATTTTAGACTGGGTCTCTAGGACGTACCATTCCTGAGATATAGTATTCCCAAAAAATGACCTGCACTAGCCAATACAAGCCTGCAAGTCTTTCACTCATATTCCAACTGCCATACACACAGTCACATGTCCCTTATCAGCCAATAGAAGCTCGCATGCACTTAGTCTCCACAGGCACACAGCTTTACACCAGGTTTCCATAGCAATCAAGCTATTTATGACCTGTATTATTCAATAGCAGTTTGCAGGTCCTTAAATATTCAGTCATATGACGTGCATCAGCCAATATAAATTCACATTTAATTTACCAGGTTTCCATAACAACACAGTCATAAATAGACTATACCTATACTGGACTGCCATACTGGATGTCAAGTGCAAAACTGGCCAATTCTTATGGGGCCACTACACAAACAAAAAATTAAATATACCAGTGTGAAGCCGGGTCCCTCTGCTAGTACTGTATAAATATAAGGCACATATAAGAAATATTGACTAACAGCAGATAATAACACTAAAACATATGTGGCCATTCTATGCATCAGCCGATCCACTGTTTTTTCACCAAGGAGACCCATTGTATACATATCATATCCTTCAAGCACTTTTTCACGTACGGGATCTAATATAAAGGCAGAAATACTTGTTTAAACTGATGGCCTCGGGAATGACACAGGTAGTTGACTTAAAGGAAAAATTTCTCTCCCATGACTTGTTCTGAGCCAACACCCAGATTTTTTGTGGTTTGTCTGTACATGCAAAGACATAGCCCCAAGTAGTGTGTACTGTAGGATGTTGTGTGCTAAGTGAGGTAGTCCTGGCAGGAGTCACAGTCTCTGCTGTCTCTTCTACACCTGTCAGACAGGCATAGTCAAAGGCAAACACTCATCCATCCATCATGGCATCAGTGCAAGGCTAATTAAGACTTGTGGGGACCAGCTGTGTGGTATAATTACATATATGTATAATATGAGCCTGAGGCAGGAAATAGTCCCTGAATTATGGAAATCTTCTTGTGTGGTACCAGTTCCAAAGAAACCTCACCCTATGGACCTCAATGACTACAGACCTGTAGCACTGACATCCCACTTGATGAAGATCTTAGAGAGATTGGTTCTCACACATCTTCGCCCTCTAGTGAGCCCCGCTATGGACCCTCTCCAGTTTGCTTATCGACCGGGCATTGGGGTAGATGATGCCATCATCCACCTTCTGCACAGGGCTCTGTCTCACCTGGAAAAACCAGGGAACACGGTGAGAATAATGTTCTTTGATTTCTCCAGTGCTTTTAACACCATACAGCCCAGGTTACTGAGAGACAAGCTGGGCCTTGCTGGAGTGGACCACCACCTCTCCAACTGGATCCTAGACTACCTCACAAATCGACCTCAATACGTGAGAGCCCAAGACTGCGTGTCAGGTACCGTTATCTGTAATACGGGGGCACCTCAGGGTACGGTTCTCGCCCCTTTCCTCTTCACACTGTACACTGCTGATTTTAGGTGCAACTCATCCAGCTGCTACCTACAGAAGTATTCTGACGACTCTGCAATAGTAGGCCTCATCACAGACGATGATGACAGGGAGTACAGAGAACTGAACCGTTTTTTTGTGGACTGGTGCCACCAGAATCACCTGAAGATTAACGCGGGGAAGACCAAGGAGATGGTGGTGGACTTCCGTAAAGGCAGATGCCCTCCAAAACCAGTGGACATCCTGGGGACGGGCATCGAGATTGTGAACACCTATAAGTATCTGGGTCTGCTCCTTAATAATAAGCTGGACTGGGCAGATCATATGGAGGCCCTGTACAGGAAGGGCCACAGCAGGCTCTACCTGCTTAGGAAGCTGAGAGCCTTTGGAATCTGGGGGGCACTTCTTAGGACTTTCTTCAACTCGGTAGTGGCATCAGCCATCTTCTTTGGAGTGGCCTGCTGGGGGAGCAGTATATCAACCAGGGACAGAAATAAACTTGACAAGCTGATTAGAAGGGCCAGCTCTGTCCTGGGGAGCCCACTGGACCCAGTGCAGGTGGTGGATGACAGAAGGATACTGTCCGTGGTGAGCTCCATGCGGGAGAATAACTCCCATCCCATGCATGAGACTGTGATTGCGCTGGGCAGTACTGTCAGTGACCGACTGCTCCACCCTAGGTGTGAGAAGGAGCGCTATCGGAAGTCTTTCCTCCCCACCGCGGTTAGGCTGTACAACCAACACCGACCTAAGCGGAGATCATTACATACAGAGAACTGAAATATCTCTCTGCCTGTTAAATCCCCCCCCCCCCCCCCCCTCTGCTACGTCCTATCTGTCTGTCTGCTATTAATGTAATGCCTCTCACCTTGGAACATTCCTGTACATGTTGTATTTGTATTTGTATCTGCTTATCTTATCTTATCTTTGCTGCTGTAACACACTGAATTTCCCCACTGTGGGACTATTAAAGGACTATTATTATTATTATTATTATTATTATTATCAATCATTGCCTATTGGATAGTAAAGGCTTGCCTTCCTCCATCACCTATATGTGCAGTCAGCATTAAATCATTGCCACTACATAATACCACTCAATACAATCCATTTCATCTAGTACAATATGCACCTGTTCCGCCTACTAAATCTGAGAGTGCAATTGCTATCCTTGAATTATGGGAAAGCTAATAAAACAGCTTTATGAAAACTGGCCTGGCCAATAATAGAATTGATGCAATACATAGCACCTACACCATGGTCTGCCATGTTTAAACCTATAGATATTCTTTCTGTTCTCTGGTACACGTGGCTGCAGCTATCCTGTTTGTGGCCATACCTGTAAATGACCTTAAGCTGCTTCTATAGGTCCCATGCACTTTCTACACCAAACACAGCTGAGTTCTGAGCTGTCACACCATTTCAGGAAATTGCAGTGAATATTTCTGAATTCTGCCTTGGCAAAAACCACATGAAAAATACAGCAGAGTTCCCTGGGTATTCACTGTGGGTATCGTGCGCCTTTTATCCTTTGTAGTGCAGAGGGTTAGAACAGTTTTTTGGGGCTATCCTGGAACACTGAAGCCTCTTTATTGAATACTGCTTTGCAGGGTATGTGTTTGGTATTGACTGAGTTGCTACTGCACCATATGACTGATAAGCATGACGTCATCGGGACAGGGAAAAGGCAACAGTATTTGTGATTCTTCAAACAGCTGATCGGCAGGGTCCCAAGTGTTGGACCCCCACTGATCACATATTGATGATCGATCCTATTCATGGCCTATTCTAAGTAATGTGTGACACCTGGAAAACACCTTTAAAGCCTCAGTGAACTCTCACAGCATAAACTGGCAATATACTAAAAATTCTACATTTATCATTCCTAGAATGACAGTACAGTATAACATACATATGGAGCGATTGTCATCTGTATAGTGGGCATGTTATCCTATTAACATACCATTCTAGGCTTACTATTAGAACGCTGCAGTACATTAATACCATAGAGCGTCCTGTTGTACTACTTTATTGGCGTGGCTATACGGATAAGACTTGCTACATCTGTACAGCACAGGTTTCCTACTCAACCAGTCAAGCAATAAAACAATCAATGCAGTGACGTTGGATGGGGGAATGTGAAGAAGCAGGGAGGGAGGGGGATTATAATCTCAAAGCTTTAGTGAGAGAAAGACATGTAAATCCTCTTCTACATCGATGTCTGGAGTGTCTATGGTGTTACTCTCTGTCTATCAGTCTGCAACAGTCTCTTTCTACAGGGGTTTCTCTGACCTAGCTGTATGCTAATCCCTAATATATAAGTGAAGTGTATATTTCTCCATGATGCTCATATGGCTGGATAGAGATTTTAGTACAAAGAGTCAGTCCATTGACAGTTTACTTCCTGGTTATGAATCCAAATCTGCACCAACATATCATAAATACAGTTTTATTGTAATATATACATAATGTACAAAGTTGTATATAAATGTGTTTCTTTGAAATCCCAGAAAGTGGGTTTAGTATGTAGCCTATAGTTAGTAGATGGTGCCTGCACCGAGTGTTGTCCTTGCTCTGTGCATTCAGCCATTTGGGTATTTGGTTCTGCTTGTGATCCAACACTCCTTCCAGCCAGCTTCCAGGATCATTGTATTACTTTACACCCTCGGGTCACCTCTGAGCTCCAATCACAGGGGGCACGCTGATGTTACAATGCTGGGTCAAAGCATTGTGATGTTAGCGTGCCCCATATGACCCAATCACAAGCTCAGCAGTGACCCGGGATGGTTAAAGAGGGCAGAAGACGCCAAGGGACCTCCGGAAAAATAGTTGCAAGCAGATGGACAATCTATTTGCAGTTGTTATACATTGACTGTAATGTTAAAAAAAAAACAGATTTGTCGTGGATAATTTTTTTCTTTGGGGGACAGAAAAGCATATTAGGGTACACTTCTCTGTACATCAAAATAGTGGGCAGGGAAAGATTATTGACCAAACAGCAGATTTTTAACATTAGAGTCTATATGTCAGCTGACGGATACTTTTTATAGCTGTTTTGTTTGTCAGACGGAGTCCATTAATGCACAATTACTGTATGCAGAGCGCTGACAGGGGGTGGGAATGATCGGAAGCTTGTGTGCACAGACATGTTGTGAACAATGGATTTGGGCCCAGAAGGAAAGGGATATGTAAATGCTTCTAAAGTGTAAATGGCTGATGGTTGTGAGATGTTGTGCGGTGGGGCCTAAGCTGAGCTTTTGCACCAAGTCCCGTGTGCCTTTAGTTACAACACATACTGTGCTGAGAAGAGCTGATTGGTGGAGGGTGCCGGGTGTCAAACCTGCAACAATCCAATATTGATGCCCTATCCTAAGCTAGGTTGGTCCACCGGCTGTGATGTCATCCGTTTGCCGCCCGTGCACCAGCCGTGCTTCTGTGGCCCCATTCAATGAATAGGAACCGTGGTAGCACAGTCGCAAAACTGGACAGGAATAGGACCAGTCCTGAGTTTTGCAGCCCGGACTGTCAGCCTGCACACTGGACCGTGTAATTCACCGTCATGTGTACGGGCCGACAGAAATGAACGGGTCAGTGTGCTATCCGGAAAAACCCGGATAGCACACTGACCCACGCCACGGTCATCTGCAAGGGTCCTTAGTCTTTCAGAATCCCTTTAGGAAGCATCTACTTATCAAAGGAAGCACGTGACTCCATACAATTGCTCTTTACTACATTTAAGTCTATACGGAGAAGAGCAAGTTACGGTATATACGTAGCTCCAATTAGTTTACTGTCTATATGTATAAGGATCCTTGCAATGTTACAGACACAGCTCAGATGAGTCACCATAGGTTTTATGTAAAATCTAATAGCTTCTACTGGTTCCGGCTTACTTTGCTCTGAAGATAAGTAATTAAATGACTTTCCCCTTCGTTTCATTTAGAAGTCCCTTTATAAAAGCCTTTAGTTCTATCCCACGACAGCGAGGTCTTAGAAAACCAAGCAAGCCATTATCTTCAATTAGAAAGTTGCGGAGGAGTCTGGCATTGTACACAATAGAGGTCTGTGCAGAACTGATACTGAACTTCTCATTTCAGTCTGCTGATGCATTAGAAGCATAGATGTAAAGGGAGTCAGAATGGTTCTAGATATGACATCAATCTACTTGGTAAAGAAGGACATGACCATCTAACATCATTTATCATCATCAACAGCTCCTATATTCTCTGCAGCACTTTACAATTCAGGGTAATAGTATACAAAAACCCAGAGAAAAGCAAAAAATGACAGGTACACATTGCCTACATTATCACTAAGATGAATGGAGAGCTAAGGCAGCCATAGAGAGCTCACTGTAACAGATGTGGGTTCCTTATTTCATGTCTATGATCTATAAATACCAAGCAGTTTGAGGAAGTTGTACCTAGTCTTATGTCCTATTGTGACATGTTCAGCTGATAGAGGAATGCCCCCCATTGAAAAGCCAAAGCAGAGAGGGCTCTGCAGGACTTTAGATATTAAAGAGGACCTGTCACATTGAAAGTACAGCCGTATGCCCTCACATTTATCCACTGAAATCTCTACTCTTACTTAGCTTAGTTGTCAGTGATTGATAACTTCCACTCTATTGCTGTATATATAGGCATAGCTGTCAAATCACTGATAGAACCACCTACTTGACAACTAAACTTAGTAAGAGCAGACATTTATACCAATAAATGGCAAGTTATTCTGAATCTTTTCTTACAAACCTATATATCAATCTGCTTTGCCCCTCTTACTCTATAACATGCTGGCTGCAGATAGGACTACATTTTTTTTCCTTTAAGTGTTATTCTTGACTAACGTGTTGTTGTGCAGCGGTCCTCGCATGTTATGTTCACACTCCTCATTGCTCTTCATATGGATGCTAATGTCAAATCTACATTGAGACTAAGGCCCTATGTGCCTTTTCTGTGACCTATAATAATATGATTAGAATTATATCTCCCCTGTGTTTTCTCTCTAGTCCTTTACCATGACCCGAATGCTAAAGGCAACTGATGGGAGAATTCTGTACAATTTGGAAAGGCCAAGTCTAAGCGTAAGATAAAGGTATTAATAAAAATATAGAGGATGCTGTGTACACTAGATAAGGAATGAAAACATGCTTACAAATCTTAATAAAGAATAAGGAAGCAGTTGTTTCCTTTGCACAAGTGACTGTTTCTGAACTAAGTCCATAAAACACGACGGGTTGATAAATTGAAATTGTTCGAAAGCAAAACAAAAAGAACAAACTGCTATTATTACTGAAATGGAAGGTTTGCTCCATTATGTCTGCATGCGTAATATACTGTAAATGGAACTGGTAAGTTCTATGAAAATTATATCATACAGACTATTACTATTAAAAATCATTGCAAATAGCATACTAGACTGCCACAAAATGTTAAAGGGGTTATGCCACAAAGAATATGTATCCTATATCCATAGGATTTTCATAGGATAGAGGATAAATATCTGATCAATTGGGGTCTGACCGCTGAGGCCCCCACCAATTCTGAGAAAGGGGGTGCATTTAGCCAGCCTGAAGCCGCCGTCTGAATGTAGGTGTGCCTGTCTTGGACAGGATCCATGCTTCACTCTAATTGGAACACCAAAGATAGCCGAAGTACAGTACTTCTCCTGTGCTCTATTGAGGTGGATGGGAGTGCTGATTCATCCTGTCCACCAAGTGACACGTATTGAGGCTGCCTGTAGGAAGACTGAAAACACAATGGGGGTGAAACACCCCCGTTCTCAGGATCGGTGGGGATCTCAGTGGTCAGACCCCACTGACCAGCAATGTATCCCCTACCCTATGGATAGAGAATAAATATTCTTTGTGGCGTAACCCCTTTAAGTTTAACTTCTTTCTAGCACAAAAACTTTGATGGGGCCAATTTTAGGGTGTCACACTGGACAATTTCTCAAGCAATATTTTCTAGGAGCTGTCTGATACTTGCCATACACTTTACATAGCTGTCAGAAGAATGATTGTACACCTATCTTGACTGAATGGAGCTTCACGTTTTGTATTGTGCTACTCCTTATCTCCTTGAGGGAAAAAATAACCAGCACTTAAGATCCATCTGCCCAATTCTTATCTCCAACAATGGAGGTTGGGAGGCCTCTGTACATATTCGATGGTCAACTTGAGAGTGCAACAAAAAAGCCTTAGACAACTCTCAGTAGTGTTAAGTGGGCACTATAAGTAAGCATTATTTAGCCGCTGAATTGCCAAATTGTATGGGCATTGTATTGCAGTATTTGGGTATCAAATCAGTGCATAAATATCCATATAAACTCTAATCTGCCATAATATTAAAGGTAAATTAAAGTGAATAACATTGATAATCACATTACAATGGCACCTGTCAAGGGGTGAGATATATTAGGCAGAAATTGATGAGTTGGATGCAGAAAGAAAGAGCAAGTATAAGGATCTGAGCAATAGTGACAAGGATCAGAGCATCTCCAAAATGGCAGGTTAAGCAATGGTAATTACCTACCAAAAATGGACTAAGGAACAACCAATGACAAGGTCATGGGCACCCAAGGCACATTGATGTATGTGAAGAGCAAAGACTAGTCTGGTCTGGTCCCACAGAAGAGCTAATGTAATACAAGTTGCTGAAAAAGTTAATGCTGAATACAATAGAAAGGTCTCAGCACACACAGTGCATACAGCTTGTGCCATACGTGGGCATTGTAGCCACAGACTAGTTACAGTGCCCATAGTGACCAAGTCCATAATGGGCACACAAGCATCAGTATTGGACCATAGGGCAATGGAAAAGGCTGGCCGCATCATATATTCTGTTATATCATGTATACAAGAGGGCATGTGTGCTGTTTACCTGGAGAAGACATGACACCAGTAGGCACCATGGTAAGAGGAGAAGGTTGTGGGGTGCTGGGACACAGGGGTGACTGTTTTATGGAAGAATTGTGGCTAGCTATGCTATGAAAACACTCTGGTAACTGAATAAATTGCTAAGGTTGCTTTTAATCCTCCATAGCCCACTTCTTAGTATCCACTGCCAAGTACTTGATTCAAAGTAGTGTCATGGGTTGCTAACACAAGTATCGATAGACTCTAACATGTTAATTCCATGGTACAAATAAAAATGGGACCATGTCAAGAATCAGCACCGGCCCCTTACTCTAGATCCCCATCCAATTCCAGGAAAAGATGGTCTGGCCCTTGTTCTCACCCCACTGCTCATTATTTCAAGAGGAGAAGGGGGGCTTTGTTCTTTAAGAAAGCCGAGTCCCATTTTCTAATCTGCATTGATGACCTCAGTATGGGAAAATCAGCTACCAAAAAGTTGTGTATTCTTTGAACCTAGACTAAATCTGAGTATATTGTTGTTGTCACTTATAGTTCTCTTTCATTTCAATTCATGATCTGCATTTTCTATTATTTTTTGCCCCAACAGCAATTGGATCATCATTTCATGAATTTTCTGTAGGAATAGAATTAGTTTGGGAAAATAAGGAGCATTAATATTATAGCATTGTAGTATTATATAGAAGGGTTTTGCTACAATACTTTTGTCTCAGCATCATTTGGTAGGAATGCATTGTTGTGTATAGGTGTGGTCACACATCATTATGTAGCCTTATACCAACATAGGTTTATTAGGAAAATAGGTCTGAACCATGAGCTGGCAGTCTGCCGATAGCCCACAGGTGCCGAGTGTGGGTAACGTGAGTGTTTGTGGCCCTGGCAAGCTCTGCTTTCAACTTTATCTGTGTCATAAAGATGCAAATAAAGGTAAAAGTGGCGCATGCCACTGACAATTACATATAAAACACCAAAATGCTCAGGGTGACAGCGTCAATCAAATGGTGTCATTGGGCCTTTCAGACCTGATAACAGGTCCTCTTTAAATTGTTGAGCAAGCACAGTACAATTCTGGTTTTTGGTGGCATCATAGAAGTAAGATTTCCAAGTGGAGATCCCACTGACAAATTCCCTTTAAGGCTAATGCCCCACGTATTGTCCCGCAGCAAAAAAGCGCTGCGTGAAAAACTGTGGTGGCAACGCATCCCGGTTCTTCCCGAAGTGCTTTAGAGAGAAAGTTTGCAGAGGTTTCCTCTGTGGACTTTCTGTTTCAATTATACCTATGGGGAAACCGCTGGCGTTTCCATAGGTATAATTGACATGCTGCGATTTCCAAAACTGTGCCGGTTTTGGAAATCGCCGCATGTCCGCAGCGTGGGATTTTACCTCGTTTACACCACGTGGGGCCCTGGCCTGAGACTGGATTGCTTGGATCCATTGATTGCTCATATTAGAAGGAAGACTACCTGTAACACAAAAAAACCATAGTATTATAAGTGACAGCTCAGCAGCTTCAGATTACACCCTGATAATCTTCATTCAATATCTGGGATTAGAAAGATGTGGGATTTCTTTTTTAGAAACAGCGCCACACTAGCTCATGAGCAGTGTCTGGTATTGCAGCTCATTACAATTTAAGTGAATGTGGCTCAACTACAATATCAGACATAGGAAAATGCCAGCCCATGCAATGCCAGCCATGAAAAAGGGTGGCGCTATTTCTAGAATACAGCTGTCCCAGTTTTGTAAACCCACACTACTCCTTTAAACTCTAGAGACCAGGAAAGTGAAAGCCCTTGTCTGTGACACAAAGGTGATATAACATAATTGTCGGTATTTACAGTGATAATAGACCAGACGTTCCATGGAACTTTGAACAGGTATGGAAGGATTATACAAAGTCAGCGGTGACTCATATAGGGTGTGTATATGATTTGTGTTCCTGTAGGTGACCAATTCCTGAGCAGGCAAAAGAAGGCATTAGTCAGGCCTGGGGATAAACATTTTGAGGTTTATGATTGTTGCCATAGGTGTGTACTTGTTAATGGTTTACACAACTGCATTTCCGGAATGTTTCATAAGCCATGGGAAATAAAAATTTTTCTTCAGAGCCACCGATAGACTTTGGCGGAATAAAACATGACAGATATTCAGCATGTAGCAGCCTGTAGACTTTACTGAGTATTTGCAGTATGTTCGTGCTATGTATTATACTTTCACGCCCATCATTGACATGTTATGTGTCAGGACATTGTGATCCAGCCCATCTGAATTTATTGTAGACGTAAAGTAGGAAATTGGAAAAGAACAATTTTTTCTAAAAGTGTCATAGCCACAACGTAAATAGAAGAACAGCCCTTGAAAGTGTAACATAAGGCAATGTTACATACACACGTGGACAAAATTGTTGGTACCCCTCGTTTAATGAAAGAAAAACCCACAATGGTCACAGAAATAACTTGAATCTGACAAAAGTAATAATATATAAAAATTCTATGAAAATGAACAAATGAAAGTCAGACATTGCTTTCCAACCATGCTTCAACAGAATTTTAAAAAAAAAAAGAAAACTCATGAAACAGGCCTGGACAGAAATGATGGTTCCCTTAACTTAATATTTTGTTGCACAACCTTTTGAGGCAATCACTGCAATCAAACGATTCCTGTAACTGTCAATGAGACTTCTGCACCTCTCAGCAGGTATTTTGGCCAATCCTCATGAGCAAATTGCTCCAGTTGTCTGGGGTTTGAAGGGTGCCTTTTCCAGATGGCATGTTTCAGCTCCTTCCAAAGATGCTCAATAGGATTTAGGTCAGGGCTCATAGAAGGCCACTTCAGAATAGTCCAATGTTTTCCTCTTAGCCATTCTTGGGTGTTTTTAGCTGTGTGTTTTGGGTCATTATCCTGTTGCAAGACCCATGACTTGAGACTGAGACCAAGCTTTCTGACACTGGACAGCACATTTCTCTCTAGAATCCCTTGATAGTCTTGAGATTTCATTGTACCCTGCACAGATTCAAGACACCCTGTGCCAGATGCAGCAAAGCAGCCCCAGAACATAACAGAGCCTCCTCCATGTTTCACAGTAGGGACAGTGTTCTTTTCAAGATATGCTTCATTTTTCCGTCTGTGAATATAGAGCTGATGTGCCTTGCCAAAAATTTAGATTTTTGTCTCATCTGTCCATAGGACATTCTCCCAGAAGCTTTGTGGCTTGTCAACATGCAGTTTGGCAAATTACTTTTGTCAGATTCAAGTTATTTCTGTGACCATTGTGGGTTTTTCTTTCATTAAATGAGGGGTACCAACAATTTTGTCCACGTGTGTAGATGTCTAACAGGGTTCATAGATATTATATAACACAAAGCTGAAGGAAACTACTATAAGAAGACTTGTCCTTGGTAGAAATTGGTGAACCATTTTATAACAAGCCGTTTTATGGATTTTCCATAAATTTCGGGTTCAACTGAATCCAAAATCTTTGGGGTTCACCTAGAATGAATCCGTAAAAGTTGTTGGACGTCTCTTCAGACCCCAAAGAAGAATAACCAGAACCCAAAGTATAATATTCAACATTATACAGGAATACAGGTGATATGTATATCATCAGCATGTGCTAGGCATTACTGCAATTAAAAACTGCATGCAGTTCTTCAGTAAAAAAAAAAAAAAAAAAAAGCACCGTGTAAACCCAGCCTCAGATATTCTGCCAGAGTGTCTCAATAACTTGCTTACAACATAGAAAAGAGCAAACGTACACACTGAAATTGAGCAATAACATACAAAGAAGAAGCAAACCTATGCAGAAAAATATTATGGGGTACAATGTGCAAAACTGTAGTCATAAGCAAGGAATAACATGAAACATACCCCCCTAACCTTAGGAGGTGGAAGAAATGATGGACAAGAGGATGCAGTTCACTGTACACACCACAGTGTCCTCATAACAATGCAAGTCAAAGTACGCAGTGACAGCTACAATGTTTAGAAATAGCCATAATATGACCACATCCCCCATCCATCCATTGTTCCCAAAACCTAGCCATGGTTAAAAATGTTACCCCTCCATGCTCCTTGTTATGTTAATGTATGCATCATATACTGTTGGTTGTTCCAATTGGAGGCGAAGCCCTAAAGGCACCATTCTCATTGGATGAAATATGTAAGGATAAGTCCCAAATCTGTTAAAATAAACAGATTGCTGGAAAGTTGTTTAGAAGGCTTCACAGATGATACAAAGTTTTGTGTTCATTGTCCTCCCAGCTTGAATTCCCCCAACCACAAGAAGGGTAGTTAAGAAATTGGGATCATAACCAAATTATACTACAACACTGTTGTGTCCTCTTTAAGCAATAAGATATTATGGGTGGCCAATTAGGACCATTCATGTGTATTTTTTTCATTCTCTGCCAGGGTGGAACTCAAGAGGAAGTCTGCCAGGCAGAAACAATGATGATGTTCTAGGACTATGAAGGTCCTGTTGAATTTGGGCTGCTTTGAAATTGGGATCTATGTAAAAGCTTTCGCTTAAGATACATTATTTTCTAAGTAACTGCTCTATCACCAGTGAAATATACCAAACAGCCCTCTCTAGCATTGAATACGATCATGTTCATTCGCCACTGTTCATTTTTCCTGCTTGCAAGGATAGCCTGTATGGTCAAAATTTTTATGCCTTTAGTTGCAACACAATTACTATAATATCATATATTATACAAGCCCCTGGATGATGCAGAGGTTTATACATGTGACCTTTACAAGTAAGAAGGTGACATTTATGATTGTTTTTTTATTCTATGCTCTTAATATCAAGTGCAAGACAACTGAAAGCGAGGCATTTGTCCCTTTCCAATGTTGCCATTACATATGGCCATATATTATCTCAAAACCCATCACAAGCAGAATAATCCAAAGCAACAGGAAAGAGAATCTTTCACATCAACATTAAAACATCATCCCAACAATAAGGCATATTGTGGGAAGGATCATGGTTTGTAGCTGCTTTGCTGTCTCAGGGCTAGGGTTTTATGACATTGAAGGAACAATGAACTTTAAGGTGTATTAGAACATGGTGATTTGAATGTAAGGACAATAGTCCATGACCTCTAGCTGAAGAGATGTTGGGTAATGCAATAAGACAGTGACTCAAAGCTCACAAGTAAATCAACAAAAGAAAGGTTGGCCACATCAGAGTGCTGACCTTAACCCCTATTAAGATACTGCAACATGACCTAAATAGGGATGTCCTTGCAAGACATCCCAGAAATATAGATGAGCTGAAACACATTTGCAAGGAGTAATGGCCCCAAATTCCTCATTATCCGGAAACATTTGGTGGATATGAGTTCTGCAAAAGGGGAATCTACAGGTTATTAAATTCAAGGCTTATTCCACCTGCGCTCAATGTGCTAAAAAAAAAGACATGAACTCTATTTCTGTATGTGTCTTATTGGTTTAGGTAAATTGTGTTTTTCTATATTTGTGGTCAACAAATAGACTAAGAACCACGGTATAAAACCCTCTGCGGGCTGGAATACATTTCCTTTTCTAAATAACCTTGTCTGTACATACAACATATAAATAAGTATGAGGCTTATTTCCTACATGCACCGGAGTTCTCATGAACCTTGCCGTATTATTACAGGAATTTGTCTGCAGACTGTTTTCACACGTGTTGTCTTATCTGTCTGCACATTCATGATATGCCAGGATGAGATCTGAGGTCAAATTCTAATTCTGCTGAAGTCACTTATTCCTGGCTATGTTTTCAAGTTATAAAATCTGCAAGTGAGAAACAAATGATTCCATCATGGTGATAGAGCTAGAGTATAGCTGAATATGGATACAGGTTATAGCAGTGATGGATATATTGTTATATGTACATATACTATTATGTTTGTAGATTCTTTCAGGATATAAAAGGTTACAAAAGGCAAATTTTCTTTAAAATATTTTTGGACCTAGACATCATGGACCTAGACGTTCGATGTTCACATAAGATGCAAATGAAGGTATGTGAATGTTTGCCCTTTATCCCATAGGCTGCATCATCCAACCCCTACTATAGTGGGCGCCCCTTTATGTGATCACCTGGAGCTGGAATCACTGACTTGGTGTGTGATGAACCGACCCTCAGTTTTATATCTTTCTTGGAAGTGTGTTTTACTTGCTTAGGTCAGTCCTTCCCCCACTTGGAATGCGGTGCTTTAGTTGAGTCCACATTGCTGGACGATAGGCTTCACTGGTTTTATGTGTGTTCATTGGAGATGGCTTGCTATAGCCAGGCACTTTTATTATCCCTGGCCAGATGGGATGGGGGATAGCAAGCCAGTGACCTTAACTTCATCCATCTCTCCGAGGGTTCTGCAGAGGTGGGAGAAGGGGGGCTGCCTGGGTGCAAGGGGTGGGTGGAGCACTAGCCATATGCTGTGGGCAGACCTGGATTCTCGGGTCATTCAGCAAAGAGGCAGTAAGGAACTCTGATCTGAGAGAAGAGGACAGAGCTTGCCCTACTGAGGAATGCATTGAGGGCCTAGCAGTGAGGCCTGAAGCCTTTCACTTGTTCTGGACAACATGTAGAAGGATTGTTTTATGCAACTTGCTTAAGCTTGCGCCCTAGGCCCAAAACTCTGCTGTGGCCTAGAGAAACGGACTAAGAGTCTATTGTGTTGAGCATGGAAGAGAGACAGCTAGGACAGGGCTGTGTGCTCAGGTATTTTTTCTGATCTTTTATTTCCTTTTATTTTGGTGTATTGTATCATTGCTCTTTTGCTTGTATGTTTATGCTTGATCATATTAATATTGTATATTTCTGTATATGCTATTAATCCATACCGACCCACTTGGGTTATTAAATATATAAAATGTATATCGCTTGTTTCGTTTTTATCCTATGACCCGGTCTACTCACGGTGTGTGAGTGGGAGGTTAAGAAAGAAGTTTGATCGCAGGCGTGCCAGGCGGCTGGGCGAGGCGATATTCTTCACATGGTGCCAAACCTATGGAAAGGCAACTACATGCCATAATTTTGATTGACTTGACAGTATTATTTGGGCACCTTAAGGAATTTCTATTTGGGCTCTGTATTATTTGGGCACTATATGATACTGCACAAGGGATGTTTGTGTCAATAGTAGGTACTGCACAGGGTACAACTAACCTAAGGCAAACCCTATTTGTATCCATAGGATAGAGGATAAATTGATGATCGGTGAGTTTCCGTCCATTGAGACCCCACTGATCCTGAGAACAGGTGTGTTTTACTACCATTGAGAATGTAGTGGTCCTTGCAGATACACCTCCCGCTACATTTATTTTAGCGGGAGTGCCGGAAATAGCCAAAGTACAGCACTCAGCTATCTTCAGCGCTCCCATTAAAAAGAATGGGGAATGTCTGCGTCCACTTCTCCATTCTCAATGGGAGTAAAACACACCTCATTCTCAGGAATGGTGGGGGTATCAGCTGTCTGACCCCCGCAAATCAGCAATTTATCCTCTATCCTATTGATAGAGCGCAAATACTTTTCGTGGCATAACCCTTTTAAGATGATTACAGACTTTTTGATGAGATTTAAAGGGAACTTGTCAGGTCGATTTAGGACACTAAACCACCTACAGGTCTTTATAGATCGGGGGTTTAGTGCCGCAAATCGCCCTATTTTAAATCTATCTGTGCCCGCAATTTAAAATAAAAAAACCTTTATACTTACTCTAGAGATGAGTCTGATGAGTCTCATCAGACTCATCTCTGGTTCTCCCGGGACCTACGCAGTTTTTCAATGAAGCTGAGGACATACACCCCAGCTTCATTGTGCCGGAGGTACGGGGCATGTGCACTGAAGCCAAAAAAGAAGAGCTGAAGACGTGCATCGGTACGAGGAATACAGCGGCAGGGGGAGTATAAAGCTTTTTTATTTTTACTGCGGGCATGGACGGCTTAATAACACAGTGATTTGGGCCACTAAATCTCCGGTCCAAATTCCTGTGACAGATTCTCTTTAAGCCTTTGCAAGTGATAATTCCTCTTGCGGTCTTGCCAGAGGATAGCAGGCTTGTGCTTTAGTAATTGTAGGGTCCTTTCTGTGGGAATCCCAATGATCATATATGATGTACAGTAAATGACCATTGTGGGAAAGTGTCTTCAATGTTGGCTCTGATAAAAAATAACATTGCATTCTTGCTGCATATGGGGTTGTGTAGCCTGCAATGAACATGAGAGCATCAGACCTGGACCATGAAGCAATACACAAGGTGGCCTGGTCAGATAAATCACATTTTCTTTTACATCATGTGGACGACTAGGTACGTGTGTATTACTTACCCAGAGAAGAGGTGGCACCAAGATGTTCTACGGAAATATGGTAAAACTGGAGAGGTAGTATGATGGTCTGGGCAATGTACAGAAATGGTTTGAGAAACATGACAAAGAATTCAAGATCTTGGCCTCCAAAATCACCAGATCTCGATCTGATTAAGAATCTGTGGGGTGTGCTTAAAAAATGGTCCAATCCATCCATCCATGGTCCTGATCTTCTGCAAATGACTTGGTGCCGGATACCACAGGACACCTTCACAGGTCTTGTGGAGTCCATGCCTTGAAGAGTCAGACAGAGGAGTAACGTGAACCAACCTGGCTCCAATGCAAATTCCGTAATGGGGACCCTATTTACTTTGTGCCATTTATAATAGTGGTATATTTTATTTCTAAAGAGACCTTTAGAGTCCTGAACCTGGTAGCAACTTCTACCGCTGCACCCCCTATGGCTCCGCCCCGTCAGGGCTGGTTTGCTGGTACAAGGAGGATATACACAGTATTAAGCAGGTGGTTTCAATGTTATAACTCATCGGTGTAAGTCAGGTCATGAAATTTCCAGTATGTACAAGTGTCTATGGAAACTCTATCCTAGTACTAGAACTGCTGAGACACACACGTCGCTATGTTTCTTGTTATACTTTACATCTGCTCCGTTGACCTGTATCAGCATTTCCACTTAATATGTAACTAATCCAGCCTTTCTTCTTTTATATTTCCATGTTTTGTTGCTTCAGCAAAGGCCCGCCGTCTTCAGATATCTCTCATCTTGTGGTTTGTTGTCTGCTTACTTCCTTTCCCGTTTATTTGCTGTGGGTCACTAACTTTGTGATCGTGTCTTTATTGTTTAGTCTTATTTCTACCTTTGTCAGCAGATTTATAATTTGTGGTTTTCCATTCGGTGCTACATTTGCATAGAATATAAACAATATTTCTATTTTTCACATGTGAATATATACTGAGGCGTGGTGTGTGATGTACATGTTTTATTTGTCCAGATCACAACTTTATTATATGACATATAATAAAAGAATTAACCACAGGCACTTCATAGGGCTACAGAATAATGGCAGAAGTGGTATTACATTGTCTGAAAGTGAAAATCCACAAGTGCATGTTGCAATGAGGCGCTGTGGCTGGGGTACTTTCTCAGTCGCCCAGATGCAGCGAAAGAGCAACCACAGAAGCAGAAGTTTCGTCAGGGAATGGACAAAGGAAGATAAAGTATATATATATTGCGGATATCTATGGCGCTCCTTCACAGAGGACTCAGGATGCAATAAGATATTTTGTAATGAAAGCTTTGCTATTAAACACACTATGCATTTCAGGGCTCAGCACCTTCTTGGTCGGGCTAATCTCAGACACACAGATATTTTCTCTCATAGATCTTGTATGATTTTCATGCCTATAAGCCCCCATGCACACTACTGTGCACTTACCAGTGTGTTATCCCTGTTATCAACAGCTAGCACACTGACCTTTTCTTTTCTTATGGCTCTATACACATAACTGTGTATTATGATAGGTCTGTGTAGGGGGCAGTCAGCGACAAAACTCAGGACATGTCCTATTCCTGTCCATTTTGTGGTCCGGACTCATTAATAAAATGTATGAGTCCATGTGCATGTAGGCTAAGAGAGTAGAAACCTGATGAGAACTGTCAGTGTTCCCCTCCACCATACTGTATATATCCATAGTTTGCTAAGGGGTTACTGTTGGGCCTGTTAGTGTGTTATTGTTGGCCTTGTTATGTTACAATTGTATATATGTGCACTGTATTCTAGGTTGTACTGCCCAATAACATGTATTGTTAATGTAACACCAGTCAAAGACTGCAGTGACGAGTGATGTAACGATGGTGTATCATCTCTCCCAATATACTCAGCTGCTGGATTATTTCTAGTTCACACTGTGCGGTTCCTGACCCTCCAGACTGCTTTTTATGCTGCTCCTTGTCCAGTCCATAGGGTGGGCGCATCCTCCCCCTCAGCAAATTGAGAGATTAACCAGTCCACCTGTGAGCCCTGCCCAGCCAACCCAAAGCAGCTCATGTCTATTTCAACTGGCTCAGCCCTTTACACTGATCCGGAGCAGCAAGGTTCTTGGATCTCCAGTTCTTGCAAGTGATGTGTGGTTTCTCCTGACTGATACTCTGTTTTGTGACCTCAGCTTTATTCCTGGCTCTGCTCTGTTACCATTTGTGTTTTGCTATTTATCTATGTATTTACCTTGGCCTGTTTCTTGTCCCCGCTTCTCTGTTGTCCCTGTCCTTTGGACCAGACTTGACTATGCTTTTCCTGATCCACTGGTGCTTTGCACCGATGTCTCTTTGTCCTTTGGGTCATCTGCCACCTACATCAGGAACACTTTGAGAGAGGTACCGACCTGGTAGTCTCCCAACAGCAAAGGCCAGATCCCCGTATGGGGGTTAAAGGGTAAAAACTGTAGAATGTACTTAGATAACGTCCTTGGGAGTGTCCCAAAGTCAAAGGTGGCACACTGAGTCCACGATCTGCTGTCCATTACCGGCGATGATTGAGTTAGGCCAACTGCCACCTGCTAGTGAGCCCTGAGAACTAAGAAGTTGGCGGAATCCACAACCGAAACACACCTGACTCTAGATTGCTAGAAAAAATTGTGGACAAGTAATATCCTTGTTGCGGCTCCAAGACCACTTGAGACTAGTAAAAGACCAAGTCCTGATGATTGAAACTTCTTGAGACTGAGTATTGACTACTGCAAGTACATGATACTCCAACTACTGTGACAGAGAGTGAGTCACGGCCATGCCCTTATGCACTGAATAGTGACCAGCCATTCTGCTACCTTGATACAGAAGAGAGGGACAACAGCCATAAAATCAATGTATGGAGACTAAGACTGTGGTGTGTACTGAACTGCAGGTACATCTCAATAAATTAGAATATTTTTGAAACGTTCATTCATTTCAGTAATTCAGTAATACAATTCATAATCAGCGTCTTCCATGATTGTGTGTCCTACTGAACTAGACTGAGGGACCATTTAAAGGCTTAGGAAACCTTGGCAGGTGACACTGAATTTACAATACTGAACTTTTTTACAATATTCTAATTTTCTTAGTTTTTGATTTTCATTACCTGTAATCCATAATCAACATTTACAGAAATAAAACACTTGAAATAGAACACTCTGTGTGTAAAAAATCTAGAAAATATAGGAGGTCACTTTTTAATTCAATCACTGAATACTGAAAGAAATAAACGTTTCAAAGATATTCTAATTTATTGAGATGCACCTGTATGGCTATATTATGGGAATGTAGATTGTGAGCCCTATATGGGACAGTGACCACAATGTCTGAAAAGCTCTGCGGAATATGATGGCACTATAAGTAAGCTAAATAAATAAATAATATATAAATTAATGTGAAGCCTTAGCAGTGCTATTGAATTGTCATCTGACACCGCATTAGGTGGGCTAGCAATGCACTGTGTGCTGTTGCTACTAGCCACTATTGACTGGGATTATCTGCTGGAGACTGTATTCTGTTGTGTCAAGTTTTGTCTTGCTAGGTGTAACGACCTGGGTCTGGTTTGGAGTCTTTTTATTGCAACTACTTGGGGTAATTGCAAGGCTGATAACGTAGTCAGAGGAAGTCAGTGGTCGATGCACAAGAAGAGCGTCTGTATTAGAGAAGGCAAATGCCATAGTCAGGAGAAAGCCAGGGATCGATGCACAAGATGAGCATCAGTATTAGCGGCTGAGCAGAAGAGGCTAGCTAGATTACAGGCTAAGAGCACAATAATCTTGCAAGGCAGGAAGTGCAAGGCTGGGTTTAAATAGGAAGTTCAATCAAGGAACAGGGTGGAGCAAACCAGAGAGGCGGGAACTGAAACTAGAGGCACTCGTAACTAGGCTTCAGATCAGCACATGAGCTGTCCCGGAAACTGACTTGCTCAGTTGAAAGAGCTCCAGCCTGGGACATCGGAGTCCCTGTGTTCAAGTCCTGACACTAGGAGAGAAACCTCCAAGAACTCTCCATCTAACCAAACATATAACTGTAAAGCCTCTGTCTTTTTGAGAAACTGCCAAGCTCATTGTCTCTTGTTAGATCCTTGTAACCACCAAGCTTGTTGCCTCAAACCCTGAGTAAACATTCTTCACTAGAGATATTACTTCCAGGTGAGAAGTTCCCATTGAATGCCTAGACATCTAGGAACATTGAATGGCAAGGCCACTTTTATTAAATTCTCTAGGGACGATGACTGGTGTAAATTGCCAAGAACAATGTGAAACAGTTGGTCAGAATTAAAAAGATTATTTCACTTAAAAAGCAAAAGATGACAATAAAAGCAACCTTAGAGAATGTACTTCATAATGGAACGTCCATATTGGTCCAACTCAGGTTTCTTATAGTGTAAGCCCCATCAGGGGATGTTCCAACCAATCCAAGAGCTTGCACGTTCATCCATCTCTTCTAATCTTCACAGATTGAGGCTTGCAGTGTGTGTGGTGCATGTACTGAGTTTTTGCAAGAGTATGCATAAAAGTACATGGCAAAAATAGTTTAACACATCTTTAAGCCACAAATTGATATCAACAGGGCAAGATGATGGAATTACTTAACTTCTCTAAAGAGGGCCTTTCATTACTTCAACCAGCTGCAATGTTCCAATAGCCACCACTCCAATGATTCTGGCACAGTTGGATTTTTTTCTCTAGCCCCCACCATTCCTGAACAATCAGTGCAGTTCTTTTCACCAGCCTATATGCTATTTAGGTTCACTACTCAGGTGGGTGGTCCTGGACTGTCTGTTCCAGCCCAGGACCACCCAGCTGATAGTAGACAGCCTAGTAGCATATTGGGTGTTGAAAGTAACCACTCTGATTTTTCAGGAATGGTGGGGGCTAGAGAAAAAGCTAGAAAAAGAAATCAGTGGAGTGACTTCAGTGACAATTAAAGGAATCAAAGAGGTGGAGGTGGTGAAAGCTCCTCTTTAACAAGGAAGGTCTATTCTAATAGTAAAGGATCCCAGAGGTAAGACTCACACCTATCAGGCTTTTATGCCAGATGGGAATATCCTTCAAATAATTAAATGGCTTCATATATCAACACATGGATCATAAAATGTATGTAGAGCACTAATGGAAACATCCATTCCAGATTACTGATCCTGCCCTTTAAGCCGACAGTTTTGTCTTGCATTCTTGTTGACTGTACATGTTAAAACATCTCTTCTGCTGCCCCCTCAAGCATTGTCAACTTGAGCTATGGCCTTTGTGGCCTTTCCATAGTTCTCTATTCAGCTTTTGGGCGATTCATTGTACTCCGAAGCTGCTGGAATGTGTGAAGGCCACAAGTCTGTGTTGGGCTGCTGAGAGAGGAAAATACTAGTTAAACAGATAGATATGAGATAGACGGATTATAAGATAGATAGATATTATCTTTTATATCACATACAAAAAGTTCTGTGTGTGTAAGTCCAGTTCAGAAAACAGTCCATTTTAATGGTGTTGCCTCACCGCAACATCCCTGGCCCCCCTGTACAGACCTGGTGGTGTGGTGTAGTCGTGTCAGAAGAAACAACACTAGATGCTGGTTTATACCAGAAACAAACTTTACTCATCTTGATTGCCAGATAGGCAAGACCAGTCATCAGCACACAGGGTAGAGCATTCATGGACTAGGCCTCCGGTACCTTGTGATGTAGTAGCTGCTTTCTGTGACGTTCCAGACCGACCAACTGAACCAACTCTTGAAAAGGCGCAAACCCTTGCCCCGGTGTAACCAACATCGTACATCAGGGTCATACCGTGGGGCGTACCCAAGGAACTCCTACTGTAGACAACACCTTGGTGCAACCAATGTCACTTCCAGGACTCCTCTTCCACAGGTTGTTCACACCAAATATCGATGGGATTTAGATTTCTTGTTTCTTCATTCACTTAATTTTGTTAATTTACAAAAATAAACGATTAACCCTATTTCTGAAAGCATTCTTACTTTGCCACATTTTTGCACTCCTGCCTAAAACATTTGCACGGCACTGTATGCCAAAGTAATTTTTTTTATGTGGTACAGACAAATGCATAGGACTTGTTGTTCGGCAGATAAAAGCTTCCCCCTTCATTTATTCAATACTGACATTTCGATCAAGCATTATCTCTAAAGTGAAATTATTGTAGGATTATTGTACAGTGAATAATGAAACTGAACAGACACATCTCTCCTCCATACATCTGTATATCAAAGCTGACACTGAGATAATGGAACATCTATTGTACAAGGAGTCCGCTGTGTGCTTATGTTGTCTGACCCGCTGACCCCACCTCGTAACAAGATCACCCTAATTACCGCATGGAAAGCATATCAGATGCACTACAAGATGGGAAAGCTATTGATATGACAGCTGCATGGAGGGAGTATTTTATAACATAACCTACATAGTACATATCTAAACATAAACACCATAATGATCTCTGTTTTTCCATAGAAGTCTTCTAAAAATACTGAATATAGTCATAAAATTCTTGTAAATAAATATCTAAACTATCCTCTGGCACTATAAATACAGACATCTATAAGATCTCTATAAGCAATAAGGTAAAAAGCTAGAATATTCAGCAGCACTGACTGGAGGAGAGCAGATAACTGATGGTGGACTATGGAAGCAGCACGGGGCACCCCTGAAATCCAGCTGTAGGGGGCTATACAAAAAGTGTAAGTTAGATTTATTATAGATACCTATATAAATATTCGCACTTTAATGCTATCACCGCCAATAATAATTAGAGATGGGCGAACCAGCTCATACAGAGCCGGGTTCGACCTGAATATTCCAAATTGTTCTGGTTTTAAAGAAACATAACAAAAGAAGATTTGTCTCAGCAAACTAAAAAGGCTGCCACATTATAATCTGGGGTCTCTTTAGACCCCAGAATATAACAGATGGAGGCCCAGGAGAGGTGAAATAAAAGAAAAAATATTCATACTTACCTTCCATTACCTCTTTTGGGCCTCCTTGCAGCATCTGGAGCTCTCCTGGTGACATCATGTACCCAGGGTCACTACTGAGGCTTGTGCTTGGGCCACCAGTGGTCACATGGGCACGCCAAACACCATGATGTCTTAGGGGCCCTAAGAGTATTCTACACTATATTTTATAGATAGGTTCCTAGGAGCCCTAAGAGTATTCTACACTATATTATATAGATAGGTTCCTAGGGGCCCTGACAGTGTTCTACATTATGTTTTATGCATAGGTTCCTAGGAGCCCTGACAGTGTCATACATTATGTTTTATGCATAGGTTCCTAGGAGCCCTGACAGTGTCATACATTATGTTTTATGCATAGGTTCCTAGGAGCCCTGAGTGTGTTCCACACTATGTTTTATAGATAGGTTCCTAGGGGCCCTGACAGTGTTCTACATTATGTTTTATGCATAGGTTCCTAGGAGCCCTGACAGTGTCATACATTATGTTTTATGCATAGGTTCCTAGGAGCCCTGAGTGTGTTCCACACTATGTTTTATAGATGGGTTCATAGGAACCTTGAAAGTATTCTTCACTATGTTTTATAGATAGGTTTTTAGGAGCCCTGAGATTGTTCTACACTATGTTTTATAGATAGCTTCCTAGGAGCCCTGACAGTGTTATACACTACGTTTTATAGATAGGTTATTAGGAGCCCTGACAGTGTTATACATTATGTTTTATAGATAAGTACCTAGGAGCCCTGCCCTACACTATGTTTTAAGACATTTTAACTTATGGCCCATCCCGAAACAAATCTGGGACTCGTGCCACCTGAACCTGAAACAAAACAAATCCTTAGAGGTTTGCCCATCTCTAGTAATAATACTAATAGTAACAATTTTAGGTCAACATCCTCTGACTGGTATAACATATGTTACAGAGTGGAAGGAGCTGCCAAGAATGCTGTGAATGTATGGACGTTGTTGTGTTTGTATGTGTGGCCTGATGTATAGCGCGGTCACTTTCATACATGATACATTTATTTTTCACCACATCACTGGAGTGCTCTTCCTTTACAGTAATGCAGGTTTTCCTGTTTAAATAAGCGTCAAACAAGGGGAAATGAATTGTTTGGGAATTGGATGTAAAGTTCAGGCATGAAGTAGTTCTGTTTGTTCTTCTGTAATAGTTCCTGCAGATACCTTGTATTTACTCAACCTTCTGAGGGTTCATCTTTGTTCTACTTAACCTAAGGAAGCCTCCAAATGTGTGAACTGTCAGATCAGATGGCTGCAGGCAATAAAACTAGGAATAGAATACTAAAACTGCTCACAACAGGGAAGATGACTATAGACGGGCAAAATGTGAACCCAACCAGGGTTCAGCTACCTTTCATTATCAAACATCTTATCAGTAAAAGGACAGACATTGTAAGATATCTACAAATATGGGAGTGGATTTCCATATGGAAAATTGTTTCCATCAGTGTAAATATTCTACAGGCCTATTCTGTGCACACATTGTCCCATTCTATGGCCGATCAAGCATTCTTAGCATTTACTCAGATGCATAGATATAAGTTGTAGGGCCCTAATATAGAATGTGAGACATCATATAAGTCACTTACAATACTGTCTATATGGCAGAAGAGCCTTTGTTCTGTCTCACAGGCACTAGAGCCTACAAATAGTAGTATCCTCTGAGCCACTGTAGCTACATGACTGCAGTTATTCAAAAGCAACTTAAAAAATATATATATATATTTTTCAGACTGATGAAAAAAGGACACAGAGTAGTATAAACAAAAATATTACCCATTATTATACGGCGGTACTATATATTCATAAAATAGTGCAGGTAAATCAGACATGTGACAGGTCCTATTTTTTATTTTAAAAGCAAGCAGTTTTTTGTTGAAAATTTCATGGAAAATTTTGAATTTTATTTTTATTTCAACAAGACAGATTTTGCTGCTTTTTTTGAGCTAAAGTTAGGAGTAGATAACGCAGAAGGGAGAAGTATCTGCCTTTCGTTTTGTAGCCACTCTTGGCTTTGGCTAAAAAAAAAACCAAAAATGTAACAAAATCTATAACTATAAAAGCAGCTTTTCCGCCACGTGGGGCCTTAGCCTTAAAGGGGTATTCCCACGAATATAACTATTTTTAAATTTGTAAATAATTAAAAGTTAAACATTTTTGCAAATATAAGTAATTAAACATTTTGAAGAGTTTAAAAGATTTTTCTCAAAATATCTTGTGGTTACAAGTTGTTGTCTTGATCAGTTGCCAGTGGATTAGACCATGAATGCAGGACCGTTCTAAAGTCAGAAAATCAGCCATGATGTCCTTATTGTGGCCGGGATATCTTCTGATACATGTAGTGCCCCTGCCTGATAACCCAGCTACAATAAGAAAAACATGTCTGGGTTCCTGATAAGTCCCAGACCATAGAAAGTTTCTGCATTTGTGGCCGTATCCATTGGCAACCGATCAAGACAACAGATGTTACCACTAAGAAAGTTAGAGAAAATCTTTAAAACTCTGCAGAATTTTTAACTACTTATATTTGCAAAAATGCTTAACTTTTAATTATCTACAAATATAGATATGATTATGCTCATGGGAATACCCCTTTAAGGCTAAAGCCCTATGTCGTGGAAACGCGCGGAAAAAAAATGTTGCGATTTACATTACCTGCAAAGTGATTGAGATTCTGGCTAATCCCATCCACACATTGCAGAAAAAAAAACGCTACGGAAAAGCTGCATTTTCTAAAAAACCTACGTTTTTGAAAATCGCGGTATGCCAATTATACCTGCGGAAACGCAGGTTTAATAAGGGAAGCTAATCCGGAGAGAAAAGCTCAGCAAAAACGCAATGAAAACTCTGCAGAAAAAATGTGATGCGTTTGTACTGCATTTTCTTTCTTCAGGGTTTTTTAGCTGCATTTTGTTATATGAGGCCTTAGCCTAAATAGCTTTTCCCATCACTTTACAATCAGTGGGGTGTAACCTCTGGTACCTCCATGATCATGAGAATAAAAGCCTTCCCTGCAGAACAGTGCTGTGTGGCCTGACTTCCACTGCACATGAGAATGAAGGGGTTGAAGAGCAATTCTCCCTGCACAGCCATGCTGCGGGCCACCTGGTATAGAGCTAGTGCTGCAGCTCCTCGGCACAGCAGGTGGCCTATACAGCCATTGTGCATGGAGGTCAGATCTCTATCATGATAAAGTGACATTATATCTCAGTGATATCCTTCATTATTTTGGATCTTATAACCACCATTGTGTTTTTTTGCCGTGTTTGCAAGATGCTGAAAACTTCATTACGGGCTAGAAGATGAGAATACAATAGTTTTGTAAAATTGTCCCAATCCAAATATAATACCTCTATTGGCTCACATCATGTATGCAGGTCTGATTGGGGCCAAATATTGCTTTTTAGCAGAACGGTTCAGATCTGTGAATGAATAAATATGCACCAGAATTCTGGCATAATTTGTGCCAAAAAAACTGGTGAACATGCTTTACACCTCATTTTGTATGCGTTTTAGACACTTTCCAACAGTTGGTGCACCTCGTCCGACAGGTGGGCATAGCTTGTTGAAAACGATCTGGAGGAGTTTAATATGAAAAACTATAAGCCAGAGAATGTGCCATCATTTTGGAAATTGTGCCAAAATTTTGGACCAAAATTGTGTTGGAAACTAAGCCAATTAATAACTGGTATAGAGTTAGACTAGACAGTGTAAAAGTACGCCAGATTTCCAAACAGCATTAGACACCTTGGAAAATTTGGTGCAGTTTAAGACCGTCTAGTCTAAATCTGCAATGTGTAATAATTAGACAGTATTCATTTATCTGCCGCATTGTGTCACAGCTTGGCTTAGACCCTACTCACAAGACCAGTTGTCTGTTTTAACTGTCCATGGTGCCTCCGGAAATCACTCAAGATGAAAAAAAGAACGTACGTCAATTCGTGTGCAGTCTGAAAAAATCTTGGACTGTACATTGAAATGTACCACTCTGATCTGGGAAAACGGATCAGAATAGAACCTGCTTTACTTTTTTCACATGGACCAAGGTGTGTATGGCTCCCTTGGAAATAGTGGGTCCATGTGGAGTCTGTGTCTAGTCCATCAGACTGCACAATGGCCAATATAGTCGACAACTCTTGGTTGTGTGAATAAAGCCTCAGAGCCTATTCAGGTTTCTGACGTCCTCGGCCGTGTGCTGTCCGTGACTCATGAAAAGAGTGCAGGCCGTTCTCTCAGACCCAATTCACCCATTGAGGTATATTGGTCAAATCAATTAAAGACTGCACTGTATCAGTTCGGTTATGTGAACAGAGCTTTAGTTTGAGGCATCTTCTTTTATTAGGTCTTATTTATTTATTTCTCTTACTTGTATAGCTCCAGCATATTCCACAGACATTGACAATTGCTGTCCTATATAGGGCTCACAATCTAAATTCCCCATCAGTATGTCTTTGGAGAGGAAATCTAGGGAGAACATATAAACTCCTTGCAGATGTCCTTAGTGAGATACAAACCTAGGACTCCAGCACTGCAAGGCTACAGTACTAGCCCTGGAGCCCCCGTGCTGTCCTTGACACACATTGGGCATATGTCATTTCTCTAGTATTTCAGGGATCCATTCTTACTTCCTCTTTTGCTAATGAAGAACAGGAGCAGATTCCATAAGAAAGAACAAGGAAAAACCTTCCCATAGAAAAGATCTGGGAATATTTTCTCATGTCCCCTCTTGGGATCTGTTCCTGTTTTACTTTACAAAACAAAGAAGGACGTATCCCTCTAAAACCAGCAAGAACTGAGTTTATGTATGGACATGGCAATGGTGAAATAAATACTGGAATACAGCGCTAAATGGGACTTGAAGTATGAAAGGTTTCTATCAGAAATTCCTCCAATATTGAGGATGCAAATAATGGTCTATGGCATTGATAAATGAGTGTAAAATGTGGATCTTTTTTATTAGCTCCCATTAACTTATAGTGATCATACAATATTCACTGGAGCAGACAGCATATTAAGTCATGCAGGCTTCATAAGGAAATAATGGAGGAGATTTATTAATCTCCTTTGCCAGTTTTCTGACCCAAAAAAGTCACAAACCTCAGATTTGCAACTTTTTAAACACTAGTTGCAAGAAAAGTGGATGCAACTGACATTTTTACACCACCTTCACCAATTTCTGGAAAGGGGCATGGGGAGGGTGTGCTGGAGGTAGCCACCTGATTTACCATTATTTACATCAGAAAACTGGGTTGAAATCATTCCTAAAATCTACAACTGGTAGAAGTGGCTCCTGATTTATGAGGAGGCCCCATGTCTTGAAACACAGGGACCTATGCGTTGCTCCTTGACGGACATTGGGGGGGATTTATGAAGACTGGTGTTGGTAAAGACTGCGCTTACAGGGGATGCAACCTTTTGTTTTTGGGCCTAGGAGCTTCAAGTTATGCCTCTACCACGTCACCCCAACCAAAATCAATAATATAGATGGATTGTTGTCTATGATTTTTCCACAGAGAGAAGCAATATTATACAGGTCAAGAGAGCCCTCAACAAATCATCATAGGTATCCATTAGTTTTTGCTTATGGGCTTGACCCCTTTGTGCATGACCCTTCCCCTGAGAGCATTTCTTCTACAATGTGAAGGTAACATGATCTATCTTTAAAGCTGATGAATAGCCATAGACATGTGAACCTTGTATTATTGTGTACGAGTCACTGGAGACTCCTCCACCCCTGTACTAATGATCTGGACATCTACGTCTTAGATCAGTGTAACACAGCAGGAGATATTCTCGTGTACTACTGGTGTTGGGTTTATTTGGATAGCTTCAGAAAAACAGCTTTACACAAACAGACATTGACCCATATCTTACAAAAAGTGGCGACTGTGAAAATACAATTTATTTGTTTTATGTGGGATTTCCAAATATATCCTGGAAAAGGATTTTCCAGGCTCAGGATACTGATTTCCTACCCACAGAATAAGTCAAGAATATCAAAGCGGTGGAAGTCCCACTCTCAGTACCCAATCCAATTCACCACAGTCCCTTGTGTGAGTGCCGCATCCTCTACATTGTTTTCAAGCATGTCATCTATACAACATAATGGAATTACAGCTTTGTCCCATTCACTTCACTATTATGTAGACAGCAGGCATGCAGACATTGACAAGGGCAATCTAGGAGTGCTGGGGCTCCTTCAAATACCTGGTTGGTGGGGTGCTGAGAGTCTGACCCCCACCAATCTGATATTGATGACCTATCCTGAGTATAGGTCGACCTTCTTCAGACACGGATTGCACCAGAAGAACAGGAGATCTAAGAGAAGGATGCCATGGAAGGGCTAAGACATAGCCAGGTGTGTTAGCCCTTCCATAGGGTCGTTCTCATATATCTCCTGCTCTTGTGGTGCAATCCTAGCCTGAAGAAGGTCTGTTTGATAAGACTGAAACGTTACATGATTTTTGATTGCTATTTCTGTATCAATTAAGAAATTTACACGTTTACAAAAAAAAACTCTTCTAAGTGCTGAGTCTATATGGATGATTGAAGACTGGGTGGAACCCTAGTCGGACACCATATCAATAGTGGAGTAACGTGCATCCTTATTCTGCTATCCTGAGTATTAGTAATCAATGTCCCAAATCTGGAAATAGGATCTTCTGGACTCCCTCTCTCGGGAAAAGTCTTGATCACATTACTTACCATCTTGTATGGTTCTTCTATCCTATAGAATATCATTTATGATGCCCAATTACGTTACATATTTGGAACTTGTATTCTCATATTATTTTATTCTTTTAGAATGCTTGACTTCTAGATGGAATGTTACACTAGGTTTATGGTTTTAAGTATTACCATTATATCTCTGTGACGGAAGGATCACTGAATAATTGCTCAAAGATTATTATGAGATCTGGAAAATATGGTGTTTTATTGCAATAATAGCATCTCACACATACACATGTGAGTTATTACAGATCAACTACATGAACTTGAATGGGGATGTGCTGCAGTACCAGACAAATCACGGAGAAAAGTGCCACGGTTATTTTTCCTCTTATGCAACCCCTTCTCTAAGTGAAGACCCCATAGCTGTGGTGATCCACTGTACAACAACAATTGTATTATATGTCGCCTATTGAAATGATACATGGTCGCTGTGATGAAAGAAGCCTACTAGTGTATGTATCATTGCTGAGTTATATTGTTCATGTATATATCTTTAGTGGATATAGTGTTCAGTATATTGCATTGGTATGTGTGAATACAAGTACAGTCATGGCCAAAAGTTTTGAGAATGATACAAATATTAATTTTTACAAAGTCTACTGCTTCAGTTTTTCTAATGGCAATTTGCATATACTCCAGAATGTTATAAAGAGTGATCAGCTTAACAGCAATTACTTGCAAAGTCAATATTTGCCTAGAAAATGAACTTTATCCCCCCAAAACACATTTCAACATCATTGCAGCCCTGCCTTAAAAGGACCACCTAACATCGTTTCAGTGATTGCTCCATTAACACAGGTGTGGGTGTTGATGAGGACAGGGCTGGAGATCAATCTGTCATGATTAAGTAAGAATGACACCACTGGACACTTTAAAAGGAGGCTGGTGCTTGCCATCATTGTTTCTCTTCTGTTAACCATGGTTATCTCTAAAGAAACACGTGCAGTCATCATTGCACTGCACAAAAATGGCCTAACTGGGAAGAGTATTGCAGCTAGAAAGATTGCACCTCAGTCAACAATCTATCGCATCATCAAGAACTTCAAGGAGAGAGGTTCCATTGGTGCCAAAAAGGCTCCAGGGCGCCCAAGAAAGACCAGCAAGCGGCAGGACCGTCTCTTAAAAGTGTTTCAGCTGCGGTATCGGGCTACCAGCAGTGCAGAGCTTGCTGAGGAATGGCAGCAGGCAGGTGTGAGTGCATCTGCACGCACTGTGAGGCGGAGACTCTTGGAGCAAGGCCTGGTCTCAAGGAGAGCAGCAAAGAAGCCACTTCTCTCCAGAAAAAACATCAGGGACAGACTGATATTCTGCAAAAGGTACAGGGAGTGGACTGCTGAGGACTGGGGTAAAATCATTTTCTCTAATGAATCCCCTTTTCGATTGTTTGGAACATCTGGAAAACAGCTTATTCGGAGAAGAAGAGGTGAGCGCTACCACCAGTCTTGTCTCATGCCAACTGTAAAGCATCCTGAAACCATTCATGTGTGGGGTTGCTTCTCAGCCAAGGGAATCGGCTCTCTCACAGTCTTGCCTAAAAACACAGCCATGAATAAAGAATGGTACCAGAATGTCCTCCAAGAGCAACTTCTCCCAACCGTCCAAGAGCAGTTTGGCGCTCAACAATGCCTTTTCCAGCATGATGGAGCACCTTGCCATAAAGCAAAGGTGATAACTAAATGGCTCAGGGAACAAAACATAGAGAGTTTGGGTCCATGGCCTGGAAACTCCCCCAGATCTTAATCCCATTGAGAACTTGTGGTCAATCATCAAGAGACGGGTGGACAAACAAAAACCAACAAATTCAGACAAAATTAAAGCATTGATTCTGCAAGAATGGACTGCTATCAGTCAGGATTTGGTCCAGAAGTTGATTGAGAGCATGCCAGGGAGAATTGCAGAGGTCCTGAAGAAGAAGGGTCAACACTGCAAATATTGACTTGCTGCATTAACTCATTCTAACTGTCAATATAAGCTTCTGTTACTCATAATATGAATGCAATTATATTTCTGTATGTGATAAAAACATCTGACAAACACACATAAAAACCAGAGGGCAGCAGATCATGTGAAAATATAATATTTGTGTCATTCTCAAAACTTTTGGCCATGACTGTAGTGTCAGGGGGGGTCAGGGGTGAAAATGTTTCTTCCTGCCAGTAAGACCAGATACTGTCAAGGTAGGTTTTATTGCTTTATAACTAGATGTCTTTAACCAACCCAGTCAGGCATAAATAAGAGATTGTGACCACCTAGTAACTCTTGGCCATCTGTGAAGTATTCCTCTTTCCAAGGTTCAGATGAAACCAGCCATTTTCCAGATTCTCAATATGTGGGAAGTGGGAAGAGGAGGCACTCAGGGGCCATCCCCTTATGACGGGGAGCCTGTTCACTAAAACAGTGGTTACCCGTGGACCCCATAGGCTATAATGGGGTCCGCCGGATGTCCATTATTACTATTATTATTGTTTATTTATATAGCACCATTAATTCCATGGTGATTTACATTTGAGGATTTACTTACGGTACACAAGATATACAAAACAAATACAATACTAACAGTGACCGACTGGCACAGTGGGATAGAGGGCCCTGCCCGCAAGGGCTTACAATCTATGTCCATTAGGTTTCCGCCATTTTTACACTGACACCAGCGGAGAGAAAAGTCCTCCATGCCGGACTTTTCTCTCAGCCAATTTGCAACGGAATCTCCTGTGTAGTTCTAGGCTGATTCCTGACCTTTCTCAGAATCATCCTTACCCCACGAGCCAAGATCTTGCATGGAGCCCCAGACCAAAGACGATTAGTTTTCTTCCATTTTCTAATAATTGTGCCAACAGTTGTTGCCTTCTCATCAAGCTGCTTGCCTATTGTCCTGTATCCCATCCCAGTTTTGTACAGGTCTACAATTTTGTCCCTGGTGTCCATAGACAACTCTTTGGTCTTGGCCATGGTGGAGAAGTTGGAGTGTGATTGAGTGTGTGGACCGGTGTCTATTATACAGGTAACGAGGTCAAACAGGTGCAATTAATACAGGTAATGAGTGCGGAGTAGGAGGACTTCTTAAAGAAAACTATCAGGTCTGTGAGAGACAGAATTGGTAGGTTGGTTGGTAGGTGATCAAATACTTATTTCATGCAATAAAATGCAAATTAATTATTTCAAAATGATACAATGTGATTTTCTGGATTTTCTTTTTTAGATTCTGTCTTTCACGGTTGAAGTGTACCTATGATAAAAATTACAGACCTCTACATTCTTTGTGGGTGGGAAAACTTGCTGACATGCATGCTTGTTCAATTCCATTTTTTTTTTTGCTATGCCACTGCCTAATTCCACAGAACCATCTATTACCCAATGCGATAACTGTAGGGCTCATTTCCATGGTAGGAGCAGCAGCCTTCTTGTTATGTCAGCTTTACAGGCAGGTGACGAGTCTTCTCTAATGAAACAGGCTTGGCAATAAAAACAAAAGTGTGTATTTCTCTCTGGTTGGAAAAACAGGGCGACTTGCTGAAAGCCTACACTTTTATGAGCCGTAAATCACATTATGTGCTGACATGGGATTCTCTGCTGACCTTTAAGAGGCTAATGCATTCAATGCACTGGTCACAAGGCCTTAGAAATGGAGTTCCTTGTAAAGCAGTGAGAAACTTGGTGGAGTCTATTACTGAATGATGCTCTAAGGTTGTTGTGCTCCGAGATGTTTTTCAGATACCCTTAGGGGTGTAGCTATAGGGGTGCAGAGCTGGCAGTCACACCCTGGCCACAAACCACAATTGCAATTCTCAGCTTTTCTAATCCACCACAATACAAATGTCACCTTCATCATAAGTAGAGATAAGAAGGTGTTCTGTGTCTGCAGCACGCTGCCTTTGATCCGCGATAAATCAGCTGCTTGGCAAATGAGTAAGATTTTATCTTATTAATCACCCGTCAAAGACGGATTTATTGTATGAATTGTAGAATTGTAATTTTTATGCAAAGCTAAACCATATAGCAGACATACAAATAGGAACAACATAAAGTTAAAGGGGTTGGCCAGGTTTATTTATGGAAGCTGAGCTGCAGCAATAACACCCAGCCACTATATAGGGTACAGAGCTATCTTCTTGTGGCTCTGTACACTGTATAGCGCAGGCATCAGAAGCACCCCTGAACAGCTGATCTGTGTTTGGGCCAGCCGTCCACACACCACTGATTACGTATCTATAGCCTATCCAAAGTATAAGCCATAAAATACTGGAAAATCCCTTTAAGGCTATGGCCCCACATAGTGGAAATACAGTACCAGGATGCTCCGTCTGGGTCCGTCACTCTATCACTGTAAAAGTCAGTTGTTCTCATTCTATGACAGATGAGAGCAATAGACGTTCACAATGGTAATGTGAACTTTCCCTAACCCAGTTACATTGAAGATGAATTTCAGCAGTGAACTGAGCAGTCTGGGGGCAAAGGTGAGGAAAGGACCCAGATAAGTGGAGAAAGAAGCATTTTTTTCTCCTAAGATACATTACATTAGCTATAGTCATTTTATTTTCTTGTACTTTTGATTTATGACAAAGAATTGAAGCAACAGTGACTCTAGAAGAGGATCCTACAACAAAGCAGATACCTCTTATCATAGAATCAAGTCCGCTGCCAACTATCTGACATATTTGGGTCTACTGACAACTGGCAGAATTAGGTTATTGTCATATCAGTGATCCTGTCATCTAGAATTGAGATCATAAATCAAGACAATGCCATGCGGTCTGTCAATTCACTAAGAGCTGCCATCTTCTTATTTCTGTCCTCCTTTATTAATATGGGTCTAGCTGAGATCACTGGCTCTCAGGAAATGCATAGGCTGCACTATCATGTATAGCATATTGCCCACATTACACAGCCTATAGTTAGCAGTACTCTAATCTAGTCACTACTTGCATGATTTACATGAATTATATGAATAGACAGTTTTACTGGGAGACAATATGTCCCTACCTGGTTCTTCTCTATCCTTTCTTAAAACTCCAGAACATCTTCCTGGGCTGTCCCATATTTCCCCCTGATAGTCAGCTCTTAATATACTTATAGCATGCATCAATACTTGTCACAAGCTTTTATCATTCATGATAGTGACAACGATTCATCTTGACAAGTATGGCCAGTCTTAGGCAGTGGCGTAACTAGGAATGGCTGGGCCCCCAGGCGAACATTTGACATGGGGCCCCCCCCCCCGGCAAACGCCCCCCCCCCCACAAACCACATTCCCCACATTCCTGCACACACTATTATGCGCCATAGTGGCCCCTGCACACACTATTATGCCCCATAGTGGCCCTTGCACACACTATTATGCCCCATAGTGGCCCCGGCACACAATATTATGCACCATAGTGGCCCCTGCTCAAACTATTATGCCCCATAGTGGCCCCTGCACACTGTATTATGCCCCATAGTGGCCCCTTCACATAGTATTATGCCCCATTGTGGACCACCCATGAACAATTATTATACTCTGGGGTCTTTTTAGAGACCCAGGGGAGACCAAGGAGGCCCGAAGCCTGCTGGAGCACAGGAGAGGTAAGTAAGAGGTAAGTTTTTTATGTTCCCTCACCTCCCCTGGGCCTCCGATCATTATACTCTGTTGTCTGAAAAGATGCCAGAGTAAAATGATAGCAGTGTTTGTGGGGTTCGCAGGCCCGCAGCCTTACTTAACAATCCCCGCTCCTGCTCACAGCCACCTCCACTTCCGCAGAATGGGAAGCGCAGGTCCGTTACCTGCTGGTGTTACTTACAGCAGGTAACGGCCTATTAAAAAAAAAAAACATCAGGGGCCCGCTGGGCACCCTAGTGTCCTGGGCCCTGTGGCAGCCACTCCCGCTGCTACCCCGGTATTTATGCCATTGGTCTTAGGTTATGTGTGACCTGTGCGGCACACACAGTCCTCTGCAAGTCCCCCTTCCTTAATTTGTTTCCATCTCCTCATGTACAAGGCAACAAGCTGCAGCTCTGGTGCTACTTGGGGCAAGGACTCCTACCAGGCACCTTGCACAGCTGCTTGACACCTTCTCTTTAATGCATGTGGCAAAATGAAGTCATTGCACTGCCTACATTGTTCCTCAGGAGCCTGACCACAAGTAGGTATTCTCTGCTGGTGTGGCAGGGTATTCTTTTTTATTTAGACAGTGTGGGGCTACATTTATTCAGGGGGCACTGTTAGGGTATTTTTTTTATAATCTGGGACACAGTGGAGGAATTTTCTTAATCAGAGGGCAAAGTGTGGACATTTTGTATCAGGGGGCGCAGTGTAGGCATTGTAGGCAGGTCTCAGCAGATAGGTGTCTGGATCGGAGGTGTAATATTAGGGCTGTAGAATAGGCGTATGGCATCATAATAATTAACATAAATGCTAGAAATGTGTTTACTTTTCTAAAGATTATACAGAATGCTTCATAGCGTGAAAACTCCCACTCGCAGCATACCACATCACTACAATGCTTAGGGCATATCTGCTATAACAAAGGCAGCTCTTATATACATCATATTATTGTGGCCATTCAATAATAATATTTTATTCTTTCCCTTAAACCTTGTTATAATACGCTGTCACTTTAAAGTGGGAGTGCCTTTAATGTCAGGTTATCCTGGTAAAATTCCTTAGTGTTTAGATCAGGCTTGATGTGATGCCTGAAATAACAAGAAATCAGAATATTACATTTTGATGATATTTTATTATCATATTTTCTAATAGGCTTCTACAATAACAGCAATCAGTCCAGGTGCAAATAGGTGCCCAAATAATGCACACAGTGATGTCACAGTACAGGAATAATAAACACGGTGATGTCACAGTAGAGAGATAATGCACATAGTGATGTTACAGTACAGTTATAATGCACACAGTGATGTCACAGTACAGTTATAATGCACACAGTGATGTCACAGTACAGTTATAATGCACACAGTGATGTAACAGTACATACATAATATACATAATATACACAGTGTTGTCACAGTACGGGATTAATATACACAGTGATGTAACAGTGCAAAGATAATGAACAGAGTGATGTCACAATACAGTGATATTAATCACAGTGATGTCACAGTACAATGATATTAACCACAGTGATGTCACAGTGCAGGATTAATATACATGGTGATGTAACAGTACAGAGATAGCGTACACAGTGATGTCACAATACAGTGATATTAAGCACAGTGATGTCACAGTACAGGGATAATGTCCCTGTACTATATCATAGCACACACAGAAAGATTACCGTGCACACTGTGACATCACATGACATGTATGAAGAATTAATTATAATGATGTCACATGTAAGCTTTATGATATCCCAGAAAATTCAGTTATATATTATGGCTTTTGACATCTGTGCTAATGATTTTAATTATTCTGCTTCATCATAGAAGCAAAACAACAAAAGCATGCGTATGTTCTGAATGCGGAGGGAATAGTAAGCTGCTGCTCATGCTGGATATTTTTTTAAAAATAGGCACAAGTGATTCAAATGGAATACAATACAATGAAATGTGCCAAGAGTTATCCAATGACTTTTATTAAAATAAAAGATGGAGTGAGAGTGTGTATAGGTATGTCTGTGTATATATATATATACTGTAAATGCAAATGAACCCATCTCACTGGATAAACACAATGACATTAACAGTGAAGTGAGAAAATATTAACCTTTAGGCGAATGTGATCGAAACTGAAAGAAAGAGAATACAAATTAAAAAAAAAAAAGTATATAGATACTGCAGTCTCCACGAGTTGTACAAAAATGAGGTGGTGTTTCCAACTATCACCGACATGGATCAATTTCCTGTAGCTATTCCCAATTGAATAATAAAGTACAGCCCACAGATTATCAGTTCATAAAAATATACATAGATTTATTCCCCAGAAATGCATGACATATCGGCTCCAACTCGATCCTTTCTCAAGATGGAGCCAAAACATATTACATATGTCGTGAATAAATCTACATAGGTTTTTCAGAACTGCAAGAACAGAATTGTATACTTTGCTGTATGTGTTTTGCATTGCCTCTCATCAGACCCAATCCATATCCACTAAGGACTATAATAATAGTAATAACTGGCAATCTCAGATCAATCTGAAGTGACTGCTCGGAGGAGGCATTGAGCGCTGCTCCTTAAAAAACACAATGGATATTAAACATGTTTCCTCTAACGGTCTGCATTGAAAAACAAGTGCGTTTCTGGCTTCCTGGCTGCATGGCCGGGCAGGGCATCCTGCCGTAGGGTGGAGTATTAGAAAACTCTGGAGAGATGCCAGGGCATGTTTCATTATTCTCAACCTTTTCATTCTTTAGGGATTCGTCAGACAGAGAAGTGCACGGTAATGGGTATGAACAGATGGCAGAGGAATGCAAGTTTTTCCTCTCCAGGTATTCGCGGCGGGTATATTTTTCAGATTTCTGATGTCTTTCCTGAAACAAAACTATTGTTTCTATCTTATTTCTATCTGTTCTACTGGATCATGAACCAATATGACAGTTTGGGCAATGATATTGTTCTGCTGCCAGCTAGGAAATAGTTTCCACTTGGCTTGACTTGGGTTTTACTAAACCGTAGTTGCGTAACCAGTGATATGTAACAGAGGCAAACAAGCCATGGATTTCCATCAGCTGTGGGATCCTAGAGTCTGCTTGTTGGACATAGACAATATATGCCAAGCCATGGGGTCCTAAGGCTGGCCCTAAGTATTAGACAGCTATCTATCCTGACTGCTCCATACACAGGCGTACTCAGCTTGTTGTAATTTGGAAGAGGGTAAAAGTCACCACCAAACCCCTCTGTCGTGGTCTTATCTCCCCAAGAACAAAAGCTAAAATCTACCTGACTCTTCTTTGCTCCAAGATCTGACACTTGGGGAAGGATGGAAAGCCACTAGATACATTAGATGGTGCTCTGTTCCCACCAAAATCTGTAGGTTTGGCCAATGTACAGTTAATGTTTATGGCCAACTTAAAGGGATATTCCAGGATACTGATACTGAGTATCTATCATTTAGGACAAGTCATCAGTATCAGATTGGCAGGAATCTGAAAACTTATAGACTAATAACAGCAAGCATTCAGTCCTGTGTGGCCTTACATTTTGGTGTAACTGCTGACTTTCCGTAGATATAATTGACATGCTGCGATTTCCAAAATCGCAACATTTTTGGAAATCGCAGTGTGTCCGCTACGCATATTTTTCTGCAATGTGTGGATGGGATTCTCTAGACTATAAAACGCTGCAGAAGAAACCAAACCGCAGTGTTTACGCCTCATGAGGCCCCGGCCTTAGCCTGTTTTTTTCACTGCTTTTCTGCAGCGTTTTTCTTCAGCTTTCTTTTCCTAAGGCTCCTTGCAGATGACCATGGCGTGGTTCAATATGCTATCCGGGTTTTTCCTGGATAGCACACTGACCCATTAATTTCTTTCGGACCACTCGCACTACACGGTCCCTTGCGCTGGCCGACAGTCCATGCCACAAAACTCAGAACAGGTCCTATTCCTGTCCAGTTTTGCAGCCATGCTTCTGCAGCGCCTATTCATTGAATGAATGGGGCCGTTGAAGCACGGCCGGTGCACAGCCGACGGCTTCCACACGGTTGTGTGCAACCAGCCTTAGCCTAAGGCTGCCAAATCATTAGTCACCTTGTTCGGCCTACAGATATCTCCTGCACGCCCCATACACATGCACGGTTTGGCCAGCTGGTGGATTTGATAGACATTAATCCAATGTGTATGTGCAGCTTTAGCATGATAAGATAATCATATTTAGTATGGGCAATGTGTTTGCGGTGTTATTTACATAAAAATATATATTCATTTGCAAAAATTCCATATACTATACAATTGCAGATGGGTGTCGCACAATGTATCGATTTTTAAGGATCGCAGGCCACCTATACTTACTCGCCTTTAGAATTGCTAAGCATGTCCATTTTCATGCAATCTAGTAGAAGACTTTTGTTTCCTTTACAATGGTTGCAGACATAGATCATAGAACTCCTTGTTATACTATGTGGATTGGTAAGAGTGAAAATGTCCACATACACCAAACATTTATATCTCAAGTAATTGCTAAATATTGCAACATAATAACAGCCAGCAGGATATATATGGAAATATTCTAGTCTATATGTACACTATATGGACAGAAGTATAGGGACACCTACACAGTACACCTACAGGAGCTTTTATGGCATCCCATTCTAAATCCACATGCATTAATGTAGAGTTACTCCCTTTGTAAATAAAACAGATTTCACACTTGACTTTCTGTAAGATTGGAGTATGTGCCCATTCATGTAAGGCTTGCATATTGCTGTTCAGCTATGGAAACTCTTTCATGAAGCTCCTGGAGTACAGTTTATGGGCTGATGTTAATGCCAGAGGTGGTTTAGACTTGGCTGTAAAGGAAAGAACTCTGCCGGCATGTGACCACCAATGATCACGAGATTATATAATCTTGTGCACATTGGTAGCTGCATGTGAGTGGGGGTTTCATCCACCTACAGATACGGCTATGTTAGAATGCAGCCTAAAGGCAGACTTAATGGCTAGGTGTTTCATTTTATACGCCTGTGGCAATGAGACTGAATGAAACTCCTAAATTCACTAAATAAAGGAGTTGTGCGGAATTTCAAAAACATGGCTGCTTTCTTCTCAGAAAGTGACATCATGTCCGTTGGTCACATGGCCATACTGCAGCTCAGTCCCATTCGTTTAAATGGACATGAGGTCACTTCCGGAGAGGAAGAAAACAGCCAAGTTTTCAAAGTTCTGCACAACCCCTTTAAGAGCTGGGGCCCTATATATTCACCATATATTGTATATTAGATGCTAACTTTTGGAAAAGTTGAACTTACATTTTTTATGTATTACATATCTATTAAATCTGTAAGGTATTATGCTATTTTACAACCTTAAAATGATTGTGCCGTTATGGACACTTATCCCCTATCCTGTGGATACGGGTATCCACAGGACAGGGGATAATTTTCCACGTGCTGGGGTCCTAAACGCAGAGTCACCCAGTGATCAGGAGGACGGGGGACGAAAAGTCCCCCCTAAAGTCTCCTAGTGAATAGAGTGACAGTGCGCTTGTGTGACCGGTGCTCCATTCACTTTTATGGGGCTGCGGGTGCTTCCAGAGATTGCAGCCCCATTGAAGTGAATGGAGCGCTGGTCACACAAGCACATTGGTGCTCTTTTCACATTCTCCTGATCACTGGGGGACCCAGCATTTGGGTTCCCAGGGGTCTGACACTTATTCCCTGTGCTGTGGATAGGGGATAAGTGTCTATAATAGCACAACCCCCTTAAGAAACCACAGTGCTGAGGTATCAACTTTTTTTGAGTCCGTAATTTATCTGCTTCATATGTCCCTCCCAGGCATTTGGTTATGAGAATTACACATACATAATATATTGTACTGTAATGTAACCTCCTTTGTATTGATTCATTAATGCATCTTGGACCCACGTTAAAATGTATAGGCTATTTATTACTGTTCATTTACTGGACGTCTTCTGAGATACATTAGTAATTTGATACGCAATTAATTATAACTATGTGTATGCTTATACCAAAGCAATACAATAATGTATAGCCTGGGAAACATAATAGTAACATCGCATGTGATCAGAGATGTATTCTAGAAGATACTTGATAATACATTAGTCATACTTGAGATGCTGTGCTAGACAGTATATCTTTCCTCTAGTTAAGGGAACTAATCTTTTAGTGTATTAAAGAGGATATGACAGAGATAGACGATAAATAGCTGATCAGTGGGGGCTTGATCACTGAGATCTCCACCAATCCTGAGAACAGAGAATGTTTGCCCCCTGTTCTGGATTCAGTCTGACCGCAGCCAGACTGAATATAGGTGTGCTCCCATTGAAGTGAATGGGGATATGAATGGGTTCCGTTCATGCACAGACACATCTACATTCAGCCTGGCTGCAGTCAAGATAAATTCAGAATAGGGGGAAAATATCCCTTGTACTCAGGATTGGCAGGGGGTCTCAGCTGTCAGACCCCCACCGATCAGTTATTTATCCTCTATCTAAGGTCACTGGACTCCTAAGTATAGAAAGAGCGCAAATTTAAGCCATAGTCAATACCATGCTTCCTGTGGATAAGACGCCAATTTCAACATTAAAGCTTTCAACATTACAGATTCCCTTAAAGTAACTTTTGTAAATTTTTTAAGTCCATATATTATGTCCACTTAATGTAATTAAGGTAAATATTCTGCATTTAACGTTCCCAGGAGTACAATATACAATAACTATTATAGGAAGAAATAAATTCTTTTATTTTAATTCACTGACAGTGATTAGTATGGAGTGTGTAAGTAAATATAATACCTAATGTATATACAGGTCATAGGCTAATGCTTTGGTGCGGTGCCTCGCCCGTAGATTCCTTCTGTACTAGTACAAAAGCAAACTTCCTAATAATGGGCCTAAGACTCAAGGAAATCTCCGAGCTTCCGCGGTTTCCTTCGTGGACCCCCAAGAGACTGAATTTAGTCAGCAGTGAGTACAATTGTACTGGAAGCCGGTAGATGTGTGAGCTATTAAAAATATCCTGACATCATTGTAACCAGGTACTGTAGTGACCTCTCCAGACCAGAGTACAGCTAAAATGTGTTCTTTCTAGAATTATCCCTAATCAGATCTAAGCGGAATGACGTAGGGAATGTACAATTATATCTAATCTCTTGATAAGCACATTAGGCTTATGTCTAGTCTCATGATACAAATGTCCCGAAAAAGTATTGTAAACACTAAAAAAAATAATGAAAAAAATCTAACATCCAGTACATTGTGTAATAGAATAGAAGTGAAATATGAAGAATAATCCAGAATAATCTCTGGGAGGACGCTATGCCGATACATTTGAAACCATATGGATTAAAAGTTACATTTTAACATTTGGATCCTATTCTACTTGATGGATTATTCTTCATACTTCAATGTTTGTTGTTTGGCTCTATCATCCAAGAGTCCGTGCATGGCGAATATTTGTATCTGGCATCCATTAGGAATAATATTTAAATCCCATTTTGTGTACATCCTAAATGATCGCTCACTATGTAATGTATTAAGAGGGTCTATAAAGTGAAACAGTCACAGTCTTTTCGGATCACTACCATGAAAAATATGAATCAGCACTCCGGTATATGGAAATTGGAGCCTTTCTGTATCGGAACAGACCCAACATGAAAACCAGAACATTAAATTTTCTACGCATTTCAGGTATGGTTACCCTTATTCATGGCATAATAAAAACTGGAAAACCTGAGAAGCTGGTAAGCATAGATCAATGTATAATAATGGCAGAGGCGAAACTGCCAACCATAGTGAATGCTAAGGGGCCCTGACCTTATGGGCCCCTGCTGCTTTTTTTTTTTTTTTTTTTTTTAAATAGGCCGTTACCTGCTGAAGTCACTATTTACTTATTTACTTAGCGATCCAAGCTCCTGCCACATCCGCCCCCACTTCAGCTCTCCAGGGGGCCCCATGCGTTCCATATCACATCCTAACAATGACAGCGACGTGTTATGGGATGTACAGGTCCCCCTGGAGGGCTGAAGCGAAAGCGGAGGTGGCCGTGGCAGGAGCACGGATCGGTAAGTAGGGCCACGGCGCTTATCATATTTTTTGGGCAAAAGCTTGTTATGAGGTCCAGTCTTTGCTAGTTATGCCCCTGAATAATGGGATGGCTTTTTTTTCTCTCCAAATGTCGACCCAAATAATACCGCCATTCAGTGTCTAAAAAGCTGTAAATTACGCAAGATACATCTTAAATATCCCTTTAGGGTCTTTGTGTGTGTGGAATCAATCTATCTATCTATCTATCTATCTATGTCTATCTATCTTGTTATTACTATTATCTATCTTTCTACAGTATACCATATCTTGTATATGTGCACGTCTGCTCTCTTAAAGCTCTCACATAACTACATTACATAGGATTTATACACTTATTGCAGTCAGTAATTACCAGAGATAACTAATGACACCAACAGTGATCATTTTACTTCTACTGACAAAAATCCAATAATGTCGATCTCAACAAGAGCCTTGTATCAGTAGATGCCACACAAACAGGATTCTGTCGACATTGCAGGGCATGAGGCCATGAATTACCCACAAGCAGGTAGATGAGGGAGAGCATGTTGTCTTAAATTACTTTCCATTGATCACATTGATAGTATTTTTAAAGGTATGTGTTAGATTTAAAGGCAAACTCCAATATAAAGGAGTCCTTCACTTTGGCACTGTCTCTATTGAGACCTCTGTGACTGTGTCGAAAACAAACCCATAGAAAATCATGGCTATTGATGGTGATTGTAATAATAGTGGTGCATATAAAGAAGCATTAGCAGCCCTTAGGCTATATTCAGACGAAGGTCTAAAACGTCATATGTCCGTTTTAAGGCCACACTTACATGTGTGTCAGAATCTCTGTGATTATACGGCCTCCACAGATATAGCCCTTATCTCATCATCATCCAATCTGTCTGAGGTTACATGAAGAGACAGAAGGATTGGAACAAGCGTACATCCACAGAAGATCTGTGCTTAGTTCTCCAAGATGGTGGCAACAACCTCCCTGCCGAGTTCCTTCAAAAGCTATCTGCAAGTACCAAGAAGAACTGATGGAAGGCAAAGGGCAAAGGTCACACCAAATATGGATGGGATTCAGATTTCTCTTTTGTTGTCTCTTTTGCACAGCACAGTATCATATCAAATATATGTCATAATAAATTGTACATTGTTTCTGTACAGGACAGCTGCCTGTTGCCCTGATTCTGGGTTGAGCATAGACATTTTCAGACCATGTTACATACAATGGAAATTTCCAGGGGCAGATAAACTCATTTTCAAAGCCAGGGTTGAAAGTCATAGCAAACCCATGGCAGCCCCATGGCAGCATAGAGAATGTATCTGAATCTGTCTGTAACGTGTCAATGAAATATTGGAAAACTCTCTTCACTTGCATTGTATTGTAATTTGCTGTAACCGCACCAACTATCCACAGATAATCTGCCATGTGTGAACGACGTCTTACATGATAGTCCCTCTCTATGCATTCTATCTAATGGCATGGCATGTTATGTTTTCCCCATTATTGTACGTATTTGATTTCAGTAATATCATTTTAATGCCATATTTATCATTATTGACGGAAGTGTCCTCTCATTCTGAACATGACAACAATTCTCTACATAGTGCTGTAGATGTGGACAGGCAAATGTTCAGCTGGGACAGCTGCAAAACAAATTTATCAGATACCAAAGACAGCTGTCAGCTACAAAGACTGGCAGAGAATCACAGGGACGGGTAATGTACTTATAGACAAACAGTTTCAACTTCCCAAATCCCTTATGATATGTTTGTGTCACTGTGTAAAGACTGAAAGAGACACTACATAAGATTCACGTAGATGAAGCTCTAGTAGACAACAATAGAGAACAATGTCATGCTGGCCAAATCTTATGGATGTTTTGGACAGAAAGAGTGATGTTGCATATGGACAGACTTGTGCAGCATGTGCCCTGAGCACTGGATGCTGGGGGCAATAAAAAAGTCACTCAATACATTGCTAGAACTGAATATTTGCCGTGGGCAAAGGAAAGTCTAGTTACAAGTTTGGTAGTCATAGTAAAAACACATTGGTAGACATGTACAAAAAGAATGTAGGGTTTTTGTTCTAGATGGAGTAATGCTAGAGTTATTACGTAGGCAATGCTTATAAGAGAATCACATTTGGGTAAAGGTATCTTTGAGATATAATGTCACATACAACTACCAGGAAGAAACTGGAGGACAGGAGTTCTAGTTGCTGTGCTGTCAACGGAAGGATTGCCTCCTCCAGACCACCTCCCAAGTTAGGGCAAGGTTTATGAGCATTGTACCTGATGGTGGTGGTAGTCCAACAGGGTGCTTCCAGTTGGAGAGGAGCCCTCTCCTTTCCTGAGCTGGATGATGGTGGTTGGAAGGGCACGATATAATTGTAGGAGTGACTCAGGAGGCAGCAGTGCAGTAGAACCAATGATGTAGATTTACTGAGGTAACAAGGAACCAATGCAGTTATTGGATTGGGGTAGTAGTTGGAGTTCCACTGTGGTTGATGGTACTCAACTTCGTAAGAGGGATGTCCATAAATAGATCTCCACTAAGTGCATTTTATCTCCACTCCAGTAATCCTATAATCTGCCTCTCCCAATAGTTCTGGAGGCTGTAGATGAATTATTATTATTATTGTTGTTTATTTATATAGCACCATTAATTCCGTGGTGCTTTAGATTATTATATTAATTCCATAGTGCTTTACATTTGAGGGTTTACATACGGTACACAAGATATACAAAACAGATAATACTAACAGTGACCAACTGGCTCAGAGGGATAGAGGGCCCTGCCCGCAAGGGCTTACAATCTATGAGGGAAAAGGGATAGAGACAGAAGGTGGGGGTAGAGGCTGTACAGATGGTGGTGTGGTGACAGTAGCGTTATTGGAGGTTGTAGGCCTTCCTGAATAGGTGAGTCTTCAGGGCCTTCTTGAAGCTTGTGATTGTGGGGGTCAGTCTTATGTGTCTTTGTAATGAGTTCCAGAGTATGGGGGATGCACGGTAGAAGTCTTGGAGACGATTGTGTGAAGAGCAGATAAGAGCAGAGCGGAGTAGGAGGTCTTTGGAGGATCGGAGGTTACGTGTGGGCAGGTAGCAGGAGATTAGGTCGGAGATATATGGAAGGGACAGGTTGTGGATGGATTTGTATGTCAGTGTTAGTAGTTTGAATTCTATTTGCTGGGCAACGGGTAGCCAGTGAAGGGATTGGCAGAGGGTATCGGCCAATGAAGAACGGGGGGAGCGGCGTAGTTTAAGGTGGACTGGAGGGGGTTAGTTGGGAGGCTATGGAGAAGGGTGTTACAGAAGTCTAGGTGGGAGATTATGAGGGCGTGGACTAGCATCTTTGTAGTTTCAGGGGTGAGGAAGGAGCGGATTCAATGGATGTTCTTGAGTTGGAGGCGGCAGGAGGTGTTGAGGGTTTGAATATGTGGCTTGAAGGATAGGTCAGAGTCTAAGGTTATCCCAAGGCAGCGGGCCCATGGGACTGGGGTGAGATTGCTTCTATTAATTTTGATAGACGGGTCAGGTAGGGGGATCGTGCATGTTGGGGTGAAGATTATGAACTCCATTTCCTCCATGTTAAGTTTGAGATGAATAAGTCCCTCTGGTACCCTGTCTAACTGTGTGCTTTAGGGTCCAGGCTGTGAGGTTCTGGTATACCTCCACTTCTCTTAGGCACACTTCTCTCCCTTCAGGGGCTGACAGAAAATCTTCCTTGACTCAGGGCTTGTACTCTGGGCACTGGCTCTAAAACACTGTTCCCTCAGGGACTGCGACGGTCTTTCCACATGGTTCTCTGCTTCAAGGACTTGGGCTGGGTTCACATCTGCGTTAGATCGCTGTTCGGGGATTCCATCCCGCATTCTACTTGAAAAATGCGTAGAGAATAGTCCTGCAAGCAAGACTTTTCTCTCTGCATTTTTTGGGCAAAAACTGGGCGGACCCCATTATAGTCTATGGGGCTGAGGGTAACCTCTTTTTAAGTGAACGGAAACCCGAACGCACATGTGAACCTAGCGTAAGCTTGAGTATCTAACTCTAGAGACTCTCCCAGCCCCAGCCAATGGTTGATCCGCTAAACCAAATTCTCCTGCAAAGGAGGGGTGTACTAAGTCCATAGGGGGAACATAAAACAAGACGAATACAAAAGCAATATAGACAAACAGTGGCACATAACATAAAATAAACAAATCAAAACCTAGCAGTGTCCACTTGATTGGCCTCTTCTTTATTTACATGGTGCCATCTACCTGCACATCATTGACTTAGCAGCAGGGGTACAGGGTATTACAGCTTTGTCCCATTCCCTTGAATTGGACAAATTTGCTTGGTACAAAGCGGGTCAAGGGCCCCCGTTTTCTCCAGATACATTAGTGTCCAGAAGGTGGGATGACAATTTATAACACATCTATGATGTATTCTATGTCTTACAAATAAATGGTTAGAAAAAAATCAATTGCACCATTGTGTTATTTTTTTTTTTCACTGCTGTGCCCACAAGATCAGAGCGCCGTACAAACAAAAGGACACATTTCAATAAATTGCTGACGACAGTGTATACATATGGCACAGAGCTAGAAGGGGTTAACAACTTAGTAGAAGAGGACAACCTAAGGACTTATCGGTGATTTTACAGTAACCAAGTGCTGGGCATATCTTTAACAGGTGAAGAACGGTTTTATTCCATTGATTGAACCTGAAGAGGCAAATATAAAAGAACTTTGTAACTACTTGTAGCTAAATTTCTGCAAAGTCTAAAGCTGAGGAGCACACGGACTATTATGTCCTAACTCGCCTCATCTACATCACAATTTATGTGAAGTTTTCACAGATGGTAATTAGTTCCTTACTTCACCGAGAACACTGGGGCAGAGGACAAATTAAGGACACAATCTTTGTATAAAATGGCAGAGCGTGGGAATTTGTGTTTCCTGGGTAATCGGGGCTTCCAGTCCAGCTAGCCGTCTACGGCATGTATTATAGGATTACGCGAGGCTGGGTTCCGTCCTATTTACTTACTTTTCTCACTATCTCAGGCAGTAAATATTATACATAGTATACGCTCCATTCGTCCTATGCATCTCAAGGGGCTTGTAGCTAATTTCAAAAACAGACATTCAGGGATGGGAAAAATAAAAGCATCCTTGCAGGATGTGGTCGGCTCTTTTACTTATCAAAGATGTGTCATAATGATTGGCAAGGAAATGGTTCAGCTGCTTAAGCAGTTTTCTTCTAGTTTTGTTTAAATGTAAATGCAAACAATGACTCATGGGTAATTCTTGTTTTTCCCTAACAAAAATATAAATAGAATATACAGGGTTTTTATCGGAAAAATACGGTAGGTTTGGATCCTTTGCAATTAAAATTTTTGGATTTATTTATAGTATCTTTACGTTTTTCTTAAAGGAGAACTCCACTATAAGTAATATGAAAATGCTTTAAGGAATATCAACCTAAAATGAAAAAGAAAAGCAAAAATTATTCATGAATATTTTGTCAGAGTGATAAAAATTTGGTTCATTCTAATCCTAGTTTTACCTGGCTGCCAAAATAACTCCAAGGATCGGTTCACATCTGCGTTTGCGTTTCCGTTTGGGGGGTCCGCTTGGGGACTCCCCAAATGGAAACCTATACACATAAAAAGCGGTTTACCTGGTGTGAAAGATCCTCAGTGCGCCAAACCGCTTTGGCCACACCCTGAGTCTTCTTTCATATAAAAACCACACTCACCGCCAGTGAATGTCAGGTTCACCAGATAAATACAAGACAAGCTTTCTAAATTTTATATATTTATTAACCCCTAAATGGGTCGGTATTAACATCTAACATATACAGATCAGAACAGATATGCAGATGTATACAAGCATTAACAGTTACTAGTTACAAGATACAGTACAAATAAAATAAAAGGGATAAAAGGTGAAATAATTACTTTACCACACATGTCCTTGATGTGGTTCTGTAGTCCAACACTCACACATGCTCTGTCATGTGTGAATAACCAGTGGAGGCCGTTTAGCATGTGGCATTAAAACAATAATCCAGCCTGCATGCTTTTCACAGAAATCTCAGCATTAGTATCTCTGTAATATCTCTCAGTCTCTTGTAGGTTCATCATCGTCAGCAGCAGCATTCCAACCTGCCTGCTCGTAGTAGCATCTCCGTCAAAGTCTCCATAGCATGATCTCCATAGTGTAATCTCCATAGCATAATCTCCTCCCACAGACCTCATACCTCATCTTTTATACCCTTTATGCCACCTCCCAGAATGAGGTCACCGGCGACAGTACGTCTGATGAGTTAATTCAATCAAGTCCAGATCTTTTGTATAGAGCTGAGACAAAGTGAATTGATACACTGTTATCAGCCATATCTGATCAACAGCCCAGGCTTGAACAATGCTCTATTGTTTGATCAGCCAGGGCTGTATAGGAATACAATGGAGCCCTATTGTTCCAGCCTGGCCACTACTGCCAATATGCACCTAGGTTTATAGCTGCGCACAGTATGAATGAGTGCAAGCAAGAAGGGAGATCCTATACTCAGAGATCAAAATACATCTGAGTTATAGCCACACTTAAGCAGAATCATCACACCTCCCCCTTTAGATGGGGCTTGCAGGAAGTAGGGGCCTACGCCCCTCTTCTGAAAGCACCTCCGCCTCCAGCTTCTCAGGCTCTGGCCCCAAGGCTTCCTCACCTCCCCCCGGGGTCCCAGCAGACTCGGGCCTTGTCAGACTCTAAGGGTGGTTGGGCGGCACGTGCCTTCAATATGTCCAGACTAGGGTCAGCTTGGACAGCATCTCTGAACTCTTGGCTGGAGTGAGACAAAAGAGAGGTGCATGTTACATAGCTGCCGGCCCCTTCTGTCTCTCTAGTCTGACTAGAGACACTTCTAAGGCCCAGGCTCTGAGCCACGTACACTTGGCTACCTCCTGCCTGTTCTGGGTCTGCTTTCTGAGTGCGGGCATCCCGTAGCTTTACACTCATGACCTCAGGCCCTTGGGAAACCATTCCAGAGATCCCATCCCGGCAATCTCTGCTCTCCTGGCTACCCTTGGCCTGCTCTCTCAGGGTCTCCCCCACACTAGCCGCTAGTTGGGAGAGTTCTAGGGGGTTCTGCACCTCCCCCTTTGCTTCCAAATCTACATCCTGTTTCTCCTGTACTTGGGTGGGTGATGGTGATACCTTGGGCAAATGACTGAGATCATGCTTCCCCAAAACATCCCCCCACAATACATTGACAGGTAATACATTGGACATACCCTCTTCTTGGATTACATCTCCAGTACCCCATGCCATCTGCACTTGGGCCATGGGCGCTCCTGGAATAGAACTGGACAGAAGAGACGTGTATGTCTCATACCGGCCGGACTCCTCCGGCTTCAAGGGAGTGAGGCTAGTCATGGCGGTCTCAGCACCGACTCCAGGTGGTGTAGGTAACGGTTCAAAGGTCGGAACACCCTCCACCCTTGTAGCACTCTGGCTGCGGGCTAACACCGCACTACCAGCAGTCCGTCCTTCACCTGAATCGGCCATGAGATCCCCATAGCCTACCTGACCACCTGGCACATGGTCAGCAGTTGGGTACTCATCGGATACACTGGGCGAAATAGTAGAAGTCGCTTCCAGTGACTCAGAAGAGCTACCCTGTACACTTTCACAACAAGCATTGGCAATTACATTGACAGTACCTTCATTAGCAATTGTTAATTCACACCGGGCCTCAATGAGATTTGTGGTAGACATATTAACAAGCTGGGAGGGCGACGCCCCCGCAGATGTGGGTGTGTCTACAGACTTAGTCTCATTGGCTCCTAGAACAGGGGTGCACAAAGCATTAATAACATTTTTGCTGAGCTGGGTTGCAGGAAGTTCAGTTGCATCTTCCCTGCTCTCAGCTGAAGGCAACTCATTAGCATATACATTGACTGCCAGGGGAAGTATCTCAGAGGGGTGGTTACGGGCCCTCTCTGCAGATATGACAGACACATTATCAGCATTAATCATAGACAGTTTATCACAGTAAATTGGGGTTCTCCCCACCCCATATTGGGACACCATAGGTCCTAAATCAGTTCCCAACAGTACATTAGCAGGCAAATCAGTCAATAGTCCCACAGTCCGCATTCCTTTTCCTGCACCCCCGTCCAGATACACAGATGGGCCACCTGCTGTGGCTTGGGAAGCAGGGAAGTTCTCAGGGTGGTTGGGGCACTCCTCCTTGAAATGTCCTGTCTGGTTAAGGCACCTCCCCTTGGGGTTTGGGGAAGGTCACTAGGGTGCCCAGAGTTCTTGGGACAGGGGAGGGACCACCCGGGGCATAGTTTGTCTCACCCGACCTGACGACAGATGGCTGTGGTGAACTCCGGCCTGGCTTCTCCTTCCAACTTGAGGGTCTCTGCAGGGTTGTTGGAGTTTGCGCTTGCTGGGAGATTTCCCGCATTTTCAGCTCAAGCTGATACTCCCTCTCGGCCTGTCGCTCAGCAAACTGTCGTTCCCATTCTGCAGCTTTCCTCTCTCTCTCTGCCTGACTTTCTGCTGCCTTCCTCTCTCTCTCTGCCTGTCGCTCAGCAGCCTCACGAACTGCCTGCCGTTCTGCGGCCTGCCGTTCTGCTGCCTTCCTCTCTCTCTCTGCCTGTCGCTCAGCAGCCTCACGTTCTCGTTCTGCAGCTTTCCTCTCTCTCTCTGCCTGTCGCTCAGCAGCCTGCCGTTCTTGTTCTTGATCTACAGCTTCCAAAAAACGGCGCAACACCTGCAGGTATGTGTTAGGGTCACTGGTGCCTACTTGCTGTAGGGCCATTTGCCAGTATGAAACCGTTCCCCCCACAAGGCTGGGGTTAATGGTCTCTCCTGGTGAAGTAATCCTTGGGACCGGGCTGCTTGCTGCACTTCCTGGCCTAGCCCCAAAATCAGGACTCTGCTCGATTCTCTGCATGGCTGTGGCTGCCTCCATTTCAGCCATACGCTCAGGATCTCCAAAAGCCTGGTTCAACAATTCTTGAGCTCTGCTTCTGAGCCCTCTAGCCATCCACTGGTATTTGCCAAATAAAAGATAGGATAGAATAAAAAGAATAAGGGAGGGGAACAGCACTGTATCAAACTTTCACTGTATCTTAATGCTTGCTTTAATACCGAGCTTGTCTCATAGGATTACCATAATCCCCAGCATGTGAGTGATAAAGGTCACCAACACACGCCGTTTATCCTAAGATCCCACCGCGCTGCCACCAATGTGAAAGATCCTCAGTGCGCCAAACCGCTTTGGCCACACCCTGAGTCTTCTTTCATATAAAAACCACACTCACCGCCAGTGAATGTCGGGTTCACCAGATAAATACAAGACAAGCTTTCTAAATTTTATATATTTATTAACCCCTAAATGGGTCGGTATTAACATCTAACATATACAGATCAGAACAGATATGCAGATGTATACAAGCATTAACAGTTACTAGTTACAAGATACAGTACAAATAAAATAAAAGGGATAAAAGGTGAAATAATTACTTTACCACACATGTCCTTGATGTGGTTCTGTAGTCCAACACTCACACATGCTCTGTCATGTGTGAATAACCAGTGGAGGCCGTTTAGCATGTGGCATTAAAACAATAATCCAGCCTGCATGCTTTTCACAGAAATCTCAGCATTAGTATCTCTGTAATATCTCTCAGTCTCTTGTAGGTTCATCATCGTCAGCAGCAGCATTCCAACCTGCCTGCTCGTAGTAGCATCTCTGTCAAAGTCTCCATAGCATGATCTCCATAGTGTAATCTCCATAGCATAATCTCCTCCCACAGACCTCTTACCTCATCTTTTATACCCTTTATGCCACCTCCCAGAATGAGGTCACCGGTGACAGTACGTCTGATGAGTTAATTCAATCAAGTCCAGATCTTTTGTATAGAGCTGAGACAAAGTGAATTGATACACTGTTATCAGCCATATCTGATCAACAGCCCAGGCTTGAACAATGCACTATTGTTTTGATCAGCCGGGGCTGTATAGGAATACAATGGAGCCCTATTGTTCCAGCCTGGCCACTACTGCCAATATGCACCTAGGCTTATAGCTGCGCACAGTATGAATGAGTGCAAGCAAGAAGGGAGATCCTATACCCAGAGATCAAAATACATCTGAGTTATAGCCACACTTAAGCAGAATCATCACACCTGGGAAACCCGCAGACCCCATAGACTATAATAGGGTCCGTGTGGTTTCCGCTCGGTTTCCACATGAAACATATGGAGAGGAAAGTGCTGCTTACTGCTTGGGGTCCACGGGTTTCCCAGAAAACCATTTTTTTGTGCATATAGGTTTCCATTCGGGGGGGTCCGCCACTTTTTTTTCCGTGTGGATTAGATTAGGTAAAATGTCATTCACTTTGCTGGTACTGTTATACACAGCATTGTTTTCCGCTGCATTTCCACAGTAGCAGTAGTTTTTTCATCATTACCACCCATTTTATATCACACTCTGGACTTCTTTTACGTATATTGTACTCACTTCCCTGCAGTTCAGTCTCCTCTCTGCTTCTGATCAGACCGATAATGACAGAAATCTCACGATTAACACATTAATGAATTACTTTCTTCCCACTATCGGAGCTCTCCTTTAGTATATTGTTGCCATTTGCTTGTATACAACATATAATGTATTTCATATCAGACTTAATACATATAAGACCCATGCTGCCTATTGTTTTCCATGTTTGGCATACAGTGTACAACCTTCTTCTGGTATTGACGGTTCATTAAACGTAGGTTAAATTAATGAAATTACTAGATGTCCATTAACTGAAGACAGCTAGTCTATTAGAGTAATGGAATGAAGGCTTACTTTATTGGAAGTTCATGAATTCCACTGGATTATATGTCTTGTTAATGTAATTTTATGTCAGTGCTGTACAAGTATTCCCATGAAGAGGGCCATATGTATGTATGATATGTTACAGGAGGTGTCTTATTCAGAAAAAAATTGTTTCTAAGATCCTTTTAGGGCATTCAGACTTAATAGAATAGAGTTCATAACGTTCAGCAATTTCTCAAGATAGCATCTGGAGGACCCAGGGTTAAGAGGACTTCTCATAGATGTAAATGGATGTAGATGTAATGCCTCATTTCTCCTGCAGTGGTGCTGCAGGGTAATTAAACATTTACTGTCAGGTTCTCTAGCTACAATTGTTTCCTAGGTGTCTTGGAAGAACCATAGGCTCAGCTTCTCCATGGTGGACACAACTTTATAACATGCATAACTTTGAAGTTATTATAAACTGCAGTATTTATTGGTATTATAAGCATATATGAATATTAAAATAGGGTTGTTGACTTTTGAAAATCTCTTTTTGTAATGGTGGTCCCAATGATAAGCTGATCACAGGATGTCCCAATGCTAGGACCCCAGAGATCAATGGTAATTTGTAAGGAAATTTGGGAACAAGTGTTCCATTTAACTGCAGTGCCACCACTGGAGAACTGAAGTATTACATAATTCCTATTAAAATCTATGGGTTGTCCATGTAATGCTCGGTTGTGCTAGGTTCTCTTAAATGCAAGAATCTCCATTGTAGTTTATAGATGAGGGCCCTAACAGGGTTTCTAAAAATTAGATTTCTACATGAGACCACCACTTTAAAGGGGTTATCCGTTTTCAAACACCTGCCACTACAGTTTATATAACAAGTGAGCAGCACAGCTCACCGCATGTAAATAGTACTGAGAACTGTCTGGGTATGGTGATCTGCAGGGGTCCCAGGTGTCAGACCCATGCAGATCTAATAGTGATGGCCTATCCTTAGAAACCAGATAACCCCTTTAATGGCTATGTAAAATATATCTTAAAGGAGCACTAAACCCAGAAATGAAATGAAGAAATTTAGTAACCATCACTATTTTCACTCTGAAGAATGTTCTTAAAGGGGTCGCCCACTTTCAGATCAATATTGAGAGATAAATGTTAATGTTTGTATAATATAAAGTTGTACAATTTTCCAATATATTTTCTCTATCAATTCCTCACAGTTTTCTAGATCTCTGCTCACTGTCATTCATTCTGCTTACTTATAATGGATAAAAATCAGTCCATGGTCATGTGATATACAGTCCATGGTCAAGTGATATACAGTCCATGGTCATGTGATGGACACACAGCTGCATGACTTGTTACCAGGCAGATGTCTGATTACTGTACTGTGACTATAATGAGCTGTGCACCTGTGTGACTATCACATGACCATGGACTGTATATCACATGACCATGGACTGATTTTATTCCACTGGAAGTAAGCAGAATGAATGACAGCGAGCAGAGATGTAGAAAACCGTGAGGAATTGATACAGAAAGTATATTGGAAAATTGTACAACTTTTTAGTCTACAAACAATAAGTTTTGTCTCTGAATATTGGTCTGAAAGTGGACAACCCCTTTAATGATCCTGACACAAACTGTTTTTTAGAAATTCTGTAGAGAACCATCATGATAATTTCCTGCTGGGCTACTCCATCTTCGGCCTCATAACGCAAAGAGAGCGGGTCCTAGCCTAGGAGTGGGACTTACTGAGTCAACAGTCATAAATCTTATGCAATATATTCTTTATTCACTACAAAATATTCTTGTGAACATGTCACACATACTATATAGAAATGACACGTTTTGTACATGGCCCTCAGTACACTTTCTACTAGAATACTTTTAGTAAATTTCATTCATTCATGTCTGCTTTTCCTCAGGTCAATTTTCAACATCTATCTAATATGAAATCTGTCTTCATAATGATCCCTGGCATCAAGGATAGAGCTAAAAAAAGAAGAATGTTTAGTCATAATGAGCTTATATTATATAGAGGTGCGATCCAGCAATGCACATTATCAGAAATAAGATTATAGAAAGCATGCACGGTGAATGTATTATATGAGGGATTATACATGGTTAATGCCATGTCTGCCATTTTATTACATTATGTTGTCTTTATGAATGTGTTGGTTCAATTATGTTGTATATTTATCACAATGCTATTCTCACGAAAAGATCTGCATTTTTCCAGAAACAGCACTACAGCTGTCTATGGGTCATGTTTGGAATTACAGCTCATCTCTGTCCCCTTGAATGAGGATGAGTCATGATACCAGATATGACCCATGGACAGATGTGACACTGTTTCTGGAAAAAAAAAAATGAAGATTTTTTTACTAATCCTGGAAAACCCCTTAAAATTAGAGCCTTGGAGTCGATAGATCAAGCCACCGACTCCAACTCCTTCATTTTTCCAACTCCTGCTCCGACAGCCATGATCAGTCAGAAGCAGTAAAGATCCTCTAATTCATTAAAAAACTAATGATTGACTTCATATGAAAGTTAATATGTAACAAGCTATGTATCTAATTCATTATACAATATCGATAATTGTATAATATCATTTAAAATAATTTATCATTTCATTTTGAAGTTGGTAACTTTTTTTTCCAACTCTGACGCCACCCAAAATGTCTTCCAATGCCAAAATTCCAATTCCACAGCCCTGCTTAAAATGCTGGTTTAAAGCACAACAACTTATATTGTAATTTCAATTAATATGATTTTGGAAAGTTACTCAAATTTGTCCCACATCCATGAAAATATTACTAAAAACTTTCCAAACATAACAATGCACGTGTATTTCAATTTAGTAGTAGATAGCAAATACAATTGGGTAATATATGATATGGACCCCAATGGTGATGGTGCTTGCCACAAAGTGTGTATGTATCATAAAGGAAGCTCTTGTGGTTTCTCTGTTGCCCCTGGATTCCCATCTATAGAAGTATTGACTTTCCAGCAAATAAGGGATAGGGCAACCCAAATGACATAGGAAAATATTGGCATGGGAAAGCAAACACCAGGCCCTTCTCTCAACCCAACACTATATTGGGAACCCCAGTTTAGTCTTTGTAAAGGAAACAGAATACACACATGTTTGGGAGAAATGATTTGACAAAATAGTGTATTCTATGGATTGGTAATTTACCAAAACTATTCACTCTTAACTCATTTTTGGTTGTACAATTGATGTTGATATTAAAGGCTCTTGACTGGCAAAACAAACATTTAGATGAACATTTACTGCCCCATGTAAATTTTGGCCAGCGATCAGTTGACAGATGACCAAATGTTTGTTTGCACCTTTTTTGTGGGCATAAAAATCATCATTTATCTGCAGCACATCTACCCATGTAACAAGATGTGCTTATGACAACATGCTAACTTTTTGGGTCAAAGTTTTGTTTTAACTATCGATCACTGCCATATAGTATGATCATTGCCAGGTAAGTGGTAGTTTATTAACTTGCTAGATTATCGGCAGTCATTACAGGTAGAAAAACACCTTGTGCAAAAAGGACCTTAAGACAATAGAGCCTCAATATGGAGGTTCCTCTATAAAGTGAATTAAAGGGATTGTCCAGTTTCAACCATATATTGAGAGTCAAATGTTATTGTTTGTATAATGAAATGTTGTATAATTTTCCAATATACTTTCTGTATCAATTCCTCACATTTTCCAGATCTCTGCTCGCTGTCATTCTCCTTACTTGCAGCGGATAAAAATCAGTCCATGGTCATGTAATGGACAATCCATGGTCATGTGATGAACACACAGGTGCACAGCTCGTTACCAGTCAGCTGTCTGATTATTGTGCTGTGGCTGTGACTGTAACGAGCCATGCACCTGTGTGTTCATCACATGACCATGGACTGATTTTTATCCACTGCAAGTAAGGAGAATGACAGCAAGCAGAGATCTAGAAAACGCAAGGAATTGATACAGAAAGTTTATTGGAAGATTGTAGAACTTATCATTATACAAACAATAACATTTGTCTCTCAATATTTGTCTGAAATTGGATAACCCCTTTAAGTAGTTCTCTGGTCCATCTATTACCCAAAGTGGGGAGCTGCTACGAAGACCACCCGTATAATATAAAGCCTTGTGCAGGAGGATGTATAGGGGCATATTACAGAGTTATAAATACTCCAATACAGCTATAGATACTGCAATGCTCTTAGAAGATAAAAGTTCCAATGAGCCATAACAAATGTCATAAAACCTAATAGACTCAACTAGTCATTGTAGATCGCTGTTCAAGAAACTGAGAATCATGTAATTGAGTCATATCTCTAGAGGAAATTCTGAGCTGCCTTAAACATAGAGATATGAAGATAACAATGGATTAATAATAGACTAAAGAATATAATCTATATGACTTGTTGTGCTCAGAACATACTGGATAATTATAGGACAGGCGTGTATATGTGTATATCTTATAGAGATCTTACAGGTTATATTTCTCGGCCATCATTGTGGTCTCTTAGTATCAGATGTCCTACTTATTCTCTCCCATGTGTGGAAATACTATTATAATAAGAATAATATAATGAGTAGATGGAAGTGGCCACCTGTAGACAAGCTTCCTTTTACTTCTGAAGACAAAAGAGTCTGGTCCTAGATGCATAAATCTTATTCACATTACTTATAGGAAACAAGTACAATTCCTTAAAGACATCGGGGCAGATTTACTAATGTTGTCTAAAAGTTCAACAGTGCAAACTTAGACTAGACAGTCTTAAACTGCTCCTGATTTATCAGAGTGTCTCATGCTGTTTGATAAATCTGGTGTGTTCTTAGACTGTCTAATCTTAGTTTACACCTCCTTTTAGTTGGCTTCAAAGATCTTGCCACATTTTTGGTGCACAGGGGTGCAACTTAGGCCACGCTCGTTTCCCACAAAACCGAGCCCCTTTTTCGGTCAAATCGGAAAAAGTGGCTAAAAATTGTAGCAAAAGAGAAACTTGATAAATGTGGCGTATAGCATGCTAGACAATTTTTTGGTGCAAATTACAACAGAATTTTGGGGTATTTTGCTTAATACATGCCCATGTTCTTTAAAAGAGAATGGATATGATTTTAAAAGTTAAATAAAATTTTTTTCCCAAGTTAAAGCAACCATTTCCCAATAAATGCATAAGGTGTAGTTAAAGGGAATCTGTCAGGGCAATTTGGGACACTAAACCACCCACACGTCCATATAGACCTGGGGTTTAGTGTCCCAAATCACCCTGTTATAACGCAATCCATGGCCGCATTAAAAATAAAAAAGCTTTATGCTCCCCCGGCCGTTGTACTCCCCGCACCTGCGCAGTTCTTCAATGAAGCCAGAGGAGTACACCTCGGCTTCAGTGCACATGCCCCGCAATTACGTAGTAAAGCCGAGGTGTCCATCTTTGGCTTCACTGAAGAACAGCGCAGGCGCCGGGAGGCGTGCCAACGAAGAAGCTCATGAATAAGCCGGACTGTTCTCGCCAAACAGCGTCGATCGGACCCTTCTCTAGGTAAGTATAATGTTTTTTTATTTTTAATGCGCCTGCGGATTCCCTTTAAAATACCTGGTGAGTTTTTTAAATCCTTCTGGCATGGTTCCTCCTATTCCCAGCCCCCTCTTCATTTCTGTAAAATGGCCACTAGCATCTCAGATTGCTTAGACACCACCCCCTACTCTTATCCAAGAGAAGGGGCGTAACTAGGAAAGACCGGGGCCCAATACAAGCTTTTGACTGGTGCCCCCAACCCCTCACAATATAATGCCCCATTTACTGATCCATTAACATCCATTTTCACGGATCCCTCATACATTTGAGTATATGAGAGCTCCGTGAAAATGGACAAAAATACAACATATTTTGATGGTCCGTTAGAACAGACTGCTAAAATATCGGTCATGTGAATAGCCCCCATTTCATATGAATGAACTGTCATGCATCTGTATGACAGCTATTAAAAAACTGTTCACTGTTGTGTGTGTATATAGCTTAACATTACTAGATCTTTGCCTTTAAAAACTGATCTATGACCATACTGCATATACAGTCATGGCCAAAAGTTTTGAGAATGACACAAATATTATATTTTCACATGATCTGCTGCCCTCTGGTTTTTATGTGTGTTTGTCAGATGTTTTTATCACATACAGAAATATAATTGCATTCATATTATGAGTAACAGAAGCTTATATTGACAGTTAGAATGAGTTAATGCAGCAAGTCAATATTCGCAGTGTTGACCATTCTTCTTCAGGACCTCTGCAATTCTCCCTGGCATGCTCTCAATCAACTTCTGGACCAAATCCTGACTGATAGCAGTCCATTCTTGCAGAATCAATGCTTTAATTTTGTCTGAATTTGTTGGTTTTTGTTTGTCCACCCGTCTCTTGATGATTGACCACAAGTTCTCAATGGGATTAAGATCTGGGGAGTTTCCAGGCCATGGACCCAAAATCTCTATGTTTTGTTCCCTGAGCCATTTAGTTATCACCTTTGCTTTATGGCAAGGTGCTCCATCATGCTGGAAAAGGCATTGTTGAGCGCCAAACTGCTCTTGGACGGTTGGGAGAAGTTGCTCTTGGAGGACATTCTGGTATCATTCTTTATTCATGGCTGTGTTTTTAGGGAAGACTGTGAGAGAGCCGATTCCCTTGGCTGAGAAGCAACCCCACACATGAATGGTTTCAGGATGCTTTACAGTTGGCATGAGACAAGACTGGTGGTAGCGCTCACCTCTTCTTCTCCGAATAAGCTGTTTTCCAGATGTTTCAAACAATCGAAAAGGGGATTCATCAGAGAAAATGACTTTACCCCAGTCCTCAGCAGTCCACTCCCTGTACCTTTTGCAGAATATCAGTCTGTCCCTGATGTTTTTTCTGGAGAGAAGTGGCTTCTTTGCTGCCCTCCTTGAGACCAGGCCTTGCTCCAAGAGTCTCCGCCTCACAGTGCGTGCAGATGCACTCACACCTGCCTGCTGCCATTCCTCAGCAAGCTCTGCACTGCTGGTAGCCCGATCCCGCAGCTGAAACACTTTTAAGAGATGGTCCTGCTGCTTGCTGGTCTTTCTTGGGCGCCCTGGAGCCTTTTTGGCACCAATGGAACCTCTCTCCTTGAAGTTCTTGATGATGCGATAGATTGTTGACTGAGGTGCAATCTTTCTAGCTGCAATACTCTTCCCAGTTAGGCCATTTTTGTGCAGTGCAATGATGACTGCACGTGTTTCTTTAGAGATAACCATGGTTAACAGAAGAGAAACAATGATGGCAAGCACCAGCCTCCTTTTAAAGTGTCCAGTGGTGTCATTCTTACTTAATCATGACAGATTGATCTCCAGCCCTGTCCTCATCAACACCAACACCTGTGTTAATGGAGCAATCACTGAAACGATGTTAGGTGGTCCTTTTAAGGCAGGGCTGCAATGATGTTGAAATGTGTTTTGGGGGATAAAGTTCATTTTCTAGGCAAATATTGACTTTGCAAGTAATTGCTGTTAAGCTGATCACTCTTTATAACATTCTGGAGTATATGCAAATTGCCATTAGAAAAACTGAAGCAGTAGACTTTGTAAAAATTTATATTTGTATCATTCTCAAAACTTTTGGCCATGACTGTAGTTAACTAAAACCGAGAAACAATCTTGATTTTAGTAAAGTGAAGACAAACACAACAAATCCATTTTAGTGAATGTGATGAATTTCAAAATGAGAATTTTTGGTTTTGCCCATTATAGAGCTTTGCCTTTCAGTCCCCACTGTGATAATTACATTGGTGTTACTGTACCCATCTGTCTCTGTGGGGTGTCTGTTCCTTATGACAAATGACTTACTTCTTCATTATAAAGGCAGCTGGCTTGTGGTCTGCTTACCAGGCCAGAAAACAACAGCAACCACCATCTTGTACAAATACAGTATTTCACAGCTGTCAGTGCACAACATAGAAAGAATTCCCAGCATTACAATGGCAATAACATCGTATGATCTCTTTATGTGGTAATCTGGTATTTAGTGCAAATTATTATATGCTAGAACGTAAAAATAAGGTTCCTTCACACAATCCCCATGTTGTTCACATTTCTCATATAATGTTATTAGTTTGCATTCAAGCTTGAAGTTTTTGTTACCAAGTTTTTGCATCATTTTTAGGCTTTCTTGTACTAATAATAGTAAAATATAATACTGAATATTTTTATTTATTAAAAGAATTGCATCAGAAACAATGACAAACAGAGGAGTAACTTGAAGCTCTTGGGACCCAATGCTGAATCTGTAATAGGGTCCCTTACCTATATTGTGCTATTTAGAATGACAATATACTTCAGGGCGCCATCATGGTCCAGGGCCCGGTAGCAACTGCTTCTGCTGAACCCTATAACTATGCACTTGACAAAAACTACAACAACAAAAATGTGACAAAAACAGAATGTGTGCTCATAGCCTTAAAGAGTCACTAACTTTTTAGACAATTTAGTCTCATTTAATAGATGTGATTCTGGACCAATATGTAATGCACTTTAATAAATGTGGCTGATTTCTGCCTGAAAAAGCTCTCTAAAGTTTCTGCCAGTAGGTGTCTCCTAGCTAATTTGCAGTTCACTTCCTGTTGCTTGGGAAATCTCGTCCATAGATGCAAGGCAGCTTCACAGTGAGTAGAGGGGGAGGTTCTGTTCCATATTCACACAGTGAATTCTATGTACTGGCATTTACTTCTGGTTGCTTGTGTGGTTATAGATGGATATTATTCACAGGCAGCAAGCAGCTTTACCGACTGTGCTCATAGATTGCTCTTTTCCTATGTTGGGAATATATGTATTTGTCTTATATTTGCCATCCAGTGTTACTGAAACTCCTCGATTATGCCACTTGGGCTTTTCTTAGCTATTTCTTTGTTATTTTACAGTTACTCCTGGCAGAATTACATGTGAAACCAGTAGTAGCAGTAGTAATGGATAGGAGAAGGGGGCAGACTACTGCTTATTGAACATGCCCTGTCTCAGGGAGAAATGTAAAATGTGCTGCAGTTATAATATGATATTATTAGCAGCAGAAAAACTGATAGGACACTGTGTATGAAGGTTTATACAGTCATAGAATAGATTTTCAGCTTTTCATGAGAACTCTGGTACCCTTTAAGTGTCAATCTAAACTTTGCTATGTCTGTAAGAAATGGGTAATAATAGGTAATATACTGTATATCCTTTATTGCCTGAAATACCACCTGTATCACCTTTGTAAATATGCTTTGCTTAGCCAGTATAATGACCTGTAAAAGGTATGAAATTCTGCATAGAAACAAGCCTGGAGTTATGATAAAGCTACGCTATGAATCATCAGGGGTGGGGCGCTACGCACGTAAATACCTTAGCTGGGGTGGGAGGAGTAGGACACAAGTGTTCTTACAAGGAATCCATGCCCTGACAGCCACAAGCTGGGATCTTCTCCACACTGCTCTGACACATATCATTATGCATGTGCTTGCAGGCTACGTCAAAGCCATAGAGCTATCAAACATTATGTCTCATGTGAACCACTTCCTGTCCAGGACATTGTGCTGCATGTGGATGCATGACTACAGCCCTGACAACTGTGACTAAGGACAGAGACCTCTGGGGATGCAGTGATATAATATAGCTAAGTCATTCTACAGCCATGATGATCCAAACCCTAACAAATGGGTTTTTAAAGGGCTTGAATTTATTAGAAAGTACAAAGCGACAAAGACAAACATTCTATAGAATACCCACCCATAGGAACAAAGAGAAGATTAATATGCAGACTTTTACCCTTCTCCCTGTTTACTTGGACAATCATATTTTTTGCACAAAAATATTTAAAAGTGAATTTAAGTGGTTATTTTATTACGGCTAACCCAGTCTATATCCCCTATTGGGGCATATTTACATCATAGAGGGGCAGAGTCCGCTCCTCTGGAGGACCTGGCCTGAATGGCATATAAGGCTCCATGCACATGAAGGATAACACACTGACCCATTCTTTTCTATGGCTACCTACACACAACCATGTTTTCACTGGTCAATGTGGGGGCCATGAGCTCAGATGCAAAACTCAGGTCCATTTTGCAGTGTAGGTTCATTCATTGAAATGTATGGGTCCATGGAGAATGTGCCATGTGCTGTCTGTTCCATTTTTCATGGGCCGATGCAGGGCACACGGTCATGGGCATGTACCTAATCCTGCATTTATAGCTGGGTACAATTTACAACATGAAATGATAGGTACACTTCATCATGACTGGATACCACCTGTTATCATGGGTCTAACTCGGATTCATTGCCCCATTGCCCCAAAATTTAAAGGGGTTGTCCAGGGAGTTAAACATACCTAACTTTCTCCAGTGGTTTCTTCATGCTGACCCTGGGGCTTTGGCATGGTGACCCAGGGTCATGTGATCAGAACCAGTCCACGACCCCTGGGTTGCTCTGCCCCCTCTTTCCTCTCCCGATTTCATAGGTAATGACCTGTGCTATGTGGACTGGCTTTATTATACTCAGCCAGCCCCCACAGCACAGGTATTTACCTGTGAAATCAGGAAAGGGGGAAGGGTGACCCAGAGGGTCAGCTGCTGGTTCTGGGTCACGTGATTGGAACCTGACTGGAACCCCCAGATCCAGCATGAAGAAACTGCTGGAAGAAGTCAAGTCTAACTTCCTGGATAACCCTTCTAAAGGTATGCCTAATACTGCTAAAGGGCGGCACAGTGGCTCAGTGGTTAGTACTGGAATCCTGCCAAGGACAACATCTACAAGGAGTGTATATGTTCTCCCAGTGTTTGTGTGGTTTTCCTCCAGGTACTCCAGTTTCCTCCCACACTCCAAAGACATACTGATAGGGAATGTACAGTCATGGCCAAAAGTTTTGAGAATGACACAAATATTATATTTTCACATGATCTGCTGCCCTCTGGTTTTTATGTGTGTTTGTCAGATGTTTTTATCACATACAGAAATATAATTGCATTCATATTATGAGTAACAGAAGCTTATATTGACAGTTAGAAAGAGTTAATGCAGCAAGTCAATATTTGCAGTGTTGACCCTTCTTCTTCAGGACCTCTGCAATTCTCCCTGGCATGCTCTCAATCAACTTCTGGACCAAATCCTGACAGATAGCAGTCCATTCTTGCAGAATCAATGCTTTAATTTTGTCTGAATTTGTTGGTTTTTGTTTGTCCACCCGTCTCTTGATGATTGACCACAAGTTCTCAATGGGATTAAGATCTGGGGAGTTTCCAGGCCATGGACCCAAAATCTCTATGTTTTGTTCCCTGAGCCATTTAGTTATCACCTTTGCTTTATGGCAAGGTGCTCCATCATGCTGGAAAAGGCATTGTTGAGCGCCAAACTGCTCTTGGACGGTTGGGAGAAGTTGCTCTTGGAGGACATTCTGGTACCATTCTTTATTCATGGCTGTGTTTTTAGGCAAGACTGTGAGAGAGCCGATTCCCTTGGCTGAGAAGCAACCCCACACATGAATGGTTTCAGGATGCTTTACAGTTGGCATGAGACAAGACTGGTGGTAGCGCTCACCTCTTCTTCTCCGAATAAGCTGTTTTCCAGATGTTCCAAACAATCGAAAAGGGGATTCATCAGAGAAAATGACTTTACCCCAGTCCTCAGCATTCCACTCCCTGTACCTTTTGCAGAATATCAGTCTGTCCCTGATGTTTTTTCTGGAGAGAAGTGGCTTCTTTGCTGCCCTCCTTGAGACCAGGCCTTGCTCCAAGAGTTTCCGCCTCACAGTGCGTGCAGATGCACTCACACCTGCCTGCTGCCATTCCTCAGCAAGCTCTGCACTGCTGGTAGCCCGATCCCGCAGCTGAAACACTTTTAAGAGACGGTCCTGCCGCTTGCTGGTCTTTCTTGGGCGCCCTGGAGCTTTTTGGCACCAATGGAACCTCTCTCCTTGAAGTTCTTGATGATACGATAGATTGTTGACTGAGGTGCAATCTTTCTAGCTGCAATACTCTTCCCAGTTAGGCCATTTTTGTGCAGTGCAATGATGACTGCACGTGTTTCTTTAGAGATAACCATGGTTAACAGAAGAGAAACAATGATGGCAAGCACCAGCCTCCTTTTAAAGTGTCCAGTGGTGTCATTCTTACTTAATCATGACAGATTGATCTCCAGCCCTGTCCTCATCAACACCCACACCTGTGTTAATGGAGCAATCACTGAAACGATGTTAGGTGGTCCTTTTAAGGCAGGGCTGCAATGATGTTGAAATGTGTTTTGGGGGATAAAGTTCATTTTCTAGGCAAATATTGACTTTGCAAGTAATTGCTGTTAAGCTGATCACTCTTTATAACATTCTGGAGTATATGCAAATTGCCATTAGAAAAACTGAAGCAGTAGACTTTGTAAAAATTAATATTTGTATCATTCTCAAAACTTTTGGCCATGACTGTAGATTGTGAGCCCTATATGGGACAGTGACTGTCGATATATCTGTAAAGCACTGTGGAATATGATGGCGCCATATAAGTAAGCTTAATAAATAAATAAAACCCACACAGTACGAGAAAGTCTCCAACATGTTATTCCCTACAAAAATGTATACGATGGCCAAAAATTACTACTAGTTAGATATCCCAGTGGCTGATGCTGGATGATAAATCTGGTGCATCTTTAGACTGCCTGGTTTATGTGACCTATTAGTTGATTTACTTGGGGACAGAATTGTGTCCAATATTTTGGTGCAATTTGGTTGTTTTGTTTTTTTTTTTGCCACACCCCTTTCAACGAGTGGGCCCTCTGAACCCCTGGGCCCCATAGCAGCTGCTAGGACTATTGTTACACCTATACCTTTTACAGGATATCTTTTACAAGCTACAAAAAAGTTTTGGTTGTTTGCAGGTTTTATCAGAACTGTTACATACATTGCACCCTCATAACAATGTAGCAATAAACTGTTACACACTTTAGGCATTAGTGTTCCCCAGCACCATAACATAAAGAAGATTCGGTCTGTGGGAAAAAAGTAATGTGACGCTGATGAATAAAACCTATTGTGAGGTCCACTAGTTGTGTATGCATTCCTCAATTCTTTAATGTAGTGCAGATAATTCCCATGACACATTGTGAAATGTTAAACCCTACTGTGAAATCAGCGCTCCAGCCGCTGCAGGTGTTATTTATCACACAATATCCTAAACAACAAAAAAAACTGTTCTCAGGAGACCGAAGACAATTTTTGTTCTTCCTTTTTTGTTATTATGTTTGTTGTGATGGCAATTTCAGGACATAATAAAGCAAAGTCTGGTCTCAGATTTTCACTTCTCATATTTGGCAGCAGGAGTTTATCACTATACGGGGGATTTACCAACTAATATATCCTGTTTTCTGGAGTAAACAAGGTGCAAATTTTGAAACATTTCACTTTTTTTTTTTTTTTTTGAGTTTTGTGTTTCTCTGGCCACCTTTTGGTGACTAGTAAAGTTGGTGGGGCTTACTAGAAATGGCAGGGCCTCTGCAGATCAATACATTTACTAGAACTTGAAATTGTTGTAAATTCTAACACAAATCTATGACTGCTCATAGATTTGCACTTCTGGCACACAGACAGCCAAAAGTTACTAAGGGGTATTTCTCGATATATTGCCACCAGAGGCACAAGCTCCTGTCCCCTGTGCAAAATCTTTACCAGGCCAACTATAATGTATCATTTATAGTACTGGTTGTAAAGAGACACTTTATGGGCCCCCTAAAGCTCTTGGGCCCAGATGCAACCACTCCCTCTGCACCTCCTCAAGTTACACCCCTCATTGCCACATTGTACTCCAGTGCAATTTAGGTTAAAGGGGTTATCCAGTTTTATTTAGAAAAATATGCACCAAATATCAGGATGCATCAATACAAAACACTTTCTAATATATATCCTGTTTAAATTCAACACCGTTTACCTGATTTATTTTCATGTCAATGACCTCAGCTGTGACGTTTCATTTGCAAGCCCACTACCCCTCCCTGTGAGCAGGGAAGCCAGCACGAAACAAAACATCACAGCAGCATGTGACTTTAGATGTGGGAGTGATTTATTACCTGTGTTTTCATTGCAGTGGAGAGTGGAAAAGGGAGGAGTACACAGAGAGTAAGAGCAGGCAGATGAATCATGAGAATTGTAGCTTGTTCACAGATTCACTGCATGTAAATAACAGTGATACAAGGTGCAGCAAGTAAAATAAAGCAAAGCAAAGGCTGCTCAAGGGAAGTATTTAGCGCTGCTGGGGATGTATTTGCAGATATTTTTTGGAAGCTGGATAACCCCTTTAAGACTGAGTATATAATGGAAACCCCCATATGTCTATGCAGGGGATTAGAAGCTCTGCAAATCAAAGCTTCAGTCACTATAAAGACATTTTAAGAAACCTAGTAATGCACAAATCTACCATGTCTCCATGGTTACAGACTGCAAACAACTGTGTGTAGTCAGATACTTCAGTGTATAATGCACATGGCTATTAAAGGTCAGATTATAAAACACTTGCGATTTAGGTTCCTGGACATTACAGCTAAGTTCCTGTAAGTTTACATCAGCAGCGTCCACAATAGAGAGAAGGTCAGGTAATATTACACCTTCTGCAGAATATCAGTCAAGTGATGTAATGACATTGCACACTGTTCATACCAAGACTTGATCAGCCATGTACTTAAGAGCCATTAACAGGATATATTTTGGAAACAGAATGAAGAACAAGTGAGTCAAACATTAGATCAGCTGTCCTGATCCTTTCACCAGTGTCAAGGCCAAGAGAAGGGAGATTATTATCAAGGTTCAGATTGTGTAAGTGTCAGGACGGATATTCCAACATAATAGCTGAATTAGCATTATAGAAACCCCAGAGAACTACATAGAAAGCAACGGCCTCATAACCGAGCCTATAGTGTGTGAATAGAACAAGGACAATAAAACTTGTGTTAAGACCTTTATACATGACTACATATATGCCACTCCTAGAATATAGTGTATTTGGCCAAAACTGCAAAAATATACTAAAGACATTTGCAAACATCTACAAAAGATCTCTAAAAAGTGATTAAAACATTCCATTAAAACCTGACTTAAACACCCTCAAAATCAAAGGATGTGCTTAATTCCAACCACACAAACTTTCTAGGTTCTTCATCTTACTGCTCTGAAACTGGTAACTTTTGTATCAGTCTCCATAGACTTCTATGTTAGAAGTAACTCGATCTGTTTGTGAGGTTGACAAGCCATCTCCTTTGTGGACGCAAGTCTGATGCTAGGTTTACAGTAGCATTTGGCTTTCCACATGGGGATCCAAAAGAGGGAAGGCCCGTCCGCTGAAAAAAGCAGTTACCCTCAGACACCCGCGGACCCCATAGACTATAATGGGGTGTCCATTGGTTTCTGGTGGTTTTATTTTGAAACCAGCGGAGAGAAAAGTCCTACGTGCAGGACATTTCTCTCTGCCGATTTTAGAAGGAATCTGCGGCGGAGTCTCCTACAGAACCTTGCCTTAAAGATAACAGACTGAGTGAAAGGAGGAAGGAGGAAATCAGACTGAGAATGGAGAACAAAACAGATTTCTAGAGGATAAGGCCCCATGTAGTGGGTCGCAGCAAGAAAGGGCTGCAGGAAAAACGGCAGCAGCCACGCATCGCAGTTTTTCCCGCAGAGTCTTTCACAAAAACTCCGCAGAGGAATGGAAAATATTATACTTCTCCCTTCTGTGAAATCCATTGCTGGTTTTGGCTCCAAAAATTGCAGCAAAATCTGTGACAACAAAAGTCGCTTTTCTACAACGTGGGGCTTTAGTTTGTGAGTAGGTCCACATTTTTCTTGGCAGATTTTCCAATCAGCAATGAATGTGCTGCAAAATCTGCATTTGTTATATATGGATGTGTCACAATTTTGCTGCTGATTTGCAGTAGAATTCACTTAATGCATTGCAAAGGGTGAAATCCACGATGAAAAACTGCAGTATAAATTGAATTCATGGTCCATAAGGCCACGGTCAATTACCATTGTGGATTTATCCAGCGACATGTGGGTGAGATTAGTTATTTCATCTTATGTGCTGGTACTATATTACGCTATGGATTGTCCGCAAGCGAATTCGGACTGAAAATCCACAGCACATCCATTCCATGTGAGCCTACCCTAAAACTGCCTATAAGCCTGCTAGCAGATTGGCTGTAGGATATTTCTGGCATTGCTAGCGGATAATGTGGAGGGATAGAAGCAAAATTAGTTTTAATTAAATTATTGAGCTGTAAAAATAGGTTTCTAAAAATCGTTTCTCCCTCAATCCTGTGTTACATTTTGCTATGTAAAAGAGTTGTGATTTACAGTTCTATTATCTTTGGCTGCTCTTACTGTTTTTCTCGGCCCCTAAACACTTCACTGGACAAATCTGATATATTAACAGGTAGAAAACTCGGTTTCCTGTTCTGACTTGCACGCAAGTGGTGTAGAATCTGTGAAAATTAGCAAAAAGTTTTCTTTTGTCAAGTCTGATAATAACATTTAAAAATGTGAAAAATTACAAATATTTTCCTTGCTCTCATATAGGCTAAGAACAGCAGATATACTGGGCTGCTTGAAAGTTTGTGAACCCTTCAGAATTTTTTATATTTATGCATAAATTTGACTTAAACACACTTTAGATTTTCACATATGTTCTAGGAAAATGCTAGAAACTGATTAAATAATGGATACCACAGTGATATTAGTGTTAAAAAAAAATCATATTTTTAAATTGGATGCAACCAGACCCCATAGTATAATACAGTAGGTGAAAGCCCAGGGGAGGTGTAAAAAAATAAAAAAACATTTATACTCACCTTCCCTCACCTCTTTTGGGCCTCCTAGCAGCTTCCAGCACTCTCTCTCCGCCTCCTCGGTGACATCATGTGCCCAGTGTCACTGCTAAGGCCGTTGATTGGACCTCAGTGGTCACATGGGAATGCTGAGCCCAATCTGGTTCAGTAGGACACACAATCATGGAAGACGCTGATTATGAATTGTATTACTGAATTACTGAAATGAATGAACGTTTCAAAGATATTGTAATTTATTGAGATGCACCTGTATCTTGTCAGTACTTCTCTATATATGTCCTGTAAGGTCATGGAGCTGTTTCTGAGTGAGAAAGACAGTTACAGAGCAGATTCTCCTGTAGTTACTATGTGCAGTGTATGGCAGCTAGTTTCTACCCACCAGTTTAGATAGGACTACAAATTCCAGATGTAATATGCAATGTAATATGAAGAGGGGGAAATGCTAATTAATACAAAATCTAAATCATATGATGACCAGAAATAGTCATATCCTTAAAGTCAACTGAAAGACAGGTAGACTGTGATGGGCTCGATTGCAAAGCTAACACTCTCGAAGCCGTGGCAGTGCCACCTATTGGACTCACGACACACCTGATTAAACGTCTCCTTTCTAGACACAACCACACAGGGCTACACACTTTTTTATCATCTGTGGTAAGTAGACACCAATAGAAAAAAAAATGTTCTCAAAAAGTCCTAAATTTGTGACCCCTTTCCAAGTATCATCAATGACTGCACATGACAATGACTGACAAAATCCAACATGGAATCCAACGTTCCCCCAATTCCTGCCTTCATTCAGCATCTGCCACATTGTTTTGGTCCACAAAAACAGCAAAAAGTACACAATTGTGGCAATTTCAGGTCATTCTTAGTAGAAACCACTTAAAAGAATGTGTAGTAATGAATGAGAGGAAGGGTTATTCAATTGAAGGTGTTTTCTCTGTATTATGTTACACACATCACTTTTCCACAACTATCAAAATGTTAACAAATACGACATCAGCAGTATCAGGTATTCAGGAGGAAACTAAGCTCGGAACATCTAGGCCAATGCAAGTTGTGAACATGACCACGATGACAGTGCCAAAGCGGGCATGGCTGTACATGAGGTGCTAGACTATGTTCAATAAAGTGCTTATTATTTGATATGAGCTAGAAGTACAGCCAATATTACAAAGAAAAAAAAAAATCACACAATATAAGCACAAATAGGACAAGGGTGTGACAAAAACATTTTTAAGGCAATCTGCCAGACATTGTGCAATTATTAGTTCAAGACTCACTATTCTATGAAGTTCACCAGATGGACAACTTCTTATTTTATATGCTGAAGCTACATCCTTTCATAGGTCAATACATCCAGATGTCAAGCAGGCATTTGGTACACTTCCTTTACTTTTCTACCGGAAGTGGTATGAATATTGTAAAAGGTCATATATGAAATTGCTAACCACAGCCAGGAGTGGATCAAGGCCAATATATTTAGAGAATGGGACCCTGGGCAACAACCAATGTAGGGCTTCATCTGCTTGACATTTTTAGACAATTGTTCTTGTAATTTCAACCATGTAGTGTCAAGGAGATACTACCGTATACAACTCATATATTATACCCAAATGTGCCACAAACTACTGTTTTCTCCTCTATTAGAAAATGGCAGGACTAGTAAGGGTAGGTTCACAGGTAGGAATCTGTCATGGATTTGGGAGCAGATGCCGCCCCCCGAATCCGTGGCAGATTCCATCCCGAATTGCTTTCATTGGGAGGCAATCAACGTCCTGCTCGATCTTGCCGCGGACTCTGCTGCTAGGGAGTCACTGCCGATTGGGCCTAATCAGCAGGGGAAAACCGCAACGAATGCTGATGTACTGCATCGTCATTCCGGCACCATAATCCTGCGGCTGAATACTGTATAGAGGCGGAAAATGAATAGGAAATTCTCTTCATTTTCTGCTGTGTGAACCTAGCCTAAGGGTTCATGCCCATGTCTATTTGTACAAAATGCACTAATTGAGCTTTGAATTACTCGCCATATTGATTCTGTATCTATCAGGTCAACATGTGCTTTTTGGGGGTATTCAAACAGAATTGAGTAGGTCCCCTGATCAGGACCCTCCCCCCCTTAAGAGAACAGACAACTAACAAGTAGTGATTCTCACTCTAGCAGACTAGGGCTCAGATCACGTTTTTCGCAAAAAAAAAAAAAAGCTGGAGATGGAGATCAATGTTAAAAAAAAGAAAACGTATCCATTTCTGTCTGTTTTTTTGTCATAGTGTAATATACTTTTGTGACTGCCCCAAAAAACAGAAACAGATTTTTTTTTTCTTACTCTGTTCTTTATGATAACAAATGGCCATCCATTTGCACCCAGTTTCGTCCGTTTTTTGTATCTGATAAACGGGTGTAAAAATCATGATCTGAATGGAGCTTAAAGTTGGCCGTATACATAACATTAATATCAAATGAATCTACCAATTTCAGTAGGACGATTTAACCCTTTTTTGAGACCTTCTGATTCTCCCCTGGTGACCGATGTCAAGGAAGAGAACAATTGGGTTGCTTATACCTATCTGAAGCTTGCAGGGAGTTGTAATTCCTCTATACAGTAGGTCTAGAGACTTTGCAAAATTGATCCTATAGTAGCCATCTGGACAAGAGCCATTGTTTGGCTTCATCCAACATTCATGGTTAGGTAGTAGTCGTAGTCATGTAACCTACTTCATGGAAAAGCAACATGTATAAAATAACTTGAAAACCTTATTATTCTGTCTCATTGTTCCCTGAGTGATTGGACCTTCTTACAAGACAATACGGCTTATGTCATATATCAATTTTATTGAATCATTTCATCTTCAAGTAGCTTTTCTAATGGAATAACACCAATTATAGACAATATTGTGCTCGATGCAATAAGATCATAGCTTATTTCTAAATTCTTGAAAGTCCTCGGTTCAGAGCGCTCAATAGTTATTTGCAAATCTAATGTCTATTCAGGTAGATAACATCAAACCCTGCTATTCTATATACTGCCAACCTAATGGCATATGATTAGTGATTCTGTCAATGGGAATAGGATGTAGGGAATCATTTATATAGGGGGATTCTCTGATGGGGCAATTGGCGTCCACCTCATGGGGTTATTTTCCTACTTCTGGATCCACTTGATAGGTTTACAGGTTGCAATTCATGGGCTTGTGTCTAGGGAACAGTGAACCATTTGTAACGAGCCAGGTTTGTTATGAATTTTTCCAAAAATTCAACCAAACCCTAAATTTTGGGGGTTTGACACCCATGAGCCACTCTTTTCAGACCCCAGAGTATAATACGTGGATGCCCAGTCTTACTCACTTCTCCTGGACTCCATTGCGACATCTTCAGGTCCAGAATGATGTCAGCTTATACGTAAGTGTCGTGAGATCAACACAACCCACGTATGCCGCTAACTTAATTCTGGAGGCTGGAAGAGGCCTGAAGAGGACGTTCAGGGACCGTTGAGCGCTATGACAGAGCCCAGGAGAAGTAAGTAAGAATATTATGCTGTATCCACCAACCCTGGGACTCTGCTTGTTATACCCTGGGGTTGGAAGAGAACCCAGAGTATAATAATAGCAATTCCAGTTTGGACTGAACAAATTTGGCCCAAAACGGTACTGTCAAGTGAACCAATGAATATTTGGTGAAGCGAATCATACGAGATTTGACCAACATTATTTATGTTTTTATCCAACTTTATCAACTATGTGCAGCAAGCAACTTGTCCACAAAGCTGTGTTCTCACTTTCAGTATGTATCCATCCACTCTCAGGAGAGGATCTATTAATCTTATGTGCTAAGACAAGATGTCACATTAATGTAACATGTTACTTCTTAGGGAATCACTTATGTAGGACTGGGCTTCTTATAGACAGGAAGTAGTTAATCAGTGTTGGAAATAAAGGAGTCTTGAATAATGCATCTGTATAAAACAGCGCCTTGCATTTCTTTTGTGATCATCGCATAGATCATTGACCCCGAGCACTTCACGGATTATTTCATTTTGTAGCTTGGAAGAAAGGGGCTTGTGTAGACTAATGCCCTGTGAGTTATTTGCCGACAGCTCTCTACAAAGCACCATGCCATGAATACTGGCTAATCTGTGGTAACACTTAATGAGAAAGGAATGTTGGCTGAGATCTCTGTGGCGCACAGAAAACCACTTATGGGTCAGCGAAGATGGCCTCCATGGTCTCTATCTAGATGTCATTGTTGTTATGCTGTCCTCATTTGACTAACCACCAGTTAAAGAGTTAACTGTAGAAAAAATGGATTAAAAGGATTTTATAAATAGAGCAGACTTAATGTACGGGATTGTGCCAGCAAATTATAACTTTATTTATATAGCGCCAACATATTCTGGAGCAATTTAGAGGGTACATGGACAGTAGGTGGCATTACAATGGGACAAAAAATTAACATATCAAACAATAGGAGTGAGGGCCCTGCTCGCAAGAGCTTACAATCTATGAGGAAATAGGGGGACACAAGAGGTTAGAGGGTTTGTTTGGTACAATGGTCCAGCCATCTTCTAATAAGGTCATATAGCTGTATGAGCCGTCACCAGCCGGTATCTGTGAATATACAGATACTAAGTGTATAATGCCTTGTGATATGTAGATGCTAAGTAGAGGGCAAAAGGCAATTCAAACTCTACACACCTTCACTGGTGCTCTCCTCAATGTGAGAGATTCTTGTCCCTAAGTGCAGGGGGTGCAGAGTAACTTCTAGATGGAGTATATGGATTGCAAACAATAGAACATAGGTGATAGAACAATGCAACAGAACAGTCATCATATTTATTGCCAGAGGATTTCTCAGCTCTCCTGGCATCTCTTGCATAATAAATACATTGTATTCTAAGGAGGATGTTCACATTACCGTTAGTAGTGTCCGTTGCTGGCATCAGTTATAAAATGTTACAACAGACACTAACAGAACCCTCATAAATCCGTTAAAAATCCCATTGATTTCAATGGGATTTTATCTGTTGTCCGTCAGTATCTGTTTACACCAAATCCATCACGTTTTTTTTTTTTTTTTTGCAGACATAAAAACTCGGGGTGCAGGAATTTTGTGTCCGTTCAAAATAATGGACTTATGACGGACGGAAAGTGTCCATTATCTTTTAACATTAATGTCTATGGCTAATGAACAGTAACAGACGGGTGTCCGTTATACTGTCCGTTATTACTGTCCGTTTTTTTTTTCTGCGCACATGCTCAGGAAGCAGAAAAAAAAAATCAAAAATCGGACAGTATAAAAACGGACACTAACTGGTGCTAATGTGTCCATTACATGGATCAGTTAAAAAACGGACACATTAACATCAGTTAGTGTCCGCTATGATAGGCGTTCATTTTTTGTTTTTTGTTTTTTTTAACGGACACTATCAGAACGAACATCCAATGGTAGAGTGATCATCCCCTAATAATGCGTTGTTCAGTTCTTCTATTATTCCACCTGGAAATTTATGAATAAATCGACAACTGAGTGTTACCAGTTGGAGGTGTGTCCCTAAACACTGACACTATCCAATCTGAGGTGAAAGCACCAGACTGTGTGGGACACACCCCTCTGGTAACACCCCATTGTCAATTTATTCAAAAACAGGAGGAATAACAGAGGAACAGCACAATGCAGAGTTATGAGATAAGGTTACAGAATACAGACATGTTTGGACTGCTGATAGATCCTTTTTAATACAGATGTATTTAATGCAATGAAAAGCATTAAAAGAGTTAAAGAATTTGTCCAGGGCAAAATCTGGTGACAAAGCGCTCAGAATAGGTTAAAAAAAGAAACAGCACTTAGCTTGTCAATCCCATTCTAGTGCTGCCCAGGTGCATGCTGGTCTCTATTTCCTGCTACTGCCAGGTAATGCCTTCTGAGCCAATCACTGACTGAGGCTGATCACTGTCGTGGCCTGTGATTGGCTCAGTGAACATTTCTACGCACTTCCTGTGTGATGAGACAGAATCAGGAAGTAGAGAGCACTGAGGACCTGGCAAGAGAGACTTGAGAGATAAGTACTGCTTCTTTTTAACTCATCTGCCAATTTTTTTTACCTGTTGCAAAACCCCTTTAATTCAGAGAGCAAAATAACATTGTTAGGAAAAATCACTTGAAATATACAGTAAAAATAAGGACAATATAGAAAAAAGATAGAAAAGAGTACAGAAGTGGGGAAAAAAAAAATGGTAGACCGAGCATGTCAGACAATGTATATACCAAACATTACCGTATTACCAACATGGGCTTTGAAAGGAATGTGCTGCCATTTTTTTTAAGCTATTTACTAAAACCTGACAGTGAAATATGCAGCGTCCCAGAGTACACTTGCTTTTATTGTTTGTCTTTTGTGCCTCTGGGTTATGTTTGTATGTCCTGTGTTCTATGTTTCATGTTATATGTACTTTATTATTTTGTTTTGCAGCTTTCTCCTTGTTGTTTCCCTGTGGTTCCCCCAGTGTTTCAAACCTTTCCCGTGGTACAGCCCTGGCCTATCACAGGCCACTGGGCGGGGACTGAGAAGACTTTTCTCTCCTGGGGAACCATTGGAGCTCAGTTTCAGTCTAGTCTAGGTCCAGCTCAGTCTAATCCTAGTCTTGTGCTAGTGTGTGCAGAGGAGACAGTGCAAGCCAGCACTGTGGATTGATCTCCAACGGCTTCCAACACAGCCCCGAGGGAGAAAGTTACAGCCCAAGGCTCTATTAGAGACAACTCTGAGCCAGTTTGGACTTTGTGGCAGGAGGAGCAGTGGAGTCCGTTGACAGGAGGAGTTGTCCCGGCACCTTCTCTAAGGTAACCAGACTTCTGTCAGGACTACCTTGAACTACAGCCCCCAGTATCTGCTGCTGGAAGAGGTGGATGAGAGGCGTTATAGACGGAGTTGGAGTGGAGTTTAACCCTAACCTTAACATCCCTGGGCATCCTCCTAAGACCAAGGCTGGAGGAATTGGACACTGGAGAACGACAACCCCAATTTGGAAGCTGCTTGTTGTATTGCTGTTCGATTGCTGAGTAATGTACTACCCTGTTTCAACTGCACAACTGCATGCCTGAGTCGTTCCTGCTTTACCATCAGGGCCCTTCCGACTTCCATCACACCGGCTTAAAGTAGAGGGGTCCCCTCTCCAACTGGAAGTGCCCCGGGGAAACTACTACCACCACCATCGGGTAGTGCTGCAGGACCCCCCTCATCGGTGTCCAGCCTAGGTACAGAGCTGGGGAGAATGGTTGAGTGTGCTCGGCCTAGCTGGTAGCACATCATTCACCACTACTACTCCTATCCTCCGGTTCTCTCCATCTAGGCTGCAGCAAATACCATATTTTTCAGACTATAAGACGCCCCCCTGATTTATATACAAAAAAATAGGGAATTTTTTATTAAATTTTCTGTACATGATTATGGGGCGACCATCTTGCCTGAACATCTGCTCTGTTACAGCATAGTCATGGCCATAGACAGTAATAGACTGGAGTCAACTCATTGAGGTCTATGGGAGAGTCTTCTAGACATGCAGGGAGGGCCAGTAGTTAATCTGTGTTACCATCTATTGTCAGTAGTGGATGCAATGGTGGATGTTATGTGATGTTATCTGTAGAGGTATGAACTTCTATTATGATCTTGTCTGTCTTATCTGTGAAGTAAATTAGGTGACTGCTGCAATGAAAACCAATGCCACATTGGTAAGTGTCAGTGTATTATTAGGCTTAGAGGTCAATGTAAAAATTTAAGGGTACAGCACTTTTTTAAAATATAGTGACACAGAAAATTAAAAAATATAATTATCAAAATTCTTTAAAAATATGAAAAACTTGAACTATGAAAATAGTTAAAGAAAAAGTGTCACCAAAAATGTCCTAAGAAACCAAGAAAAGTATCATAATGGCAGAATTATAAAGACAGGGATACGATTTAGCCAAATGAACCAACAGGTAGCCCAGTCTATGCAAATGAAATCCAATTTTCCTTTTCTTTTACATAAACTTTCTGTCTGTTTGTGAAGTATTTACAGGTGTTGAAGCCCCAGGTGGTTTGACTGGGGGAAGGTAACAAAGGCGAAGCATGAGAAGCATCTAAACCCGGCCAACAGTGTAAACTAAGTCTAAAGCTTCTACAAACAAAAGATCATCCGAGGATTGAGACACAAGGGGCTGTCTATTTTCTCTTGGCCATTAATGCAAAAAGGGAATCCCCAAATATAAGTAACCTAATAAATTTCTTTCGAAAACACTCTACAAAGCCAGGTTGCAGATTCTTACTTTTATGGCATTGACTGATTTCTATGGTAGTTTTCGTGACTGACAAATTATGGGTTTATTTGATCTTTGCAATATCCTTATAAGAGCGGAAGAGAGTCATCAATCATTGCATGAGGAAATCAGTGCTGGCAAAGTTTCAGACAGTATAGATAGTAGATGGAGCCGACAAAAACTGAGATCCATGGGGATCTACTGTCCCTTGTGTAGGATGGCTGGGAGCAGGGACGTAGCTATAGGGGGTGCAACAGTAGCAGTCGCAACCAAGCCCTGGACACTGAAGGGGCTCCAAAGATCTCTCTGCAACATAAAATATACCAATATTCTAAATCGCACAAGGTAGGTAGGGGCCCATTACAAGTTTTGCATTGGGGCCCAGGAGCTTCAAGTTACCCCTCTGGGCACAAGTAGTTGGGTGGTTGGAGATGTGGAATTAGGCAACTGAACTTTAAGAAACGGCGGTATTCCCTAGCTGTGAACAAGCCCCAAAATGCCCGATAGGGAATAAAGCCTTGGAAATGGCTCAGCAGTGATGAGAAACATTGTATAATAAAATGAATAAGGAATAAAAATCTCTAATGGTGAAGAGCTAATTTTACTGCGGAGATTAAAGGGGTTTTCCCAGCTAAAATATTGATGACCTACACTAAGAATAGGTCAACAATATCAGATCAGTGGGGGTCCGACCTCCGATATCTTCATTCATAAGCTGATAACTATATAATGGAGCAGGAAGCAGACAGCTCCGTTCTCTGTGCAGTGGCTGAACAGAGTCACTGCAGCTTAGCATCAATTCAAGTGCTCTGCAGTACCTTGTCTGGCCACTACACAGAGAATGGCGCTGTCTGCTTTCTTCTCTATTCTCTGTGTATCAGCTGATGAGAACAGCTAACTGTTGGGGGTGCCGGTGTTCGTATCCCCACCGATCTGATATTGATGATCAGTCCATAGGAAAGGTCATCAAAATTTTTAGCCAGGAAAACTCCTTTAAGACTGCAGATAGAAATCAGGAAATGGGTTACTAGGCCTCACTGCCTTCCGATGCATCTTGAAGCAGCATTTCTTTGAGTTTCTATATAGCCATGATTTATGTGTAGTGCACCCGTATCTAGGTGTGCCCGGTCATACACCATCCTAATAGTACTAAAAAATTAGACTTCATTAGCCTTCTCTTGTACAATAGGTAAGTAGGATTTAACCCCTTTATAGGTCATCAACGTTAGATCTACGTCTGTAAATACTATTAATTAAAAAATTAAAAATAATTCTAAATGTGATGTTGTAAATGTCAACATTTACAATGGTAGCACTAAAATCAGCAATGAAGGGGTTAAGAAAGCTCTTTCAAGCATTTCAGTCAAGAATTAACTTGCAAAATCTATAGCCTGAAAGACAAGTTGCAGCGTGAATAGTCAGTCAAAGAAAAACTAGCCCTGCAGCTTCAAATAACTTGAGAAATTGAGGTGGCAACCAGCCAGCACCAAGTAAATCAAGACTCTTATGTGAAATTCAACCTTGTAAGGAGTTTACACTTAAGGATTTCCTTATGATCTACATAGAAAATAAAGGAATTTCTGTAGCGGGGGCAAGCCATGTTCTCTTCTGTATGTAACGTGTGTTGTGTGTGCTGGTATCCTCAGCCATGTACATTGCAGAGTCACATTCTCCCTATTGATTTGGAGGGAATATTCCCCTATAAACAGACCATACATGGCTGCCTGTCATTGCTGTTTCCTATATATTTGTATGGGATGAGTCTCATATCAGAATATATGTTATCTACTGTAGTGCATCATTTATAGTGTACTAGTAGTATATGAGAAAATAAAGACTTTCAGAATTAGGTTTTTGATAGGTAAACTTTATATAATGTTCTCCTAAAGACCCTCATTTTCTGTGTAATGTCTCCCCCTATTGTGCAACGTTGAAAGTTGCCAGAGCAAAAAGGTATAGTTAATTCATCTGTTGTTAGTGCCTTAAAAGGACCTTTCATCTCCTCTGACATCGGTGGTATGCGCCCTTGTGCTAGAGATATTGGTGCCGTTAGTTTCGGCACTGATACCTCCCAACTGTCAGAAGGGCGGGCCTTACAGGTCAGCGTCATTTCTGGACTGTGAGGAACGCCCACCTGACAGTATTCTTCCAAAGCCTTGTACTGTTGGGGGGCGTTCCTCACAGCCCAGAGATGATGCTCAGCTGTAGGGCCCACCCTTCTGACAGTGGAGGGATATCAGTGTCAAAACTAACGGCACCAATATCTCCTGTACTGTCACCTTTCTAATACCGCTGATGTCAGAGACCATGAAATGTCCTCTTTCAGGCTAGCGCCACTAAAACAGTGGTTACCCATGGACCCCATAGACTATAATAGAGTCCACTGGGTGTCCATCATTTTTATATTGAAACCAGCAGAGAGAAAAGTCCCTTGGGCAGGAATTTCAATTTCCGATCAGTGCGGGGTTGAGACTCGAGCTGTATGGGGCCACTTCTGATGCTAATACTATACAGAGCATGAGTTTAGTTGGCTCTGTGCCCTGTTTGGTGGCCGGGCACTGGTACTTTGGCTCCACTGTCATTGTAGCAGCTGATCGGTATGGGGGTTGCAAGTGTGGCCTATGCTTGAAATTTCTGAACAACTCCTTTAAGATAGGTCATCAATATCAAATCACTGGGGGTCTGACGCCTAGTGCCCTCATATGATGTGGGAGCCAGCTTTGTTGTACAGCTGACTCCTGCCGCCATCAGATGCAGTGGGGTCAGCCATAACAGAGCCGTTAAATGCCTAAACAATGAAAGAATACTATTAAAATATAGAAGTATTTATCCCATATGGTAAATAATATAACAGAAAAAAAAATCACAATGCTCAAAATACAATTTTTTTTGTCTCTTCACTGGAACAAAAAGCGATCAGAAAGCCGAACAGTATGTACCTCATAACAGTACCGATAAAAACTACAGCTTGCCCAATAAAAAAAGAGCCCTTACACAACTCCTTACTCCATGGACAGAAATATAAAAAGTTATGGTTGCCAGAATAAAGTAATAATGTTCTCGATTAAAACGAGCGGGCATTTCCTGTGTGACATTTTCAGGAAGTGGAGATCAGCAGGGGCACAGTATACATTGGAACAGAGGGGCCGGGGATCAGAGAGGTGATCCCTTTCCCAAATGTTTCTCTCCACTGGACAACCCATTTCCTGTTATTTCCCCTTTAAACAAGAGGTAGCGCCAAGGAAATACCTAACGGATATTCCCCTTACGTCCGACAGCAGCACAATATGGGGTATCTCTGCCCCTGTGTGTTGTTTAGGACAGGTGGAACCTTTAATTAGCACCAAAAAGGTGCCTCCTACTAGCCCTATAAGAGGGCACAAGAGACCTCCCTCCACTGTGTTTTTTTCTGTCCTGTGTGGAACAGGTGGACGGAGGTCTCTTGTGACCTCTCGTTGCTAGGGGTTTTAGTTACTCCTGGCTTACCTTTATGGGGTACCTCGGTCCCAAAGAAAAAACCTCCGGTCCTTCGGGCCTTCGCACCGCAGCGCAGCGTTATCCGGCATCCATCTGCAGGCAGCGCGATCCCGGAAGTAAGCGGGGAACCTCCTCGGCCGGAACTTTTCTCCGGTCCCGTGTTCCCAGGGGAAGGAAGCCTTTGCGCACCACCGCGCCCTACTTCCGGTTTTCTCGGAAAAAGTGCGGTAAGTTTGGAAATTTAAAATTTAAAGGCAAAATATAGATTTGATTTTTGATGCTTGTATTTTGAGCCTCTGGCTTAGGCTTATGTTCCATTATGGCGTTTGACTTGTTTTGGTGCTGTATAAATGTTTCTTTGTTGGCTTCCTCCCCTCGCTGCTGGATTACATTTAAAAGGTCTGAATGCAGTCCTTTATTTGTTGAGTGAGTGGTTTCTAGCTCCTCGCCTGCGGGTTGCGGTGGCTGGTTTTTTTCTGACGGTTTTTTTCTCTCTTCAAGTGACCGATTTAAAAAAAAAAAAAAGAGGTACCCCTTGGTTTTTTATGCAATGCTTGGCGATCTTCCCTGTTTCAGTGTCACGTGGCTGTTTGATGTTTCAGATGTCATCTTCTGCATCATGTAATGGCGATGCGCTTAGGAGGAAAAATTCCTCTAAACTTGAACACCTAACGTGTTTGGATTGCAATACCCCTTTACCTGACGGCTATGATTTTACCCGCTGTCACCAGTGTCGCGGACCTCCGCCGGAAGTACCTTCTATAAGAGGTTGTTACTTGGGTAAAGGACTATATGAGGAGTCTCTTAAAGGAGATTCGTTCTTCCATCGCCCAGATTGCCAAGAGACCGCAGATTGAGACACAATCTTCCTTACGGATCTCTGATGAAGATTATCAGATAGTGGACGAGAAAAAAAAAAAAAAGAAAGGAAGGCCGAAAGCCTACTAATTGATATGCAGGGTAAAAACAGAGGCCTCAAGGCTTCCAAGCCTACTCTATCCACATGGATCAAGGAGACAATTAAGTCTTCCTTTCTTATTCAGGAGTTATTCCTGCCAGTCTTTCTACGGTCACTCGACCTGGGTTGTCGACTTCTTTGGCTGAGTATCGGTCCTTACCATTGGACCAGATTTGTGCGGCTGCATCATAGTCATCTCAGTTGACCTTTTTTTAAACATTATCATTGGACATCCGCAGTTTCCAGACAACTGCCTTTGGTCAGTCAGTCCTTGACGTTGTAAGGCGAGGAAACCCTCCCTAGGGGAATTACTTGCTATCTCCCCATATTGTGCTGCTGTCGGACGTAAGGGGAATCGTTGATTGTAATGTCAATCTGTATTCCCTTAGTCCAGACAGCAGCACAAGGCTTCCCTCCCTATAAGCTTGTTTCCTGTTACTTTATAATTTACACAGTGGAGGGAGGTCTCTTGTGCCCTCTTATAGGGCCAGTAGGAGGCACCTTTTTGGTGCTAATTAAAGGTTCCACCTGTCCTAAACAACACACAGGAGCAGAGATACCCCATATTGTGCTGCTGTCAGGACTAAGGGAATACAGATTGACATTACAATCAACGATTCTGTGCTCATGTGACCAGTTTTCTAGAATTTTCTTTGGATGATTCACGTGGACTGTCACCTACACTATGACTGTACCAGTCATTATCACTATGTTTTTTATTGTTATCCTTTGTACGCTGCTTCCTCTGTGCTGTCGGGTATAATGATCTTCACGCTGCCAAGTTCTACACTAAGCGGATTTTGAATCACACTCATCTTGTGATGACTCGTAATATCCTGGTCGACTTCCTATGATTTTATTAAACAATTAGGATATATTTACGTCCACGCGGTTCCCCGTGGTGAATGTCAGACTTTATCATTTAAGCCAGAAAATTCCAGCTGCCCAAATGTGCCCCAAACGCACCGAAGCCTGCAAATTAGTTAACAGGAAATCTTACGATAGGTTCAACCTGCGCTCGGGTTTCCTTTCGGGGGTCCGCTTGCGATTTTCTCTCTGCATTTTTCAAGCGGAATGGAGAACGGAGCTCCGATTACCCTACTTTCCATCACACAGTTAAAGTATAAAATTCTGTCTGTCTGCAAGGTCCATTGTAGCACATTATACATTTTTGTGTAGCTGCTCCCCAAGGTGGTGTCTATGGCTGAGAATTTGGAGCTCTGTACCAAAACAACAGTGCTGTAAGTCACAGGGTATCATCTTCCAATGGCTTTAGGAGGCGGTAATGTCTCTTCATTAAAGTAACACACCCCAAAAAAATGTAGAAATGTACATGATATAAATTGTAGTGCAGGTACCTTTCTTGGCAATGGCTGTATTTGTGAGTTATCTTCTTTCTTCTGGCCCTTAGCTGTGTCATGTGACCAACCATATGACTCCCCCACTGACACAACGTCTTATGTGGACAGAAAGTCAGTTTCTCCATAACTTCCTATCAGAACCACGTGAAGGCTTTCATATCAATGAATAAAGAAATCAGCTTTCAGTTCACACATAACTAGCTGTGCCAATTGGAAAGTATTATTGCTGGTCACATGACACAGCTGAGGACCAGAAGGGAGTGGATAACTCTCAAATTCAGCTCTCAGTAAGAAGATTATCTTCACAACAATGTTGTTCATGTATCCAACAGGCCAGACAATAAACACTTTGGCGGGAGTACTACTTTAAGGTTGTGAAGTCCCTTTTAGACAATGTATTCATGTGGAATGTACAGTACTGCTCAAAAGTTTTAGGCAGGCGTGGAAAATAAGCTGCAAAGTAAGAATGTTTTCAAATATAGAAGTGTTAATAGTTTATTTTTGCCAATTAGTTATATGAAGTGAATGAATAAAAGAGAAATCTAAATCTTATCAATATTTGGTGTGACCTTTGGAGGAGGAGTCCTGGAAGTGATAATACGGCCCCCACAGATATAGCCCTGATCTCATCATCATCCAGTCTGTCTGGGATGACATGAAGAGGCAGAAGGATTGGAGCAAGCCTACATCCACAGAAGATCTGTGCTTAGTTCTCCAAGATGGCGGGAACAACCTCCCTGCAGAGTTCCTTCACAAACTGCCTGTAGATGTACCGAGAGGAATTAATGGAAAGCAAAGGGCAAAGGTCACACCAAATATTGATGGGGTATAGATTTCTTGTTTCTTCATTCACTTCATTTTGTTAATTGACAAAAATAAACAATTAACTCATCTATTTATGAAAGCATTCTTACTGTGCAGCATGTTTTCCACACCTGCCTAAAACTCTTGCAAAGTAGTTGATGTGGATGCAGCACTATTGCAGCCTATTTTTCCTGTTTTGGCAGGTTGGAAAATATATGCAAATTCCAGGCACCATTAAAACTGAGCAAATAAAAAGTGGAACATAATTAAAAAGTTAAAGCATTTTAAAAACTAGATATCATGGGGGTAAGAAGTCTATGATCTTTACGCTTTGGGGTCCAGATGATTCACAGCTACAAGGAAGACAAGAGAGAGAATGTTATGGTGTAAAAACTCTTACAATATACAACTGGGGAGCAAAGGGTTATAGGTGACAAATTCAATTTTTTTTGTTTTTTACAATTAGAATTTCAAAGATGGCTTTAGACTGAGGCCCCACGTTGCGGAAACGCAGCTTTTTTGTTGCAGATTTTGTTGTGGTATTTTGAGCCAAAGCCAAGAATGGCCACAAAAGGAATCAGAAATATATAGGATGTTTTTATTCTTCTACCTACGCAGCAAAATCTGCAACAAAAAAAAAGCTGCGTTTCCGCAATGCAGAGCCTTAGCCTTAGGCCAGGGCCCCACGTGGCGTAAATGCTGCGGCAAAAAACGTAGCTTTTTACATCCCTGCAAAGTGGATGGGATTCTAGCAAATCCCATCCACACATCGCAGAAAAAAACGCGCAGCGGAAATGCAGAGGAAAACTCTACAGACTTTCTGTAAAAAGCGCTGCAGGAAAAACGCAATGTGTTTCGCCGCGGTTTTTCCCACAGTGCTTTTTCGCTGCGGCCCGCTACGTGGGGCCTTAGTCTTAAAGAGGATTGCCAACCAAAATGCAAAAAATAAATACATTTGCACACCAGCTAAAATTTTTCATTACTGTTTTGTTATGGCAACTATTTTGCAAAAGTTACATCAGGAAATGCAGCCATACAAAGCGATGAAGTGGTAACGGCAGTCACAACTAATGTGGTCACAGTGTTACATGAAAAAAAACTTTTCTTTAGCTAAAGTTTGACACTTGTCTATAGAAAACTTAGGTGCTGAAACTGACACTTTGTTGGCAATAACAGATACTAAACATTGCCTATTATTATTCTGTTTGTAGTGCATTTTTCTTTTCCTTTATAGGAAATGGCTTACATAGACATATATGGGCTTGTCATTACCTGATTGTTTGGGAAGATCGCCACCTAGTGTGTTAAAGTGAGATTAAATGTGAACTAGAAATTCTAAATTCTAACCTAATGTTATGATTTCTTGGACTGGATAATTCAATCATTGTCAAACACAATTCTTCTACTTCTACATGTAGACTGTGACTACCTGTTATTCTATCAGTCTCTCAAACAGTTATAGAGCTGGATATTTACGGCACTCTTCACATATGAATGCACTTTTTAATGGAGCAGCATTACTTCCCATTCTCATGGTTTGTATGATATTAATTTACTTTTGATTTATGTAACCTGTCTAAAAAAATAAAAATCTACAGTTTTATTATGAACCGAGTGTAATTTATGTTTTATGGGGTACCTGCCAGTAGGACACTTACATTATGGAATACGATGGTTATATATAAATAATACTCATTATATAGTAAAGAGGGATTTTCTGGAAGTTACACATCGATGACCTGTCCTCAGTTTCTGATCTGTGAGGGCCCAACACCTGGGACCCCCACAGATCACTTGTTTGAAGAGACCGCTGCTTTTGGGTAATTGCTGCGACCTCTTTACTGAATACCAAGCATAGCGCTGTACATTGCATGGGGGCTGTGACTGGTATTGCAGCTCAGCCCCATTCACTTGCATGAGAATGAGCTGCAGGCAGGCCACATATTGAATATGGTGTCACTGGCCTGTGAAGAGTAAGTGGCACTGCCGTTTCGTGCAGCTAATCTTTGGGGGTCCTGGGTGTCAGAAAGCACCCTTTAAGCTTAGTAAATGTGCGACTGCAATAGGGGGTCAGCTGGATTCCAGGCCCAAAAGAAGCATAGGGGCCCCACTAAATTTTTTTTCCCAGAGATGTTCACCATCTTAATCCAGAATTGCAGAGAAGAAGCAAAGTACGCAAAGTGAGTGCTGGAACCCAATGTAAGGAGCTTGGAGGCTGGGAGTAGTAGTACTTGAACTTGTCACAGTGGCTATGTATTTGACTAATTCCGCCAGCTCTCCACCTGGGCTGGTGCAGTGCTGAGTCCAGGTCACATCCTAGCTATCAGCCTTCCTGAGTCTGATGGGAGTTGGAGTACCCATAATGGTCATGCAGGAATAAGATTCAGGAGACATGAGGTATGCAGTAACAGGATAGCTTGCCACTTTACTCAAAGTAGAACATAGTAAAACAGCTTACACAAATGAAGGTACACTTCTTGTAGCTTTACCAATGTGGGGTGAAACTTAGCTGGCATTCTGCGCTCTCCTCACTAAGGCTGGTTTCTCAATTTTGTGTGCCACCCTCTCTCTTATACAGAAAGTCCCATACAGACTTTACCAAAACCCACTCTGGGGTGAAGGCTAACAGGTTGCCCAGTCTGCCCGGTGATGCAGGCAGGGTCATTGCTCTGATGCCCTTATAACACATATCCTCAGATAATAGGCTGGCATACACTTCTTGGTTGTTTCTCAGCCTATCAGGGGTAAATTTCTTCTTCCTATCTGTCTCAGGCACAGTTTGGTGTCGCTGGATGATTTCCAGGCTAGCAAGGGTCTTAACTCAGGAACTGCGCTCTCTTTGCTTTCTCACTCTCCAAAGTCTAAGAGAAGAGTCCTGGTCTCCACATCCTTTCCAGAACGAACTGCATGGGTTGCACCAATGTTTTGTCCCAGGCCCACAGTGGTACAGCCTATTTAAGTAAGAAACTATACAACATATATAAACCATATACAAGTTGCAGTGCAAACACACAATATACATGAACTATATACTGTACATTTTACAGTAGTCCCAGTAGGATGCTGCATGAGGACCCATGAAGAGAACTGTACACTGAACAAATGAGATGCTAAAGAGCTGTGTGAGTATTTTCTGCATATGGCACAAACTTTCCAGCTGAAAGAAATTGTATGTAAACTACATGAAGCTGGTGTATTCACATTGAAAATCTATGTCAGAATGGTTGTATAATTATTCTGAAAGGTTTGCCATCTGATATTAAAATAAACTAGTAACTTAGAGAGCTCATGTGTTCAGGGTATTCACCAGCAAAACTTGTAGTTAGATGGGTGAAGAATTGACTTTGCTTGTAAATTCAACTGTGTTCTTTAGCTGGACTCCTAAAAGGTTTAGTTTTTCCCAACATGTATTTATTAAAACATTTTATGCAAATTTTACAATAAATTGCTGTGAAAGCTCAAGGCCCACAAGAAGGGGAACAAATGGGGAGGGAATGAGAAGCGGTTGATAAAAGGAGGGTGTTAGGAGAAGAAGGGGGCTCTGAAATGTCATTGGAGATGTCCCATTGGGACATATAGTAGCAAGTCACCTAGTAACACTTCAAAAGATGGCCATCAATAGGAACATGGGAAAGGTGGTGTTCCAATGCACCAAGTTTATCATGTTATTATCAGCTGGTGCGAGGCCATCTGCCTTCTCTAGGTTAGATGTCAAAATGATGTATCATAGGTTTGGTGGTTGGGGAAGGGAAGGGAAAGAATGGAAGAGTGGTAAGGGTTGGGTAAGGCCCCATGCACACGACCAAGTGCAGGAACACTCAAGTGTCATCCGAGTGCATTCCGTTATGCATTCACTTCTATGAATTCACTTTTTGGCATTCACTTCTGATCGATTCAGTTCCAATTATAGGGCAGGTCTTATCCTGCTCCATGTCATTGGAACAGCCTGAATCAGTAGCCCCCATAGACATGAATACATAACAGAATGCACTAAGACGATTGGCTGCATCAGCCATGTGAGTGTATGGCACATCACTGCTGCAGGAAAATCAGCAAACACCATTGGGGACTACTAGAGCGCAGCACTGGAGCAGTGAGGGGAGTTATCAGGTGTGCAGCGATTCCTTTATTGTAAATTATATTATTCTCCACAAGAGGGCGCATGGAGCACACAATCAACAGTTTGCTGTACAATGAATACCATGTAGCATATTGTCTGGCCTTTCTGAGCCTCTGTTGGTATCACAAGATAAATACTGCAGTACAGTGGCCAAATAAGTAGCCATACAGCAGCCACATATTCAGTGCCACACCGTACCCAGATAGACAGTTTTATATAATGTCTAAATAAATATTGCATACCAAGATAAATCAGGGAAGCCAACAAAATTTCTGTCTATAAATTTATGGATAATCCAAAAAAAGTATTTTTATAGATACTGATGTCCTTAGGATAGGACTTAAATATCTGATCAGTTGTGGTCACTTCCACCCAGAGCCAAACACAGTGAATAGAGTCAGAAGTACACAGCTCTGTACAATGTGAAGTAGCCAGACAGGTACACAGCTCTGTACACTGTGAAGTAGCCAGGCCTGTACACAGCTCTGTACACTGTGAAGTAGCCAGGCCTGTACACAGCTCTGTACACTGTGAAGTAGCCAGACAGGTACACAGCTCTGTACACTGTGAAGTCGCCAGGACGGTACACAGCTCTGTACACTGTGAAGTAGGCAGACAGGTACACAGCTCTGTACACTGTGAAGTCGCCAGGACGGTACACTGCTCTGTACACTGTGAAGTCACCAGGCCGGTACACAGCTCTGTACACTGTGAAGTCACCAGGCCGGTACACAGCTCTGTACACTGTGAAGTAGCCAGACAGGTACACAGCTCTGTACACTGTGAAGTCGCCAGGACGGTACACAGCTCTGTACACTGTGAAGTAGCCAGACAGGTACACAGCTCTGTACACTGTGAAGTAGCCAGGCCTGTACACAGCTCTGTACACTGTGAAGTAGCCAGGCCTGTACACAGCTCTGTACACTGTGAAGTAGCCAGACAGGTACACAGCTCTGTACACTGTGAAGTAGGCAGACAGGTACACAGCTCTGTACACTGTGAAGTCGCCAGGACGGTACACTGCTCTGTACACAGTGAAGTCACCAGGCCGGTACACAGCTCTGTACACTGTGAAGTAGGCAGACAGGTACACAGCTCTGTACACTGTGAAGTTGCCAGGACGGTACACAGCTCTGTACACTGTGAAGTCACCAGGCCGGTACACAGCTCTGTACACTGTGAAGTAGCCAGACAGGTACACAGCTCTGTACACTGTGAAGTCGCCAGGACGGTACACAGCTCTGTACACTGTGAAGTAGGCAGACAGGTACACAGCTCTGTACACTGTGAAGTAGCCAGGCCTGTACACAGCTCTGTACACTGTGAAGTAGCCAGGCCTGTACACAGCTCTGTACACTGTGAAGTAGCCAGACAGGTACACAGCTCTGTACACTGTGAAGTCGCCAGGACGGTACACAGCACTGTACACTGTGAAGTAGCCAGACAGGTACACAGCTCTGTACACTGTGAAGTAGCCAGACAGGTACACAGCTCTGTACACTGTGAAGTCGCCAGGACGGTACACAGCTCTGTACACTGTGAAGTAGGCAGACAGGTACACAGCTCTGTACACTGTGAAGTCGCCAGGACGGTACACTGCTCTGTACACTGTGAAGTCACCAGGCCGGTACACAGCTCTGTACACTGTGAAGTCACCAGGCCGGTACACAGCTCTGTACACTGTGAAGTAGCCAGACAGGTACACAGCTCTGTACACTGTGAAGTAGCCAGGCCTGTACACAGCTCTGTACACTGTGAAGTAGCCAGGCCTGTACACAGCTCTGTACACTGTGAAGTAGCCAGACAGGTACACAGCTCTGTACACTGTGAAGTAGGCAGACAGGTACACAGCTCTGTACACTGTGAAGTCGCCAGGACGGTACACTGCTCTGTACACAGTGAAGTCACCAGGCCGGTACACAGCTCTGTACACTGTGACGTAGCCAGACAGGTACACAGCTCTGTACACTGTGAAGTTGCCAGGACGGTACACAGCTCTGTACACTGTGAAGTAGGCAGACAGGTACACAGCTCTGTACACTGTGAAGTCGCCAGGACGGTACACAGCTCTGTACACTGTGAAGTAGGCAGACAGGTACACAGCTCTGTACACTGTGAAGTAGCCAGACAGGTACACAGCTCTGTACACTGTGAAGTCGCCAGGATGGTACACTGCTCTGTACACTGTGAAGTCGCCAGGACGGTACACAGCTCTGTACACTGTGAAGTAGGCAGACAGGTACACAGCTCTGTACACTGTGAAGTAGCCAGACAGGTACACAGCTCTGTACACTGTGAAGTCGCCAGGACGGTACACTGCTCTGTACACTGTGAAGTCACCAGGCCGGTACACAGTTCTGTACACTGTGAAGTCGCCAGGACGGTACACAGCACTGTACACTGTGAAGTAGCCAGACAGGTACACAGCTCTGTACACTGTGAAGTCGCCAGGACGGTACACAGCACTGTACACTGTGAAGTAGCCAGACAGGTACACAGCTCTGTACACTGTGAAGTAGCCAGACAGGTACACAGCTCTGTACACTGTGAAGTAGCCAGGCCTGTACACAGCTCTGTACACTGTGAAGTCGCCAGGACGGTACACAGCTCTGTACACTGTGAAGTAGCCAGACAGATACACAGCTCTGTACATTGTGAAGTCGCCAGGACTGTACACAGCTCTGTACACTGTGAAGTAGCCAGACAGGTACACAGCTCTGTACACTTTGAAGTAGCCAGACAGGTACACAGCTCTGTACACTTTGAAGTAGCCAGACAGGTACACAGCTCTGTACACTTTGAAGTAGCGAGACAGGTACACAGCTCTGTACACTGTGAAGTAGCCAGGCAGGTACACAGCTCTGTACACTGTGAAGTAGCCAGGCAGGTACACAGCTCTGTACACTGTGAAGTAGCCAAGACGGTACACAGCACTGTACAGTGTGAAGTAGCCAGGATGGCACACAGATCTGTACACTGCACAGTAGCCAGGCCGAGTTACTGCAGCTCAGCTCCCATTCAAGTGAATCCTAAGGATAGGTCATGAAAGAGGAAATCCTGGAAAACCATTTATGTTACATCCCTACACATAGACTGTTTCCAACTTCTTTTTGGCAACTTGAGCCAATCACTAAACAGCAGCAGGATATACCTAGCACTATTTATTCTCCTCTAAGCCCATACTATCATCTCTCCTTTACAGATGCTCTCAGTTCCATTTTTTGGACCAGACAGACCAGTAAGTGAGAACCTGACATGATGATGAACTGGATCAAAATGGCAGCAAGCTGGAGTTACAATAATAAAGTACAGTGCTGGCCAAAAGTATTGGCACCCCTGCAATTCTGTCAGATAATACTCAATTTCTTCCAGAAAATGATTACAATCACAAATGCTTTGGTAATAATATCTTCATTTGTTTTGCTTGCCATGAAAAAACACAAAAGAGAATGAAAAAAAGTCAAATCATTGATCATTTTACACAAAACTCCAAAAATGGGCCGGACAAAAGTATTGGCACCCTCAGCCTAATACTTGGTAGCACAACCTTTAGACAAAATAACTGCAAACAACCGCTTCCGGTAACCATCAATGAGTTTCTTACAATGCTCTGCTGGAATTTTAGACCATTCTTCTTTGGCAAATTTCTCCAGGTCCCTGAGATGTGAAGGGTGCCTTCTCCAAACTGCCATTTTGAGATCTCTCCACAGGTGTTCTATGGGATTCAGGTCTGGACTCATTGCTGGCCACTTTAGAAGTCTCCAGTGCTTTCTCTCAAACCATTTTCTAGTGCTTTTTGAAGTGTGTTTTGGGTCATTGTCCTGCTGGAAGACCCATGACCTCTGAGGGAGACCCAGCTTTCTCACACTGGGCCCTACATTATGCTGCAAAATTTGTTGGTAGTCTTCAGACTTCATAATGCCATGCACACAGTCAAGCAGTCCAGTGCCAGAGGCAGCAAAGCAACCCCAAAACATCAGGGAACCTCCGCCATGTTTGACTGTAGGGACCGTGTTCTTTTCTTTGAAGGCCTCTTTTTTTTTTCCTGTAAACTCTATGTTGATGCCTTTTCCCAAAAAGCTCTACTTTTGTCTCATGTGACCAGAGAACATTCTTCCAAAAAGGTTTTGGCTTTCTCAGGTAAGTTTTGGCAAACTCCAGCCTGGCTTTTTTATGTCTCTGGGTCAGAAGTGGGGTCTTCTTTGGGTATCCTACCATAGAGTCCCTTTTCATTCAGACGCCGACGGATAGTACGGGTTGACACTGTTGTACCCTCGGACTGCAGGGCAGCTAGAACTTGTTTGGATGTTAGTCGAGGTTCTTTAGCCACCATCCGCACAATCTTTCGTTGAAATCTCTCGTCAACTTTTCTTTTCCGTCCACATCTAGGGAGGTTAGCCACAGTGCCATGGGCTTTAAACTACTTGATGACACTGCGCACGGTAGACATAGGAACATTCAGGTCTTTGGAGATGGACTTGTAGCCTTGAGATTGCTCATGCTTCCTCACAATTTTGATTCTCAAGTCCTCAGACAGTTCTTTGGTCTTCTTTCTTTTCTCCATGCTCAATGTGGTACACACAAGGACACAGGACAGAGGTTGAGTCAACTTTAATCCATTTCAACTGGCTGCAAGTGTGATTTAGTTATTGCCACCACCTGTTATGTGCCACAGGTAAGTAACAGGTGCTGTTAATTACACAAATTAGAGAAGCATCACATGATTTTTCAAAGGGTGCCAATACTTTTGTCCACCCCCTTTTTTATGTTTGGTGTGGAATTATATCCAATTTGGCTTTTTGACAATTCTTTTTGTGGTTTTTCATTGAAGACAAATTAAATGAAGATATTATTACCAAAGCATTTGTGATTATAATCATTTTCTGGAAGAAATTGAGTATTATCTGACAGAATTGCAGGGGTGCCAATACTTTTGGCCAGCACTGTAGCAGTACTAGTGACTTCTCATAGCCCTTAGCATTAGCCCTACTACACTGGTGCTAATAGCATTGCCATGTACTGTTCTGTTTTTACTATCATGATAATTGCACATACTTGACAACTTCTAAGAAGTTAGATTACCAAAAGAAGTATACAATGTGGGATATTGGACCACTTTATATATAAAAAGAATAATACAAATCCCCAGACCTTGCAAGTAATAGACACCCAGTGAAGACCAACACGGACCACAAAAGGGACCCTATTAATACACATCTGAAACCAGTTGTACAGATATTTATCACTCATGTCTCTGCTGTCCTGACGCAGACAATGTCAGCATTGGCAGTGAGAAGAAGTGCAGAAATTGGGAGAGATGAGTATAATTAAAGAGACTTGTTGGGGAGATTTGCCTTCTCTTTCAGCAACCGGGAAGATCTCCCCTTTCTCTGGAAGTCATCTGGACATTCTAAGGGAGTTGTTACAGTAAGGGGCCATTCACACAGAGGAATTTGGAGCTGATTTTGCAATGGATTATGCCTCAAAATCAGCTCCAAATTTTGGCCAAAATCTGCTTCCCATTGTTTTCATTGTGAGGCAGTGACTGATGCTTCTTTTTTTCAGGGCGCTTAAAAAAAAGTGTCCTGCTCGATCTTTTTGCAGATTCTGCAGCTGATTTTACTTAAGATCCGGCGACTAATGCTGATTAGTCCCATTGTGTCTGAGGCTGCGGTGCTTTGGCGTTCTGCCACAGGATCCACAGGGTCAGAACATGGAGAGGAAACTGAGGTGGAAGACCACCTGAAATTCCTCTCCAAATTCCTCCATTTGACCAGCCCCTATGGGTTCTATGTGCTGCAAACAATGTTAGGGTTTTTTTTCCGCTACCATGAAAGAGGAATGTGTGCTGCTGTGGGAGGAGAGGATGTGCTGCAGTGATGGGAGGAGAGGATGTGCTGCAGTGATGGGAGGAGAGCATGTGCTGCAGTGATGGGAGGAGAGCATGTGCTGCAGTGAGGGGAGGAGAGGATGTGCTTCTGTGGGAGGAGAGGATGTGCTGCAGTGAGGGGAGGAGAGCATGTGCTGCAGTGAGGGGAGGAGAGGATGTGCTTCTGTGGGAGAAGATGATGTGCTGCAGTGATGGGAAGAGAGGATGTGCTTCTGTGGGAGGAGAGGATGTGCTGCAGTGATGGGAGGAGAGAATGTGTTGCAGTGATGGGAGGAGATGATGTGCTGCAGTGATAGAAGGAGAGGATGTGCTGCAGTGATGTGAGGAGAGGATGTGCTGCAGTGATGGGAGGAAAAGATGTGCTGCAGTGAGGGGAGGAGAGGATGTGCTTCTGTGGGAGGAGAGGATGTGTTGCAGTGATGGGTGGAGATGATGTGCTGCAGTGATAGAAGAAGAGGATGTGCTGCAGTGAGGGGAGGAGAGGATGTGCTGCAGTGATAGGAGGAGAGGATGTGTTGCAGTGATGGGAGGAGATGATGTGTTGCAGTGATAGAAGGAGAGGATGTGCTGCTCTGATGGGAGGAGAGGATGTGCTGCTATGGGAGGAGAGGATATGGTGCAGTGATGGGAGGAGAGGATGTGTTTCTGTGGGAGGAGAGGATGTGTTTCTGTGGGAGGAGAGGGTGTGCTGCAGTGATGGGAGGAGATGGTGTGCTGCAGTGATGGGAGGAGAGGATGTGCTGCAGCGATAGAAGGAGAGATGAATTCTGGTTCAGTTTGAGTGAGAATTCTGACATATTCTGATTAGTAAATCTGCCCCAGTATGTGCTGCTGTGGGGATCTGCTGATGGTTTGTGTTTAGGCTTTCAGGGCATGTTAATAGTTGTAGTTTTGTAACAGCTAGAAAGCTACAAGTTGGGAACTACTTCTTGGCAACCAAACTTCACACAAACACTAGTGTAGATTTGTGTGTCTGGCACCCAGGGGTCATACATGTACCTGATTTATTAATGAGTTATGTTCTTCTTAATAAGTAAGGCTAGGCTCACACCTGCACCTGCTCTTTGTTGGGGGATTCAGTTCCCCATTCCACTTGAAAAATGCGGAGAGGAAAGCACTGCAAGCAGTGCTTTTTCTCTTCGCATTTTTCGCCCTTTTCGGGTGGAACCTGAGCGGAAACCCGGCGGACCCCATTATAGTCTAAGGGGTCCACAGGTAACCGCTTTTTAAGCGAATTAGGTTTCCAGTTAGGGGGTCCCCAAGCAGACCCCCCGAACGGAAACCCAAATGCAGATGTGAACCTAATGTTAGACATATATCACTCCAGAACACAGGAGATCAAGACTGACATACGAAACACCAATCTTGATAAATCTCCCTGACAAATTGCGTTTTGTTGTCTTTTTTTTAGCCCTAGGGAAATTAATTTTAATGTGGAGTTTATGTACCAGGGCTGTGTAAAAAAAGTATTACAATTATGTATTAAATAATAAAACAATAGGTAAAACTACTACTAAAAAAGACTTAGGAATATTGGTGGCTGCTGCCAAGGCAAATAAATTCATGGGCTGCATTAAGTAGGGCATAGTTTTGCCTCTATACAAGTCACTGGTTAGACCACATTGAATAGTGTGCACAGATTTGGGTACCTTTATGTAGGAAGGATAGGAAGGACATAGCTGATCTAGAGGGGGCACAGAGGTGGGGGACCAACGTAATTAAGGGGATGGGTGGATTTGAGTACAAAGATGGCTTTTAACTGTGACAAGGGGGTATCCTCTATTGGGGAAAAAAAGGTTTTACCATAGTCACAGGTGGAGCTCCCTGCCATAGGATGTGGTGATGGCTGATAACCATCTGTTGGGATTGGTTGCCCTCTACCCTAACTGTTCCTCGGTGATTTATCCACGATTGGGCGGCCTGCGTGCCCCCTACTGCCTTATTTGATGCCTTTGTTTTGGCTTTGTTCTTTCTTGTTCTTATTTGCAAAAACCTCAATAAAAACTGATTAAACATTAATACATCTCCATGCCTGCCAGAAGGAGATGTTCTGGTTTGGCTTTAATTCCAGACAATGGGGAGAATTCATCAATCCCTCTATGCCATGTTTGTGGCATAGAGCGGTGATATTGTGCCGCACATTTGGCACAAGGCTCTTACATGCACCAAACGTAAGCCACAACATCCGTTTTGTGCCTCGCTCACCACATTATGTGAATGTGGGTGTAGTTGGGCAGGGAGCTTCCGTGCAACATAATTATTGTGCCGGTTTTCATGTGTGAGTTATTACAGAAATCTATGTCAGTTCCTAACTAAGGTTGGAACCACTTCATAAATCAGCCATGCTCAATGCCTGCCAGGGCCTTTATTAAGACTGGTGTACAAAACTTCAGTCTTAAAAAAATCTATCCCAGTGTCTCTAGGATTCTTAGAAAACCAGGCATTGATCTGTAGGGAGCTACGTTCTAAAAGGAGGTGCTAGAGTGGGTTTTCCTTTTTCCATCAAGGAAATCTTACTTACATTATTGGGGACTCATCATTGGGAGTACTGGTGTAACAGTAAGCTTTCTGTCCTATTCACCCACTTTGGGAAGGCTCATGTAATGGGCTAGCACCTTGTGACAACTTACGCTAGGTTCACGCTATGTTGGGGTTTCCATTTTTAAGCGGAAACCCAATCCGCTTAAAAAGAGGTTACCCACAGAAACCCATGGACCCCATAATGGGGTCCGCCGGGTTTCCACCCGAAACCCGGCGGACCCCAGGTTTCGGATGCCCATTCAAAAGCAATGGAGGACTGACTCCCCGAATGGTCATCGAACACAGATGTGAACCTAGCCTTACCAGCTGAAAAAAAATTACAATTTAAATTAACAGGGATTTTATTTTTTTGTAAAAATGATCAGTCTGAGTAATATAGAGACAAACACTAGTGTGAACAGAGCCTTAAACTAGAACACACAGTAAATAGCACTTATTCCTCGTACACATAGAGTGCCCGCAGGTTGAGTGAAATCACGTCACAATGACACTTTGTATTACATTTTGTATTCTCTATTTTCACATAATGAAACATTTTCTTGGCTAGCACTTGCACTCTTTGCTCACCTAGACAGCAACACAACAATGGAGCTCAAAGACCCCTTTTATCCAGATTTTCTCGTCAACCTAAACTATTGCCTTTCTTTCACGATACCTTGGAAACAAAGCAGAGAGCCTCTTGGAGGTTTTCATAGCCACCATCTCAAGGGTCTAATTGCACAGTATGAGTAAAAGTCATCCTATGATTCACTCTTACCCAAAAGGCCAAGGGTAATGCATGCGAGGCACCCATCGTCTCGGTTAAATGGTCTTCTCAATAAATAGCAAGTTGAATCTGTTAAGCTACAGAGATTTCTTAGTATAATAGGTATTGAGTTTTTGGGAAGTGGTTCAATAGAGGCAGAGAAAAAAAAAAACTACAATTTGTTCTAATCAATGCGCTCACATTATAGACTGCAAGGAGAGCGAAAAACAATATTATAAATAGATGTCATAGAAAAAAATTTTATGAAAAACAAGAAACAGAAATACAGGTGTGAGCTACAACTACCAACTACCCAGGCCAAGCCGGCAAGGCTAGAATCCCTAGGGCCAGGGTTCCACTGGGATGTTTGGCTACAATGTTGCAATTTACTATTGCGTTGCGAATCAGTATTTCCTAAATTTCTACAATGATGTGTAAATTGTCACAAATACACTCATTTTAATAACCAATGTCACAGATAAACAGAAACAGCACTATGTGTAATTATAAAGTACTTATGATGTAGAGTCCTCATGCTACCAAACCAGGTGGAAAATTGGGCTGCATATGGACCATCTAGGCATCTGAGTAACCTCCCTTGAAATGGAAAGGTTTGGTGATTTCAAGGGGATCAGTGAACAACTTCACAGACAAGATGTAGGTACCCAACAAGACAAGTGTTAAACTGAGTCTGTTATCAGAACCCAATAAGGTTACCAAAGAGGTAAGTGGCAGTGCCCTCGTGGCTTCAAAGAGCTCATTTGCATATAGACAAAAACAGCAATGGAGGCAGCAGTTCACAAGAGGAAAAGACTGTTTGATTTGGGTGAGTCTAACCTATCTATCTGCAGGGGTTGGGTTTATATGCTGGGTTCAGGTAAACCCTATCTATCTGCAGAGCTGGGTTGATATGCTGGGTTCAGGTAAACCCTAACCTATCTATCTGCAGAGCTGGGTTGATATGCTGGGTTCAGGTAAACCCTAACCTATCTATCTGCAGGGCTGGGTTTATATGCTGGGTATTGGTGACAGACTCCTTTTAAATAACATATCTGACAACCGATTATGCCTTCACCCATGGTGGAATGAATAAGAATAGCTGTTCAGTATTTTTTGAAAGTCTCATACAAGTGAATAGAGAGACCTTATGTGCAGTCACAAACAAACAAGGCACCATTCCCAAAATAATACAAATAATACAGGTCCTAGAAATGGAACAAAATTATAGATTTTTGCTATCTTGCAATCTATTCAGTACTCCATAGCCTTAAATGGGGCATGGCGTCAGATCTGTTAATAGATTGAAAACATTTTTCAAATTCTTGTAATGTATTTTTTGTTTGCAAGTAAATAGCCATGTTAAGGTAACAAATATGGTAATCAGTTTTGTTACCAAGCACCAAGCCCAGAGGGAGAAGGGGGCCCACTTGGATCCCCAGGTGAGCGCCACTGTCAACTGTATCTGTGTCCAGAGGACACAATACATACACAATACAGTTCACAACTATGGCTGTACAGAAAGCTATTGGCTCTCTGCACCACTACTTACTCTGACAAGACACAGGCTCCTTTAAACCTGTGGCCTGCTAGAGTTTGGGATCAAGTAAGGATTGTCAGGAAACACAATGACATCATAGCAGTGCACCACCTGCACCATGCCATGGCTAAAAGGCAGAGAGAAAGGACCCAGCACACTGGGGGAAATACTTATTGTATGGGGGAACAAAGGGGAACATACTTATTGTATAGGGACACAAAGATGGACATACTTATTATATGGGGGAACACATAGGGACATTATTACTGTATGGGAGCATCATTCTACTGGGGGCTAAGTCCAAAATTTGCCCTGGAACCCTTAAGACTCCTGTTCCATCCCTGAAATCATCTGTCTGCACAGGACAGGACAGAAAAATGTTGCATGAATCATTTCCCTGTTTCAGTATAGATACCAGACAGAGTGTTCAACTTTGCCATGAGTTGTGTCCAGATCAGGCATAACTAGCTGGACAACTGATAAAAGTAAACCCAGCCTTAAAGGGATATTCCAGGATTAGCTAAAATTTGCTTGAGGGAATGAAATGATATAAAATAATAAAAAGGTGAAGTAGTTATCTATTAAATCCTATTAGGTGCCATTCCAGTGCCAGCACTATGGTGCTCCTTTATGATTTTACCTAGGCAATAATATGAAGATGCTAAAAATTGTGCACTTTTATGGAAAATTGTGATAAAGCTTCCATATTTTTGCAGATATGTCTACAATATCCAGACATCCTAGCTTGGTTTTATGTGACAATAACAGCATTGTAACTATAAACTGTTAGACACGCCGACACCAGGCAACTTACATTTTTCATATGTGAAGTTGACCAACAGGTTTGTAATCCTCTTGTAAGTAGCTGGAGATGTGCTGTCTCTTGGTGGCTTGATACCAGGCTGATAATACTAAAGTGCAGTAATTATGGGACAGGTAAACGTGCACCAGTGTGCGTAAGAGACATGGACTTATACACATATGAAAGTACTGTTTGTCTGCTGCCATAGCTGTTCCTAGTAAATATCCTGTGCACAGATATTCTTGGAGCCAGGGACCCTGTTTTGACACCATCAGCTACTTTTCCCATAACAATCCTGTACCAGCAAGTAAAGTTCCTAGGAGTCCTATCAGACAGTAAGCAGGAAAACATTTCTGCGGCTTTTAATTACTATTTTGGACAGCAGTAGTGCGATGAGACTGGCGCCTCAACCAGATTAAAAATGTGTCCTCATACATGTAGGATTATATTGCGGTTTTCCACAAGGTGGTGCTGGAGGGCAGTCAAAGCAATATCCTATGTGAAATAGAATACATTTAGTAAATTGCTGAGAAGTAAATATTTATGTTCTAAAAGTGGGATTTTTTTCTTTTCAATTTATCCTTGTAATTTCAAGGGAGAAATGGTGATTTTGGATGGACAGATATAGATAGATAGATAGAAGGATAGATAGATTATAGATAGAGGGAAGGCTAGATAGATAGATAGATAGATAGATAGATAGATAGATAGACTATAGATAGAGGGAAGGCTAGATAGATAGATAGATAGATAGATAGATAGATAGATAGATAATAGATAGCTAGATAGATAGATGGATGTATAGATAGATGGATAGATAGATAGATAGATATTATCTAATTTCACACATAACTAAATGTCTTTTTCTAATATAGATATATATTGCACCTGTTTTTCCTATTAAAGCTAATACACTACTAAAGAAATTGTGCTGTAGAATATAGATAGATATATCTATACCTATCTATCGAGCTATGGAGGGTTGAAATAACCAAACAGTTGTTACATTTCATGATAATTTTCAAGTCTCCCAGAGAGGACTTGTATATTTAGGTTCACATATTTATAGGTTTAGCTAAGTCTATGCACATCATATGCACAAAACTTTAATAAAACTGTAGGGTTTAAGATTTAAGATTAAGAAAAACAACAAAGCACAATGTCTGATTATTTGGGCTTTAATCATTTTACTTACTCCATCACTTTGCTCAGTTATACAGATGGGAATACAGAGTATTAAGCCATTCATAAACCACCCTAACCAAAAATGCCAACTTTTTCCATACTCAGGTCCATGGAGGTGATGTATCAATGCAGTTACTTTAGTTTCCTGCTGTCATTCGCAGCATTGGAAAATACAGAGCATACACTATGCTTCCTCAGGCTGGTGAATCACCTGGTACATGAGTCTTTATACATGACCTACACTATGCATTTAATCTATCTATCTATCTATCTATCTATCTATCTATCTATATTAGGTTATGGTGCATCCACATATGGTCCATCTGGTGCTTTTGTCCTTCAACATGGTACAAGAAAGCTGGGGGGAAAACTGCTGGCAGATCTTATCCCACGCTTTCCTATGGCACCAGGATTTCTAATACCAGATGTCTTTTTGAACTGGACAGAAAAACGCTGAATGTTATGGAAGTTTTTTTGGAACTGGTCCTCAAAGCGCATAAAAATGGAGCTCAGCCCTTATCAAGTCAATGGGCATAAAACAACTAGCAAGACACAACTGATATATGTTAACCCAACCTTAGCAGATGTCAGTAACAGGTTTGATATAGGCTGGTGACATTCTGAAGGCATTATACCCAAATCTTGCAAAATTTGGGAACAGAACTGACAAAGAGCAGTAGAAATTATTAGAACTGACCTCTAAGTTAGGCATTTAGCAATTTTATAGAATGAATATGTCCATGATAGAACCTCTACTAAGATCTACTAAACATATCAGTTGTGTACCTGTCACCTAAGCAGGAGCAAAATTCAGTAAATTTGCTGCAGCTCCAGGTTTATAATACTTTCCACAATTCTAGACCTAATATATTTCAACAGCGTATTATTTATTTCTCTTTTGGTTATACAGCACCAACATGTTCTGCAACAATATACAATTATTGACATCATTTACTGTCCCAAGCAGGGTACTAGCACGGGTTTGCAGGAGGAGCTTGAGCTTTATTTTCTGGTTTCTATGTGATGTGTCACAAGGCACCTGCCCAGGCGTACACCCATAGTTTTGGGTCCACTTAAGGGGCCTATTAGAATCCCGGATAATACTAATATAACCAAAAGGCTGTTGGATCTCCATGTGGCCATATCTATTGAGATATTAATGGGGGTATCTAAAAGTAGGATATTAAATGGAAGTTAAGCAAAGGCGTAATTTGAATCTCCTGGGCCCCAATGCAAAATAAGTAATGGGGCCCCCATTTACAATGTGTTATCAAGAATACCAAGGTCTTCTTATGTTGTAGACAGGACTTTGGGGATCAAGGGCCCGGTAGAGATTGCTACCTCTGCACACTCTATTGCTGTACCCCTGAAGTTAAGCACTACTGCTCGACACTGACCATGTAAATGCAAAATCTCCATTAAGAGAAACTGGTTACCCACTTTTTTTCCCAGTAGGGGACTCCAGTAATCATCCAATTTCATGTTGCGCTACACTGTTAATCATGGAGGGGATGTATCAACCCCTATCAAGATGTCAAATGAGAAGGGTTGTGTTAAATTAAGAAAGTATGGCTGCTTTCATGCAGAACCAGTCCGTGGGCTGGGTCTGGCATTGCAGCTCAGGACTAATTAAGTCTGTGGGCAGAGCTGCAATACCACCCACAGCCTTTGGACTAGAGTGGCACTGGTTCTGCAGGAAGGCAGCCATGTTTCTTTTAACCCCTTATAAATTACAATCTGATATGAGCGGGGGTCCTACCTAATATAACCCTGTATATACTATTTCACTGTGGTGTGTATAACCATTACAATGCAGCACCCAAATATTGTTGTATTTAAGTGCTAGAGAAGTTTATAGTGCTATACATCGTAACATCTAACACAACCTTTCAACGACCAATAAGTGATAAAAAGGAAAGGAGCTAATGATATAAAGACATGGCTGAAAAATATAAATCTCTTGATGAGAATTTTTTTTTTTTTTTATAAAAGATTTATTACTAGAATAAAAATAATTATAGTGAACATTGGTCAAACATTGGTCATAGACAGAATTCATGGTACCATAGAAGCAGCAAATTATCATTGTCAGAGTTTTCCTCTTCTGACAACCCCTTTCACTGAAATGGGTGCACAGCGACTTCTCATGACCAGGGTAAGCAGTGCACCACCAAAATCACACAGTCCACCAGAGCGAGTGGCCGCTGATCGGAGTACACTCATATCCTAAACATGCATATGAGAAGTAGATATCATTTTATGAGTATATATAATTTGTCTTGTGTCTCTGATTCACAGATAGTGACTTTCACTATGAAGCCACAGATACCTGATAAGTGGTGAAAGCAAAAAATGAAGAGAGGGTGACTGCTTCATGGAAGTTATGCAATAAAGTAAATGCTCAGCAGGTCTGAGTATGTGGAAAGGTGTGTGCAGAGGGAATAAAATAAGGGCTCACGCACATGGATGCCCTGTGGCTCTCTGTACAGATCCATAGGGGCTCCATGTGCCGCCCTATAGGATCTGCGTGCACAGTGTTACTGTATAAATCAGCTCTGTATGTAAATGGATGATAAAAGAGGCATACATAGAAGAGAGAAGACCCTACAGCAATGATCAAATGAGATCCTATTATGATATATGATTTAGCCACCCAAGACAGAAGGAACCAGTCTCCCACTCGCCTCCAGAAAATTCTCATGACTCTTGGGCCAATTCACCATTCTCTGTAGCTCCTACAATAGAATGGTAGTGCACAGGTTCTTGCCACCAAATAACAAAGGGGCTTGGGCTAACAAGGGTTGGATGGCTTCTCTCCAAGTGCACCACAGCAGCTGCATGGCCTGTTTCTATGATATGTATGGTCTTACCCATACTCCAACCACACATGGCTCTGTTTTCTGCCCAAACTATCAGCCTGGACAATAATCTTGCTGTGGATCACAGACACTTTTTAGTTTTGCCATAGATATGAAAATTTTTTATCACGTTTAGAACATTTAAACACTTATTAATGATGAACCTTTGGGTGGATTTATTAAACCTGGCGTTTCCTATAGCAACTTTAAAGGGATTGTCCCACAAACTGAAGACTGCAGGACTTTTTTCCTGCCCCATATTCAACTGGAGCGCAGTCAGGCTGAATGTAGATGGGACTGGTGTGGTGATGGCCACTCGTCCTATTCACTTCAATGGGAGCGCCGGAGATAGCTGAAGTACAGCACTCAGCTATCTCTGGTACTCCCATTCACTTCACTTCGTTCACTCGGCTATCTCTGGTGCTTCCATTGAAGCGAATGGGATCGCCGAATGCCACCAGTCCCACCCACATTCAGCCTGGCTTCGCTCAGGTTCAATATGGAGCAGGAGAAAGGTTTTGCGATTCATGGACAGACAGGCTAATAAATTCCCCCAGTATGTCTTTGGTAGTAAAAAACGCCTCCGACTGGTCACATCTACTCCATAAATTTTATAAGCCCTTGCGGGCAGGGCCCTCTATCCCACTGTGACATTTGGTCACTGTTAGTATTATACTTGTCTTGTATATTTTTTGTACTGTATGTAAACCCTCAAATGTAAAGCACCATGGAATTAATGGTGCTATATCAATATACAATAATAATAATAATAATAATGGTTCTCACATCAACATTCTTCTCCGCCATTATTGCTCACCACTATGATTGAGCATTAACTTTGCTATAATGTGGGAAAAGTTCTTGTGCAGAATACAGTATTTCCCATATTTTCGATATGTATTTGTTTATCTCCATATTCATATATTTATCCTCATTGCAAATGCTTGCATCCATCATACCAAATCTTTACATCTATAATTATATGTCAGTGGCCTAATTCAGAGTCTTCACTTTTTATGCGGTGGCTTCTCAGATGTCTTACCGATAATCAGTGTTGGCGAGGAATTTGGCTATCTATTGTCAGCATTAGTCAATTCCTATTTTCCCAGGAGATTGTGTTGTTGGTTTTTTGGTAATAATGCAATAGAAACATGACTTTTTCTCTGTTTAGGATGTACAACCTATTTCTAATATTTATTGCCATGTTGCATCAATGGCAATGCACCAATGGATTGCCCCATTTTTGGGTCACCTATATACCTGGTTTGTAAAGCATTGCCTTTCTTAAAGTGTCATCACAGACCAAGTCTTGCAGCTACTAGCTCTCTTCTTCTCCTTCTCTTCTTCTGGGCCCTGGAGTTTGTTTCCTTCCTTCCCCACCCCCACCCCTCCCTCTTCCCTGCTGTGTAGGAGTCAGTGGAGCTCACACAGGAGGGAGGGAGAAGCTCCTGTCCTGGGGCAGAACCCTGAGAACTCAGAGCCAGCAGCAGGTGCTGTGATTGGCTGTTGCTAGGTGACGTGGTTGACAGTCACATGACTGGAGTTAAATGCCTGGCGCTGAAGCAGGGAGCAGCAGACAGTCTCTAGTGATCAGCAGCAGCTCTCCTTTCTGTGCTCTTCAGCCAGGTCTCCTCCTGTGTGGATCATCATGACTTCAGCATCCTGAGCTTCTCCACTTTGACTGAGTTCCATTGGCTGCACTGATTGTTTTTTTTTTTTTTTTTTTTTGCTCCATCGTCCCAGCTCCTTAGTTTGCAAATCCACAATGACTGGAGTATTTGACAGCTTAGTGTCAGATATGCATTCTAACCAAATGACCTCAAACAGTTATCACAGCCTGCACAAGTCCCAGGAGTCCCCCACCCTGCCTGTGTCCACAGCTACTGACAGCAGCTACTACACCAACCAGCAACAGCAGCAGCAACACTGCGGAGGGGGGTCTCCCTATGGACAGATGGGATCCTACCAGTTTCACAGCAGTGGCATCAATGGCATCTCCTACCCTGCCAAGTCCTACGATCTGACCTCCTATAACGGCTCTTACAGCTCCTATGGACCCTATGGAACAAGCCCTTCCCCTACACACAATGACCAAGGTAAAGTACAGTACTATGACTATCCCAGACTTGTTGCACTCTTCTTGCCTGTGCATGTTGTGTACTTTAATCTATGGCTGCTGCTTACATAATGTGTTGATGCTGCAAAAATAAGACCTGACACCCTCAGCAATGTGCTGCACAGACAGGTCAGGGAGGCAGAAGTGCTACTATGCAGAATAATAAAAAGTGTGGACTGTCATGCCTATGTCTAACTTACCTCTTCCTATGTTTCACAGAAAAAGAGGAATGTGAGCCTGAGGTCAGGATAGTGAATGGGAAGCCCAAAAAAGTTCGAAAACCCAGGACCATCTACTCCAGCTTCCAGCTGGCAGCCCTGCAAAGGAGGTTTCAGAAAACACAATACCTGGCACTGCCCGAGAGAGCTGAGTTGGCAGCATCGCTGGGCCTAACTCAGACACAGGTCAGTGCTGATATGTCATATATACACTTAGTATAGATACATCATTGCTAAATTACTATATATTTACTATACAAGTAGCATTATTATTTCCATAATTATATATATATAAATTTAGAGAGAGAGTGAGAGAGAGAGAGGATACATAGCTATATAAATAGAATTGGTGCTTGTTTCAGATTTTTATATTATTTACACATTCATTCATTCATTCATTATATATCAGTGATACATAATAACAGCACAGTTGTAAAAATAATAGAGAAATGCTATGGTAGGTTAAATAGATATAAACGGTATTTAAAAATAGGGGGGGAAAAAAAATATATATATATATATATAAATATATATATTTAAATAGAATAACAGAATAACACACACGTAACTTTTCCAGAGAGCACGTTACTCCAAAGTGCATTTGTAGCCACAAATATTACTTGTAAATAAAGCTGGCACTGATAAGAATTATATCTATATTGCTGCTACCCTTTTTTCTATTATCTTTACTGTGTTACATTGTGTCATTACCATGTATCGCTATCTCTATGTATCAGTCATTCTCTGCACTTCGTGTTTATATATTTCGGGAGTAAACCAGACCAATATTCGGACTCTAGGAGCTCACTGTGCTCCACCAGAGTTATAACTAACTTAGTTTAGTTATAAATCTAAATGCATAGATAGATAGATAGATAGATAGATAGATAGATAGATAGATAGATAGATAGATAGATGGAGCGATCGACAGATTATATAGTGTGCCTGCGGGTGTAAAGAAAACTTCCTTCTTCTTCGACCTAGGCCAACAAAATACAATTGTTGCTATCATAATTATTTGTATATTTTTTATTTATCATATTTGTATACAATTCAATTAAATAAATGTAATATTTTCATAGATGTAATAATCGATGGGGTATACATAATTAATGAAATATACTAACAACAGCATATTATTTATTGTATATGACAGTTTTATGTAATATTATACACAGCGATGTATTTGTAGATAGATAGATAGATAGATAGATAGATAGATAGATAGATAAATAGATAGATAATTGTTAGACATAGAAGATAGATAGATAGATAGATAGATAGATAGATAGATAATTGTTAGACATATGAATATTAGATATATTTATAGTATGATGTCGTTATGAAAGAAACTAATAGACAGTATTTTCCATCATCAGGTAAAAATCTGGTTTCAGAACCGTAGATCAAAGTTTAAGAAAATGTGGAAAAGTGGAGAGTTGCCCTCCGACCAGCACCCGACGGGCAACGAGTCCCCGACCTGCAATTCTCCCCCTTCAGCAGTCACCTGGGACTTTGGGTCACATCAAAGGTTGCAGGGGCCTAACCCAACCCCCGGCATCCAGCCCCCCAACTCTGGCTCCAGCCCCAGTGCCTTTCTAGGCAGCTACTCCTCCTGGTACCAAACCTCAAATCCAGCCACACACCTTCAGTCCAGTCCATTACTGCAGCAGCAGCACCACCTCCACCATCACAGCAGTGCAGCTGTCACTGCAGGGACTATCTTCTAAAGGGACCCCAAAACTGGGGGTGTGATGATGAACACTAATAGGCAGTGTGGACACAATGACTGGGAGAGGTCTCCTTTCTGTGTCACTGATCACAGGTGGCCTCAGGTTCATGTCATAGACTGGTGATCTGATCAAACCCTGGACTCACTGATGACTGGAGATGATGTTGTCTGCCATTCCAGTAGACATGAATTGGATCTATGTAAAATAGTGGGATAGGAAAGAGTTAATTGCAGCAATTAGGGCTAAATTGTGGTATCAAATCCTGATTGGATTGAAATCTAATTAGCATTCATTTTATTAACTCATTATTCACTCTGACTTAGCTTTACAGGTTACAGGCTTAGGTTACCCTATGTGAGTGTTATCATTTGTGGAACTATAAGTCTCAGCATGCCCTGGCATGAGCTAGCCTCCCTACCTCTGTTATGCCACTACTATTTCCACAAATGAATGGCAACGAGAGACAATCAGTCATTATTTTTTTACCTATTAAAACGTTTTTTGCCAAATAAAACCTTGTCTAATTTTGTTACAATGTAACAAGTCAGAAGTCCACAGCGCCCCCTCTCTAGTTTGTGGATCGCCAGTGCAGTTTGGTTTTTATACAGGATTAGGTGCCTTTTTGGATAACCTCATTTTTAATGGATAAAGATGATTTTTATATGTAGAGATAAGAAAACCCGTGTTTAAATTATCTTTTTTAATGAAATCTGCATTGAAACTCTTGTATATTGCTGCATCGTCGGTGTACAGTTTCCTTTTCTTTGTATTCTCTGCAGAAATGGACTCTTTTTAGTCTCTTACATTCCCAATGTCCAGTGCAAAAAAAAAAAAAAAGAAAGTTTTATCCGTCCTAGTTTTGTTCTTTTCCTCTGCCTCCTCACCAGGCTACTACTGATTTATTTCATGGACAAAGGTTATTTATTTTGGATACAATTTATCCATGTTGTTATTATTTTTTCTTTTATGAAAAAAATAAATATTTAAAATAAAATATTGTTTTGATGAAATGATCCACAGTTTTGATTATTTTGTTGTTTTATAGGACTATAAATGACATGTATTTTTTTTTTAACCCTTATTATTATGAGACTTTTGGGTGACAGGGAGAAGGGCACCAGGCTGTTGTGCAGTTTTATGAGCTTTTTGACTGATCTGTGCAGTGGTCATAAATTGTGGCTTAGGAAGTGGGAGGGTTCTGGTCGTGAATCAATCATAGGAAGCCTCAGGTTTGCAGACAGAGTCACTCCCATCCCAAGGAGCTGGCGCCAGGGCCTCTGTAGTCTGGTGGTGTCGTCACTGGGCACACGCCCTCTCACACCCACCCAGTGCACAAGTCTTGGCACACAGGAGCCAGTTCATCTTGCTGAGCAGCTCTCCCAGGTTGTTTATCATTTGTATCTTGTCTGAATTCTATATACCTGGGATTCCTTATTGTAAAATCGTCCTAATCCTCACTGACCAAACGTCGGCAACTCTTATGAGTAATGCAAGTAAGATTAAGATCTTAAGTCAACTGTACAATATACAATATCAATGCAAAATTGCAGATTTTCGATAATATATTTGACAGTTGCATAAATAGCAATTCCATATCCTAAATTATGACTCATCTAAAATAATAGGATGGATACCCTGTGCCTAATATGTACAGCACCATGCCTTCAAATGTACAGCACCATGGAATGAATGGTGCTCTAACAATAAATATATAATAATAATAGTAATAATAGAAGATGCACATGTTTTAGGCCACTTATGTATATTTCGGGGAAAAGAAAAGACTGGAGTTTTTTTAAGCAATTTTTTAGCCAAAACACAAATGGAATAAATGATATAGGGAAACTATAAAGGAAGGATTGAGGCTAGCTTTATGTGTTTTTTTTTTTCCTTGTAAAAAAAAAAAAAAAATTGTCTGCATTGATTTGCAGTTTTTATGGCGCTATTTGCACTTGGTGTTTTAATTCAAATAGGATTTTTCTGCATCCTTTTTTTTCTGGAATTTTTTTTTTTTCTGGGAAAACACCTGAAAAACAAAACAGAGTATGCTGCATTATAAAAAAAATAATGCCAAAGAGGTATAAAATGTAATTACATTTAATAAAAAAAAAAAGTTAAAAACAAAAACCCCAGTAAAGTTAATCTTAATGAATAATCTCGAGTCTGGCCACAACATTTGTAATGGTATTTTCTCGCAGTAAAAAAAAAAATTCTGTTAAAACCAGAAAAAGAAAATAATTGTATGAAACCAATAAAAAAAATACTTGTGTGAAACCACCTAGAAGCTAAGGCCCCTTGTAGCAAACCGAAGCTAAGATACACTGCAGAAAAAAAATGCACTAAATGCGTTACATTTTATCTGTATTTTTTATTGTGTTTTTGCTTCCCTTGTTAAATCTTTAGAGAAAACACTTGTGTTTCTGCAGTTAAAATTTTTGAGCGCAGCATTTTTTTCCTGCAATGTGTGGATGGGATTAGCCAGAATCTCATACACTTTGCTGGTAATGTAAAATGCAATGTTTTTTTTTCTGCTGCGTTTCTGCAACGTGGAGTCTTAGCCTGAGGCCAAAATGTGGACGTCTGATGTCCATGATGATCAACGACGACACTCCATCCTGCTTATTTTTGGGTCATGCACTATCCATGGTTGGTCTGTTTTTCATATCTAAAAAAAAAAAGATATATCAACATTTATTTTGTTATGGTTCGTATGATTTTCTATGTCCTTTGAAAAATGGATAACACACAGATGTGTCCGTAATGCATCCGCATCCAAAAAAACGAACATGCTGTTTTTTTTTATTTTTCACAGACCTAGGATCCATGAAAAAAGACAGATGTCTGTAATAAATACAATGAAATAAATGGATACATGTGCCGACTGTGAAAACTGCAGACAGCATAAACACATGCAATGCGGACATGTGAATACGCCATATACTTCCTGCTGGATCCCCTTCTGGCTTCTGCTCAAAAAACTGCAGTAGCGTTTTCCAAAAAATGTTGTGTATGTAGCTACAGGTCAATGTAAATTGCAGAATACATTTTGCTTGGTTATTTGATATTCACTGTAGCCCCATATCGGTATGAATAAAGTAATATTTATAAGAATATTTTTTGTGCAGTTTCAAATAAGTTCTTTGAGGCAGTTCAAAATATGGAGCTTTATTAATAAGATGGATAGATCAATGGCAGAAATATATACTTGAGAATTAGATATACATATATACATTTCTTTCAATATATTTCAGACTTGTCGGTGATATTATAGAAGGAGGGCTGGGTTATTAGATCTACAGGACAGACTCTTTAACACTTATGATGCACAAAATGAAATGATAGATCTACCCAATAATACAGTTTTATTTGACGGCTGACGGAAATCTCACAAGATATGCTGCCGAATTTCTTGTCACACTAGTCATTATTCTAGTATTGAGCAACTGACCAATAATTTGTCATGTGATCAATGCAAATATACCGACGCACTGACCGTTGCATGGTGCCACAATATATATGTCTTTTACGTGTATTCAGGGCCCTGTGTCACATTTATTCTGAAGACAGCATCCATATAAAGCTATGATCCATATTAAAACAAATTTATATGGATTCACAGAGGGTTTTTTACCATGAGGGGAAAAATTTGGACTTACTTAACACGTTTGGGTGGGTTCACTTACACTATATGGACAAAAATATTGGGCTGCATCCACATTACACCTACAGGAGCTATTATGACACTCCATTCTAATTCCACAGGCATTAGTAAGGAGTTGGTCCCCTCTTTGCAGCAGAACAGCTTCCACTCTTCTGGGAAGGCTTTCTACAAGATTTTGCAGTGTGTCTGTGGGAATTTTTACACATGAGGTCAGACACTGATGCTGGGTGAGAGGCCCTGGCTCAGAGTCTTCATTCTAGTTTGTCCCAAAGTGGTTTGTTGGACTTGAGGTCGTGGCTGTGTGTGGCCAGTCAAGTTCTTTCACACCAAACTCACCAAACCATAAGGACATTGCTTTGTGCAATGGGGCACAGTCATGGTGGAACAGAAAAGGGTCTTCCTCAAACTGTTCCCACAAAGTATCTTGGTCTGCAGAAACATTAAGATTTCCCTTCACTGGAACTAAGGAGCCTAGGTCAACCCTGGATAAACAACCCCATAATATTACACCTCCTCCACCAAATTGACAGTTGTCACACTGCAGTCGAGGAGGTAACCTTCTCCTTGCATTCACCAAACCCGGACTTGTCCATCAGACTGGTAGGTAGACAAGAGTGATACCTACGTTATTACGTTTCCATTGCTCCAGAATCCAGTGCTTGCATTGTGCTTTACACCACTACATCTGATGCTTGGCATTGTGCTTGGTGATAATAGGCTTGTGTGCAGCTGCTTGGCCATGGAGCTCCCATTGCACAGTTTTTGTGTTCATGTTAATGCCAGAGGAGGTTTGGAACTCTAGTTATTGATTCAGCAGAATGTTGGCGACTTTTATGTATTATGCATCTCAGTACTTGGAAAGCATTTCTGTGCCTGACAGCAAAATATAGCATTTTGGGCTTTTTTGTAGTTTACTCTATGGACGGTAGATCGATGTGCGAAGTACACGAAAAACAATTGGCCAGACACAACTGATATATACTCTCCTGGAAACACTGCATTCAGGGGAGGATACAGTGCTTTATAGAGTCACACATCTCTGTGAAACCATGCAGGTCCATGCACATGGTACTACTGAGGTGTGCATGGGGCTACTCCCATGTCCATTCCCAAAAATGTTTTAGACTTGTTGCTGGTCATGGAAGGATGTCTAGCTCCTTAGATCTACAGGCTGGCTTTTTTCATAAAATGATAAAGACAATGTTCACAATGCTAAATAAAATGTTGGATAGAGTAAACTATATGGCATGCCAAGCTGCACACAGAGCAGAGCTGTCAGTCAGAACACAGGACGGACAGGACACTTTCCTGCACAATGTATCTTTGACCATGTAAATGATATATCCAGATCAAGACCTCATGTGTAGCCTCGCTGTACTTTCTCTAGCTTCTTTATGTTCATCCATTAGTAAAAATAGAACCGAATAAAAAAAATATACTTAAGTGTGGCAGGAAAGATCGGCCATTAAGTTTTTAACAGCTATACTTAAATATTCCCTTGTAGTGAACATCTATGCATGACTAAAAATAAACTAAGTACTAGTAGACTACTATATAAAATATCAATTATCTCCTGGGCTATCCTCAGCACATAAAATGTTACCACATGTTACTGTATATAAATTCCATTAAGCAGCATTTTTGTTGTCTAGGTCCCCTACCCCTTCTCTGTCTACGTAGGGAATGATGTGTCATCCAATCACAAGCAAGAATACCCCACTATGATGATGTCACTCTGGATGACACATCATAGCAGCAGGCTATGCTGCCAGAATCACATGACTCAGGCATAACTTGAAGCTCCTAGGCCCCAGTATAAAATTTGTAAAGGGGCCCCCTACCTACCTTGTGCCATTTAGAATAGTGGCATATTTTATATGGGAAATGGACCTTTGGGTCCCCCTTGTGGTCCAGGGTCCAATAGTGATTGCTACCACTGCACACCCCTGACAGGACATGACATCCTTATGGGCAATACATGTAGAAAAAAGAATTGTGGGGGATTGAAGCATAATTATAAAGGTAAATATAAAGATCAGTGTCTTATTTTTGTACGTTATGTTACATGGCATTAATTATATAGGTCTCAATTGGGATTTTCTAATTATCATCTAGTGCAAAACAAATCCAGTTAAATATATTTAATCCAGAAAGAAAGCACCTGCTAAATGGCAGATTATTAAATATTGTGTATTCTATAATCTATTTTATTGCACATCCATAAAAAAATGAAGTTCTCACTTTCAGGTTGTGAACCTACAAATAGACACTTAGGCCGGGGCCCCACGTGGCGTAAATGCCACAATTTGCCCGTGGCGGAAACGCCACGGAAAAAAATTGCGGCATTTTACAGTCAGAGCAAAGTGGATGCATTAAAAAACTTTACATTAAAAAACCGTGCTGTGGACATCTCGGAAATCGCAGCATGTCAATTATACCTACGGAAACGCAGGCAGTTTCCCCATAGGTATAATTGAAACCTCTGCGGGCTTTCTGTCTAAAGCACTGCGGGAAGAACCGTGATGCCTTGCTGCTGCGGTTTTCCCGCAGCGCATTTTTGCTGCGAGAGGCCACGTAGGGCTTTTTTTGTTGCAGATTTTGCCACAGTTTTTTTAGCCAAATCTAGGAGTGGATTGAGCAGAAGGCAGAAGAAGTATAAGAAGCTTCCTAAATATTTCCCATTCCTTTTGTAGCCATTCTTGGCTTTGGCTCAAAATAACCTGCAACAAAATAACAAAAACTCAAGGAAAAACATTGCAGAAAAAATAATGCATTTTCATTGATTTTTTTTTTTCCGCATCATGTTTTAGCTGCGTTTTGCTACATGAGACCTTAGCCTACACATGACATAGATAGTACACTTTTGAAGGAACCTAGAAATCTGTACCAACATTTGTACTCAATGGGTAAAATCTGGAGAATTCTCACAACAGATAGGGCATAAGGCAGATTTGAAAATCTGATTCTTATTTTTTGTGGTATAAGGGAATGGGGTTTGTTAAAACTACACTTATACAGTACTGTATTATTGTGTTGTAAAAAAAAAAAATTAAAATATGCCATTTTTTATTTTTTTTTTAAATCAGGGGAGTCTGATCAATGTGGTTTGTACTTACTCAGCATTGTACTGATTTTTTGTCTTGCCTTGGTGTCTCCAGACAAGGGGCCAAGAAGCTCAATGTGCAGTCTGAAAAAATCTCAGACTGCACTTTGAAATGTGCTATTCTGGTCAAGACAAGCAAAGGTCTGCGTGAAACAAACTGAAGTGTTTGGGTCTCATTCAGTTCAACCCTTTAAGGACGCAGGGTAGTTTGTACGTTAATGCTCTGTGACTTTTTTCATAATTTCCTTCGCTGCCTTCCAAAATTCATGACTTTTTTTATTTTTCTGTCGACATAGCTATTTGAGGGCTTATTCTTTGCGTGACGAGTTGTACTTTCATTTGGCGCCATTTTGGGGGACATATAATGTTTTGATCAGCTTTTATTAACATTTTTGGAGGTCCATGTTAAAAAAAAACACAATTCTGTCATTATTTTTTTGCATTTTGTTTTTACGGCATTCAATCTGCATTAATAATGAGATGGCAACTTTGTCTGGTGGTTCACTACGATTACAGCAATACCATATTTATATTGGTTTTATTATGTTTTACTGCTTTTACAAATAAAACTTTACTTTTTGAAAATTACCGATTTTCCTGGGGTCACCGTATTCTGACACCTATAACTTTTTTACTGTTTTGTTGATGGACATATGTAAGGGCTCTTTATTTTTGGTACTTTTTATTGGTACCAATATTTGGTTTTATGACTTTTTGATCACTTTTTATTTGTTTATTTTTGTTTACGTTATGTGTTTTTTGAACTTTTTTATTATTTGTTTATTTTAAACGTTTTTACTTTTTACATGTCCCACTGGGGGACTTGGGGGACCTTGAACCTGAGATCTTAGATCCCCAGTGCAATGTACTACAATACTGTATTCCAGTACATAGGTTCCTTATGGAAACTGTGCATAGGCAGTCAGGAGGGGGAATCAGATGCAGACATGGGGCAGTCAGATGAGAGGGATCCAAGGGTTGGCAATCTTGCGGGACAGTTGATCACGGCATCCAGGGGGTTAATTCACTAGAGCCAAGTGCTGGAAGTGATGTCACAGGCACAGCTCCTGTGCCCACGTCATTACAGTGCCATACTATTACGGCACCGAGTGTTAAGTATTCGCGACGTAATAGTATAGCGCAAAGTGGGAAGGGGTTAATGGGACTGTAGGTACCATCATATTCTGCAGCGCTTTGAAGTGTGGGAGGGAACTAGAATACCCAAGGTACGAATGTTTAAAAAAAATAAAAATAGAAGGGTTAATAGTTTATTTTTTTTTTTTTGCCAATTAACGAAATACAAAGTGAATGAAAAAAAGAGAAATGTAAATCCCATCAATATTTGGTGTGACCTTTGCCCCTTGGAAGAGGAGTCCTGGAAGTGATGATACGGCCCCCACAGACAGCGCCCTGATCTCATCATCATCCAGTCTGTCTGGGATTACATGAAGACACAGAAGGATTGGAACAAGCCTACATCCACAGAAGATCTGTGCTTAGTTCTCCAAGATGGCGGGAACAACCTCCCTGCCAAGCTCCTTCAAAAACTGTCTGCAAGTACCGAGAAGAACTGATGGAAGGCAAAGGGCAAAGGTCACACCAAATATTGATGGGATTTAGATTTCTCTTTTGTTTATTCACTTCATTTTGTTAATTGACATCAATAAACTGCTAACACTTCTATTTTTGAAAGCATTCTTACATTGTAACATTTTTCACACCTGCCTGAAACTTCTGCACAGTGCTGTATAATACAAAAAAAATATCCCTGCTATGTTGTTTTCTTTCTCACACAGTTCTAAATGATCACAGTAATTTAAAACATTTGCGAAAGGTATCAATAAAGAAAAATATCTGCGCTATTAGGAAATACAATGCAATAGAAATACGATTTCATTCAGACGTACATGCCACATCATGAATGCACATCTCTGAGCATTGTGTGCCAGGGTTTTATTAATATGTAAATGTGAAAGGGCCGGTGAGTGATGTGGATAGATGACTATAGTGTGTCAAGTAGATGAAAATAATATCTGATGTTTATTAAAACTTAGTTGTTTTGGGTTGCCCTGCCAACAATATCTCAGGGCGTTGCAGGTACCAGCTTTAATGATGTCACATCTACGTTGCAACACCCCCGGGTTAAAGACATGTGTGATGCAACGCTTTGGCTATGGGCTGTGACAGGATTTGATGCCAGTGTGTCACAATAGCAGCACATTGTTGTGTTGCACGTGCAGATATCATGTTAATGTATTAGCCCATGCCTGTGTATACAAGACTAGGTTCACATGTAGTGGTTGGGGTGCTGTGTGTTTGCAAGCTAGCTCCCTTTTTTCCTAGTTCTGGTTCCAAAAAGGGATGACAGTAGCAATGCAATATTTCTTACCCCTTATTCCACTTGGATTCAGTTTTGGGAGGGGATATACATGCAGTGCGGAGCATTACATGGTTAACATGGTTGTGTCACAAAGGCAACCCCTTTTAATATTCCCTTTTAGGGCATTTGCAGACCTGCTTGAGACCTCCCTCTATAGACTAGAGCAGGTCTAGTGAACTCATCAACCATATATTACAAGGTTGGCAGTGTCAGGGTTCCTTGGGCTCACCAGATAAAATGATTCTGGGAGCCCCATAAGAAAGAGACCATAGTACCCTTCAAATTTGTGTGTCTTCTACTGGAAAGTTATCCTCTGGAAAGGATCCTCTGGTACTCTGTTGGGCCAGTACGACACTAATGGTCAGACATTCATTACATGGTTGGTCAGATGTAGCATTCCCTGGTGGTGATACCGACTGATTGCCAGGAGATGCAGAAGCCAAATTTGTGATGATCACTCTCCAATATTTCTAATGCAGTCAACCCCTTTAAGGTCTGAAATCCTGCCGCCAGTGCAAGTAATATAGATGGTTATTTTCAGGTTTTATTTCTCTGAGTGTATGCATACCAGAAAACTAGTGTAAATACATTAATAGATCTGCTTTGATATTATGAACAGCATACTTGCCAACATCCAGAATTTGCCAGAACTGTCCTAAATATTCAGAAACAAGCAAACTTCCTTCATCCCAGATAAATGCTGTCCCGAAAAGAAGCAGGGTTATGCAATCCCACCTAAAGCTAAGGCCTCACGTTGCGGAAAAGCATCTTTTTTTGTAGCAGATTTTGTTGCTGTTTTTTGAGCTAAAGCCAGGAGTGGATTGAGCAGAAAGATAGAAGTATAAGAGCTTCCTTTATATTTCCCATTCCTTGAGTAGCCATTGTTGGCTTTGGCTCAAAAAACCACAACAAAATCTGCAACAAAAAAAGCTGCGTTTCCGCAACGTGAAGCCTTAGCCTAAAAGTAGACACTCACATCCAGTTTGAGATGGATCTTAATCATGCAGAATATCCAGGAGGCTTGTGAAATAAGGGGAGACTCCCAGTAGATCTGTGAAACCCTATGTGATGTGAGCACAGTATGTGCCGTCATGTCAAAAAAGGGGCATTGGAAGCACATTTTCGAGGTGTGGCCTGACCCCAACTTGCTGTTCTCCCAGAAGGCTGCCAGCAAATGTTGGGAAGTATGGCCTTAAGTGTCCTGATTTGGAAACTGAAATGTTGGTATCCAAGAAACAATCAATATTAAACACTGCAATAGCTTATAATGCAATTCACAAACCATAGCTACACTGCTGTTCACTAGGTTTTCTACAACTACAGGCACAAACATGCCCTTTATATACAAGCTATTGAAGAACCCCATATTATCTGGACATTTAGTTTGTAAGCACCTATACAACCAAACACTGGCCGTGCTTGATTTAAAATGCATAAAATAACATTAATAACTTATTGAAACCCACAGGATGCCACTGAATAAACATCAATGTATTACGTTACAGGTAGAGTAAACCCATACTTACCGATAAACAGTGACTGGAGGCTGAAATCCTGTAGGATATATGTTGAGTGTAAACAGATATTAGCATAATCAGGAGGCTTTGATTTTGCCTTCACACATGGCCTGTTTATATGATGCAGAAAAATGATATATTAGTGTTTGAGAATCTACATGAGGGCCTCCAATCACCTGCCCGGTCACCACAGTGAATGGAAGATTGCACTCAGCAGTGAATACTGCCATTAATAATCAGCACGGATTTGAGTATGGTGCAAACCATGCAAGGTGCACGCATTAGGAACACACACACATATATATATATATATATATATATATATATATATATATATATATCACATATTTTATTATATTACCTTTTCAATTCCTCATAAATAAGGCACACCCTCCGCCCTGCACTGAAAACAATTCCAGCTCATAGCTAAACTGATGTAGATTTCAGGCATTATTTACGCCAGTTTTCTGGTATAAATGATAATAAATCTGACAGGGCCCATCAAAGCTCCTTTCAGGAAAGTGAGGAGCGAGGGTCACATAAGAAGAAAGAAGAAAAAGAAAAAAGTAACAATTTCTTATTGCGAAAATCTGACTTACACGAAAAAATTGCAACTTTTTCATGCCCTGCATGACGCAAAATTGCTGCACAAGGGATGATAAATCTGCTGCAGCCACTTGATGTTTCTGTGACCTAGTGCAGGAGATTAGGTGCAACAGTAGATGAAGGGGTTTATAAAGTGCAGGTAGGGAGAGAGGATGTTAGATATCTTTGAGATAAGAGGCAGATCCGGCCCCAACCCACGCCTTTTACTTTGTTGAGAATGTACTGATGCACTGTAATGGAAGGCCGGATCGAGAGCGTGCTCTCCTGGTGAGCGTGGTTTGGTGATGTACCACAGCAAGGATATCATGAGCCTCACAGCAGGGTGAACTCACTCATGGGGGGAACAATGGTTACTCAGTGGATCCCCAAGTTGTATTGAAGACCAGTCGATGGTCCAGCACACAGCTGCCTATAGGGACAGTCATAGAAGGCAGTCGTGGCTTTCCTGGTAATGGTTGGGAGGTGGAAATCAGTGAGTGTTGTGTCGAATTGGGGGTTAAGCTCCTTCCTAGGCTGTATTGATAATTTAGTAAAGGCTGGCACATGCCACAATTTTATTTGCAAGAGCTGTGTCTTGGGTTACTTGCTAATGGCAAAGCACTAAGAGGTTGGCCCATGTCCACCTTATACAAAACAGGTAATCCCTGCCTCACTTAATAGGTGCCATTTATAATAGCGGTGTATTAAATGGCAGAAGGGGATTGGTTCCCCTAAGGCACCAAAGCTTGGGTGCAACTACTCTGCCCCCTCATATCTACTCCTTAGGATTGTTCCAAATATCTGAGTGGGGTTCTGAATTTTATGCTTCTAAAAGTATTTTATGGTACTTAAGTATTGCACCCAGGCAGGTAAATACTTCAGAAATAAAAAATTTAATTAGTAAGAAACTATTCCACTTTTTACCTACACTAGTTTCCATAAATGTTGTACTAAAAGGCCATGTTCACAATGCTCCTAGAACATATGTCCAAAGTGTCCATAGGCCACTATGGGCCCAATGAATGCCATAACAGTGTTTTTCATGGCACCCATCAGGCCATGAAATTCCGTATTATTGATATACAGTATAATATATATATATATATATATATATATATATATATATATATTTATTTATGGTGAGGGAAAAAAAGTATTTAGTCAGACACCAATTGTGCAAGTTCTCCCACTTAAAAAGATGAGAGAGGCCTGTAATTGTCATCATAGGTAGACCTCAACTATGAGAGACAAAATGAGAAAACATATCTAGAAAATCACATTGTCTGATTTTTTTAAGAATTTATTTGCAAATTATGGTGGAAAATAAGTATTTGGTCACCTACAAACAAGCAAGATTTCTGGCTCTCATAGACCTGTAACTTCTTCTTTAAGAGGCTCCTCTGTCCTCCACTCATTACCTGTAGTAATGGCTCCTGTTTGACATTGTTATCAGTATAAAAGACACCTGTCCACAACCTCAAATAGTCACACTCCAAACTCCACTATGGTGAAGACCAAAGAGCTGTGGAAGGACACCAGAAACAAAATTGTAGACCTGCACCAGGCTGGGAAGACTGAATCTGCAATAGGCAAGCAGCTTGGTGTGAAGAAATCAACTGTAGGAGCAATAATTAGAAAATGGAAGACATACAAGACCACTGATAATCTCCCTCCATCAGGGGCTCCTCGCAAGATCTCACCCCGTGGGGTCAAAATGATCACAAGAACGGTGAGCAAAAATCCCAGAACCACACGGGGGGACCTAGTGAATGACCTGCAGAAAGCTGTGACTAACGTAACAAAGGCTACCGTCAGTAACACACTACGCCACCAGGGACTCAGATCCTGCAGTGCCAGATGTGTCCCCTGCTTAAGCCAGTACATATCCGGGCCCGTCTGAAGTTTGCTAGAGAGCATTTGGATGTTCCAGAAGAGTATTGGGAGAATGTCATATGGTCAGATGAAACCAAAGTAGAACTGTTTGGTAGAAACACAAGTCGTCGTGTTTGGAGGAGAGTGAATGCTGAGTTGCATCCAAAGAACACCAAACCTACTGTGAAGCATGGGGGTGGCAACATCATGCTTTGGGGCTGTTTCTCTGCAAAGGGACCAGGACAACTGATCCGTGTACATGAAAGATTGTATCGTGAGATTTTGAGTGCAAACCTCCTTCCATCACTAAGGGCATTGAAGATGAAATGTGGCTGGGTCTTTCAGCATAACAATGATCCCAAGCACACCGCCAGGGCAACGAAGGAGTGGCTTTGTAAAAAGCATTTCAAGGTCCTGGAGTGGCCTAGCCAGTCTCCAGATCTCAACCCCATAGAAAACCTTTGGAGGGAGTTGAAAGTCTGTGTTGCCCAGCGACAGCCCCAAAACATCCCTGCTCTAGAGGAGATCTGCATGGAGGAATGGGCCAACATACCAGCCACAGTGTGTGCCAACCTTGTGAAGACTTACAGAAAACGTTTGACCTCTGTCATTGCCAACAAAGGATATATAACAAAGTATTGAGATGAACTTTTGTTATTGACCAAATACTTATTTTCCAACATAATTTTCAAATAAATTCTTTAAAATCAGACAATGTGATTTTCTGGATTTGTTTTCTCATTTTGCCTCTCATAGTTGAGGTCTACCTATGATGACAATTACAGGCCGGTCTCATCTTTTTAAGTGGGAGAACTTGCACAATTGGTGGCTGACTAAATACTTTTTTTTCCCCATTTTTATATATATAATCAGAAAAAGGAGCTTATACCTCACAGTATATATTGTTTACAATGCTGGCCTATAGGTAAGGCATGCGATTGTATCGCATACAGTTATGTACATTAAATGTGATGTGAACAGAGTCATGGTTGTCCATGGTCACGTATTATTATTTGCACATTCAGTATTTCACATTGGGCGCAGTATTTATAGTGTAGGCATAATATTTTTTGACAAAGACATAACATTTGGGTACTATAATTCCCATTGCATTACCTCCACTTTTAATATATTTATTTTTATTTAATTGTGTGGGGTTTTGGGAAAGAAACTCTGTCAGCCTGTCATGCAGTACACTAATAGCACAAGAGGCGATGACAGGCTGCAGGGGTGCTGGGTAGGTTTGGTTTTTCACCTCAGGTATGTGCCTAAAGTAAATATGAGAAATGAAGGCTTTGGAATAAAGGCATTTTAAGCTTTATTGAAACAAATATTGACAACACTTATGTAGAATGCAATCTGTCAGCCTTGTGTATTAAAACAACCAATCAGGGTCCAGATTTCATTTTCCAAGTGCAGTTTAGAAAATGAAAGCTGAACTCTGGTTGCTATGGGGACAAGGCCACTTTTTATGAAAGGCAATTTGTATACAAGACACACATTGCAAAAATGTGCCACCAAATGTCACTCATTGACTCCGAATGTAAAAATATGCAACCCTATGTCATCCATTGACTTGCACTGTAAACATATGTCAGTAGATATTGTCCATTGACTTCCATTGTAAATATGTGCCACAATATGTCACCAATTGATTCCCAGTATAAAAGTATGCCTCGGTATGCTGCCCATTGCATTCCATTGAAAAAAATATACCATCACTTGTCACCCATTCGCTCCCACTGTAAAAATATGCCACTGTATGTCGCCCATTAACTCCCATTGCATAAATATGTCACCACTTGTCACCCATTACATCCCATTGTAAAAAATCTGCCATGCGGTATACCAAAAGTATATTGGCCCAATGTATGCCAAATTGACACTATTTTAGCATATGCCAGGTACATTAGAACTGATGTATACTATAGGCATATGCACCAGTAGCTGAACCTTCTGACATAACAAGATGTCAACTGAACATTAGATATACCATAAAAGTACTGATAAAAAAAGTTTAATTTATAGAAAATCAAATAAAAGCTAAAAATGTCCATACAAAATATCAAGTCATTTCCTCCACATGTAAAACCTGCACTTGGTTTTTAAATGCTAATGAAATCAATATGGGGAAAACACCAGAAAAATTCTAAACCTAAAGCATGTTGTTAAAAAGAATATATATAGAGAATTCTCTGAAACTGGAGATAAACTGCAGAGGAAGGAAGTGAAACGGGAATTTCGTATAATGGCAATTTTGTCTGACTGCGGCAATATTTTACCTCAAATAACCTAGAACACAAATGCCCTGTCGGAAATCAGCCATACTCCCACCATCGTACTATAGAGAATAAGTGGGGTATCTCTAAAAACTGAAACACTTAGGAACAACTAAGTATTCCCATTGGCGTTCCTATATATACGGTATATAAGTGTATCCGCACATTATGGCATTCGTTACAGCAAACGTGTACAGGTACTATATCACCATGAATGCCATGATCATTCTAGTTTTGTGCAGGTACCCACGTCCTGACTGTGCATTCTGTAATTTTAAAGATGACCTCCTGACCTGTCTGTTTTAGTAAATACTTGCATTCCCCATAATTTGACAATTCTAGAGCATCGCAAAATTTTTCTCACAAATTTACACTGTACCATTCCTGTTATTCCTACTAAAAATGTATGAATAATTTGACAACTGGGTGTTACTAGTTACACAGTTCAACTAGTGTTGATGTCTAAGGTTATGTTCACATGGTGGAATCTGGCGCTAATTTTAAGGCGATTTTTAAGGCTTGATGGGGATCAAGGTGGACCGGGGAAGGACCTGTCAAATTTATTATAACTCTCGCCAGAAAAGTTTATAATAGTTCTAGCGCATGGGACCTCCAGTGGCGTACCAGAATTATGAAAAGGCCAGAGCCTGTCAAAGAGAACCTGTCAGGTCAATTTGGGACACTAAACCATCCCCAAATCGCCCTGTTTTAAATCCATCTGTGCATTTTAAAAAAAATAGTCTCATAGTCATTTTGTTTATCTACATCTGTTCAGCCATTCCAAAGATATAAGCCCTTTTAGTGTTGATGCAAATTAGGGTCTAATAGCCAAGTGGGCAGTAACAATGCATGACTTACAACACACAAAGAAACGGCGGTGTTACCGCCCACATGGCGGGTATACCCTAATTTGCATCATCACTAACAGGGCTTATATCTTTGGAATGGCTGAACAGATTGGATAAACAAAACATGAAAATGCTCAGGGTGACAGCGCCGATCAGATGAGGCATGTCATTGGGCTTTTCAGACCAGGTAACAGGCCCTCTTTAACAAAATATGAAGGTATTGCAAAAATAGCAATTCTCAAATATAATATTTTTGGAAAAAGTCTTATCAACTAATAGGCCACTCTGCCCCATAGGTAAAAACCAATATTACAAATAAAGCATGATAGCTGGTGGCCCTTTACTTTGGGGCCCAAGAGCTTCAAGTTCTCCGTCTCTGCAAATAAATATGTAAATCACAGGGTACATTTTGACAGATAGAGATGCAAGTGTTCTGTGGCTAGTAAATTCATACGAGTAGCATCTAATTTGCTTTGACATTGTTTACCTGTAATTTACTTTTTCTATCGCTGTGACATTATCCTCAGTTCACCTGTACATATGTCTAAACTTGGACAGTGTCCAGACTTAGAAATAGTTGAAATAAGATCAGTTCTTACCATTCTGCCATATCCTGTGGGGTGAAAAAAAAATCAATTTATAAAATTGGGGAGATTGCAGCTTTCATTTATAAGACATTTTATGATTTTCTGGTGTCCGAACCTAATGATTATTATTACTCTCACTGTGCTCCCTATACTTCAGCTTCAACCGAGACTGTAACCGATAAAAACAGAGCTTTTCACTTGATTTGTGCAATGAAAGAAAATTGATTCTATAATGAGAAAATAAAGCATGAATTCTGTTTGTTTATTCTTTTTATTTTAACCCTTTCCCGAACAGAATAAATCCCAAAAAAAGGAACTGCCTTGTAATTTCCGCAATTGTTCTATTCATTTGAATGGGACTTGCAGAAATCCACATCGTAGCACCAAAACAGATCTCCTTCAGAAGAATGGAACTGATATTCAGGAACAGAAATTATCCTGCAAACCTTTCTACATGATATACACCAGTAATTACCAGGATCTAATAATAATAATGGATAAAAATAATTCTAAAACTCAAATTTATACCTTGTTCATTAATCCATACCAACTGCTACCTCTGCTCCATGGGTGACTTGGGCAAGCAGCAGCGCCACACCACATGACACTCTATACGTCGCCTCACAAACTGAGAAGAACAGCATCTTAAAGGGTTGTCTGGGAATTGGCCAAAAAAATAAAAAAAACTTATCAGGATAAGTGCCGTGATACCTACCTGCATTGTCTTAGTAAGATGCAGGACCTTGTTTTGCCTCTAAGGGTATGATTGTAAAAAAAAAATTTAAAAAATGGCCACCACTGCTCTTCTTTATGTAAAAACAGACCTGAATAGGTTCTGGAGGGGATGGGGTGCAATCGAGGTTAAGATAGGGCCAAGTCAAGGCCAACCGAACAGAAAAAAAAAAATGTGTCATGCTCCATGAAAAGTCATATGGCAAAATACAAAGTACTGATCAGTGGCATAACTAAAGTCTTGTGGGCCCCAATGCAGTCTTTTGTCTAGGGCCCCTACCTCATCTCTACAGCGAATTCTTGATAGTGATGGTTACGGGTGCTAAGAAGTTTAATCAACCTTAGTGTGATTAGGGTAATCTGTGGGTCTCCTTGGTTTACGGGCCAGATGGAAGCTGCAATCTCAATACTGATGCCAGTGCTTATGGGCCCCCTAAGGCTCCTGGGCCCCGGTGCGACTGCACCATCTGCACCCCCTTAAGTTACACCCCTGGTACTGATAGGTACTCTGTGCCTCTTTACAGACTCTGCACACAGCTTGGCCATGTGCATGAGGCTGTATGGCATCTACAGATCTTCAGGTTTTCACCAAACCAATAAACAATATTTATCTACTGTTAAACTGAATTATTCCACATGAAAGTATAAATTTAATACAGATCAAACAATGTACCTCTGAGAGAAAAACAACCCCCCCACCACCACCACATCATTCAGGGACTAGAACCAATGCACTAAGAACATAGCGATCATAATCATCTTCCACAACCCAAATTTCACAAAAATTATCAATATATTTACAGTCCAAAGATTTTCAGTGAACGTATAAAGTAATTATCACAAATTGATCTGCCTGAATGACCCATAAAAAACAACAGTTAAAGCGTAAGTAAACTTTATTTTTTTATAAATATAGGAAGGATAGAGCTGTACTGGAGCAGGTGCAGAGGAGGCGACCAAGGTAGTTTAGGCTGATGGATGGATTTGAGAATATCAGACTTTCCTTTGTTCAGTATAGACAACCTTATTACAACATACAAATATATGAATGGACACTACAGAGATCTTTTCAATGATCTCTTTATACCAAGACCTGTAACTATGACAAGGGGCATCCTCTAAGTCTAGAGGAAAAAGTTACCATAGTCATAAGAAGGACTTCTTTACAGTAAGAAGAGTGAGATTATAGAACTCACTGTCGCAAGATGTGGTGATGACTCATAACTTGTGTAGGTTCAATGTCATAAGTTATGGGAGCTAGAAAATGTTGAGATAAGATGCTGATCCAGGGTCTTGGTCCAATTGCCATATTTGGAGTTGGGAAGCAATTTTTTCCTCTGATGGGATGTCAGCCCTGGGGGTTTTTTTTACCTCCTTTGGATCAACTTGGTAGATTGGACATAGGTTGGACATGATGGACTTTTTCCAGCCTTATCTACTATGTAATAGTGCAAGTGAAGGGAACAAACTTTTCAATATACTTCACTAAAGAAAAGTACCCGTGTCTTTAAAGGGCAACTCCAATTATAAACAACTTTTCATAAATAAATAGTGCATGGGAATATAAGAAACTTTGTAATATATCTTATTAAGAAGATCTGTTTCCTTCACCACTTATTAAGCTGTTCTCTTGCTCCTTATCTACTACGTGACTGCTTGGTTACATTATATGTCTTCGTATTCAGGCTCACACATAGAGCTTTATGGAGAAGGGAGGGGTGGAGTAAGTTTCTCCTGCCAGCTGGTTAATTGATTTATTTCCTCATTCTGTACACTGGTAGCCTATCTACAACCTAGCAGTGTTAAAAGAGTTTAGAATAGCAGAGTGTAAAAGCAGCAATTATTTCAGTCTATTTTCTGTCCTCCCTATGTAGAAAATAACTCTGCCTGAAAAGTGGAGAATACATATTTCTTTAATAAGATATATTACAAAGTTTCTTATATTAACCTGTACTATTCATTTATAACTGGAGGGTATGCTTTAACTAATACCTGTCTCTATTTCTAATGAGTGATTCTGTTCCTTACTGTATACACAAGCAGATTATATTATAATGAAGTCTATGGAGAGGGGAGGGGGAAGACAGAGATATGAGGCTGTCTAGACCATTAAATTATTCATATCTGTCAGGAGAAGGCTGGATAGTAATTCCTGATAACCCAGCTGTTTTGTGAGAGAAAAATGTCTCTCTATAATGCAGATGTCTCTTTTCTTTAAGGAGTTCTCCTCTTCCCCACTCCCCTCTCCATAGAGTTCTACTATACCGATTTGATAAGTGGTAGAAGGAGGCAAAAAAGAAGAAACAAGCACTTTTCTAATATAAAGTATATTACTAGGTTTGTTAGCTTCACCCGCACTGTGTATTAATGGAAGTTTAGTTACTCTTTCACATATGAGTGCTAGTTTTCCATTTTCTTACACTAGACCTGTACTAGTAGATATGCTATTATGAAAACAAGAAGAGAGAAGATGTCGACAACAGAGCTGACTATAAACAGCTACATCATAATGTGTATTAATAACAAGTCTACTAACGTCAATGCACCAATGTATGACAGGCCGGTGAGCAATAGTTTTGTGGCATTTGTGTGACATTAATTAAATGGAACAATATGGCATAGGTTATGTTCACACTGTCACCATGACTGGTGCAAGATCTATGAGGATCCATTTGGATCCTTCTAAATTTTAATTGACGGGTTTCCATTTTTACAGGACATAGTGGCTCTGCAGACTACACTATCCTGACCAGCCCGCAATAACATGGCCCAGTGTCATAGTATAAATGGGATTTTCACTTATATAATACATTCAGCCTGCGGTGAGACACAAGATGTGAATATAGACCTATAGCCTGGGATAGATAGAAGGATTTACCGTCAATCTGACATTTGGTCAGTACTGAAAGTCTCATAAAAACTAACAAATATTTCTCCAGCCTTCATATCATGATCAGCAGGTTCTCATGTCTATGTACAATCTTAGACTGTATGTACACAGGGTGGCAGTGGTGTGAACTGTAGAAATGTGTGAAGACTAAATGCACACTGTGTTCAGCAGGATTTGATATATGCTACTATATGGCTATATAGGTACAATCTGCCTTTGACTGCCATTAAAGGGGTTTTCCTGTCTGTGACACTGCAAAAGGTAACAAAAAGCAGAGTTCGTGTCTATATTAGGGCCAGTGTTACAATAATTCTGGTTGTTACTGATACAATTGTGTCATTTAACAACACAAAGTAACATTAACTCCTGTGTAGGGCAGTGTGAAGGATGTCTGTCTGCATGTATGTGATGAGTGTGAAGTACATGTTGTGTTTGATGTATGGAATGCTTGTGGTGTGTGTGCTATGTGCTGAATGTGAGGTCAGTAGGAAATGTATGTGATGTTTGGTATCATATGTTATGTGATGTACATGATACCTGTATTGTACATGTTTTGTGATAAACATGTGTTATGTGATGAAGTATGTATGCATGTATTGTATTTGTTGTGTTATGTATACAATACCTGTGTTGTAGGTATTGTGTGTTGTATGTAATTGATATATTGTATGTGTTATGCACATATATGTACAGTACATATATGTATTGTACTTGTGTGATATATGTGTGTATGTCATGCATGTATTCTATGTGCTGTGATTTCTGTGACACTTGTATTGTACATGTTATGTAATATATATATTTTACAAGTAGTGTGATGTATATAGTATATGCACTTTACTGTGTGATGTTGTGTTATGTGATGCACGTATTGTACTTGATGTGAGATGAATGGGTTTATGTGATGTATGTATTGTATGCTGTGTGATGTATGTATAATGTATGTGATGTATGTATTGTGCTTGTTGTGTGATGTATGTGATACCTGTATTATAGGAGTTGGGTGATGTATATACTAGATATACAGTATGCATTAGATACATATATGTATTGTGTGATGTATGTATTGTATGCATTGTACTGATGTGATATATGTGATGCATGTATGGTATGTGTTGTGGGATGTATGATACTTGTATTGTACATGTTGTGGGTTATGTATGTATGCGATGTATTGTACATGTTGTGTGATATATGTCTTGTACATGTGGCATGATGCATGTATTGTATGTTATGTATGTATGTGAATTATTGTATATGTTTTGTGTTATACGTCTTGTACATGTGGTGTGATGTATGTATTGTATATTATGTATGTATGTGATGTATTGTACGTGTTGTGTGATAGATGTCTTGCACATGTGGTGTGATGTATGTATTGTATGTGTTATATATGTATGTAATGTATTGTACATGTAATGTAATGCATGTATTGTATGTGTTATGTATGTATATGATGTACGTGTTGTGTGATATATGTATTGTCCATGTGGTGTGTTATGTATGTATTGTACATGTGGTGTGTTATGTATTGTACATGTAGTGTGATGCATGTATTGTATGTGTTGTGTAATGTATGTCTTGTACATGTGGTGTGTGTATGTATTGTATGTAATGTATTGTACATGTGGTGTGTTATGTATGTATTGTACATGTGGTGTGTGTATGTATTGTATGTTATGTATTGTACATGTGGTGTGTGTATGTATTGTACATGTGGCGTGTTATGTATGTATTGCACATGTGGTGTGTGTATGTATTGCACATGTGGTGTGTGTATGTATTGTACATGTGGCGTGTTATGTATGTATTGTACATGTGGTGTGTGTATGTATTGCACATGTGGTGTGTGTATGTATTGCACATGTGGTGTGTGTATGTATTGTACATGTGGCGTGTTATGTATGTATTGTACATGTGGTGTGTGTATGTATTGTATGTAATGTATTGTACATGTGGCGTGTTATGTATGTATTATACATGTGGTGTGTATATGTATTGTATGTGCTTCCAAGCTGAACATTCAGATAAACAACCCGATCCTCCTCCTCCTCCTCCTCATCCGGCGCTGGATTGATAGGGTTAAGTGGCCAGTAAGACATGTTATGGAGGGAGTATCTGAGGATCTGCAGCAGACAAGATGATTAAGAGTTCTAGACCGGAGAGCCCCAGGCAGGGAATGTGAGGAGATGAAGGCTAAGAACAGGCCTCAGCAGGAGCCAAGTGGCGACGATCGGGGCTGAGCTGAGCTGGGTGGTGCGGGCAGGGCCCCGGATGACACAGGATACAGTAGAGGCGGTGCTGCAGACTCCTGGCGCCGGGCACTGCAGCTCAGCGCGGCCGCTTTACACGCGAGAGGGCGCCGTCCCAATCCATGGTCAGGGCGGAGACTGCACTAATCCCAGGCCTATAAAGCCCTGCAGTGCCAGGGGCTGAAGTCCTGTGTCTGCCCCCTCCACCCTCTGTCATCTCCAGCTGTCAGGAAACCTGTCATTCCCTGCATGGAAAAGTGAAATCCGCCCTGTGCCACATAGCCAGTGACACACTGCAACGAACCTGCAGAGTAGGCAGGAAGAGGGCACTGCAAGGCTCACATTACCTACTTATCATATTTAGGGCCCCCCCCATAGAGTTGTGAGACTATATGGTTTATACATGATGGTGCACCCGCAAAGCACCAATGTCTCCTCGGGTGACCCAAAATACATTCATGAGGCGTGTAAAAAGTGGGGCTCTAAGTTAAAGCTGTGATCACTTTCCAATACATTTAGACATGACAGAAAAAAACAGCACTGGTTTTTAATAAATAGGGAGTTTGGCACAACTGGCATATTTCCTGCAATACATTTACACCAGAAAACTCCTATAAATACATTGCTAAAAGCATTATTATTATAATGAATGGAGCGGCGCGCGCTGTCCGCCATGCAGAGCACTCCAGTTATAGTGATCAATGGCACCCCAGCGCCAGACCACCACTGTGCAGGTGACTGGAATGCCCCTTTAACCCAATACTGTTCTAAGGACGTGTGCTCGGCCCATAGATGTGATCTTCTGCGCCTCTTAGCTGTTGTGCTGGCCTAGAAGCTCTCACAGAATTATTTTTGTAATCCTTTCTTAACGCTGCCTAGAGCTCTGACCACCACAGGTACAATTTTGGCTTTGGTCCTCCACTTTCTGCTCACTTCAATCTCAAAATCTTTATATTTGATGATTTTCTCTGTTTCTTTCAATATCAGTATTATTATTATGTCTCAACATCGATTGACATAAAATTGCTACTTTATTACACATCACATAAAAGTTAAAATTATTATTAATGGGAAAATAGTTACAGTGGGACTTTATTAAGGTAACTTGATTTTTTTTCTTTTACAATTTTAATTAGGTTGCAGACAACTCATTTGCATTGTGAGGTCTCAGCCTTAGGCCGGTTGCAGACGACCGTGCTGCAACCCGGCCTGCCGTGAATTAAAAGCACGGGCGGCACATGGGGGACACGGGGATGTCCCGCATGGGCCGTGCTTCTGCAGTTCCTTTCATTAAATGAATAGGAGCCACGGAAGCAAGGGACGCAAAATAGGAAGGGAATAGGACCTGTTCTATATTTTGCAGCCCGGACTGTCGGCCCGCACACATGACCGTGAAATTCACGGTCATGTGTACGGGCCCATATAAAAGAATGGGTCAGTGTGCTATCTATGAAATACACGGATCGCACATTGAACACGGTCATCTGCAACCGGCCTTAGGCCTTATTCACATGGCTGTGTCTGTCCATGTAAGTGCAGGGGAAACCATTATTCACATGGCAGTGAATAATGGCCATGCAAGGGCCATTTGTGAAACGGCTATCACATGGCCATTATAGAATCCATGTATTTCAATGGGTCTATTCACATGGCACTATCTATACAAAGTTTTTTTGATGGCTGTGAAAAACGGATCATCAAAAAAACAGACATGTGAATACAATGTGTTGTCAAAACGGACGTGTGACAGTCATATGAATAAGGCCTTAAGCTGGTCATTCCCATTAAGGCCGGAGCCCCACGTGGTGGAAACGCCACGGCAAAAAACGGCGTGTTTTACAGTCACTGCAAAGTGGATGGGATTCTAGCAAATCCCGTCCACACATTGCGGAAAAATACGCACAGCGGACCGTCACGGTTTTGGAAATCGCAGCATGTCAATTATACCTATGGAAATGCTGGCGGTTTCCCTATAGGTATAATGGAAAAAAGTGCTGCAGGAAAAACCATGATGAATTGCCGCCAAGGTTTTTCCTGCAACGCTTTTTTGCTACGGCCTTAGCCTAAAAGTGTATGAGCAAAACCCCTCAATTTTGATGGTTCAGCCAACCATCGAATATGTATGAGGGTCTCCCAACTTTCTCCCAATGGCAGATGTTGCTGGCCAGTTGGATTTCAACTACCAGTTCCTTTTTGTCCTCAGAAAAGTAAGCGCCTGCCAGATAAGTTCGGCAGAGGCTTTCACCACCCTTCCAGTTCATATGCATGGCTCAACACGTACATGGGGGAATCGGACGACATAGTTGTCAGCCAAACAAGTGTCCTGCTGACAGCTCTCTGAAACGTATGGTCAACTTTAGTCCGAGACTAAGCTCAGATATGCTGCGGATTTTCAGTCCAAAATTGTGATAAAAAAAATTTCCTTTGTATTACAATAGAAGAAAAGATTCGATTTTTACAAATCCACGCATTCTGAAAACAATAAACCCACACAGAATTTGACCTGCTATATATATCCATAACAAATCAATTTTTTCTGTATATTTTTACCTGGGATTTCAATTCAGCAAGGTCAAATCCACAGAGATTCGGCAGCAAAATCAGCAACAGAATTAGCACAATCCCCAATGGTTATTTTTTCTGTGGGGTGTACATACATTCTGGAGCCCATAGGATATCACAGGGTAATTGGGGATGCAATGTGGATGTGGTACAATGGGACACTGGCTTAATTCAAGATCCCATGGAATCACATAAGAGGGACACGTGACAACAACAAGCAGGGTGTTCTGCTTCTTTGTCAGCAGCACTACATGCTGCAGAGGAGCAAATGTGATCAGGATGGCTGCAAGCCACATGCATTATTATGTAGCCCTAGCCTAAACGGTACTATTGTAACCTTGCCTCTGCCTCTGTATTGTATCTATTCCCCTTTTCCAGAGAGATGAAGCTTTTCAGCACATTAGAATAAATACTGAATTGAGAAATTGGCATTGGGCATATAGGTGGCCTCGGGCCTCTGGTTGTAATGTGTTTCATTAAAAAGGTTCCCCACAACTACAAAATTGATAGTCTATCCGTAAACTAGGCCATTAATATCAGATTAGTGGTGGTTCAAGTCTACTGATCAGCAGATTGAAGGGGTCGCACCCGATTCTTTGTTTACCAGGCACAACTCTCTATACTTACTAGTGGCTATGACTAGTATTACAGCAAAGTCCTATTCCGACACAGCCACTACTTAAAGGGGTTTACCATAAACATAAATATAACCATATTAAAATTTGTAGACAATTAAAAGTTAAACATTTTTGGAAATTATAATTAATATTAATAAATAATTAAATAAATAGCATAATTAACAAATTCATTTTTTGCTGCGTTTTAAAGATTTTCTTAAGTCTAGCACTTATCACAAGTTCAGCCATGATTTCCTTGTTGTCATACATGTACTTTCCCTGTCTGATAACCTAAGATAACCCAGACCATAGAAATTTCCTGCATTCATGATCGTATTCATTGGCAACCTATGAAGAGAAGACTGTCACCACTAAGATGGTTACAGAAAATTTTTAAAATTCTGCAAAATTTTGACTTGTTTATAGTCACAATAATTTTAAACTTTTAATTGTCTACAACTTTTGATATGGTTATGTTTGTGGAAAAACTCCTTTAGGCTTTCGGAAACACAGCTTTTTCTGTTGCAGATTCTGCTGTGTTTTTTTGAGCCAACGCCAAGAATGGCTACAAAAGGAATGTGAAATATATAGAAAGTACTTATAATTCTACCTTCTTCTCAATCCACTCCTGGCTTTGGCTCAAAAAACTGGAACAAAATCTGCAACAAAAAAAGCTGCGTTTCTGCAACATGGGGTTTTAGTCTTAGGCTAAGACCCAAGTAGCAGGCCGCAGCAGAAAAGTGATGCGGAAAAAACCCTGGCAGCAACGTATCACGGTTTTTTCTGCATCGCTTTTCACAGAAGGTCCGCAGAGGTTTCCTCTATGGACTTTCTGCTTCAATTATACCTGTAGGGAAACCGCCGGCGTTTCTATAGGTATAATTGACATGCTGCGATTTCCAAAACCGCCACAGTTTTGGAGATTGCAGTGTCTCAGCTGCACGTATTTTTCCGCAATGTGCGGATGGGATGCACTAGAATCCCATCCACTTTGCAGGGACTGTAAAAAGCCACGTTTTGTGCCGCAGCATCTCCCCCGTGGCCAAACTGCGGTGTTTACACCACGTGGGGACCCAGCCTTAAAGTCCAGAACTGTGCCTGATAAGGGATGTGGTGCTAACTGGGGCTCCATGGTCCTTTCCGTCACCACCACCATTTGGATTTTGATGGCCTTTCCTAAGGATTGACCATTCTGGTTGTGTTTTGCTGCATATCCATAAAGGTGGCATAGTAGAAGAATAAATAAATTGTGTACACAGCTATTATCACTTGTGTGTGTAAAATTGGCAGATTCTTTTAATTTCTGTTGTTATAATGATCTAAGATCCATGTGTGGATATCAAGTCAGGTTTGATGAAGTAGGACTGCAGAACCAGACTACATAGAGTTTGTATGTAGTCTGTTACCATGGATACCCCTAGGTCTACATAGGAACTGTGTGCACAAGACAGTAGAAGATTTTTTAATGAAGATTAAAATTTTT